>OU612099.1:3780000-5030000 GCA_914767995.1 Thecocarcelia acutangulata | reverse complement strand
AAACGTTTTTGAAAAAGTTTTAAATAATTATTAAAAATAAATAATTATAATATAATTTAACAAACAAATCATAAGAAAAAAGTAAACCCCCGGTCGAGCTAAAAAAAAAAATGACTCTTGAATGTGAAGAACAACACGATGTAATTGTTTATTTTCAAAAGCAATTCAAAATTCTAAATTATATTTTATTTTTTCACTCAAGAAAACAAGAAAATTTTTATGTTTTTCTAACCTAGATAAAAATACACACACAGAAATGTTAACGTCTCTTGAACAATGTTTCTTGGTTGTTTTCAATCAGCTGATTCGAGTAAATTTTCAAAAAGGGACTTGCCAGATTAGCTGACAAAATACTTTCATTGTATGTTGTTTTTATCTAAAGTTGGAGTGTGGGGGGATTTGAGAAGTTAATGGAAATAAGTCTGATATTTCTAGAGTAATAGCCTGATTTCAATTGACATAACAGCGAAAGTGTCAAAATTAAGATTAGCCGTCGTAGCAAAATGTATCTTCATATTGATGGCGATATATCATCAGAATTGTGTCATCAATGTCATATAAATAAATACTAGTCATGCCAAAGCTCGTATATATGTCATTGGCAAATATATATATATATATATATATATATATATATATATATATATATATATATATATATATATATATATATATATATATATATATATATATATATATATATATATATATATATATATATATATAGTGATATAGTATATAGTAAAAGAAATATGGCCGTTTTTTTTTACTGAACAAACACAAAAACTGCGAAGCTTTTCTGCTTGTCTGCAAAAACACCCAGGGTCTGAGGGAGAAATAGAACCTGTGACATCGAAACTGTTGGTCGAGTACTCTACCAAATCAGGCATCGAGGCACCCGCACGTAAGATGTTTTGCCGCACAAAATTTTATTGAAACTAATGTATTGAATAAACCTATTTCTATGTATATAGATAGTTTTCAAAACTTTATCCATACCAAAGGCATTTATAATGCAATATGTCTATCATTTCGGTGAAAGTAAAATGATGGCTCTGGATATTTCCGAAGCGTTTGACAGTGTGGCAAGCTGCACTACAAAACTTACTGCTTTTAGTGTCGGGGATGACTTTTCTCGGTTTATATCGAACTTTCTTAAAGACCGCTGTTTTGTGAAGCAGCCCAGGCCCTTTGCCACCGAATTTAGTTTTGAACAAAAGATCAAGAATATGTTAAACACAAACTTTATTTCTTGAACTTACGAGTTAAAACTCCTACAATTAGTAATAACAAAATTACTTAAAAGTTAAGATAAAAAATACAAATTTACACACTTTTTGTCTGGAGACTTAGAGCAGACTTCCTTAAGTTAATATATAATGGTATTAACAGTTTTAAATTACAAAATGGCCTTTTTATATCAGAAAATGTCTATCAATTTTAAGCCGCGTGGAAAATTAGAAAAATTTGACAAGCAAATAGTTAAGGCGGACAATTAAGCGATAACAAACATGGTAAAATAATAATAGACAATCGATTATTTCCATCAGCTGTTCTACAGTGACGTAACAACCGCAATATACGACTTGTTATAGATGGGGTCTCATCAAACGAGTTCAAGATTAATTCAGGGGTACGGCAAGGCTCCCTTCTTTCTCCTAACTAATTTCTTATTTTCCTCAATGACCTTTTCTATCAAACTTCCAACCTTAACAAAGCGTCCGGTATATTATAATTTTTTTAAGCATATAAATCAATGCCATCATATGCTATACTTTTTTTTAAATCTCACTAAAAGTATTTAAAATAGACTGGTCACAAATGCGAATTATATATCGTGACATGGCCTTACCCCCTTTAAATCAATACGGTCCAGATTATATATGTTTGTACGAGTATATATAGTTAATTTTGACAGCTGCTGTAGTTCATTAAAATCATGATACTCATTTAGAAACTTCAGATTTATTTCCCCTATTTTATCTAAATTTTCCCACTGTGCGTTGTTTTAATTTTGTATACTTCTCTAATTGGCTAACTGTAAGTAGTTTCGTTTTTGTTTTTAATTATTTCTGTATATTATTGAATTTTTTTTTTTTATATAAAATTACTGAATAATTTTAAGCAACACAGGAAAAAATGGTTCCTAAATTATAATATTTGTATATACTCATATAATATATATCAATATTATATGAATAAACACACACACACACATATATATATATATATATATATATATATATATATATATATATATATATATATATATATATATATATATATATATATATATATATATATATATATATATATATATATATATATATATATATATATATATATATATATATATATATATATATATATATAAAACGGGTGAGTTGGTTTAGGACTGATGTTCTTTACGGACTTTAGGTCGCCATCAGCTCCCGGAGCCTATACTTCCATTGACTATCTGACAAATTGCTAACAGGAGGCACTAGAAGGTCCAAAAACTTCAGCAGCATTTGCCCAAAAGTTGTCACCAGCGTGAGTCTTGCATGCCGCCGGCGAGCGCTGGCGCATCTTGAGATAATTCATGGCAGGCACTGACGCAAATCAATTGTATATCTGACACGCCCTATCATTGCTAGTGGACCAAAATCACGTCTGGACGTCTTAACAACATACCGCTTTACCTATGCAGGTGGCCAATTCTTGTAACAGTCGGTAGTTTTAGAGGTAACTAAGAACTCAAGTCACCTGTGTCGATACGCTGAAATCCTTATACTGCATGTGGACTTAAAGCAACTCGCCTAATAGTCCTATATATACAGCCCTACTAACACAGCATAACTCGCTTCCCCAACCATCAAATGTGCCTAGTGTCATGTTAGAGTGGAATTGAAAACTCCTTCCGTGAATGGTGAAGGTATTACTAACCCCTTCACTAACCATCACCCTCCAACGTGGGCTAACTGCTCTCAGGAGAATTCAAAACTCTTCCTCGAATGTCAACCGAACTGGATTAAAATAGACCACTCAAGGTGCAAAAAGTAAGGAATTAAAAACTTCTCGCCAACTACTTGTGATCACCCAAAGATAAGATTTTTTAAAATAGAACTAAAAACTCTTCTACCAAACAACATCAGTACTTAATCTACACGACTTGGTACCAAGCTAACCAGTTTCCTAACATGAATAGGCATCTGTCGCGAAGCAAAAACTCTTCAAAAAACGTTCGATCGTAAATATTTGAAATCCATCAGACCAACTGGGAGAAATACGAATTTTTAGCTATTAAGCAAGTTTGAGAGGTGCCATCAGGCGTACGATCGTCTAATAAACGTTTTCTGCAATACTTCAAAAATAATTAGGAATGATTAGGAAGGAACCTTTTTTTCTGGCTTTTTTATATTTCAAATAATTTTTGGTTTTCTTTATCACTTTTATTTATTATGTTGTATATCAAATCACTTAAAATATTGCGTGTTGTAATTTTGTGAACGTTGTTGTTTTCTAACTGCCTTAAAAACAAATTAATTTTAAAGCTGACTAACAATTATTGCCAAGGGCAATTAAAAGCACGTAATGATCGATTTTTTTCTTTTGTGTAATTTTCAGTTCAAAAACAATTTTTTTTTTTTTGTTTAATTACTCAAATAAAGGAAATATAATAAAACTGAAAATGTTTTTCAAAAATATATATTCTGTGTAACAAGTATTTAATATATGAAAAAATAATTTTTTAAATTATTTTTAATTGGCATTTGTTCACGAGAAATATCTGAAAAACAATTTCTGTCACCACCTGATAAACTGACAAAACTTATAGTACAATGAATATACATATCACTCCTTTATTGCAATTTAGTCATATCTCAAAATATGAGATTTTCGACTTAACAATGCAGAATTGTTAACATTACTACCTTTTATTTTGTGCCAAAAATTTATTCAAATTGCTTTTAAACTGTTTCCTTTAGGAGATATTTCTAAAAAAAAAAAAAAAACTAAAAATTTGAAATGCGATGAAATGAAACAAGCTTTTTTTTAGTTATGACTATATTACAATAGAGGAGCAATACGTATGTCAGTACATAAACACAAACAAATATTCAGATCAGACACAGCAACTTTAGTTGAGCAATTCTTGTCTTGAAAGTAGTGATGCCCAAAGAGAAATCCATAGTTACGCTCTGAGTGTAAATAAATTTATACTAAGAGAAAAAGTACGGAATTCAAAATATCTTATTACTTACAATATTCTTAAAATTGAAGTAAAAGTAGAGAATAAATATATGAATTTATATTCATAGACTATGAATCATAGTAATCTTTATAATTTTTATATGAAAAAGATTAAAAAATAGGCAAAATATAGAGAAAAACAAGGAACAAATTCACACACCCATGAGCATGTTCATTCGTCGCTGTATCATTGACGATTAAACTAATGAGCGTAAGATTGTGTTTGCTTTTGATTACCACTTTAATAACATGGGCGGGCATCGCTACTTTAAAGAAGCTATTGGTGAGGGGAATATGAAGGGAAAAACAGTCCCTTAAGGCCGTGCCAGATAACACTTTGTCGCTTTGCGTGACGTTTAAAACTTTAACAGAAAAGCGCAAAGCAAAAAGTGTGTCCCAATAAAAACTTTGGCAACGCTCATGATTTGTTTATTTATATAAAAAATGGTTGTTAATTTTTATATATAATTATTTCTTATGATAATGGAAGTTAGAAATATTATTGGACGAACTGCTAAAATTCGTTCTAATTGTTTTCTTAGTGCATAAAGCTTTGGAGCTATTAGAAAAAACTTCCACGCGTAAAAAGATGAGTGTTGCCGTACTTTTTGCTTCACGTTGCGTTAAAAGTACTTTATGTGAGTGACATGTTTCATATAAGTATGTATATTTTATCTTAGATGTCAAAGCGAATTTGCAACGCAAAGCGAAGCAAAAGTTTTATCTGACACGGCCTTTACTTTCCTCTCATGTATGTATGCGTATGTGCATATACAATGTAAATTGTAAGAAATAAAAGCTAGAGAAAGCTCAAGAATTGCAAAAAAAAAGTTTTTGTATGTGGACAAGAAACAAGCCCAAAAGAAAATTGCGAAAAAGTTGGGCAATTAAAATAGTCCTATCTGATCTTACTCTAAAGGAATAATTTCTCTGGCGACATTTTTTTAAAGAAAGTTTTAATATTTAAAGCAAGTGAGATTTATGAAAATTTCTCTTTTTAGTGAGTAAATTTTTCATACCTGAGAGTGTTTTGAATACGGATACCCAAAGAGAAAAATATAGTTACACTCTGAGTAAAAAAAAAATTTGCTCTGGGAGAAAAGTTGCGCAGTTAGTGATGCCCAACAAAAAAATATAGTTACGCGCTGATTTACACTGGAGAAAAATTGTGCAATGAAAAAAAAAACGTTTTACTATAATTTATTTAAAATTGAAGCAAAAGTAAGGAATAAAATCAGGTATTTAGTATTGTCATCAAATATATATAAAAGAAACCAACAGATGTTCTAAATCTGATCTAAAATCGTCACATTCGGGGGGAAAATATTGACAATTTTTAGTATGGTGAATAGTCAAAAATCGTCAACAAGCAAAAAATATATATTTTTTGTTTATTTATTTAATTTTATAGAATATAAATCCTTACAGACTAAAGAAAAAATATAAAAGACTATTATTACGTATATAGGTGCAAAACTATTTTTCGTTTCAAAACATTCTTCGATTCGCCTGGAAGGTATACTACTTTGTTTTGCCACTATTTTGGTAAACATTAGTCTTGACAGATCATATTTTGCCGTCGTGAGGTACACATGGCAAATTTATTGTTTAAAAATATTCGACAAGCCAACGTGTTATAATCGTTAAAACATTTTATCAAAATCAATCAACGATTTTCATGAAAAAATTATAAAGAGTGACGAGGCACAGTTTCATTTGGATGGATATGTAACTAAACAGAACAGTCGGTGCTGGGCAGAGGAAAACGCTCAAAATATTTATCAGTCACCTGTGCATCCATTAAAAGTGGCAGTTTGGTGTACAATGTGGTCAGGAAATCATTGGACATTACTTCTTTGAAAATGTAAACGGCGTAACGATAACTGTGAAGGGAAAGCGATATCGTGATATGACTCTAAACTTTTTAACGCCACAACTGGTTGCTTTGCGCTTGATTAACATGTGGTATCAACAAGACGGTGTCACATCGCATACAGCCAGGATTACAATAGAATTAAGCATTATTCCATTCACGAATGTGGTAACAAAAATTTGCATAGTTGTGCCGATGAAATTACATATGTTTAACATTTTTTTATGTTAAGGTACATTAAGTTTACACCATTCCTCAAGTTTATTGGCATCGGCTTGAAATATAACTGTATCTTTGAGGTCATTTAGATGTTTAAGTACAGGGTGGCTGATAATTTTTCCTACATTAGGAAAACCCGAATATCTTTTTGTAAAGTTTATGTAATTTATTTTGTAGTAACTCATTTGAAAAATAATACATTTTTAAAGTAATTCATAAAATTTTGAAAATAATTGATTTCAAATGGCCTCCACCCTCAGTGACACATGTGCGACATCTTATCAAAAAGTTATTTAGTACTGCCTGGAGTGTTGCAGCGGAAATTGTCTGCATTACCGTTTAAATGGATTTGAAATCATCCAAATTTGTTGGGGTTCTTTTGTAAACTTCTTGTTTACAATAGCCCCAAAAAAAAGGAAAAAACTCAGTTGCAGTGAGGTCAGGAGATCCGGGAGGCCAACGGAATGTAGTCTCTTGAAATCAGTTTATTGGGAAATTTTTGGCTCAATTCTTCCATAACAGGCGTTGCCCCATCTTGCTGAAAATTGAAGGGGGATTCTCTTTCGGTGTAATTCTTCCAATTGTGCAACGCTCAGCAAAATTCTTTCCGAGCCTCATTATAGTCCATCTGCTAGGAGCAATGCCGCCAAACGTGCGCCTGTACTCTCTTTGGACAGAAACAGCGGACTCTAAAGCGTGAAAGCGTTGCACTATCCAAATTCTTGTTTAATTCTCCATTGCAGTTAAATTTAAAGATCAATCTATAAAATACAATAAAAATGAAACAGGTTAATTACACATATTTTACATCAACTTTTGGGATATAAAGTAGAATGTTTGAGAATAAGTTTTAAAAAATTTCCAAAACCTACTGATGTCGACATATAGATAGCTGGGAAACATAGAAAACAAGCTATTTATAAATTTTTTATTGGTAAAATGATTTTTTGAACTGCGTACTTTTTCTCCCAGTGTAAGTTTAATTTTACTTGCAACGTAACTATATCTTTCTGTTTGGAGCATCACTAATCTTCCGCTAATCATCTATAACATTTTAAGCACATGACAGAATCAATTCCCCACTATTTTACCCACTCACAGTCAATCAGGGAATGAAGTTGGTGAAACGTAAACGTAAAACGTAAAGCCAAAGCTTTACGTTTTACGTTCTAAGTAAATATTTTTAAATAAATATAAATTTTTATATGAGTATAGTCTTAAATCCAACTAAAATATAAAAGAAGTAAGTTTTGTCCAGTTTCTTTGGTGTTAAGCGTCAAAAGTAAATCATGCACATGTTTTGAAACAAAAACTTAACGAAACAATCTGCGTTAAACATATTTTATTTTCATTTCAAATCATGTAAATTTATATTGACAAAATATTTTCTTTTTAAAGCAAAAATGACTAACGAATTAAAGAATTTTCAAAACTTTGTACACATATTTATTATATCTTTTTTCTCTTCTTTTCTTCTTTACCAAACAGCTACAATTGTCCCGCTCTAACAGTGCTGCTGCTATTAGTGAACGTACCTTGGAAGAATGCTGGTCGACCCTGCAACGAGTGAGTTGGCATCTATTTCGTTGTGTATAGTACTCTTCCACGTTATAGACACAAACATAACCAAACAAATCTAAACGACACCATTACTATTTCAAACGAAACACAAAAATGAAACTAAATATTGTTTTTTTCCCCCCCAAAATTTGTTAAATTTATCAGGCAAGCGTCACAAAGTTATTTTACAATTAATATGGAGATTTAAACTATAGTACAATCAATTGTGCGAATCCATTTTTTGTAATTGAAACAAAATTCTCACGGGAAAATTTATACCATGCACACGAGCGAATGAAAATACAGTGAGTGACTTAAGTAGCTGCGCCACTTTACAAGTAACGCCATAATGTTTATTGCTATCGTATAAGAGAATGCCGGAAAAAAACTACAATTTAGAAATTCTAGGCTATTCGTCAGAAAGCTTATTAGCTGCAATGGCGCTTAAACGAAAACTTAGCGAAAAATTGCCTTATTCGCTAACAAACAAATTTTCTTTAAAGCAAACGAGTATTGCATTTAACATATCATGGGAAAAAGTACATACATATGTACATATGTATCTGGAAAAAAAAATTCAAAATAACGGATGACACATGAAACAACAAAAATTTTAAATTGCTTTATTGTTTTTGCACACTGAGCAAAATGAAGAGAATTATTTTCATGTAGTAAAGAGCGCAAATAAAATAACTTTCTTCTGATTTCTTTGAAATGCCGTTTAAAATCTACAACTGGGAGCAAAACAAAGGAAGAATCGTATTAAGTTGAATTATGAATTTAAGGCCCATTTAGCCGACCGTAGAAATTGTAACTGTAACGTAAATGTAAATGTAGTCGCACTTATAGAATACTTAAAACCGTATCATGTGTTTTTGATATAAACAAAAAATAAAAGCGCATGTGAAGAAAAAGTGTTCTGTTTTTTAATTTTTATATTATTGTGTGTTTAATTAAATAATAAATAAATCACAAATACAGGGTGGCGCACAAATAACCTTCCGATGTTTTTTGGCTGTAATTTAAAAAAAAAAAAAAAGAAAAACGTTGATTCTTCTTGTGGATTATTTTTAATGGTCCTTTAATTTTTACATCAAATCAAAATTAATTTTTTACATCATGCAAATGGCCGCCGCCACAGTTGATTGTCATTTGAGCCCTTTTTATAGCATTTTCCATCACATTGGCCAAAAATTCCAGCGATAGGTCCTCATATTCTTGACGGATATTGTCTTCAAGAGCTACAAGAGTTTGAGGCTTGTTGACATAAACCCGCGACTTCAAAAAGTCCCACAAAAAGAAATCTGCAGCGGTCAAATCAGGCGATCTTGCTGGCCAATGCAAATCGCCAAAACGGGAGATTAGGCGCCCGGGAAATGCATTCTTCAGCATATCGGTTGTGGCACGTGCAGTGTGTGCCGTAGCAACGTCCTGTTGGAACCACATGTTTTCCAATTCCAATTCATCAAGTTGCGGCAAAAAAAACTCGTTAATCCTTGCTCTGTAGCGCTCACCATTCACAGTAACCGTTTGGCCCGCGACGTCTTCGAAGAAAAAAGGTTCGATGACTCCTCCAGCGAAAACAGCACACCATACAGTGACTTTGAGTGGGTGTAATGGCTCTTCGTGGGTTACACGTGGATTTTCAGTGCCCCAGAAGCGTAAATTTTGCTTATTTATGTACCCGCTAAGATGGAAATGGGCCTCATCACTCATGATTACTTTTAATGGAAAATCATCTTCCTCTTGGGGTCAAATAAATAATCACCAATATTCCGCGCTCTGGAGCAGTGTGGCGTAATATTGTTTATTAATGTGTATTTCGCATGTGTTTACTACACAAATGTCAAAACAGAACTGACATTAGGGGTCAATCTCAAAATTTATAAAATTTTCTGCTAGGAGGATTACTTTTGCGCCACCTTGTATAAAATAAAAGCAATACAGCTGTTCATAGCAGTGATGAGAGTTCATAATATTCACTATATATATACAAAAAGTACGAAAATTGTGTAAATGCTACCTAAAATTTCTAATATTACTTTTTCTATCTATATGTTTATAATATTTTGATTGGTACCAATGTTGGAAGCTAATATAGCAAATAAAACTCAAATGTTTGAATTTTTGTTTACTGCAACGGTTGCTACGAATAAAATCAATTGTTTATAATGTATTATTATTAGTTTGTTATACTTAAAAAATGTTAATCATTTATTTTTAATTATTATTTTTTTATTATTACATTTCCATTTCATCAGAGACCTAAATTTAATACTGCATTGCTTTTTTACATTTATATCAGCATATACTCGTATATAGTTATGCTGATATATGAACCAATTTTTAAAATTCATTTTATCGTTGGAAGTTGGTATATATTTTTGGATATCGGGAGAATAAATGTTGTGGTTGCATATAATGTGACAGTTGCAAAAATTGTGCGCAGTGTATAAATTATGCTACCAACGTAGGTATGTTCATTTTGCGTATTTTACAGAAAATTCCAAAATTTTTTAATATATATTATGTGTGTATACAAATTGAACTACTTAAACAGTTCGATTATCAAACAAGCAAAAAGTACTAAAACGGGGTTTTTGTGCCATCCTGCCATTCACAATAATATATACCATCACTGACTACATTTGTCACGTAAAATTAAAATCTATTTTCTACAGGTTTAGACGTTACGGTTTCATTTCAATACAGTCAGATAAGCGTTTTCATGGTTTCTCGTATAACAAAAACGATGAAAAATTAATTATTATCTTTAACACATAATAATAAAAACATGGAAAACAGAACACTTTTTCTTGACATGCGCTTTTGTTGTTTGTTTATGTCAAAATCACATGATACGGTTTTAAGTCTTCTAAAAGTGCTGCTACATTTACATGTGCGGTACATTTACGTTACAGTTACAATTTCTACGGTCGGCTAAATGGGCCTTTAGTTCTCAGTCGAATACTATATAATGTACATATAAAGGCCGTGCCTGGCCGTGTTAGATAAAACTTTTGCTTCTCTTTGCGCTGCAAATTCGCTTTGACATCTAAGATAAAATATACATACTTATATGAAACATGTCACTCACATAAAGTACTTTTAACGCAACGTGAAGCGAAAAGTTGTAATAGCTCCAAGGCTTTATGCACTAAGAAAACAATTAGAACGAATTTTAGTAGTTCGTCCAATAATATTTCTAACTTCTATTATCATAAGAAACAATTAAATATAAAAATTACCAACCATTCTCTTAGATAAATAAATAAATCGTGAGCGTTGCCAAAGTTTTTATTGCTTTGCGCTTTTCTATTAAAGTATTAAACGTCACGCAAAGCGACAAAGTGTTATCTGACATGACCTTTAGGCAGCAAATTTACAATGTCTCGCATTAAATTTTGCTCTTATAAATAGGTAATCTTGAATTGTTTGTTATTTCGTTTGGTTATTTGTGTTGCTACTTTATGGTAGTGATATTCAGCCCATATCACTTAAGTGGTAACCAAGAGCAATCACAATCATACCCTCATTAGGCAGAGTTAGTTTTTACGTTCTTTTCCGTTCTGAATCAGCTGTTCTGTTCAATATAATTCAACGTTAAGCGACAACCAGATACGCGTATTTTACAAAGTTTGTGATCACGGCGTCGAATTAAGGTTGATCGATTATTTTGAACATTTTCTTAAGCGCAATAATGTGTTCAGCCGATCTTGCGGTACGTTATCGTCCGCTCTTAGGTCTATTACCTGCAGACCCTATTTCTTCGAAATCAATAACTACACGATAAGTTTCTTGCAAAAATTTTGCGTAACTTTCTCATCGTCGATGGTTGATTGTGATAAAAATGTTTAACGATTAAAACACGTTGATTAATCGAATATTTTTCCATAAGACAATTTGCCACGTGTCTACTTCACGACTCCCAAATATGAACTGTGTTTAATTATGGGTTTAACCTAAAACTCTTACTGTGGCAAAATGGAACGGCTAATGCATGGTAGTATACATCGGCATGGGGAATAGAATTAGTCTAGGGAAGAAGACTACGGGCAGGAGGGGATGCCTGATCTCACTATTAGTTTTCTCACATTCTCACATTACTCACAATCGTTTAAATTTATTTACAAATCAATATTATACAATTCGTTAAACTTCAACTACAAGACCTGGTGCCACAGGATCTTCTCAGTCGCAAGTCCGTAAGAATGAAGAATAAAAATGAAAACCGGAAATTAGTCAATTATAAAAGTTTAAGGCGAAAAAGTGCAATTAATGGTTAATGTTTCCAGTCACAATTAATCACAGATCTGGAATTTATAAAGCGTTTTTTAACAATTTGTCAAGTATGTTCACCAAAATGTTTGCCGCCATTTTGATATAAAAATGATATACCTTCCTGGCGGCCACCCGGCCATAAATTCTGCAGATTGTGAGAAAAAAGTGGGCTGCTTGATAATTTTGTATTCTTAATTGCAATGTTTTTCTTTGGATTATGCATTACTCTAAAAGAAAAAAGCTAAATCTTTTCATGGAAAAAGTAATCGTAAAATATTTGCTACAGAAAAGAACGTCAAAACTAATTAGGCTTTTAGTCGTCGATGATTAGAGTTGTGCCATTCAGTTTAATGACGGATCGCTTTCGTTCAATAACATAAAACTAGTCCGTTTATTCATTCGTTCACACGAACGAATGAAACAGCTGTCTTGATCATCTATCAAAACAGCTGTTTCAAATATACAAAAAAGAAAAAAAACGAGACCCATATGATGAACAACTCCCTAATCTTTTATTTTAAAACTTAAAAGATTTCACAAAAAATAAATGAATATAAAATATATATAATACAAAGCTCCTTTTTGTTTTGTTCCCGTTGATACATTTATGTTTTATAAAGTAAATAAAAATAAATACCAAATTAACTTCAGAAGCTGCTCTTACATGCGCGTGACATAAAAAAGAACATGAGATAAGTACGAAACTTGAACTTAAGCTAACCAAATTGAATAGCGCACTATTGAACGAAAAGTGGTCAGTTTAATGACTAGTTCACGAGGTGCTGTTGTCTGGCAACAGATACCTGCGCTGAAAGGAACCAGGAGTGAGGAATGGACGGGAGAGTTGTTTAAAGGCTGATGCTCTTAATGGGACTTGGCCTACTAACTCATTAAGCCTTTTCTACCACTGACTGTTGGGAAATTGCATACAGGAGGCATTAGAGGGCCCGAAATCTTAAGCAAGAGGTTCATCCACAGGGCTGCGAACCCGTGGAGTTGGTCCATCATCAGACTTTACAACTGAAACCACATTTTACATGAGTCAATTTCATGCATTTAATCAAATACAAAATTTAAGAACAGAGCTGCGAATTTTGCGGCCAATGACAAAATAGAAAATTTTGTACATTTCTTTAACGTTTTGATGTTATTGCATCATTTATAGAGTACGAGTATATGGTACCTGTCCACAGTGCCACAAATGGTTTGCTCAGCTGCATAGTCATGCATATAATTTACGCGAGACGATGGCTGAATTTCGAACAAAATTTGGTTAATTTAGTAACATTGCGCAAGCGTGAAACTACTCGTATGCATGAGGATATACTGATCATAAATGTCAGAAAGTGAGCGCAGTATGACAGCTAACCCTTTCGCAATTTATACGGGGCTTAAATATTATCAGGTGTTACTGAAAAGTTATGAAGTTATAAAAAATATGCTGAAATTCGTTTCACAACTGATTTATTGCTAAATTTAAAAAAAAAAACCAAAATTATAATTCCAAACCAATCTAAACGCTCTTGTGCATGCCCATTTAATTGTGACCCACTGTATAATTAATTACCTAACTAACTTTTTGCAGCATGTTGAATTTCTGCATAATACTCATACATACATATGCTTGTCTGTGATACTGCGGTGTAGGAAACTCCTCACTAACTTATATTTCAATGTCATAATGTTTGGAAGTCTGTACTACAAAATACACTGTCTATATACACTATGCTAGTTCTAAAGTTAGTGATTATTAATAAACAAAAAATACACAAACAGACAATATATACTCGTACACACACACACACACACTCACACCCAAACATATCAGAACATGATACATACACATATTTACATATTTATAAGGAAAAAACTATTTATACGGTACAAAATAATACAAATAACTCTACAGTTTATTTTATTTGTTTCCTTTAATAATTTGATGTTTAATTTAAAAAGTCGTGATTATGCCGGGCATATACTGCATCTGCACCTGATAGTGCGACAACTTGCCGATTTTGGCGAGCTTTGTCTAAAGAGATGCATTAAACACATTGAAGACAGCAGGCTACCGGCTACAAATGCCGCTAATTAATTATTTTATATTCGGCAGAAGCATAACAAACAACTGATTTATAATTTGGTCGATCCCCATTCTACAGTTTTTCCTGAAGTATGTACAAACATACATAGAACATTACAATAAATATATAGTCACAATGAATATAATAAAGTACTTGCCAATTTCAATAAATAAAACGCAAGATTAAAAAAAAACAAACTACAAACTATTATATTAATGATAAATGAAGTAAAAAAATTAGCAGTTGCTTATTCTCTTCCAGTGGTGACACTTGGTTCGTTTTTATATTGAATGAAGTCATATATCAGGTATATTATTTATTGGTAACACTAACTCGCTTTTTGCCATCAATAAAACCAGCAATTAGTTCAACTTGGCGCCATTTACCAGTGGCAGTCTTGCTGCCACTAATTATAATTAAAAAGAGGTTTTTGCTTTGCTAATTATAATTAAAAAGAGGCTTTTGTGAGCTGTAGAATGTGACGTAGACAGTGAATTTTTTATATTATTGCAATAGCAAAACAGTTTGAGGAAACAACAAATTATAGCAAGAGGGACAACATATTATAATCCCGTGTGACGTGACGCGCAGTAGCAAATTATTTTGTCAACTTTTCTCGTCATCTTAATTATTTGCTTCATGAATAATACCTACATATCGTAGGCACACAATCAACTTATAAGTACAGGGGTTGCTCACCCAATAATTTTCATATCCGAGTATTTTAAACACTCTTAAAAATTGATGGAATTGTAATTATACTTGTCGTTCGTTTCCGAAATCTTAATGCATCAAAAATATACCCAATCATTCTCGTTTCTTGTGTCTTTTTTTAAGAGAAAGAGAAACCACCACAAATAAGATACCACAATTGTGGTTATTCGCACTCAGTAAGATCCAGATTTTGAGTATTTTCTATTTTCGTATATAATCGTTTTCTTAATAATATAAATATTAATTTATTGAATTTTTGTTGAACTTTTATAATTTTTTAAACTAAATTTTTGGTTTGTACGTTTGTGCAACGGGTATATATTATATTAATAATATAAAGATTTTACCTTCATTTTTATGATTTTTCAAATAAAATAAAATTTGAAGATCCTTTACTCAAAGTTAAGAATTATGAGACTTAGTATTTTAATTATTATCCAACGAAATTTGATTCCTTTAATATAATAACACTTGAAATAATATTTTACCTCTTGGTTCCAAAATCTCTTGTACACTATACACTCATATGTATATAGTTAACAGCCAAATAAACTACGCAACCCGTTTGGAATACCTACGCTTTCCGTTTGCAGCCAAACGACACAAACATAGTTCATACAAACACAAAATTTTTTTGTTTAAAGAAAATAATAAAATTTTAGTACAAAACCTGCAAAACAATAATATTTACGTTTAAAAAGCATATTTTTAAATGAAACAAATTCCTTTTATATTATATTCCTTCATTTATAATAATTGTTATTTCTTGGTTTTAGAAATATGTTTGAATTGAGTTTTTGTTTTAAAAACTTTCAGCAAAAACAAACTTTAAATCATCATTCAGTCTGTTATTTTCAAAATTGTCAAAATGATTGTAAATCATTAAATCTGACAGCCGCAATTTCAGTTAATGTTAAATAAAAAGTGACGCATATACACAACAAAAGAATTTGTCGAGAGTGTTGTTTTTTGCCGGTTGATTTTGTGACATCATGTATGTACTAAGAAAACGGTTAAAAACGAATATAGAAAATACTCAAAATCTTGCTCTTGCTTGCTCGCACTTGCTCTGAGTGCGAGTAACTGCAAAACTCTTTTTGTGGTTATCTCTTAAAGAAATACACAATATACAAAAGTTATGGGAAACATTTTTGATGTATCGAGATACCGCAAACGAACGACAAGTATACATACTACCTCATCGTTTTTTAAGAGTGTTAAAAATACCTGGGGCCAAATCACCGCATACGATATCGAGCAAAATTATCGAACTTTTTCATTTTGGTGGCATACGATATCGAATAAACTGTATTGCAATAATATAAAAAAGTTAAAGGATTTATTTTTTGTATTCCTACTTTTAGGGAACGTATGGTCTTCAATCTATTGCATTTTGTTTAAATTACGATCCAATATGCATCGGTTGCCATAATTTAGATGTATCGTAATGTTATTCGATACGATAGTTAATTCGATATCGTATGCGGTGATTAGACCCCTGGATATGAAAATGGCAGATCTCTGGTGTGAACACTTATGTATGTTTTATCGTGGTCAAACCAAAACTGGCATTTATATAGGGAAGACAGAAACTAGTTATTTCATATGCACCTTTTAACCAGGCGATATGTTTCGTGTAGGGACGATACGTTCATTACGCCGCCTGAAAGTAAATATTACTTTTCTTGATTGTAAGCACCTAAGTGGCGTAAAATGCATAGATTTTAAGGCTCAGTTTACACACATCAGGTTTTCTTGATCAATTCTGCTTCAATTTGCTTTTAAACTTGCATTTATGTTCACACACAAAAGCTTTATGTCGTCAAGTTTAAGTTCTTTTGCTTTCATATTTTTTGGCATTTCATTTTAAACTTGACGGTACCGTCAAGTCTGCACCCTTTTCCATTCCAAACTTGATGTGTGTAAACTGGCATGTACACACGGTTGTCAGATGTTACAATATTGTAAGATCTGCCAACATGCTGACAATGTAGTGACAATGACAAATTGTCCTACAGAAGTAAATTGTGTGTTCAGACGATCGTAAGAAAATCTTACAATTTGTCAGACCATAGTCTGACAAATAATTCATCTGACAGCAAAAATTGTCAGTTTACACGGCTGTCAGATTGTTAGATGAAAAAAATTACCAGACATGTTGTAAGGCATTGTCACTTATGTATATCAACAACCATCTGTTAGGCAGTGTTGCCCATTAAACTTTTTTCTGACAATGATGCCATTGTCAAGTACATTAATTTTATACATCTGACAATTAAAACTGAGCTTACAATACCAGCCAATTATCTGGCAATGCCGACGAAGAGTGTTCTCACGATTGTCAGATGCCTGACAACATTATCGTCTTACAATTGATTGACAATGGTTTTTCTGACAACGTTGTAAGTTGAAAATTAGCAGTTCACACGATTGTAATACATTTTCAGATAATTTTACTGGCAATATTATAAGATCTGACAACCGTGTGTACGTAGCTTAAGAATAAATTTTCTTATTACGCTTCCCTTGGTCTTTTTATTGCAGAAGCTTGCAAAATCCCTATTCAGATCCATATGAAACACATATGTATGTACATACAAAGAATTTTCTATCTATTTAGGCAAAATCTGCAACCATAATTTTTTCATTTTCTAATTTTTTTTTTTTCAGTAAAAAAATTTAATTAAAAAAATAATGAAATCTAAACTGTCATATACGGCAACGCCGGACTTTTAACTTAACTCGTTTTTGACAACACCTGCATCCAATTACTCACACACACACACACACGCATACTTACGTTCATCGCAACCACAGGCATATGTACATATTTACATACATATATTTTACATACATACATAGTTAATGCTTATATTCTTTATAAACTAATTATTTATTTAATTTTAATTATTAACGTTTATTGCGTTTATTATAGTCTATTATATTATCATTTAATTTTGTTAAATCACTTTATTAATTTTTATTTATTGTTTAATAAACCCTGTTTACCTTTAAACTATTTTGTTGTTTTATTATTTATTCTTTTAACTCAATCAAGCCTAAAGTTACGAAAGCAGTTTCAATCATGACATAAGTGTAAAATAACTCAAAATTTTATACACTACAAATTCCTCTCTCGCTCGCCATTTTTTATGCAATTAACGGGGAGAGGTTCAGCGCATATCCAGCTGCTAAGTAAAGCAAGTGAAAGAAAAACTACGAAAATTTTCTACAAAGTTTTGAAATTGTAACGAACCATTTAAATACCTCAAATGTGGACGAAAATCGTTTAACTCTTTCCGACTGGTGCGGTAGTCTGGCAGACACCAACCAACAAACACAAAAAAGTATTTTGTCCCGTTATTTTCCAAATATCCACTCTTGCGTTCTTTGTACCTTCTTATTATGTACTCATGCGCACGTTATTGTGATTAGATTGGATGCCAGAGAAAGCGAAAAACCACATCAATGTTATGTTCATAACAAGGCGAATTTATACAGGTGAATGCAAGCGGAAAGGCGAATTCAGTAATATGTATTTTGTTATTGTAAAACATATCGTGAATGTCAAAATCTAAATTTGCCAAAGATTGTTCAGCTGGGAAAAAAATTTATATAAACGTTAAATATAAACTTTTATAATTGTTTGTAACTTTTAAATTCACAAAAATTTCTTTAAATTGCACTAAATCATACAAAAAAGTCTGCAGATTAAATTGGCGCGAAAATGTTTGTAAACAAAAGCAAAAAAATTTGACAGTCTCATTGGAAATACGCGAGAAGCAAAAAATAATCACCTGTGCTGTTAAGTTCACTTATATTGAATTCGCCTTGGTACATAAATACAGCCGCATTGAAGTAAGTAGCGATAGAGAATGAAGAAATATTCAATCTGAATTAAAAAAAAAAAAAAATTGGTTAAAAGCATACCTCGGTATCTTCTAACCATTACTAAAGGCAATGGTAAGTCAACCAGTTAGTAAAACCCAATTTACCACATCGTGTTGGCAAGAATATTGGAAAGTCCCACTTTGAGCGTGAGCTTCGCTTTAAGTTTTAAACACATATACGACAGCAGCAATCTGTCAAAAATAATATACATGCTTTAAACGACGTCCCCGTAGCACTACTTCACAACAGCATTTACTGCTGCTGCCAACCTAGACTAATTACCAAGGTGCATTACCATCAACATGGTGGCAGCGCTACGGCATGTGACAATATTTTGCTACTGGCAATATAGTAAGCCATTTACGTCAAGTGTATTGTTTACATTTTTTTTTCTGAATTAAACATATAAAAATTATTTTGTGAACATAAGAATAATTCAAATAAAAATAATTTATGATTATGAAAAGATACATTCATAGTTTATAACTGTAAAAAAGTTACCAATATTTTGGCAAACAGCTTACCACATGCCTGTTTTTGTTGTAGTTTTGCTCTAGTGCTGCCACCGTGTAGACGTTAATGCACCTTGCTAATTACTATTTTCATAAGCAGCAAAGAGTAAATGCAGTGCTGCCACTATAAATATAAATTATTAGCAATAAGAACAAACAAATTTTTTTTTTAGCAGAAAAAAAATTACAAAATGAAAATAAATATATATAAAAATATATAAATATGTAGCCACGATTGCCAGATTTGACGATTTATTGTCATTTTGACGATTTTGGGTGCTGGAAATGGCATGTTGACGATTTGACGATATAAGGTCTGTTTTTGACGATTTTTATAGATCACAATTTTACTTTTATATCTTTCAAGCAACTTTGGTTTACAACTACATATATAAACTGTAGCAAAATAGCCTAGCTTTATTTACAATCTTGTGTATTTGTGATTGCAAATTTATGCAACTGCAAACATATGCTATCAAATGTGAACCACCTCTGTTGGTTTAGTTTGCACTACTTTCTTCAAAGCACGAAATTTACCGCTGATAATTAGAGTAGAAAATAATTTCTTGAAACTTTAATCAAAAATAAATATGCCGAAAGAAAGCTTTCTAGAGCAGTTAGTGGACTTTTTAATAGAAAAAGCGATTTTAAGTTAGATAAAGACATCGATTGGTGTTATTTGAATGTGGGATGAGCGACAGCAACTAAGCGGCTTTTACGAACTAATTGGCTTGGATCGCTGTTTGTCAGCTGTCGATTTACAATTAACTTGTTGTAAGTAGAGCAAATAAAAACTATAGGTTGTAAGTATTGCATATACACATAAGACTAGCAAGTGTGTATTTTGTTAGTGTAGAGTAAAAATATACTAAATCTTTTTGCAAATGCAATGATGCAATACCATTTACACGAGACTGTGAATAGAGCTACTGTGTGCGTAAATATGTGTATGGCACTGGAAACTAAGTCTTATTTATTAATCCTTAAAATATAAAAGAAGAAAGTGTTTTTTTTTTTTTCTGATCAATCAAAGAGTTTTCTTATTTCATCGTAGAATACAAAGTACGAGGAATTTAGTTTAAAGAAATTTTTTATACTAAAGACGACTTTAAATTTAGCAACTGTAGTCATTCTTACTTAAAAGATATATTCAATTTAATAAAAGTGTTTAATACAATAATGCGTTCAAAATACCTTTTATTAAATGAAATCTTATTTTAAAATATGTGTTTTGTATGAAAATTCTTACGGCCGCGTTCATAAAAAATATTTTATTTTTATTAAAGATTCATTTGATGAACTTTGTATAGAAATTTGCCAAATACACCTGTTATATATATATTATTCAAAAACGATTAATTTTACTTGTTGACGATTTGCGATAAGCACAATAACCAATTTGACGATTTTTCCCCCGAATTTGTTGATTTTAAACCAGGTATATCTGGCATCTATGTATGCAACCCCTTTAACTCTCGGAGGGCTTGCGATCGCTCAGCCCTATCCCAAGCGCTTTCATGGTTCCTTATACACATTACTTTATGTCCGTGTATAGGTACCATACTTTATTTTATAAATTTAAAAATTAGTCCTTTAGTTCCGGAGATGATATTTATATAGATTATCTTAAATATGTACATATATGAGTATACATATATACATACGTATGTACATTTAGAAATCCGTTTTATTGTTTGATAAAATGGTTATTTCTCGCTTTTTTTTTGTAGTTCTCAAATATTTAAATACAGCTTTAAATGAAGTTTATTTACTCGTACTTCGTCGGAAGCGTCAATCATACTTTATTTTAAAGGGCTTACAATTATAACCCCCTGAAATAAATTTTTATAAATTTTTTTTCCATTTTTTAATTTTCAACCACCAAGAATAGTTTTCGTCTAAATAAATATGTGTGTAAATACACATACACACTCTTACATGCCCGTAAAGTTCTTTATTTGAACTATAACTGCCCAGCCTTCTGCTTTTTCTGGTTAGAGGAAGAGAAAAAAAAAATCCGTTTGTACTACTACACACAATAAATTTATTGTTTTTTTTTTTTTTTTTTTTTTTTTTTTTTGTTCTTTGCTAGTGATTATTTTTATTTTTTTTTTTTATTTCTTTTTTTGATATTTTTACCCTGCCAACATTTGGGAGTGGCATTTTTAAAGTATAGTTGACTACAAGGCCGTCCATTGGCTTCGCTTCTTTGAAATTAAAAAAAAAAAAAAAAAAAACTCAAACTATAAAAGAAGGAAAAAATTGCTGGAAAAAACTCAGCAACAGAATCATGAAAAAAGCAAAGAAAAGCGTGTATAGAAAATGGATAAAAAAATATTTCCATTTGCAAAAACTAAATGCACAGTTCAGGGATGGCAAACTGCAGACTAAGATTGATAATATTAGTAAACAACTGAAATGAACTGAATTATAACAAATGGATACAAAAATAGTTCCATGTACAAAAACCAAATAGTGCAGGGATGGCAAACTGATTATTTTAGGACACAACTAAAATAAAATTAATTATAGAAAATGGATAAAAAATAATAATTCAATATGCAAAACCGAAATGCACAGTCCAGGGATGGCAAACTGCAGACTAAAATTGATAATATATATTTATAAACAACTAAAATGAAATGAATTATAGCAAATAGATACAAAAACAAGTAAGAGTGTAGTATATTCGGATGGGCCTAATCTAAAAAACCCTTCACATTAGTCACGTAAATGTATAGTATATATACAAATTTGAACTAAATATGCTGTTTTATTGATACTTCATGGCAGTCTTAGATATAAATTAATAATTTTTGTAATAAAATATTTATTTTAACATTGAATAATATTAATAACTTAAGGCTCTGATTCACTATCCTACACGATCGTACGATTCATTCACAGGAAACTGTGAATGAATCGCCTGGCCGACTTGAAAAAATCGCTTCAAAATGGCGTTGTAGGTCACACTATTATACAAGTATAATTGAAATAATTTATTTACACAATAAAACAACTAAAAACTTTTATTAACATAATAATTTGCAGATTTGTATTGTAAAAAATCCTTCTTAAGAAAACAAAAAAAAAAAAAAACTTAAGAAAGAAAAAACCTGAACCCATTGTACAAATGTACAAACCAAAAATTTAATTTAAAAAATAATAATTTTATGTTACTAAAATTTTTTTCTTGAGGAACAAGCAATATTCTTATATTTTTCACAATATATACCACACTGATCGCACAGAAACCATAATGTTTTGAAAAGTTTCATAAAATTTTTCAAATCGCACGATTTGTCAAAAACTCTGTTGCACGGTTGCATTTTTAGTTCTTTTTCAGCACAAATGCTTTATTTAGTAGATCGCACAATCGTGTATGATAGTGTAACAAGGCCTTTAGAACATACTTTTGTTTGCTTTTTTGAAGTGCGGAAAGCATTTTGTAATACTTTGCTGCCATAAAATCTAAATATCTTGTATCATCATGTAAACATGAAACACTTTTGGCTTAAACGAAAAATCCATTTGGCATCACCATATTCAGGAAGAATAATATATATTTAATGAACAATTGAATTTTATTCTGGAAGTGTTTACATAATATGTGCCAGAAAAGTGCAAAAATTTATTTAAGGCGCCATGAAGTCTTAAAAGATTGTTTCTTCACACGCGTCATTTTCCTTTGGGCTATGTGTGGACCGATATCAAAAATGCCCACTTTTTGTATTTTAGTGACCCCCTTTTATAAGCAGAACTGCTTTTATATAAAAAATTTTTTTCATGAAATAATCGGCTTATCCTACATATTTGGTGTATATGAACCGATATAGGAAATTTTCATTTCCTGTATTTTAGAACCTTAGTTTTATTACCAGAACAGCTTGCGAGCAAAACAAGTTCTTTAAATTAGCTTACGTGACATTTTCATTAAAAAATCGGTTTAAGCTATATTTCGGGTATATATGGACCGATATCGCAGTTTTTCATTTTCTGTATTTTAGTAACCTCCTTAAATAACTAGAACTACTTCTAGGCAAAAAAAAAAACTGTTTAAGTTCGTTGACGCGACATACATGGGCCAATATAGGGAAAACATTTTTCACTATGCTTAATAATTGTGTGAAGTTTAAAGCAAAACAAACAACTTTTTTTCAAAAACGAATAGTGAAAGAGAAATTTTTCTAAGTTTAATGGTTTTCTCAGAAACGGTATTTCAACGCCCGACAGACGGGTGGGCGGACAGATTGACATCGCTTAATCGAATTTTCTATCAATATGTCGGAAATGAAAATTGTAGAAATTACAAACGGAATCACAAACTTATATATACCCTTTGCATTTTAGTGAAGGGTATAATAATAATCCAGTCTTTAGCTGGGGGACAGCTAGTTGTTTCATAGTCGCTACACTACTCATCAGCACCCTTTTTCGGATTTGAATTCGGGTCATGGCGCGTCATGAACTGCTGCCTTAGCCACTCAGCTACCGAGTCATTGAATTATTCTCTGTCTATGTTCATCGCAAATTTTTCACCTAGAGAACGCAAAATGGCTTCTAGGCAGAAATTCGACATTGAAACTTTTGTTTCCAATCCACTTAAATAACTTTTTTTATATTTAGTACTAAGATTTTAATACTTATTGTTAGTTCATATTTTGAAAATTCAATAAATAAATGAATGAAGAAAAAAGTTGGAATCAGCCATTAAAAATGGTGGTGACTGATCGATCGGCTGCGTTCTCTGTATCCTACTCGATCGTACGATTCCATCACAGGAAAGTGATACTACAATCCGACCGACTATAAAAAATCCTGCAAAATAGCGTTGTAGGTGCCTTACAAGAATGATTGTAGTTATTTATAAATAAAATTATTTCTATTACGTTGATGATTTTCAATGCAATTATTTTTTTCAATTTATTTCTCTACGCGCAGCAATATTTTCACATGTTGCACAATAAATGCCATTTTTATCTATTTCAAATCGCAGGATTTTGTAGGTCGTTTTGTAATAAAAACACGTACATATATCTAGGGAGACAATTTTTTAAGATAAGAAATTGTGTGCCGACTATGTCTGGCATAGAATATTATTGAAATGGACGTCAGGCTTCTGATGGATCTCAGAATTTATTCTCCAGTTTTGAAAAAAACCCAAAAAATAGCTGCAAGGCGTTAAATCGTATAATCTGGACATAAGTGATCAAGACAAATTTTTTTGATGCTACCGGAATGTAAACTGTCGTGTTAGAAGAGCTTTGCACATATGTGATATATACCGGCTGACGCACTATAATTTCAGATACACCTCTTGATGCAAAATGGATAATATTACATCCTTTCACAAAGCGGTCACGCAAGGTTTTTCAGCAGGTTTGGCAAGCAGACTTTAATATACTAACATAGACATTTTTTGTTGTTTGTTTTTGTTCTGTTTAACATTTTTCTTATCGAATTTTAAGCTGCAGGTCTTGTTTGCTTGCAGTTCCAACTTCTTGTTTTTCAACCTCTTCAATAAATTGTTTGCCTGTCACTCACAAATTGTTTAATCTATTTTAGTTATTGGTCAGCTGATTACATATCAAAACTTTACAGCGCGTTAAAAAGTGTCAGAATATTTTTTATTTAGCTTATTCTATGAAAACCACTAGTTTAAATTTTATTTGACAGAAGAGGTGTTAAGGTGCATAACCTACATTTATAGTTAAACAAAAATTAATTATGATTTAGCAACTCTTGTGAACTTGATATGGCGAGCAAATTGCCGTAACACAATCGCCGTCCACTCTCATTGAAAACAAACAAAAAGTGATTAATTTGTGTTTGTATCGTTTATATGCAATCGAAAGGCATGTCCCTTTATTGAACGCCAATAATTTTTGACGACAATATGCAAAAAAATGTTTTTTGTATTGTATATTCGAGTAACTGCAGTTCTAGCTACAAAATGCATATACGCTGCATTTATCATGCCTGGCCTTGTTTCCGTACTTGCTTGTATGTATGTGTTTTAGTATGAGTATGTTTATTAGGGAGTCACAGCGAATATACGGTTTTCTCTGCTTTGAGAAAATAATTGGTGCTCAACGCACTAAACTGTGAAATATGGAAAAACAATAATTCTAATGAGACTATGTGTATCGGACTCACTGAATGGAGTATTTGAAAAAAAAAATTGTTAGATATATCGAAACTTTCGCTGCTGGGTACATATCGCACCCTAAATACAAAAGGGTCACAACTCAAAATTTTCCAAAACCGAATTTTTTCCATAAAAATCAGTTTTTAATGTTTTCGCAAATATAATATAAAATTGAAAAAAGTACAGCAGAACCTCCTTGGATATTGAATTATTTCATAATGGAATAATATTTTCTTTAGATATTATAATAATTTTTACATTAACAATGTTTTGTCCCTCTTGAAAATTTTAGTATTTTGAGTTGTGACCCTTTTGTATTTAGGGTGCGTTATGTACCCGGCAGCGAAAGTTTCAACATTACACAATCGATGTTCCGATGCACAGTTTTGGACTTATCCAATCTTTGCTTATAATATATACAGCTTTGGATAAATCTTACGGCCTAAGCCAACGCTGAGCAAATGTAAGTAGGAATTGTATACAGACATCGGATGTGCCGTACTTTTATTGTAACTGATCTTAGATCGAAAATGCATATGATAAATATTTCACTGGATTTAGTTTTAGAGAGAAATATGTATTAAAAATTATATTAAGGTCATCAGTTTTTCTAACCTTTTGTCAAATTTCCACAATATTGCTTTCCGCCAGATCATACACAGCAATTCAAGGTTTTACATATGGTTTTGAAGAGGGAACTTAAAATCGCCTCGCTTGATCTTACACTTTATATAGTATATTTACCTTTTACAGCTCCAAAAATGTAATGGTGATGGTATAACAAACAAAAAAAATATTTGCGAAAATTATGTTACGAATTGTTTTTAGACAAATGAAAATATTATGTTTATTAAAATTACTCTGACTAACGCGTTCAACTCATATTTCTTCTACCTTATTTCTTATTTTCCTCAACGACTCTCTATATCAAACTTTCAACCCTATCCACTCTTTCGCAAATGACAGCAGCATTTGCCATCCGTACTCTTTTAGTTATAGTCCCAGCCTTGAGCGTTGCCAAGAGGCAAAATATGAATGCCTCACTGAATAGTGATCTTCTATTAATCTCCGAATGGGATCGAAAACAGGATCGCTTTTAACGCTCGTAAGGCCAAGTGTTCTTTGTTAACAAAAAAAAAAAAAAAAAAAAACGTCCACGGTGCTGCTTCATCTGTACTCATGGATAGCATAAACATTGAGGAATCGGATGCACTTTGTGTTCTAAGAATGAAAATACAGTGTGAAGTTCGCTGAAAAAGCATTCAAGTGCCTGGAGTTTTTCAAACGGTGTAAGATGTACTTCACTTTATCCAATCTCCTTACTATTTATACCATCTATATGCGACCAAAAATGGTATACAACTCTCATGCTTGCGTCGGTGCCCCAAAGTCTATCTCGGGATAACTCGAACGAGTGCAGGAGAGGGCGAAGATTGTCATCGGTGGCAGTAGGAGATCCAACTATTGACTCACTATCGCATCGACGCAGTTTAGGGTGTGTTACTCTATTCTATCATTACTAAAATGAATTTCCCTCTGACCAGTTAAGGGGTTTTATTCCCGAAAATAGCACATATATACATAACGTTTGTGCATTATCCAGAGCTTATCCATTCGTAGTCGATAGCCCGGAGAATCGTACAACGCATTACAGAGAGAATACGTTTTTCAGCCGTACGCTTCGACTATGAAATAAGTTGCCTACAGACGTGTTTCTAGTCAGTTATAACGGTAGAAAGTATAGGTCAAATGTTTGCTACCACTACTCCCTCTTTTCCCCTCCTCACAATGCACTGCATATGTTATCCTCTGACTAAACAAAAAATTTGGTTTAACAAAGAAATTCAGAAGTTGTCATATATCCTACTTCTTTTTTGGCATTTAACTTTACACATTGAATATGTAGTTTACTTTAGTTTCCAGGGATGATAAATTTTTGTTTACTAGTTTTGTTAATTTTAAGACATTAAATGAACATAAAACAGGTAGCGAAATTTTGTGGTTCACATGAATTTTGGTATGAAAATTAACAAACTCCATGTAAATTTTAGATTTGTCCGGCTTCTTTATTGATCCACTGTACGTAGGTAGATGTATTTGTGTACTTTACAAAATTGTTTTTCAACACAAGCAGTGACAAACAAACATAAGTTAGAGCATGAAATTTTACCAACCCAAGCACAGAAAACAATTACAATGTAGACTTTAACCCTGCTGCACTATTTGCACAGTGTTTATACTTATTTCTATCTAAATTAGCCCAAATTTCAATCTACGAGTACCAATGGCAATCGAAATTGAAAATCCACGTAGTTTTTCAAAATACGAGAATTATTTATTTCAATATTTTTTTTACAATTGTAGGCAGGTCTGATTACTCGTTTATTTAAAATGCATTACAAAAAAAACTTTAAAAATTTTTACAATTTTGCTTATGCAAATGTATGTCTATATGTACATACTTACATATGCACATGCTTACATATGTGCACGCTTACGAATTGAACGTTTTTAATAACAAAAAAAAAGTTTGCAAAAATATTTAATTGTTAACATAATTTTATAAAAGCAAAAAAAAAAAAAAAAAAAAACACGAGTTAAAGGTGACGTTAAAAACGATGATTAAACATATTGCTCACTTACATATGTATATGCATGAAAACATGCATATGTAATTGTATATGTATATACATTATGCACTAAGAGAAAAAACTTCATTCCATGTATGAATTTCGTTATTAAATTAATGATTTTTTTCATTAATAACGAGCTAATGAAGCAATTCATGTCATTAACGAAAAAAGTTTCACTGTATTATGAATTATGAAATATTAAGCAGAATGAACATATTTCATTAAATTTATGAAGTTTATTCTTAATGCAATGAAAATATATCATTAATAGCCTGACACATATTCATTGCAATAATGAAACCTTTTCATTAGAGATATGAAAATAAATGTTTAATGTGTTTAATGTGTTTTGTTCACTAATTCTATGGCAAAACTTCATTATTATTATGAACACTTTTCATATATCTATGAAACAAAATCACTGATTTTGTTTCATAGATATTTCAAGAGAGTGAGAAGTAGCACGCGCACAAATTATGTAAGTACATGTGTACTTGTATGGACATAACAATGCGTTTACTGCTTAAACTTAAGCTCACTGCTTTAAAATCAAAAAAAGAATGAATTTGCCATGGCAACGAGTAAGAAATGAATGAAGAATGTTCATGTTATTCATTATGCCATGTCATAGGATTTTTCATTATATACAAAAATTGTATAAATAATTGTTATGATATAAATATGATTCAACAAATATTACTTAACGTGGTTATATATTTAAATGCAATATATAATGACATCTGATATTGTTAAATCTCGTGTATCAAAATATATGCGAAAAATGAAATTTCATAAAATAAATGAAAAGTTCTTCATCCATAAAATGAACACATCAAAATGAAATAAATGTTGAAGAGAGCGAATTCATTCAGGGAATGAAATTTTTCATGCCATTAATGAAAAAAATCATTTATACAATGAAAAACGATCAATGAAAGAGTTTCATAGCCAGAACGAATAACTTTTCTCTTAGTGTAGTGGGTTTGAAAAAGATAAATCAGACGATTTTTAATTACCTACTAAAAAAACCTTAAATATAAAAGTTGAGAAGTAAAAAAGAAAGGAAATTACTTTTTTTGAAATTTTTTTTTTCCTCATAACAAAAACTATCGAAAAATCGGTGGCTCAATATCACAGTTTATATCTTATCTGAATAAATCCAGTGATGAAATGGAATAAGTTGTATCTAAAATAATGAAAAACGAAGCTTTATTTATTTATAAATAAAATTTAATTTCATATCTATACACTCATAGAAAATCCGTTATAACTGTGATGTATTTTAACATCAATTCAATTCAAAATGTCCTCATATTTGAACCCATGATACTTTTCATCCCTGTGATATCAACGAGTACATCAGTTGCTCTAATTATCATTAGCGACAATTATAACAATTATTTCATCAATGAAATTTCATACTGACATCATGGGAATGCTTTATCGGAATGCGTTTGATGTGATGTGGTCAATGCAATGACACTCTAATACCGAAGAAATTACTAAATGAAGTCAATGTAATGACAAAATATTATCAGTAGAATGACATTAACATCGGGCCAATTATAATTTGGATTCAATTTGATGAACAAATCTCATTGATGTGATAGCTCTTTAAAATCACAAAAATTACTAGGTGAAGTAAAGATTTTGACAAAATATCATCAAAACCATGGTATGTAATCACCAACTAAACTTAAACTCCGATTCATTTTGATTATTAAAAAAAAAAAAAAACGTTCAAACCATTGTATATTAATTACCATTTTCAAGAAATCAATGAGAATTAAAAATGGGCTAATATTAATTTGATGACTTACTGTCAACAATATTATGTCTGTGTGTCGCATTATCATATATTAATTGTGCTGTGCGAGAGAATATATTCCCTTTTTTCCTCGTAGTTCCCTTTTTTCAAATTATAACCGAGTTTATTAAATATATAATAATTTTACCACATTCGTCAGCAAATGCGGAGAGAATCTTCAGCTAGGTAAATTTTAACGACAGAATATGCTCGTACATATCGGTATACGTGCTTAGGCATTAAATAATTTTAACTAGTTGCATATATGTTTGTTTTCTCATTAAATCTGTTTGCATTTTAATATTCTGAAATGCATAATTTCTTTCAATATGTTGTTAATATTTTTAAAATTATTTGTAAAAAAGGCATATTAATAAGAGTTTGAAGATTTTTTTGAAGATTTAGAAAATAAAGTGCAGATTCTGCAGATTTTTTCATGAGAAATTTTTGAGTTTTGCAGATTTTACCTCTTTAAATTCTGGAAAAACTGGCTCTATGTTCCCATTATATTTGCGGTCTTATTTATAAAAAAATTTTCATGTTTATTAAGCTCTTATTACACAAATTTTGTATGGAAATCAGTACAATAAAAGCTTAATAAACTTGAAAAAAATTTTATAAATAAGGCATATAACGAGTGATTTTTTTGCTATTATCTTTTTGGCAACACTAGTTTTGACAGCTCACGCACGTTTTGTATCTTGTGTGACTGTCAAACATCTTCAGTTTGGTCTATAATTTAATCATGAATCGTCTTACAAACGAACAACGCTTGCAAATTATTGAATTTTATTACCAAAATGCGTGCTCTGTTAAGAAAGTTCATCGCGCGCTTTTTCCATTTTATGGTCAGTTTAATCGACCTACTGAGGCTTCTATTCGGGCTATTGTAAAAAAATTTCGCACCAAATTTACATTGTTGGACATTAAACCACCAACACGCTTACGTAGAGTGCGAACTGAAGAAAATATCGCAGCCGTATCGGCCAGTGTTGGTGATGACCCTGAATTATCGATTCGGCGCCGTTCGCAGCAATTGGGCCTCTGTTACTCCACTACGTGGAAAATTTTGCGGAAGGATTTGGGTGTGAAGCCTTATAAGATACAGCTGGTGCAAGAATTGAAGCCAAACGACCTACCACAACGCCAAATTTTTGGTGAATGGGCTCTTGAAAAGTTAGATGAAGATCCACTTTTTTATCGAAGAATTGTGTTCAGCGACGAGGCTCATTTCTGATTGAACAAGCAAAACTGCCATATTTGGAGTGAAGAGCAGCCAGAAGCATTGCAAGAGCTACCAATGCATCCACAAAAAACAACCGTTTGGTGCGGATTATGGGCTGGCGGCATCATTGGGCCGTATTTCTTCAAAGATGATGCGAATCACAACGTTACTGTGAATGGTGAGCGCTACCGTGCGATGATAACAAACTTTTTTTTGCCCAAAATGGAAGAGCTTGACTTGCATGACATGTGGTTTCAACAAGACGGTGCAGCACGCGAAACAATGGACCAATTGAAAGGCGAGTTCAGTGAACAGTTTATTTCACGCTTGGGACCAGCAAATTGGCCGCCCAGATCGTGCGATTTAACGCATCTAGATTATTTTTTGTGGGGCTATGTTAAGGCTAATGTCTATAGCGACAAGCCCGCTTCGATTGACGCACTGGAAGCCAACATTGCCAACATTATTCGTGAGATACCGGCCGAAATGTTGGAAAGAGTATGCCAAAATTGGACTAAGCGGATGGACCATTTGAGGCGCAGCCGCGGCCAACATTTGCATGAAATAATCTTCAAACATTAAATTATATCGACCCAACTATCGATCCAAATAAATATTTCATGCATTTTTCTGAATTTTATGTTTTTTTTTTTTTAATTTCCCATTCACCAAAAATTTGGCGTTGTGGTAGGTCGTTTGGCTTCAATTCTTGCACCAGCTGTATCTTATAAGGCTTCACACCCAAATCCTTCCGCAAAATTTTCCACGTAGTGGAGTAACAGAGGCCCAATTGCTGCGAACGGCGCCGAATCGATAATTCACGGTCATCACCAACACTGGCCGATACGGCTGCGATATTTTCTTCAGTTCGCACTCTACGTAAGCGTGTTGGTGGTTTAATGTCCAACAATGTAAAGTTGGTGCGAAATTTTTTTACAATAGCCCGAATAGAAGCCTCAGTAGGTCGATTAAACTGACCATAAAATGGAAGAAGCGCGCGATGAACTTTCTTAACAGAGCACGCATTTTGGTAATAAAATTCTATAATTTGCAAGCGTTGTTCGTTTGTAAGACGATTCATGATTAAATTATAGACCAAACTGAAGATGTTTGACAGTGACACAAGATACAAAACGTGCGTGAGCTGTCAAAACTAGTGTTGCCAAAAAGATAATAGCAAAAAAATCACTCGTTATTACAATGTTAAATGGCAAAACAATGTTTCTTTATTTTGTATTACAAAAGAATACTTATTCTAACTTAACAAGATTACACAGAAATTTAAAGAGAAAATTCTGTTCAATCAAATTTCTTTCTAAAATTAGTAGCATAAGTAAGTGTGTACATATGTACAATATTTATACTCATCATACATACATATATGTGAATTATGTGCAAGAAAATTTTATTTCAAGTCTGATTTTATTAAGGAAGAACTTTTAAGGTTTAACGGGCTGCCAGGCATTGAAAATCCAGCACATTTGGATCTAATTTTGTTGTGTTGTAACAAAAAGTTAAACTTCATTCAAGGTTTAAGAATAATTCAGAGTTTTATTACAATACTAAGGCCCAGTTTTTGACTGCGTATTTAAATACAATTATAATAAATTTCATTTAAATTTAAGTTTTAACTTGCATTACAGTTCAGTTTATCAGTCTTAAATAATTTTTCTTATTTAAATGCGATGAAAGTGTGGCAGCTTTGCTTAAATTCCAAATATTATGGAAAGTGTTCCGTAGAACAGCTGTTTGCCAGTGGAAGAATAGAAAAATTCTTAAAGAAAAGTATAAAATTTATTAACGGCATAGAAAAAGTTAATAATTTTATTTCATGCGAAGCTATTTTTAATTAATTATTATATTTTGCTGTTGTTTAGTGCAAAATCAGCAACTAATTTTCAAATATCTTCTACAGGCAATAGCTCGTGTATGTGTTTTGTTTACCTTTTTTACACTAAACAAATGCAAGCACACAAAAACCAAATGGACTAGGAGAAAAACTTAAATAAAACTGAAATGAAGAAGTTTGGGCATTTAAGTTTAGTCCAAATTTGTTGTGAAAAACTGATTTTCGTATTTAAATGGAACTTAAAGCTAAATAACATTTAAATACGAAGTCAAAAACTGGGCCTAAATCGCAAAAAAAAATCTTAATTTTAAGAGAAAAATCTTAAAATCTTATTTTCATAAGAAAATCTTTAAAATTAACGTAAACTCTTCATTCTGGCAACGTTGATTGCACCTCTCTCACTCGTCGTTGATGAACATTGTGCATAAAGAGTTGCATTTGCACGCTTACAGGGTGCAATTGACTCAAGAACTAAAGGCTCTTTACAATTCCAAGCGTCGTCAATGGTCAGAATGGTGGCAAGAAATGGCAACAATGGATTGTAAATTTTCCAAGAATTTGTAGGTTTATCATGTTTTGTTGTTGTACCAACCATAAGGGGAGAGAACGGTACTTTAATTGCTGCGATAAATAATGCTTGGTGTTGTTTAAGGCACTTTTACACGGTAATACAAGTATTTAGATCTGCCAGAAATATGTGTAGAATAACGGAAATCTTACCGTGTAAAAACAAAATGTATTCAGTATGAGAGAAATCCAAATGCAAAAATTGACAAGCGGTCGGTAAATCATCATTTTCTAAACCATTTTAAAAAACTCAGTATTCTCATCACATCAGAGGTGTATTTTTAAATTTGCATTGGCAGCACTTCAAGTATTTACTGCAGGTAGTACAACATTCACAAAAGCAAACAATCGCAGTTCAAGAATAATGCATGTTGTTTTTGTAAATGTTGTCGAATTGTAACCATCAGTAAATTTATTAGACTTTCATAATAATACTTTGATTATACTTATCCCACAAGTGTAAACGTAAATAGTACTTCAACACATTTTTGTTAATTTTTTTTAAGTACGGAGAGAATTTCGTAATATTTTGCTCTCACAAAATCGAAATATCTTGTATAACCATGTAAACGTGCCTTTACCATAAAGTTTTTTCCCTCTCCACTGCAAATTCGGCCCGTTTCCAAATATATAATCCTGGATAAAATTTAAAGCAGCCCAGAGTTACCAAAATTTCTTTTTTAAATATGGATAATGCCAGAATCCATAAAACCCAGGAAATTCAAAATATGGTGGATAATAGTGATTGTACACTTAAATTTTTACCACCTTATTCTCCTATGTTGAACCCGATAGAGAAAGCATTTTCTAAGATAAAATTCCACGCCCGATCATTATTAAGTGACATTGCCACAGAGCAATTGAGGAAAGTGCCGCACAATTTGTGCGACTTATATTATGGATATGATCATGATAATTCCTAAAGCGGTCGGTGGACAAAATCTTCATTAATTTTAAGAAGTATTTTATAAATGTGAATATGTTTAATATGTTTTTTTTTTATACCCTTCACAAAAATGTAAAGGGTATATATAAGTTTGTGATTCCGTTTGTAATTTCTACAGTTTTAATTTGCGACCCTATAAAGTATATATATTCTGAATCAGAATTAATGGAAAAGTCGATTAAGCGATGTCCGTCTGTCCGCTGTTGAAATACCGTTTCTGAGAAAACCATTAGACTTAGAAACTTTTTTCTTTCACCATTCTTTTACCCCATCGATTCATGGGTTTGCTATTGAAATTCAGTAATATCGGTCCACGTATAGCTGAGATATATTCAAAATTCCGAAAAAGCCATTTTTTTTTGCATTTTTGTATGAAAATTTTTGAAAACAAAAGTTGTTCGTTTTGCTTCAAACTTCACACACTTATTAAGCATGGTGACTAAAAGACAAAAAATTTTTTTTTCAGATATCGGTCCATATATACCCGAGATATAGCCCAAATCGGATTTTAATGAAAATGTCGCACAGGCGAAGCTAAATAACTTTTTTTTGCTCAAAAGCAGTTCTGGTAATAAAATTAAGTTACATAAATATGGAAAATGAAAATTTCCGATATCGGTCCATATATACCCGAGATATAGCTCAAACCGGGGTTTCCATGAAAATGCCGCGTAAGCGAACTTAAACAACTTTTTTGTGCTCAAAAGCGCTTCTGGTAATAAAATTAGGTTACATAAATATGGAAAATGAAAATTTCCGATATCGGTCCATATGTACCCGAGATATAGCCCAAATCGGGTTTTTCATGAAAATGTCGCATAAGCGATCTTAAACAACTTTTTTTTGCTCAAAAGCAGTTCTAGTAATGAAATAAAGTTATATAAGTATGGAAAATGAAAATTGTCGATATCGGTCTATATATACCAGAGATATAGCCTATACCGGGGTTTTCATGAAAATGCCGCGTAAGCGAACTTAAACAACTTTTTTGTGCTCAAAAGCAGTTCTGGTAATGAAATTAGGTTACATAAATATGAAAAATGAAAATTTCCAATATCGGTCCATATGTACCCGAGATATAGCCCAAATCGGGTTTTTCATGAAAATGTCGAGTAAGCGATCTTAAACAACTTTTTTTTTGCTCAAAAGCAGTTCTGATAATGAAATAAGATTACATAAATATGAAAAATGAAAATTTTCGATGTCGGTCCATATATACCCGAGATATAGCCCAAATCGGGTTTTTCATGAAAATGTCGCGTAAGCGAACTTAAACAACTTTTTTGTGCTCAAAAGCAGTTCTGGTAATGGAATAGGGTCATATAAATATGAAAAATGAAAATTTTCGATATCGGTCCATATATACCCGAGATATAGCCTAGACCGGGGTTTTTATGAAAATGCCGCGTAAGCGAACTTAAACAACTTTTTTGTGCTCAAAAGCAGTTCTGGTAATGAAATTAGGTTACATAAATATGAAAAATGAAAGTTTTCGATATCGGTCCATATATACCCGAGATATAGCCTAAACCGGGTTTTTCATGAATACGCGGCGTAAGCGAACTAAAACAACTTTTTTGCTTAAAAGCAGTTCTAATAGCAAAATAAGGTTATATAGGTATGGAAAATGAAAATTTCCGATATCGGTCCATATATACCCGAGATATAGCCTAAACTGCGGTTTTAATGAAAATGTCGCGTAAGTGAACTTAGACATCTTTTTTTGCTTAAAAACAGTTCTGGTAATGAAATAGGGTCATATAAATATGGAAAAAGAAAATATCCGATATCGGTCCATATATACTCGAGATATAGCCTGAACCGATTTTTCCAATAACATTTTTTTTTTTTGCTGGAAAGCAGTTCTTGTTATGAAAGAAGGTTACGAAAATAGAGAAAATTAAAATTTCTGATATCGGTCCATATATACCCGAGATATAGCCTAAATCGGGTTTTTCATGAAAATATCGCGTAAGCGAACTTAAAGAATTATTTGTGCTCAAAAGCAGTTCTGGTAATGATATAAGGTTATATAAATATGGAAAATTAAAATTTTCGATATCGGTCCATATATAGCCGAGATATAGCCTAAACCGATTTTTCCATTAAAAAAAATTTTTTTTTTTTTTGCTGAAAAGCAATTCTCGTTATAAAAGAAGGTTACTAAAATACAGAAAATAGAAAATTCCGATATCGGTTCATATATAACCGAGCATATTTAGGTCACATTTTTAATATACTATACATATTCGTGACTATCGTGAAGGGTATTTTAGATTCGGCCCAGCCGAATATACTACACTCTTACTTGTTTTTTTATACCCTTCACAAAAATGTAAAGGGTATATATAAGTTTGTGATTCCGTTTGTAATTTCTACAGTTTTAATTTGCGACCCTATAAAGTATATATATTCTGAATCAGAATTAATGGAAAAGTCGATTAAGCGATGTCCGTCTGTCCGCTGTTGAAATACCGTTTCTGAGAAAACCATTAGATTTAGAAACTTTTTTCTTTCACCATTCTTTTACCCCATCGATTCATGGGTTTGCTATTGAAATTCAGTAATATCGGTCCACGTATAGCTGAGATATATTCAAAATTCCGAAAAAAGCCATTTTTTTGCAATTTTGTATGAAAATTTTTGGAAACAAAAGTTGTTTGTTTTGCTTCAAACTTCACACACTTATTAAGCATGGTGACTTAAAGGCAAAAAAATTTTTTTTCAGATATCGGTCCATATATACCCGAGATATAGCCCAACTCGGATTTTTAATAAGAATGTCGCATAGGCGAAGCTAAACAACTTTTTTTGCTTAAAAGTAGTTCTGGTAATAAAATAAGGTTAGATATATATGAAAAATGAAAATTATCGATATCGGTCCATATATACCCGAGATATAACCTAAACGGGGTTTTTTATAAAAATGCCGCGTAAGCGAGCTTAAACAACTTTTTTTTGCTTAGAAGCAGTTCTAGTAATGAAGTAAGGTTAGATAAATATGGAAAATGAAAAGGCCCGATATCGGTCCATGTATACCCGAGATATAGCTCAAAACGGGTTTTTCATGAAAATGTCGCGTAAGCAAACTTAAACAACTTTTCTTCCTTAAAAACAGTTCTGGTAATGAAATAAGGTTAGATAAATATGGAAAATGAAAAGGCCCGATATCGGTCCATGTATAGCCGAGATATAGCTCAAAATGGGTTTTTCATGAAAATGTCCCGTAAATAAACTTAAACAACTTTTTTTGCTCAAAGGCAGTTCCGGTAATAAAGTAAGATTATATAAATATCGAAAATGAAAATTTCCGATATCGGTCCATATATGTACATATATACCCCAGATATACCCTGAACCGGGTTTTTCATGAAAATGTCCCGTAAGTAAACTTAAACAACTTTTTTTACTCAAAGGCAGTTCCGGTAATAAAGTAAGGTTATATAAATATGGAAAATGAAAATTTCCGATATCGGTCCATATACATATGTATACCCGAGATATAACCTAAACCGCGGTTGTCATGAAAATGTCGCGTAAGTGTACATAAAAATTTTTTTTGCTTAAAAAAAAATTTCCGATATCGGTACATATATACCCGAGATATAGCCTAAACCGCGGTTTTATACGTGACTATTGGGAAGGGTATTTTAGATTCCACACTCTTACTTGTTTTCTTTTGTTTTCTATTAAATTCTAAAACTGGTTTAATTTAATTTGAAAAATGTTTAATTGAATTTGATTGAAGTTTAATTTACTGTGAAAAGAGTTCCATTTATTTTCAAAAAGGGTTCGTTTAATTTAAAAAGAGATTCGTTTAATCTGAAGGTTTCGTTCATTTTGAAAAAGATTTAATTTAAACTGAAAATGCCATATATATCACGTAGGGAAAAAGGTGGGGGGATAAAAGCTGGTTGTACGGGGAAAAAGGGATTTTTTCTGAACGTGAGGATTTAGAAAAAATTTACCTGGCATCACTGCCGTAGAGACACAACAGCTGTTGACAAGTACTATGGCTTTCTCAGGTAAATAGGTTACAGTATAGAATACGATGTGCTAGATGACAGTATTATACGAGTTGTGTGTATGTTTTTCCCCCTATAATTTAAATTAATTTTTGTTTTTTTTTCTAATTAAAGAAATGCTAAATAAAACCACATAAGAGTATATTTTATACAAAGCAATAAAAAGTTCGAACACTAACGTTAGCTTTGGTGCGTCTTATGATTTTCGGTAAAATATTTAACTAAAACTTTTAATAAATATTGTATATATTTGCTAAGTATTTCTAAATAAAATGATATTTCTGGTCTTCTTGCCAAAAAAGAAAACAAAAATAATAATAATTCCAGTCCAAGATTTGGCAGCAAACTTTTCAACAAAACTGCTTCCTAGTACTGATTTGACTCAAAAATATTTAAAGGGGTACATGATTTAGTATTGGTTGTGCAAAGTAAACAACTTAAAAAAGAAAAAAATAACTGTTGTCCAGTACAAAAAGAGTTGTAAGAGATATCAAATGCACAATTAAGAGAAAAAAGAAAACTTTACGTTCCCACTAATAAAACTCGTTTTTTTAACTTTGGAATTTCCTTCCTTGCTTGTTTTTTTTTTTTTTTTTTGGTTTCATTTTCCCTTCATTTTTTTAGGTTTTGTTTTCTATTTGTTTTTGCATTTTTTACTTCTTCAACCAACGATAAACCTGTTAATACTAAAGCAATATTGCGAACAAGAACGTTACGAGGAGCCAACCAAGTTTTAGTTGTTTAGTTGGTTGGCTGACTGGCTGGTTGGTTAACTAAAAATATTTGCTTGAACATGGAGAAGAGGATTTTTATGGACAAATGGTCAGACTAATGAAAGAACGGAAAAATGCAAAGAAGAATAAAAAAGCAAAATCGCGCAATACTGTTACAACTTAGCCAACCTCACTTAACGTTAAGCAACAAAACGTTTAGGTGAGAGAAAAAAAAAAAGAAGAAAAATGAGAATACATATTTTTCCCCGACATTCTTTTTTATATTTTTCATTGTTTTTTTTTTTTTTTTAATGAAAAAAAAGGAAGAAATGTTTTAGTAAAACAAATCTTTTAGAGAGATGACTGGAAAATACTTTAATTGAAAAAAAATTCATTAGGGCTCGGAAGAAAAACTCCTCTTGTTGCATTCATATTAGAAATTGTGTAGTATTATCATCATCCACCCTGAAGGTTGCCCAACTCACTGATACGCGTCAACACAATTTCGTTACAAATGTATTAGTGTGTCGACCACCTCTATGGATATTGTATGTATACTATGTGATACTTGCAATTTTTAACAGCCAACCAGCTATTTTGAACTATTTTGCAAAAATAGTGTAACTATCCAAAAATAAAAAGAATACAACAACCTTTTTTGAATTCTAAAATTAATAGCATATAGGTACATATTAAAGTCATTTGTTATTTTGGGTTTCAATTTATAATAACTCACGACCTGTTGCCTGTTCGCGGGGAGTAAAGGCCTAACTGAATTAAGCCAGCTTAAGAAACTGTGCGATTACATATAAACATATGTATGTGTACAACTATAATGAACTCAATGAAGCTTTTCGTCTAATATCCGCTGCTTAAGCAACGTACGAAACTGAACGCACTTTCTGTAGGGAATTATTTATTTTCAGAAGTTTATATGTATGTTTACAAAAATGTTTAAAATTAAGAAAAATTTAAACACATTTGTATTTAATTTAATAGCAATGTGTTTTAGCTTTCTTTCAATTTTAAATTAAGCAAATTAATACAGAATACTTTTTTTATTTTTTCTTCGGGAATTGTTGAATACAAATACTTTGCTGTTATTTTTAGTACTTTTTTATATAATCTACTCAGAAAAGACACAAGTATGCGAAGTTGAGCAACAATGGGTTTAAAATCATTAATGGTGTTTTCTTTTCTGATAAAAAATGCTGCCCTTTAAATGTTTATCATTTTTTTCCGATTACCATCACCCTTAAAAAGTTGTGCAAAAAATGCTAACAAAGTAGCATTTAATAACAATGTACACTTAAGGCCCAATCAGACTATTATACAAGTATAAATACTTTCATTAGATTTTGTGGGATAAAAGTCTAAACACATTTCTTGCGACTGTTCAAAAGTCTAACGTAAATTAGATTTTGCATTCACACCATCACACTTGATATAAATCAACACAGATGTGCCATCATAAAACTTTTCACGGCGGCAGGTGCGCTATTCGTCGTAGGCGATAGACGTGCCTGCGCGCGGAATTCTTCAACAGTTAAAATAATAATTATGTATAACACATCCAAATTCAATAGCACAAACATATTTTATGTTCTAAATATAGCATGAGCAAAATACATATATAAATGACAGCTAAACTCCAAATTTCGAGTTTTTTTATAACGACAAAAAATACTATCAATGACGGCACCCCATCGGCTACGAAATATCCGACCACTCAATTTTTAACTAGCTGGTTTGCTAAAAAATACAACCCTGATCCAATGTAAAGTATTATCGTTTTGAAAAGTTTCAAAAAACGATTTTGTTGTATGGGATGTCAAATTTTTATCGTATTATTTTTCGTATGTATGATGGATTACATTCAGACTATCAGACTTGCACGTATTATTTGAATTTTTGACAAGTATGAATACAAAGTATAATAGTCTGAACTGCGCTTTAGCGTTTCAAATATATCATGACTACTTTTAACATACCAACGTTTTAATCACTATTTTTATCTTATAAAAGATATCATCAGCAGCACCCTTTACTCATCTACAATAACAAAAGAATTTCATATATGCATAAACACGTATGAAACAAAGATGTAAAAAAGGGCAGTATCTCCACCTTATTCGAGGTACAGTGCTACATATTTTGCCAGTTTTAAGTGCAACATGTTTTGAAAAGAACATGACACCCTTTAATAGTGTTTAAAATTTTTTAGAAAAGAACGTGTTGAACCACTATATGTAGCATAGGTGTAACATTTTTATCAGAAAAGAAAACACCATAAGTTCATACAAGTACATTACATGCAGTCTACACCTAACTTGAAACGCAGTTAAAACATAAAGTTAAAACTTGCTGTTTATATATCTATCATGGCTGTTTATAAGTATCATGGCGTCAAATATGACGACTTTTTGAATTGTATTGATGTTAAAATACATCACAGTTATAACGGATTTTCTATGAGTGTATAGATATGAAATTAAATTTTATTTATAAATAAATAAACATTCGTTTTTCGTTATTTTAGATACAACTTATTCCATTTCATCACTGGATTTATTCAGATAAGATATAAGCTGTGATATTGAGCCACCGATTTTTCGATAGTTTTTGTTATGAGGAAAAAAAATGTTTCAAAAAGTAATTTCCCTTCTTTTTTACTTTTCAACTTTTATATTTAAGGTTTTTTTTTAGTAGGTAATTAAAAATCGTCTGATTTATCTTTTTCAACCCCACCATAATGTATATACATATACAATCACATATGCATGTTTTTATGCATATACATATGTAAGTGAGCAATATGTTTAATCATCGTTTTTAACGTCACCTTTAACTCGTGTTTTTTTTTTTTTTTTTTTTGCTTTTATAAAATTATGTTAACAATTAAATATTTTTGCAAACTTTTTTTTGTTATTAAAAACGTTCAATTCGTAAGCGTGCACATATGTAAGCATGTGCATACGTAAGTATGTATGTACATACATACACACATTTGCATAAGCAAAATTGTAAAAACTTAAAGGTTTTTTTGTAACGCATTTTAAATAAACGAGTAATAAGACCTGTCTACAATTCTAAAAAAAAATATTAAAATAAATAATTGTGGTATTTTAAAAAACTACGTGGATTTTCAATTTCGAATGCCATTGGTACTCGTAGATTGAAATTTAGGCTAATTTAGATAGAAATAAGTATAAACGCTATGCAAATAGTGCAGCAGGGTTAAAGTCTACATTGTAATTGTTTTCTGTGCTTTGGTTGGTAAAATTTCATGCACTAGCTTATGTTTGTTTGTTTGTCACTGCTTGTGTTGAAAAACAATTTTGTAAAGTACACAAATACATCTACACTTCTACAGTGGATCAATAAAGAAGCCGGACAAATCTAAAATTTACATGGAGTTTGTTAATTTTCATACCAAAATACATGTGAACCACAAAATTTCGCTACCTGTTTTATGTTCATTTAATGTCTTAAAATAACCAAACAAAAATTTATCATCCCTGGAAACTAAAGTAATCTATATATTTAATCTGCAAAGTTAAATGCCAAAAAAGAAGTAGGAGTAGTAGGCAACTTTTGAATTTCTTTGGTAAACCAATTTTTTTTTATTCAGAGGAAATAAAAATGCACCGGAATATGTAGCAGTATGTGTACACGTGTTTTTTTATATATATATAATAATAATATTATTTTCAATGCAATTCATTGTAGTGTAGAAGGTGTTGGACTAAGTTTTGCTAATCTGAGCAGTGTCGAAGGTATATACACTGGGCACTGATCACTTTTAACTAATTTAATTTCAACATTTTATATGCTGCAATAGGGGTGGTTTTAGTTTTTGGTGTTGTTATTGTTAACACTCCACGAACACTACTTCCTCTTTCCTCCTCATTATAAACAATTTTCCTAGTTCCCGTGCAATGCGCTGCATATGTAGAGGTCATCCCCTGAGTACTGCTCCCAGATAAAAATAGGATAACCCCTACATATGCAAAGATTTGACCTATGCTTTCCAACGTTATAACAGACTGGAAACACGTTTGTAGGCGACTTACTCCATGGGAGCAGTGTACGGTTGAAAAGCGTATTCTCAACGCAGTGCTCTTTTAAAATCTTTAAAAGTTAGTGAATCGCACTACAGACCTGGGTAGAGTAGCTCGTGGGAAGACATTTGTAAAGAGTGCAAATAGAGCAAAACGGATAAATTTTGCTAAAATTTATAAAAATGTGGACCTTGTTTTCTGGAATCGTATCGTTCACAGATGGCAGCAAATTTAATTTATTTCAATCGGACGGACAGTGCTATGTATGGCGAAAGGCAAACTAAGAGAGAAAAACCTTAGACTTACTATTAAGCATATTGGGGATGTATGTCGGCATTTGGGGTTGGAGAACTCAGCATCATTGATGGTATCATGAACCCTACTAAATATCTATCTATTTTGAAACAGAATTTGGGGCCGAGTGTCGAAAAACTGGGAATAAGAGACACATTCCAATGCCCCAAACAGAAAGTACATATATGGCTTCTTTATAATTGTCTACATGTACAACGCCTGCAAAGTCCCCTAGTCTTAAGGTCATAAAGCATTTATGGACACATTTAGAAAACCAGCTCAAGGTATATACCATTTAAAATAAAAATTACTTTATTAAAGAGATCAAGGACGAATGGGCGAAAATTTACCCTACAATATGCAGAATCTTTTTAGAATCAATGCCAAGAAGATTAGAAGCGGTTATTAAAAGCAAGTACTGAGTCTTATTTACAACATTTTATCGCAATTGCCAGACTATTTTGTTGGTGTTTACTTAAGCCATAATTGAATTATGTTCTGGTACTCGATTGTAAATAAACTGAATTTGTTTTTTTGTTTTTTTTAATTATTACTAGAATTCCTTCATATGTAATGGTTGTCCAACTTTTTTATTGAGTCACTGTACATATTACTCTACTTGAATGCCTTTAACATGCAGTACCGTCTTAGGAGTGTAGCCTTTCTTAATTTTTCAGTCGAAATGTGGAAAAAAACAGAGGCTTATTAAACTTTAGGTACATTTTTATTACTATTATTTTCTTTATTTTGCAGACATTTTTAGAATTTGAGAAAAATTTATATATTCAGGAAAACAAAACTGATAGTAATATGTACTCCTAGTTAGCAAAGTCGCCGTCTACGAGATTGTAGTCAACGTTTCATACAGTGCAACCTAGCACATGGGCTGGGAAGTCCCGGGCCTAACAAAGAAAAAACTGTTTTTTTTTTTGTTTGGTTCAAAATTAGATTTATTCATCGGTTATACATTCGGCACCTGTAGGAGTCTCTGGGCCTGGCTAGGATGGTTGACCCGCAAATGTTAAAAACTAATATTTTATAGGGAAGCCCCCTTAAGCAGGGCAGAGAAATATCAGGGTAATTTTTACATTCTATTCCCCTAAGAGCGACTCAGAGACAGTTATGAATCTGTATGTGGATTTTCTGTCGTTTTATCTTACCTTCATCCCCGATGTAGAGCCATTTAGCCACTAGTTTTTAGGCTCATGCATTTTTTTTTATCAAACCTTACACAATAAGAGGTTCTAGCGTATTGAAATCTCGCTGCTGAAATTTTCTATAGAACACTAATCCATCCCTATTGTGTATGTGCATATACAATGTAAGCTGTGAGAAAAAATGTTTTGTGTGTGAAGCAAGCAAGCTCAAAAGAAATTTTTGAACAAGTTGGGCAATCACTGTCTACACTGTGTACCATAATATATTTTGTTATTCATTTACGAGAGCGGAAAATTGTACAGCTGAAGGCCCTGACTCCCTATCCTGCACGATCCTACGATTCATACACAGGAAACTGTCTGGCCGACTTCATGAAATGGCTTCAAAATGGCGTTGTAGGCCACAAGTATAATTAAAAACTTTTATTAACATAATAATTTTACATTACTTAATTTTTTTTTCTCGAGGCACCAACAATATTCTCATAATTTTCACAATATATACCACACTGATCGCACAGAATCCATAATGTTTTGAAAAGTTTCATAAAATTTTTCAAATCGCACGATTTGTCAAAAACTCTGTCGCTTGGTTGCATTTTTAGTACTTTTGTAGCACACATGGTTTATTTAGTAGATCGCTCGATCGTGTATGATAGTGTAACAAGGCCTTTAGTAGACATATAAAAGTTTTCATGAGAGCTCTTAGAGATTTTACATTCCTTCGGGGCAGCAAATAAAAATTATGTTTAAAATTATATTTGTAATAAGTCTGATCTCGCGCGAACCCCATATTAAATTATTAGTGAAGTAGTTAAATTATTACCCAATTCTAAATTTAAAGATTAACCTTTTTATGAATATAAATTATTCGATATTACGATTTTATTTAATGTAAAAAGTGAAATAAAGAAACAAATACCGATATTTATAACGTTTATAAAGAGTTACGGCGTTTTTATTTTATATACATATGTATGTATATACTCGTATGTATTTTACTAAAACTCGTAAAAACATCCCTTCTGTAGATAAAATTGTCGTTAACCATTTTGAAAAAAACAAAGAAATTATCAAACAAAAATATTGGAATCGAAAAGTTATTAATGATTTAGTTAATTAACTGGAACTAATAACTGACCTTATTTTATTATATACATGTATTAAATGGCTGCGTGAATGGATTTGTTGTTAAGTAGTACTCCGCAAGTTCAGAGTATGTACTCTTACTCGAACTTACTCGAAAAAATATTTCTCATATTTCTGAGAACAACAAAATTATCGAATATGTATATGTTGTTACTTGACTTTGTGTTTACTAGTTAAGTAGAAGTTTGTTTTACGCTCGCACTCTCAACATACATGAAGAGAACGTATTGAGTATCAAGCGACAATCAAACTTCACGAAGTACTTGCAGTACTACGAGAAGTTTTGCAAATAAAATTGTTTATTTTGTTGCGACCATTATAAGAAATGGAAAAAAATGAGACAAGTTCACAACATACGTATAACAGTTATTTTTTGAAATTTGCATAAATTAAAATTGCTATTTAGGTATTAAATTTATAGAAAATTATTTTTAAATCTGACTTTTTAATCTTTGGCTTATTGTACTCTTTTCTTATCTATATATCAGTGATGGACATTGAAAAATTTTTAAGAAACGCCTTCTTTTTCTAATGCTCTTTAAGTTAGTCGTTCAACCATAGATGCTAGATAAATTTGGATTAAAATCGTCAAACTTGGCGGAAGAAATCGTCAGTATAATTATCGCAAATCGTCAAAAAAAAAAAATCGCCAGCTAGAAAAATAATTGGTTTTTGCATAAAATATATATTTCAATAGGTTAAAATATAGCAAAATCCGCAGTTGCCTTTAAAAAAAAAAACTAGAAAAAAAAAGAAAACTACTGCTTTTATACAAAAATATATAAAAATATACACTTGAACAAACTGAAGTTAATATCATAGGAACACATTCACTAATTTTTGTACATAACGCATTTATTTAAATAGATTTCAATTAATACCAGGAATTTTGAAATTTCTCTTCATATACTACATTTAATAAACACTTCTATTAAATAGGACATGACTAAGTTAAAATAACCATAGTTGCTAAGTCTTAAGTGTTCTTTAGTACGAATATAACATTTCTTCTGAAAATAGTTTCTTCAACTAATTCTCACTTTTGTTTTTTTAAGCTTCATTTACCGAGATGCAAACTCTCATATTTGCTAGCTAATATTTTTCCTATAAACTTACAAATAGCAAGACAAATTACCGAAGAATCATTTTTGATAACTGATTCCAAAAATCTAGCATTGTCTTATCTGTATCGTAAAATAAATTTTCCAAGATTAAAAGGCTACGTTGCTTTAATTCGAATTAAAGTTCTCGTCTTTCGAAATCCACTATGAAATATGAAACCTTTATAACACTGTAAGGATTTATAAAAGTTAAAGTTTTGTATATATCTTCATATTTAAGTCTCCTTAATATATAACCAAATGCTGTAAAACATGAACATTTGTACACTTTTTAGCTTATAATTTCTTCAAGTACTTATTCACATATGGTCTTTTAAATACATATCTAACCTATAAAATAAATGTATACTACAAAATAAATATCGCGTATCATTTAAATTTTACATACATATTTACGTACAGAATTATTTTACTATATTTTTTTTTAACTCTCAATATCATTTTCATTTCCTTGTAAATGTGATCTAAAAAAATCGTCGAAAACAGGCCCTAAATCGTCAAAGTACTATTTTGAGCACCTAAAATCGTCAAAATGACGATAAATCGTCAAATATGACAACTATGCGTTCAACAAACGTTGGCGGATGCACACGAAGTTTATAGGCGATGTATATAAGAGGAAGAGTGTGCGGTAAACCTCTACTGTACTGAACATTTTAAGACATTTTTCGTTTAAAGTTGCACTGTTTATCGTAAATTATTTTATGATAAACAGTGCTTTTATATGTATACAATGCTCATCAAACATTTAATATGTATAGTGAAAATATTAAGAGGCATTATGATTTCTTCCATTCTAAAATGAATAAATATAATTACATATATATGAGAAAAATTGTTTCTGTCTTAACATTTTTTGTACTAACGTAATAAATTTAGTTATATATTTTTGAAACATAAATTGCTCCTACAATACAGTCAGAACAACTTTCACGTAGACGATATAGTTGTGCATACGTCTGTCTAGTTTTGTTTGTTACAGTACTTTAAATTACTCTCAAATTATCTCATTAACACAACTGCAACAAATTTGCCCACCACTGCTATACGTACATATGTACACATACATAAATATATGCATACATTTTTTTTACAACAAAGAACCAAATACTTGCAGTACCATATGGAGAGAACATTATTTGTGAGTACTTCTTTCTTTCTCGTTCACATTCGATATGTTCTTTTTTTTCGGTACTATACTAACTTTTTTACTTGCTTGTTGGCAGTGTTGCCTTCGACAATTTTTAAAAAATGCCACAAAAAGGGTATTTTGAAAAAAAGGTGTCACAAAAAGTGCATTCTCAAGAAAAAAAAGGATCACGTTTTTAAAAATCAATAATAGCTAAAAAAATTCTTCAAAAGCAAATGTGTTTGAATGAAAATATACTCTAATGATTACATTTAGAAAAATTATTCCAATATAATTAATAACATCAGTTTAATATTGGACTCAGGTCCAGTTTTTCAATTCGTATTTAAATACAAAATAAGTTAATTTTCATTTAAAATTAAGTTACGAATATTTAAAGTAAGTTAAATTTTTTCAGTCTTAAGCAATTCCTCATACATATGTATATAACTGCGAGGAAAGTGTGACAGCTTCACTTAAATACCAAATGTTATGGAAAGTATTGAAAGAATAGAAAAATATTACATTTATCAACAGCACAGAAAAATTTAATAATTGTATTTTTAATGAAATATCATTTTGTGATCTTCTACAGGCAATAGCTGAAATTTGTGTTTTGTTTACCTTTTTTGTACTAAAGCTAAATGTCATATTTTCCGAGTAAATTGTTTAATATACATACGAGTATACCTACTTAAGAGTAGTTTAATATAAATCCTTGCTTAAATATGAATGAGAATTAAGTATTTGTACAAACAGCTGTTTCGGCTAATAATTTTCATCGTCTAAAGCAGTGGTGCCCAAAAGTTCTATATGGAAGAGTATATACCAATAGAATTAAGGAAAAACTTCTTATATTTAATATTTTTTGTTGCAAAAAGCAAAACAATTTTTAATTGCTGTCGTCAGTGTTTACCAGCAAAACATGCGAAAGTGTTGTCGATTTGTTCTTGTGTGTGTGCAGTGAAGAACGACAAAAAAATATATAAGACAGTGTTTTACACTTTTGTTAGTGAGATAATTTGAGAGTAATTTAAAGTATAGTGACAAGCAAAAGTAACATAAACATTTTCGTTTCAACAATTAAATTGCGTACGTTAATGCTGTTATGACAGTTTCGTAAGAGCCGTAAATGTTTCAAACACGTAGAACCAATTTATTATGTTGTTTATTGCATATGAATTTTAAATCCGAAAATCTTTTTTCACATGAGCATGTTATTATATTTATTCATATTAGAATGAAAGAAATCAGCATACCTTTCAATAACATTTTCTGTACACATTTTATATGTTTGATGGCATAAAAGACTTATACAAACGCATTTTTTATTATAAACAAATTTTGCATAACCATTTATGTTATCTACTGTAAGTGGAAAAAAATCTCTAAGCTTGTGCATTCGCCAACGTCTGTTGAATGACTAAACTGAAGAGCATAAGATAAAAAAGTCGTTGCTTATAAACAATTGTTTGACTAAATGTCCATCGCTGATGTAAGACGAAGTGTTTGTGTATTTTTCATTGCTAGTGCTGAGCACAGTATGTGTTTTTAAAGAGCACAGCCCTATAGCTAAGCGCTTTTTACAAAAACAATTGAGCATCAAGCGCATAGAGCTAGGCACACCTGGTCTAAAGTTTATGTTTATCAAAATCTTCCAAGTCTTCAAAACAATTTAGTCTGTGACAGAGAAGGAAAAATAATTATCAGAAAATTATGAAATAAGGAAAACAATCGAGAATTTTCAATTAATAAATATGTATATTGCTTAACAATTTGGCGTAAAATTACGGAATCAAATATGTTGACACTTTCATTTACAAACAAATTACACAAAAATTAACCAAAAAGTTTTATAATCGGCAACGCTGTTCTCAACGTAGTAGAAAGTTTATTAAATATTTTCCTAGTAGATTTTCAATCTTAATCTAGTACTTATTTCCAATAAACACGGTTTTTGTTTTTTTGTTTTATTACTTTTTTTGTTGTAGATATTTAAAAGTCGACAACGCTTTTTTTACGCGGACGTTAATTATGCTTAATTGCAAATTCTTCTTGATCAGTAATTACCAAGTAACTACATGATTTGTGTTGGGTTGTTTATAGTTGTTATAAAATAATAATAAAAAAAAGTGTGAACATTAGGGCGCTCACTAAATGCATATAGTGTGAGCGATACAATAAAGTGTACCAAAACTTTTTATTTTTTTTTTTACAATATAGTCAGCGTTGTCAACACGGTGCGTTTCGCACCGTTTTTGGTGCTTTTTAAAACTATTTGTGCGAAATATTCTTTAGTCGGTGCGGCGTGCGCTTTTTCAAATTTCGGTGGCACAAAATCAAATCCAACTCAACTTTCAACTTTTTTTTTAATGTTTTATATGCACAAAGTAATATAGGGTGTTTTTTTAAGCCCGATAGAACTTGAAATTGTAAAAAATAACACAAAAAATTAAATTGTAATCAAAGTTTTTTTTTATTCGAAAGATCAATACGTGACATTAACATTTGAAAATGATTTCGGGCATATGGGCACCGCGGCTGTTCTTGACGAAGCGCATTCTGGACGTCCAATTTTGGGCCACTTTTTCGAGCACTGCTGGCCGTATGTCACGAACAACACGAACAATGCTGGCCTCCAAGGCGTCAATTGTTACTGGTTTATCAGCATAAACCAGTGACTTCACGTAGCCCCACAGGAAATAATCGAGAGGTGTCAAATCGCACGACCTTGGAGGCCAATTGACAGGTCCATTTCTCGAAATCAACTTATCGCCAAATTTTGATTTCAGTAAGTCGATGGTTGCGTTCGCCGTATGGCACGTAGCGCCATCCTGTTGAAACCACATCTCCTCCGGATCAATGTCATCCATATTTTCAAACAAAAAATCATTGATCATGGTGCGGTAACGATCTCCATTGACCGTAACGCGAGCTCCGGCCTCATTTTTGAAGAAATAAGGTCCGATGATGCCACCAGCATGAAAACCGCACCAAACAGTGCATTTTTCTGGATGTAATGGAGTCTGTAGGGTCTCTTGTGGATTGGTCTCACTCCATATGCGGCAATTTTGCTTATTAACAAACCCGTTAAGCCAAAAATGCGCCTCATCGCTGAACACAATTTTGCGATAAAACAACGGGTCAGTTGCCAACTGCTCTAGAGCCCAATCGGCGAAAGAACGACGCATACAATGGTCTCGTGGCTTCAATTCAATGATTTGTCAGAGTATACTGAAACAAATAAAAAAATGTTTCATCAAAATTTAATTTTTTGTGTTACTTTTTACAATTTAAAGTTCTATCTAGCTTAAAAAAACACCCTATACAATACACAAACTAAGACAACCTTGCTGTTATATATTATACACGCTTTCGAAAGAAAACGAAACATTTCGTTTTATAAAATTTGCTGCTTTTAGAGATTGTTTTGCTATTAAACGATCAAGCCAAGTTCGTCAAATATTACAATAAATGCAGTCTCTGAACAGTGAAGTTCATGGCGAGTGAATTCATAACTGTTTTGGTAATTGAAAAATTACCAAATTATTAAATAAATTATAAAGTTTTTCCAAAATGTTTGCATTCTATATTGATTACGGTAAAGTTCATCTTTTATTTGTTTTAATTTTGACCAATTTTCGTATATTTCAATAAATTCGCTTACACTGTGTTTGATAGAATTGTTATTAACCGAATTTGAAGACTTGTAGTACGATTCTGTAACTTTTAATGATCCGATAATCGTAATGGTTATATGTTCCTGAAATATAATTTTGACGACGGTAAGCAGGTATTTTGGTTCCCTGATAACAGACTGTAAAAGTCACAGCTGATTTCGGTTGACAGAAAATATAATTAAATGATATTGCTTAATAATAAATTTGATAAAATATCTTTATTATTATTGTAAAAATAACATTATCTTAATAAAACTGATGGAGTCGTATTAGAGGCCAAGTTTGACAAACACGAATTCTAGCTATTGAACAAATTTGATGGCATTCCATCAGGCGGTGCTATCAGACCTAGTTTGATTGTATAATAGCAGCTTAAATGGCTGTTTCATTATCGTGTTTTTAATATAAAAATACTTCTTAAAATACCAAACAGGGTTTTAAAAAAGAAATCAAAAAATTCAAACTTCGGTGCGTTTTTGTTGAAATAACGCGTTTTTTCCTCCATTTTGGTGCATTTTGAAATTTCAAAGTTGACAACGCTGAATATAGTACTATTTTAGTCTTTTATGATATGACTAAATTTATAATTTTAGGGTTTTTGGTATTAGAATACAATTCTCTAATTAGTTATGAAAAACAATTCAGAAATTTGTTACAATTATATAAATTATAGAGCAAAAACAAATTCGAAAACATATTTTACTCGTCAAAATAAACTGTACATGTTGCATGTGCATCATTTTAGCGGTGTGCTACTGTAAAAGGATACCATTATACAGTGAGTCACAAAACTCTTGGTACCCACCATCTTGAGATAGTTTTTGCAAAATTTTGTTCAAATATTGGACACAATCACATATATAATATTACTTTATTATTCACTTGTATTACATTTATTATATTATATACTCAGTATGTAAAAACTTTTGGAAAAACTTAAGAAATAATAAACTTATTACAAACAAACCTTAATTGATCACCACAAAACTCATGGTACCTTTTACTTTTCTATGCAACTATGCCAAAAATGCAACTGTGCTTCATACGAGATTAAGCCGTTATTCTACACATCGTACAACATCAAATAAGTCTTGTTATGTGGTAAAAAAAAGTCAATTAGTAAGTGTTTGTGGGTAGAGTTGTGTAAAATTCGAAATCTAATATGTCCAGAAAAGAATTAACCATTGAACAACGTGAAATTATAATAAATTGCCACGAACAGGGTAAATGATATTGCAGAAATAATAGGAAGATCGAAATCAACTGTGCAAAAAGTGATAAACCGTTTCAAAAATGAAAATAGAGTTGAGAATAATCCCAGAAGTGGGCGTCCTGCAAAATTAACAAACAAGGAAAAGCGCGCAGTGACTTCCATTATCAAAAAAGATCCATTTCAAAGGGCAACCAAAATAGCATTAGATATGGAAAAGTTATTTAATAAAAAAGTTTCGGCTGAAACAATTCGTAGAACTATTAAAAATGCTGGTTATCAATCACGAGTAGCTCGTAAAAAACCTCTTGTGAATGATACTAATAGAAAAAAACGTCTAGACTTCGCCAAATTGTATGTATATATATAATTGTATGTATATATTAGATATTTGGCTTATTTTAGCATTCTACTGGATCGTTTTTATTGTTTTATGTTAATTAATTGTAATTCGTGTGAAGTAAATTTTTATTTGTTTTGGAATGGATAAACAAACTTGTAGTGATATTATAGAATTAGTAATAAAACCTCGGAATGATGGAAAAACTTTCAGAGAAATTCTCTCTATTATAAACAGAAGCCCCAATACTGCAAAAAAAATTGTTAAAAAATAGGAGAAATAGAAAATCGTCCAGCGCCGGGCTGGCTAAAACTTTTGAAAGAGGCTGAAATAACATCTATAAGGGAGTGAAATAAGATTAAAAGCGCCGTGGAAATATCAGAGGAAGTTTCGCCAATATCAGGAACTATATTAATGTGGTGTTTCCCCATTACAAGCAAGCGAATTGTCAAGAAATTTTATATGAAAAGCACTCAAAGTTTTGAGTGATTTCTATACAAATATTCCAGACAATTCGATTGCTTGTTGTAGTATATTAACTTGTAGTTAATAATTATAAAGCTGCGCTCTGGCAACACTTTTAGCAACTCCATGTGTTATTACAAAAACCCACTATTTATAACTTCACATGTATCCAGTATTTATAAGTGAATAAAAGCTCACTTTGAATTTAAACTAACAGCCAGCCACATGTTCTTTTATTATACTTGTTATGTGGAAACATCACATAAGTGCTAGTACAATACGACGTGCATTACACGAAAACGGGTAACCCGTAACCAACCAGTAATATCGCCTGCTAATCGAAAAGACGCCTAGATTACGCCAAAAAGTATCAAAATAAAGATGCTTTCTTTCACATTATTCCAATGTGCTTTTTAGCGAAGAAAGTAAATTTGAAGTGTTTGAGCAGAAAAAACCAGCTAAATTATGGAGAACAAAAACTGAAGCTGAAAGTCCTTACCACGCGTTATATGCGTTACGATTTTTACGCGTTTCAAATTTTCTACGCGTTCTACACTTTTCTAAACTCCAAGTTATATGCAACTCATTTCATGCGCTAAGTTTTTTGTTGCGTGTGAAGTACTTTTTAAAAACATTTTTTTAACACAAAAATATAAAATAACAATCCACAGCACAAATATTCTTGGCGATAACTTTGAAACAACATAATGAATTCTGATCTGCGGCTATCAAAAACAACTGACAGTTTTGATAACGCTTATGACGCATGCAAAAGTAGAAATAAAACCTACTTTTGGCGTCGTACGCTTTGTGCTGTGTAACCTGTCGCCTAAAATTACACTGATTCTACTTTTTTGACAGACGCTTAGAACGCGTGTTATGGACTTTCAGCTTAATGAATATGCTGACCAAAAATGTAATAACCACGGTTAAGCATGGAGAGGGTTGGGGGGATGATGTGGGGGTGTTTGACGGCAATCGAAGTTGGAAAATAGGTTTTTATTGAAAGTATAAAGCGGCCCATACACGTTTCAACTCAGTTGGCAACTGAGTCGGTTGTTGTCCAAATCAAAGCGTGTATGGCTTTGTCAGTTGATTAGTTTGGCAGTTGTCGTGTTGGTTGAACAAAAATTAAAATGTTTTGATTTTTTCAAGTTGACTAGCAAGTCTTTCAATTCGATTGTGTTGTGTGTGTTCGAGTCTCTTGATCAGGTCTCAAAATTTATATTTGTGGTGTTTTTGCAAAGAGAACATTAAATATTTTTAAAATTGTCTATAGTTTCATTGAATTTAATTGTTGAATGAAAATCTTTCAATTCAGTTTATGAAGTATGTGGGCAATAATCAATTCAGTTGAAAAACTCAATTCACAATTGAATTGAAACGTGTATGGGCCGCTTAATAAATAAGCTGGAGCAGCTGAACATTTTGCAAAACAAAGTGCCAACCAGTGTGGAGAAATTGGGGTCGGAAGGATCTTGGATTTTTCAACAGGACAACGACCCCGAACATACAGGCCATATAGCAAAAGAATGGCTTCAGTATCGTATTGGATCATCCTCTCTAATCACTGGACTTAAATCCAATTTTATTTGTGGCAACATTTGGACCTTAAAATCCGAAAAAGGGCAATTAGCAATAAGGAGATGCTGAAACCCGGTATTAAGAAGGAATGACAGAAAATCTCACCTGATATAACTAAAAAAGTGGTAATATTGATGCTCAGAAGACTAAATGCCGTAATTAAGGCCAAAGAAAAATCAACCAAATACTAAATTGATTTTATATACATATTAAAATAGTTTGTACAATTCTTTTTGACGCGTTAATAATGAACTATATTTTTCCGTTGTAAAACTTTTGTTGTTGTAAATATTTTTGCCTTTTTGTGTAGAATAAGGTGTAGAACTGAATACTAATTTAAAAGTACCTAAATGTAAAATTTTATCATAAATAAAAGACTTAATAAATAGTAGTTTATTTTGACGCTCACAGTATGTATTGCAAAAACCAAAATACATTTACTTATGCGTACATATGTACATATGACTATGTACCAGTGATCACCAAAAATCATGTTTTGGTTTGATTAACTCATACACTGAAATTTGTAATCAACAAAAATCAAGCAACAAAGTTCAACGCTGAATAAAATCAACTCGTCTTGTAAACATTCTGAAGTTATAATCAGCAAAATTCAAGCAACAAAGATCAACGCTGAGTAAAATCAAATCGTCTTTTAATCATTTTAAATGCTGAGTAAAATCAACTCGTTTTCTAAACATTGCGCATTCATCTCAGTCTTGAATAAATCGGCTTCACGTTTGTTGTTGCTTTGATAGTGAGTTGTATTTGAAATATATACACATACATTTTTCTTCGTTTTTCTTAAATTCTATTATAAGTTTCACGTACATATGTATGCACGTGTTAAAGTAATTTCATGTCTTTTATGACTTTTTTTGTTATATATAGGTATTTTAAGTCTAATATAATTTTTTAAATATGTTTTTTAAGAAAGTTCTAAAAAGAAATATATATGTACATATATACATATGTGTATATTTTTGTACCTTGTCTTTTTTTATAAAAGCCTCTTGTTTCTATGTGTATTTTATTTTGATATATGTCTTCAAAAGAAGCATACAGAGAAACAGTTAAACTGCATTCATTTTTGTAATTAATTTTTTTTTGGTTCCAAAAGAAAAACTCAAACGCAAGAAATCACTGCCGAACTACCTGCGCATTCATTTATATTCAAGCACGAACACTTTAACTATGATTCCACTCACTTAGCGTAGAAGCTGCATGTGTTGTTGTTACAGATTAAAAATCAGCTGCATATTTATGCGGCTGAACACAAAATCACATTTGAACGAAATGTAACGTTTTTCATGTTGTTGAGCAAGTATGATTTTTTTTGTAATCGCCCAAAGCTGCTCTCTGGTATGTACGTATTGAGGTCAATAGAACGATTTGCGAAACAACGCAAATCGACTTTAATCATTCATTTGCTCATTTCATTTTTAAAATTTATCCAACTATCATGGCAATATATTAAAGGGGCAAGGTGCATTAAGGTGGCAGCGCTAGAGCAAAAATACAACAAACACAAGCATGTCAAAAATATTTGCAATTTTTTCACAATTACAAATTCTTTTTATTTGAATTATTTTTTTTCACGAAACTATTTTTAAATATTTAATTCAGAATAACTCACTAAATTCAAACAATATTACCAGAAGCAAAAAGCTGTTACATGCTTAACAGCGCTGCCACTCTGTAGACGCTAATACACCTTAGGCCCAATTTTTGAGTTCGTAGTTAAATGTTATTTAGCTTTAAGTTCCATTTAAATAAGAAAATCAGTTTTTCTCTACAAATTTGGACTAAACTTAAATTCCCAAACTTCTTCATTTAAGTTTTATTTAAGTTTTTCTCATAGTCCATATGGTTTTTGTGTGCTTGCATTTGTATTAGTGCAAAAAGTGTAATAATAAATACAGTTTAAACAAGGAAGATTGTAATATATTCGGATAGCCTTCACGATATTCACGTAAATATATAGTACATATTACAAATTTGAACTAAATATGCTCGGATCAATATCGGGAAAACAATTTTTTGCCTTGCCAAATCTCTTTCATGGAAAAATCGGTTTAGACCAGTGATGGACAAATTTGTTTTGCACTTGTGTTAGTGAGATAATTTGAGAGTATTGTAAAGTATAGTGACAAGCAAAACTAACATAAATATTTTCGTTTGAACAATTAAATCGCGTACGATAATGCTGTTATGACAGTTTCGTAAGAGCCGTAAATGTTTCAAAGACGTAGAACCAATTTATTACGTTGTTTACTACATATGAATTTTAAGTCCGAAAATCTTTTTTCACATAAGTATGTTATTATATTTATTCATGTTAGAATGGAAAAAAATCATAATACCTTCCAATAACATTTTCTGTACACATTTTATATGTTTGATGGCATAAAAGACATATACAAACGCATTTTTTATCATAAACAAATTTTGCATTGCCATTTATGTTATCTACTGTAAGTGGAAAAAAAGCTCTAAGCTTCTAGCTGACATGTGCATTCGCCAACGTCTGTTGAACGACTAAACTAAAGAGCATAAGAAAAAGAAGGCGTTGCTTACAAACAATTGTTTGACTAAATGTCCAAATGTTTCGGTTATATATGGACCGATATCGGAATTTTTAATTTTCTCTATTTAGTAACCTCCTTCATTATATTACCGGAACTACTTTTAAGCAAAAACAGTTGTTCGCTTACGCAACATTTTCTTGAAAAAGTCGGTTTAAGCTATATCTCGGGTATATATCGACCGATATCGAGGAAAAACTTGTTTTCCTTTAATCGCCATGCCAAATAATTGTGTCAAGTTTGAAGCAGAACAAACAATTTTTTTTTTTCGAATATATTCATAAAAAATTGCAAAAAAAAAAAGTGGATTTTGTCGGAATTTTTGAGCTATATGTGAACCGATTTAACTGAATTTCAATAGCGAATCCATGGTGAAAGAAAAAAAGTTTTTAAATCTAATGGTTTTCTCAGAAAGAGTATATCAACGGCCCAGAGATGGACGGACGGACATCGCTTAATCGAATTTTCTATCAATGCTGATTCACAATATGTATAGTTTATAGGGTCGGAAATGAAAATTGCAGAAATTACAAACGGAATCTCAAACTTATATATACCCTTTACATTTTTGTGAAGGGTATAAACCATTGAAAAACACGCTTCCATATGAAACTAAAATAATTATCCATATAACCAGATAATTATTCGTATAACGCGTACCGAGTTTCTTTTTGGAATTCCCAAAATCGGCTTCAGGAATAGTCAAAATCCACTACTTCCACGAAAAGAACACAGTAACTTCAATTTTCACACTAAATTAATAATTCAGATACACGTTTCACGGCCAAAACGCACACCGAATATGAAAAACTGGTTCTAAACCGATCAGCGAAGTGGGGTTCGCACTTTTTTTGGGAATTCCCAAAATCGAGTTTGTGAATCCCCAAAATCCCCCCACTTCTTCGGAAGCAATACGGCAATTCCAATGTTCTTACCAAAGCAGCAACACTATACATACAGTTTTATACACCTGCATATGTAATAATCACTCATATGAAATGGATTTTGAGTGCTGTAAACTTAGAAACATACAAACAAACAAACATACAAGTAAAACTAATATAGTTATGTTAAAAAGGAAAACAGAGTTATTATTAGAGTTTGGAAAAGGCTGCGATTTTTTTACTAAAAATCTTCAAAACTAAGATTTGTCTTGAATCTGGTTCGAAGGACCATGAATAAAAATAGGATAATATAAGTCAGGAGCGCTCCACTATCGCTATTTTATGCTTATTAATTCCAGAAATTGGCAATTGGTTTTATCCAAGTTCAATATGTTAAAAAAAGAACTAGGGGTTTAACACTTGGTAATACGAGGTTTATTTTTTCCAATTCTTCTAGCTGAGTTTAGTTGAGAGATTAAGAAAAAATTTTTTTTACTACAGTAGCAGCCTTAATCTGTGTTTTTACTTATATATGAATGTAGTTGCAACTTTAAACTGCAACTTAAAAGACTTAAACTCTTTAAAAAAAACCTTAATTGTCAACAAATAAAATAGTAAAAAAGACAGACAAAAAATTTATAAATAAAACATTGTTACAAATAATGTTTTATATTCAAGAATTCACAAAAAAAAAAAAATTACTTCGTAGACAAAATATTAATATTACAGTAAAAGCATTTTTTACTTAACTCTACTGTTACAATAACAATACATTAGCAATAACATAAACGACGATTAATCTAGATACAACAGTTCAAGAGCCTATCAATATATTGAAACATACACGCATGAATACATAAGTATGTATGTATGTATGTATGTACATGTGAAAATTAATTTTTTAATTTTACAACATATAGACTTGGTCCATTGTTTTGTAACATTTTTATTCCATTACATATGTATATATTATAATCGCTGAACTTTGCTTATAAGATATGAGGCATTAGGTGTATTTCATAAAATATCAGGCAAACTGGTTCTAATGAGTAACGTGGCCGTTAGAGCGGTTCGCCTCTTGTCAGTCACCCCCTAGAATTAAATACAGGGTGGCTGATGAATTTTGCTACATTAAGAAACTCAAATAACTTTTTGTGAAGTTTATGTAATTTATTTTTTAGAAATTCTTATGAAAAATAAAACGTTTTTATTAAAGTAATTCATTAAGTTTTGAAAGTAACTGAATTCAAATGGCCTCCATCCTCGTTGACACATGTACGGCATCTTATCAAAAAGTTGATCATTACTGAGTGCAACTGTGAAAATGATTTACATCAGTACCTGCCTTGACGGCCTAACCTGATGGTGGACCAATTCCACGAAGTGAATTTTTCACGATTCACCACCGCCCCCGTGTGGCTTGCTAGGCTCACACAGGTAGCAATTCTTGGCATATGATTGCGGTCATATGAACAACTTCTTGTTGAGGAGTTCGGGCCTTCTAATCCCTCCTGTATGCAACTTCCCAGCAGTCAATGGAGGACAAGACTTAATGAGTTGGTAGGCCGAAGCCCATTAAGAGCATCAGCCCTTAAACCAACTCACCCGTCAATCATCACCACTGGTTCCTTACAGTACACGTATCTGTTGTATAGGCAACAGATTCTCGGGAGATTGTTAGCCCTCGAAAAAAGCCATCACCAAACAATTATCAAGGATACTAACACTCCCTTCCTGCGTTTTAGGTTTCAACCACAGCCAGAACGTTTCAGCCAAGGTAGGCACCTCAACCATGATCAGCCCGGGTCGAACCGCAAGCAGAACTTCCCGGGGGCCATGGTGATCCCCGTTCTGCCAATTTATACCCTTGGTAAGAGTTTCGGAAGCCAACACAACATAAGTCATGTGGCTTCCTAGAGTTTTGTTTGCCGCACCAAACGAGGGACCCCTTCCCCTCTTTTCCCTGAAAAACAGAGCGCCTAAGTTAGGAATACGCCAAGGCAAAACCTGTTCCCCGGGGGGATTACTGAGTGCAGCGGGAACTGTCTCAATTACCGTTTGAATGGATTGCTTTAAATCATCCAAATTTGTTGGGGTTTTTTTTTGTAAACTTCTTGTTCGTATTAACCCCAGAAAAAAATCTGGTACAGTGAGGTCAGGAGCGGAATGCGGAGTTTCTTGAAATCCGTTTATTGGGAAATTTTTGCCTCAATTGTGTCATAACAGGCGTGGCTATGTGAAAATTTGCCACAACTTGTTGAAATAAAACAGTGTTGTCAACTTCTTTAAGTAACGGTCTCCCTTGACTGTAACAGTAAGACCGTTTTCTTCGAAAAAGTAAGGCCCGACAATGAACCTTGAAGAAACTGCACGCCACACTGTGATGCGAAGTGGATGTAATTGCATCTGATTGAGTATCTGTGGATTAGAATTTGTTTGTTAACATTGCCGTTTAAATCAAAATGTGCCTCGTCAGACATAAAAATGTAGTTCAAAACGTTTTCATCCTCTGACATAACTTAAATAATCTTCTCACAAAATTCCAAGCAAATCGGGAAGTCTCTAGGCTTCAGTTTGTTTGTTAATTGATTCTTATATGGAAATAAGTTTAAATCTAGGTGCAAAATTGTCTGCAGTGACTGTCTGCTGACACCCACTTGAGCACCTTGTCGAAACTCAAGAATTGGATTGTATGACTGCAGCTACAGCAGCAATAGTTTCCTACATCCCAACAGAGCGATCTCGATGATAAGGCCTTGTTGCGATTGTGCCACGCTTGGCAAAATTCTTTATGCGCCTCATTATACTTCATCTGCTAGGAGCAATGAACGCAAACAAGAGACTCTAAAGCGTGAAAGCGCTGCACTATCCAAATTCTTGTTTCATTGTCTCAATTCTCCATTTTAGTTAAATTTAAAGATCAATCTGTAAAACACAACATAAGTGCAACAGGTTAGCTACCAGAGTTGTCAACTCGGTGCGTTTCGCACCGTTTTTTGGTGCTTTTTTTTTAATTAATTGTGCGACAAAATCTTTAGTCAGTGCGGAGTACGGTTTTTTTAAATTTCAGTGCGTTTTTTAAACTTTGGTGCCAAAAAATCAAATTACACGCAACTTTTTGTTTTAATGCAAGAACAAACTTTAATCAAGTGTCCAAAATTGTTACGTTTCATTTTGTGTGGAAAACGTACCATGTTAAAAGCCCAAAGTAATACAGTCTTGCTGATGTATATTCCCCCATATTACAAGAGGCGTCATCTTTGTCACATCAAAAAACCCTTGATTGTACACTTGCCCTCGATAGCAAGTATCTATTCTTCGATAGACCTTTGATATTTCAGAGATTTAAGCTATCGACAGCCTTCAATCGCTGTTGGCAACGAGTAAATAATTGACAAATTTTTACATCCCTTTCATGGGACTACGATGACGCCTCGTGGAATAATGGGGACTTTATACACTCTCGAAAGAAAGCGAAACATTTCGTTTTATAAAATTTGCTGCTTTTGGAGAGTGTTTTGCTATTAAACGATCAAGCCAAGTTTGTCAAATATTACAAAAAAAAAAAGCATTGTCTGAACAGTGCAGTTCGTATTTATAATGGCTCCTGAATTTGTTACGGTTTTGGTAATTGAGAAACTACCAAATTATTAAATAAGTTGTAAAGTTTTTCCAAAAAGTTTGCATTCATCTTTTATTGGTTATAATTCGGGCAAATTTCGTATATTTTAATAAATTCCTTTAAAGACGCCGCTTACACTGTGTTTGATAGAATTGCTATTAACTGAATTTGAACGCTTGTAGTGCGATTCTGTAATTTTTAATAATACGATAATCGTAAATTCTTTCCACAGTAATGATTGTATGCTCCTGCAATATCATTTTGACGACGTCAATTAAGAAGCTGTATATTTGTGTCCCTGATAATAGGCAGTAAAAGTAACAGCGGGTTTCGGTCGATAGCGAATATAATTAAATAACATTGCTGAATAATAAATTTGATAAAATATTGTTTTAGTTATTGTAAAGGTAACATTATATTAATAAAACTAACGTAGTCATATTACAGGCCAAGTTTGACAAACACGAATTCTAGCTATTGAACAAATTTGATGGCATGCCATCAGTCGGTGCTACCAGACCCAGTTTGATCGTATAATACTTGCTTAAAAGACTGTATCGTGTTTTTAATTTAAAAATATTGTACTTCTTAAAATATAAAATAGGTTTTTAAAGGAGAAGGTTTTTGAAAGGAGAAAATTACAAACCCGGTGCGTTTTTGTTGAAATAACGCGATTTTTCCCCCATTTTGATGCGTTTTGAAATTTCAAAGTTGACAACGCTGTTAGCTACACAGAAATTAAGTTATTACTTTTTTTGGTAGCAGCTTTCAGCAGCTGTATTTATATTTATTGCTTTTAATTTTTTATTTGCACAAAATGTAAACAAATAATGCTGTTACACAAAAATTAGTTGATATTGTGCTTCACACTACGAATTTATACAACGAGTATTTGCCGGCGTGTTCGTCGCGATGGGTGAAATTCGCCGTAGTTGTGTTCCTAGCATTAGATAGGAGTGACAGTGGGTTTTTGACAGGAGCTGTGTTGCCATTTCAGTTAAGGGGTTTGCACCTATTGATTTTTAATACTTTAGCTTAACATTCGGTGAGTTTAATGTATCTTCGAAGCCGTCCGTTTTGTGGAAACGCATAAAGAAACTTAAAATGACTACGAACATGTGCGTCGAGCTGCAGAATCGCCAATATGTTCAAGTAATTTGAAAAAAATTAGTGGATATTGGCAATCGTAAATTTCACTTTGGCATTTCGACCGACTGTGTTCAGTTTCCTGACGCTTTCTACCATTTGACCGAATCGAATTCTAAGCTCACCCCAATGTGCTCTCTAAAATTTCACAAAATTACAAAAATCATGATTTGTTGAGCGAATGTGATGTCGTCGATTTGGATTTTCGAATTCAATATTGCTTGCGAATTGATGATGTAGAAATCAGGGACTCTCTTTACCTCCCAAGATGACACAATCCAGTTTTTAAGCTCGCTGGAATTACCCGGATTGCTATCTCACAATCTGTAACTTAAAGTAGGATCGGTAATTATATTGTTACGAAGTATAAATAAACCACATATCTGTAATCACACTTGACTTTCGGCGAAAAAAATGATGAACAACGTTGAAAAAGCATTAATAATTTTTATAAAATTATAAAGATGAATCCTAATGGTTTCGAGAAATACACTATTCCATCATTACGGCTTGCTTTCGCAATGAAAACCCATATTTTTACGTTTTTCTCCCCTTTTACCTATATCCATGTGAACACAATTTGAAGGCAAAACAACGTTTGGCGGGTCAGCTAGTTACATATAATAATTCAATCCATTCTACCACAAAATTGACTCCGTACGAGTTGTTCTTTGGCAAAACCTACAAATTTGAGCAAACAGTCCTTTATTTTCAGAAGAGGATTTTTATTACTGGATATTTTCAAAAAATTTATACCACCCAATAAAACAACAGCAATTTATACAGATGATGAAACCTTCCGAGTAGTATATTCAAACTCTAGTCACAGAGTGAGTGTTGTAATAGTAAATTTATAATAAAATAGTTTTTTTTTAACTACATAAACACTTTGTGTATCATTTTATAAAGATGGGGGTTTCTAAAGCACATCGGCCAAAACTAGTATAGGGTGTTTTTTAAGCCCGATAGAACTTGAAATTGTAAAAAATAACACAAAAAATTAAATTGTAATCAAAATTTTTTTTTATTCGAAAGATCAATTCGTGACATTAACATTTGAAAATGATTTCGGGCATATGGGCACCGCGGCTGTTCTTGACGAAGCGCATTCTGGACGTCCAATTTTGGGCCACTTTTTCGAGCACTGCTGGCCGTATATCACGAACAATGCTGGCCTCCAAGGCGTCAATTGTTGCTGGTTTATCAGCATAAACCAGTGACTTCACGTAGCCCCACAGGAAATAATCGAGAGGTGTCAAATCGCACGACCTTGGAGGCCAATTGACAGGTCCATTTGTCGAAATCAACTTATCGCCAAATTTTGATTTCAGTAAGTCGATGGTTGCGTTCGCCGTATGGCACGTAGCGCCATCCTGTTGAAACCACATCTCCTCCGGATCAATGTCATCCATATTTTCAAACAAAAAATCATTGATCATGGTGCGGTAACGATCTCCATTGACCGTAACGCGAGCTCCGGCCTCATTTTTGAAGAAATAAGGTCCGATGATGCCACCAGCATGAAAACCGCACCAAACAGTGCATTTTTCTGGATGTAATGGAGTCTTTAGGGTCTCTTGTGGATTGGTCTCACTCCATATGCGGCAATTTTGCTTATTAACAAACCCGTCAAGCCAAAAATGCGCCTCATCGCTGAACACAATTTTGCGATAAAAGTTGCGCGAATCGACGACTGATTTTCAAAGTAAATTTGGATAATTTCGTAGCGTTGTTCAAGCGTGAGTCTATTCATGATGATTTGTCAGAGTATACTGAAACAAATAAAAAAAATGTTTCATCAAAATTTAATTTTTTGTGTTACTTTTTACAATTTAAAGTTCTATCTAGCTTAAAAAAACACCCTATATATACATAAATGAAAGTTTTCTAACTTTTTGAAAAACGAGAAATGCTTCACATACCGCATGGCATACCACCGTGCCTCGTTGCAAGCGTTCTTTAAAATTTTTTTCCATATCTCGGTTTGAATCCGAATACTTTCGACCGGTAACTGTAGGGTGCTCAGTTTGTTTTAGCTGCCGGCATGACAGTTCTTTTTCTTTTTGTTCTTTTGTTTTATTTTTCTTTTTTTGCTTGTTTTTACAAAAAACTCCCACAAAAATATTCGTACACCAAAAACTTTAGCGACAGCAACTTTTTTTACAATTATTTTTTCGTGCTTTCAGTTTTGTATTTTAATTTCTTTAAAATTGCATTGTGCTACAGTATCATTTTACACTCAAGAACATATTAATTCCGTTAAACCAATTACTTATAAAAAAAAAAAAACATTTTTATAAAAAAAAAAATTAAAATTTTTAATATTAGCATTGAAAACTAAAGAATTAATACTTTTTTTCAATTATTAAAACAAAACACTCGTAACTGATTGCTCTCGTATGAATGTGTGCGTCTATTTGTTCTCCTTGTGGTTGTATACTTGAATAGCTTTTCATGCACAAAAGCGCCATGCAACAAATGCAACAACAAATACCCCGAACTGGCTTGGGACCTGGCGGTGGTACCGGTGGCATAGGAGCCGAATCTAAGCCACATCAATGTCAGCAGTGTATGAAGAGTTTTTCCAGCAATCATCAATTAGTTCAACATATACGGGTTCACACCGGAGAAAAGCCGTATAAATGTTCATACTGTGATCGTAGATTTAAACAATTGTCTCACGTCCAACAACACACCCGTTTGCACACAGGTAAGTTCATGTTTCGTTTCCACTAAGCGCCAACGTCACAAGAAGAAATTAGCAAAACTTTGCTGCTACTCATTTAATATACTCGTACATTTAATTGCTTTAATTAATTACATTTTTAATTGACCTCGAAACCGATGCAAATTAACTTTAGTCGTGATTAGCATAACCAAATTGCCAGAAGGACTGCTGCCAATATTTACTCATCAGTGTTCGATATTGACAATTCACGTTGACCGTCAAAATTTTATTTTCTTTTATTTTTTGCCATTTCAATTTTTTAGCCCTTCAAACTCAACCCTTTCAGAGAGCCCAACCGGCAAAAAAAAAAAAACAAAAACAAGAAAAACATTTGAGTTTTAGATAAAGAGAAGAAAAAAGGCTTTCGCTAAACAAGAGCACAAGAACAGTGTCAAACATAAATTACAACTTTTGGAAGAATCTTCATACTCGTATATACTCGTGATGATATTTGTTTATTCTATCCATTCAAATCTGAAACTGTTGCCCAGCAGGTAGATGTAGAAAAGGATATAGCATTGATAGCGGAATTTGTGAGAGTAAATAAATTATTTTTAAATGCGAATAAGACACGTCTAAAGGCCGTGTCAGCTAAAACTTTGTCGCTTTGCGTGAAGTTTAAAGCTTTAAACACATAGACGACAGCAGACAGCAAGCAGCAATCTGTCAAAAATAAAATACATTTTAACGACTTCACAGCAGCACGACTTCACAACAGCACTTGCTGCTGCTGCCAACTTAGACTAATTTCAATTTTCGTAGGCAGCAAAAGTAAATGCAGTGCTGCCACTATAAATATAAATTGCCAGCAATAAAAACTAAAATTAGTTTGAAATATTTAATAGAAATAAACATCACATAAATAAAATAAACAAATAAATTGATTAGTTTTTACAGTTCTACGTGATATTTTTACGTTTTCAGTCGGTAATTTTAATTTTATTCATGTAAAATATATATGTGGCACCTCTGAAATTTGTAATGTTTAATTATAACGAGTGATTTTTTTGCTATTATCTTTTTGGCAACACTAGTTTTGACAGTTCACGCATGTTTTGTATCTTGTGTCACTGTCAAACATCTTCAGTTTGGTCTATAATTTAATCATGAATCGTCTTACAAACGAACAACGCTTGCAAATTATAGAATTTTATTACCAAAATGCGTGTTCTGTTAAGAAAGTTCATCGCGCGCTTCTTCCATTTTATGGTCAGTTTAATCGACCTACTGAGGCTTCTATTCGGGCTATTGTAAAAAAAATTTCGCACCAAATTTACATTGTTGGACATTAAACCACCAACACGCTTACGTAGAGTGCGAACAGAAGAAAATATCGCAGCCGTATCGGCCAGTGTTGGTGATGACCGTGAACTATCGATTCGGCGCCGTTCGCAGCAATTGGGCCTCTGTTACTCCACTACGTGGAAAATTTTGCAGAAGAATTTGGGTGTGAAGCCTTATAAGATACAGCTGGTGCAAGAATTGAAGCCAAACGACCTACCACAACGCCAAATTTTTGGTGAATGGGCTCTTGAAAAGTTAGATGAAGATCCACTTTTTTATCGAAGAATTGTGTTCAGCGACGAGGCTCATTTCTGGTTAACTGGATACGTGAACAAGCAAATCTGCCGTATTTGGAGTGAAGAGTAGCCAGAAGCATTGCAAGAGCAAAAACAACCGTTTGGTGCGGATTATGGGCTGGCGGCATCATTGGGCCGTATTTCTTCAAAGATGATGCGAATCACATCGTTACTGGGAATGGTGAGCGCTACCGTGCGAAGATAACAAACTATTTTTTGCCCAAAATGGAAGAGCTTGACTTGCATGATATGTGGTTTCAACAAGACGGTGCCACATGCCACACAGCACGCGAAACAATGGACCAATTGAGAGGCGAGTTCGGTGAACAGTTTATTTCACGCTTGGGACCAGTCAATTGGCCGCCCAGATCGTGCGATTTAACGCCTCTAGACTATTTTTTGTGGAGCTATGTTAATGCTAATGTCTATAGCGACAAGCCCGCTTCGATTGACGCACTGGAAGCCAACATTGCCAACATTATTCGTGAGATACCGGCCGAAATGTTGGAAAGAGTATGCCAAAATTGGACTAAGCTGATGGACCATTTGAGGCGCAGCCGCGGCAAACATTGGCATGAAATAATCTTCAAACATTGAATTATATCGACCCAACTATCGATCCAAATAAATATTTCATGCATTTTTCTGAATTTTATGTGTTTTTTTTTTTTAAATTTCCGATAGTTCTTATAAAATCACCCATTACATAGTGCTGCTGCTGTCTTTAAAATAATTATGTTGCTGATGAGACGGCAGCATTTGCAGCTAACTTCATTTGTAGTCGTGAAGTTGTGAAGTCTGCTGTCGTCTAAGTGTTTAGAGCTTAAAACGTTAACAGAAAAGCGCAAAGCAAAAGGTGTATGTTACAATAAAAACTTTTGTTAATTTTTACACTTAATCATTTCTTATGATAACAGAAGTTAAAAATATTATTAGACGTACTACTGAAATTGGTACTAATTGTTTTCTTAGCGCATAAAGCTAAATATTAGAAAAAACTTCAACGCGTAAAAAGATGAGAGTTGCCGAACTTTTCGCATCGCGTTGCGTTAAAAATGCTCTATGTGACGTGTTTCAGATAAGTATATATATTTTATCTTAGATTTCAAAGCGAATTTGCAACGCAAAGTGAAGTTTTATGTGACACAGCCTTAATAAGATTTAAACCTCATTGTCAAAATAATTCCAATTTTACTGAACACAGCAGTAGAGGAAACCAGTACCATTAAATAGTTATCTTCAAAATAGTTATCTTCAAAATCAATCTTCAAAATAATCTCGTGTGGGGAGCTCCCACATCCAAAGTTTAAAGCAAACAACTTCCCAAGCAATAGGGTTTTTATACAAATTTAAAAACAAATTCAACACAAAGGCGAAGCTTTTAATATATATACAAAACTCATTAGTGAAAAGTAATTTGAATTATTTACCTTTAATTTATGGATATAAGAATAGTTTTGATCTAAAGGGTGGTTAAATTTCAAGGGCCGATGTTGATTTTGAATAAAACACAAATTATTGTAATTTTATTTTATTATGATATATTGGTATTATTCAATTATGTCTGGAACAAAATATCGGCTAAATGGGCGCCGCGACCACGGCGGTACACCTCCATCCGATGGTCCAAATTTTCGATGACCCTGAGGCGTAATGGAGGTTCTATGCCGTTAATGTGCCGAATTATCTCATCCTTTAGCTGTTGAATTGTGGCTGGCTTATCGACGTACACCTTTTCTTTCAAATAACCCCAAAGAAAAAAGTCCAACAGTGTCAAATCACATGATCTTGGCGGCCAATTGACATCGCCATTACGTGAGATAACACGGCCATTGAATTTGTTGCGCAAAAGAGCAATTGTTTCGTTAGCTGTGTGGCAAGTGGCACCGTCCTGCTGAAACCACATATCGTCTACATCAATATCTTCCAATTCGGGCCATAAAAAGTTCGTTATCATCTCACGATAGCGAACACCATTCACAGTAACTGCCTGACCGGCCTCATTTTGGAAAAAATATGGCCCGATGATGCCGCCAGCACATAAGCCGCACCAAACAGTCACTCTTTGTGGGTGCATTGGTTTTTCGACAGTCACTCTTGGATTCTCATTCGCCCAAGTGCGGCAATTCTGTTTATTGACGAATCCACTGAGGTGAAAATGTGCCTCATCACTGAAGATGATTTTCTTCGAGAATTGATCATCATTTTCATAATAAGTCTGGATAACTTTAACACCTTGTTGGATTGTGTTTCTCTCCATGGTTCAAATTGAATAAGTCTGAAATAGAGAAATGTCAAATAAAATTCGGAAAAAAACTTGGCGTTTAGGTGTGGTTCACATTCAACATCGGCCCTTGAAATTTAACCACCCGATAAAATCGTTACTTAATTACTTACTGCCATCCCTAAACAAGATCGGCAAGCGGAACGTTTTCTTTCCGCTGAGCTTAACGCCATCTCTAAACAAAAGCGGCAACGTGATGTCAAAACGATAAAAGCAGGGTTATCAAACAAATAAATACAACAACCCTGATTGTTTTACCAGCTGGACGGACGGCATTATTTATTTAGTATTAAATCTATGGACGATTTCCTTACAGACTATTTAAAGTGCTTCAATAATAAATCTATTTAGTTACAGTTAACATTACTGATTTAAAAATAATATAATATTGCGTTTGATGGTATAAATATTCAGAGAGAAATCAATAAAGTTATACATATCGTTGTAACAGCAGCATAATTTCCTTAGAGGATCTCACATAGCAAAGTTAGTGCGGCATGTCTTTACGTATAGAGGGTTGAACGAACGAAGTAAGCGATGAGAAGTATTGAAGGTTACGTTGGTTAACAAAAATTCCGCTTACAAGCCTGACCATGAAGCATACTTCTCCGGCTTTTTAATGTTGGTAAATTGATTTCAGATATTCTTATTGGGTACGATGGTAAAACCAAGCAACCTCTGTAAACACGTCTTAAGCAGAAAATAACAAATTGTTTTGGAACAGATTCAATACGATCGTTGTGAATTTTGTAGATTGGGTCCCAAAAGATACTGCCATATTCCAAAATGGGTCTAACTAGTGAAGGCTTTTTGTGATAATGGGATCATTAAACTCTTTAGCTCATCTTTTAATAAAAGCAAGAACGCAGCGGGATTTATTAACACTCATCGTTATGTGTTGAACAAAGTTTAGTTTAGCATCGAACAGAATTCCCAAATCCATTATTGTGTCAACCGATTGTAGCTTGCAACCAGCAACAGCATAAGAGTAGGTGCAATTCTTTACTCTTGAAAACTGCATGTGTTTCCATTTATTTAAATTCAGTTCCATCGAATTTAATTCACACCAGTTGAAAAAATTATCCAGATCGTGTTGCAAATTAAGTTGATCCAAAGGGTGCTTGACACTCACGAATAACTTTACATCACCAGCATATAACAGTACTTTACAATATTTAATTGCTTTACAATATTTAATTGCTCTGGTAAATCATTAATAAAAAGGAGAAATAAACTGGGACCAATGTGATTTGCCTGTGGTACTCCAGAAACTACGTTAATTTTCTTCGAAGCTGTTTGTGATTTTTTTATTATATTAAAATAAAATAATTCAAGTTTTAAAAATAAGTTATTTAGATAAGTTGGAAGGTTACTGTATCATATTGAAAATAGTTTCTACCTCTATTTTCCAATAAGAAATACAAAAGTGGTTTATTTGCTTATTTACTTTTCTTTCTTATATTTTTTATTCACGCTATTATTTACAATTATTTTCTTTTGCAACTTACTTCACTGTGAAATGCAAGTGGATTTTCCGTTGCGTTGCTTCGGTATGCTCCATACAAAATGTACGGACATGAGAACATTTGACAGCTAAAAAATGCTTGCCGCTGTTGTTTGGGGATGGCAGTAAACCTACTTTTTGCGTCGTATGCGTCTACGCGTTCTATGCTTTGTAATGTGTAACTTGGCGCATACAATTGCACTGATTATACTTTACGCCTGGTGTGGACATCCAGCTTAAGACGTCTTGTTTACATATTTACTTCATATGGTAGCTTTGTTTTCCAGAACCAGGGCTGCCAGATATGGCGATTTAATCAAGTATTGATACGTCTCATTTTGCACGGAAAACATACCATGTTATCCGCTGCTCACAGTTACCCAGTATTTAGACATGCGAGTAAGAGTTCGAAAAACTCAATACACTCACATTTTTTTACTACCACATTCACATTTCTCGCACTCGCAGGTCTAATCGCAGCTAAATTTGCATGCGAGTGATTTTTTGGCACTTGCATGCAATCAAATGTCAAACAAACAAACAGTGTTACCGTGTAAATAATTTTAACTGGATCATTATAATATTAAAACTATTATTTTATTGTGTATATAAATTATTACAATCAGACTTGTGTAATAGTGAGGCCTACAACACAATTTTGAAGCGATTTTGTTAAGTCGGCCAGTCTTTTAAATGAAAAAATTCATGAATCGTCTAGGATAGTGAATCAGGGCACAAATGTGTTACTACCTTTTAAATAGTTTCCAAATTAATTTTTAAACAATAAACATTTAATTCTATATTATTATTAACTTTTCTAAAAATGTATCTGTTTTTGGTTACTTTCATTTGTTTATATTTGTTTTTTTGCCCCAAAGTTTTTCATCTTACCAAACTTTACTGGCAGCGTTGTCAACTTTGAAATTGTAAAACGCACCGAATTTAAAATTTTTTTCTTTCAGTTTTAAAACCCTATTTTGTATTTTAAGAAGTATTTTTAAATTAAAAACAAGATAATGAAACGGTCTTTTAAGTGACTATTATATAATCAAATTCGTTCAATAGCAAGAACTCGAGTTTGTCAAACTTGGCCTCTAGTACGACTCTGTTAGTTTTATTAAGATAATGTTACCTGTACAACAATTATAACGATATTTTATAAAATTTATTATTGAGCAATATTATTTAAATATATTCGTTGTCGACCGAAACCAGCTGTTGCCTTTACTGCCTATTATTAGGGACACAAAAATACAGCTGTTTAACTTCGTCAAAATTATATTGCAGGAGCATACAGGCATTACTGTGGACAGAATTTACGATTATCGGAGAATTAAAAGTTTCAGAATCGCACTACAAGACCTCAAATTCGATAAATATCAATTCTATCAATCATTTCATATGTGTTTTCGTAAGCGGTGAATTTATTGATATATAAAAAAATTTGCCAGAATTATAACAAGTAAAAGATGAAGTCTATCATAAACAATATTTAATGCAAACGTTTTGGAAAAACTTTAAAATTTATTTAACAATTTGGTAATTTCTCAATTACCAAACCATAAACAATTCACGATCCATCATAAATATGAACTTCACTGTTCAGAGACTGCATTTATTGTAATATTTGACAAACGTGGCTTGATCGTTTAATAGCAAAACACTCTGTAAAAGCAGCAAATTTTTATAAAACGAAATGTTTCTTTTTCTTTTGAGAGTGTGTATAATATAAACAGCAAGATTGTCTAACCCGGCATTTAGACATGCGAGAAATCTCATGCGAGTAATCTCATGCGAGTGCTGAATATGTATTATCAACGAAAATTTCTTTGAAAAACTCGAATCTCTTGCAATTTTCTTTTCCATCCACACATGTGAGTGAGAGTTCATTTTAAATTTGTCGTCAGCACGTAAACTTCAAACAATTTGTTTCCTTCACATATTTTGTTTCTATTTTAATTTATCTTTTCTTTATAAACTGGAGTTGTCGTGTTCTTCACTTGAGAATATTTTTAGGAAATAGTTTTGATAGAATTGATATTAAAGGTTTATAATTTAAACATTTCCATCTATAGTATTAATTTTAATAAATTAACATACAGTTTAGCAAACAAACTAGCTAAAACTTAAGTTTTAATATTATAATGATCCAGTTGATTTGCTTAAAATTATTAACACGGTAACACTGTTTGTTTGTTTGACATTTGATTGCATGGAAGTGCCAAAAAATCACTCGCATGCAAATTTAGCTGCGAGTAGACCTGCGAGTGCGATAAATGTGAATGTGGTATTAAAACAATTTTAGTGTATTGAGTTTTTCGAACTCTTACTGGCATGTGTAAACACTAGGTAAATGCTTTTAATATCTACTACGTTCTTTGAGGTTAATTCAGAAGATACTCTTCACATTTAAATTTGGTCCTTCGAACAGTATCAGCATGTGACAATACAAAAGGAAAGTTCAAGGATGTATGTTATCGTTCTTTTGTTTGTAGATTTTGTCTTTCACTGTTAGTGTACGCGTAACAAGTGATTCAGTATGTAGCGAATTTGTACATGGCACTAACAAACAAACTGTTGATTTCGTTGCCTATACTTCACTTTGATATTTTACATCCTCCTTTATATATGTAGTATGTAAGTACGTAGTGATTAAAAAAGGGTTTATAATCGCTGTTTATAAACTTATTCGTTACGCGTAGACTTTGTTGTTTTTTTCTTGTTTTTCCTTTATTGAAGAGACGTTAGTTTGTTTGCTTGTTAGCGAAAATTGTTGACAACAAGTGCTTTTCATTGCTGGTTTTGATAGCGCGGAAAATAACGGCGACGAGTGACGATGATGTTGCCAATGATGTGATGTGGGGATACACGTACCTTTAAAATTATTTTTTGTAGACTCCAGAGGATGACCTAAATAGAAAGTGTTGCGAAAAAAAAATATATATAAAAAGTAATCTTATATAAAATTCAGCAAATACTTTAAGTTGAAAGATACATACGTTAAATGCATACACTCAAGAAAACGTTAACTAAAATTTAACAGAGTTTACATCGTATGCACTGAAAAAAATTCCTTCATTAATATAATGAATATTGACATTAATCTAATGAAAATTTTCATTATTTTTCAGCCAATGATGGCCTTCATAATTTTTAATGAACCTTGTTTCATTAAAAATTATGTAATGAATATATTCGTTAGATTAATGATAACTTCATTAAGTTAATGAAGCATGAATCATAATATTTATGTATAGTTTACAGCAAAACAATGAAAATCTTCATTAAGTTATCGACTCAATTTCATTAATTTTATGAATTAAGTAAAACTTTAATTCTTTTAATGAATCTTCTTCATCATTCAAACGTAATTTTTTCATTAGGCCAATGAATGTGTTACATTATTTTTATGAAATATTTTCACTAATGTAATGAATACATTTGTTGAACCAATGAAAATGTTCACTAATTTGGTGAAAAATTTTCTTCATTCTAACGAAATAAAATCATTAGTTTAAGGAAGAGTTGCATTATTCTAATGATCTTTTTTCATTAGAATTGTGCTACTGAAGAGAAGCTAAAATTTTTTTTTATTAAGCATAAAATAATTTTTTATTGTTTTAATACACTATTGAAATTTTTATTAAACAATTTTTTACACGGTATAAAATAATTTACTTTATCATTTAGTTAGTAGTTGTAATATATTTATCATCTTATTTTTACGAAATCTATACAATTTTGCACCCAGCCTTCAAAATTGTTTTATTACAAATCCAATGAAATTTTCTAATGAAATTATGAAACCTAATGAATCAATTTGAATGAATATTTTCATTAATGCTATGAATCTTCATTGATGGAACGTAATTTTTCATTCTGTTAATGAAAATTATCTAATGAATTGGGTTCATTAGAAATATGAAGCAAATATTTTTCAGTGTGGCGCAAATAACATTTTCACTGGAATAATGTTACATCTATCTAAAGGCACGTTTACATTGAGATACAAGATATTTAGATTTTGTGGTAGCGAACTATTACGAAACTCTCTCCGTACTTAGAAAAAAAGTTAACAAAAATATGTTGTAAGTATTTTGCTCGTTTACATTTTTAGGATAAGTATAATCAACATATTATTATAGATGTCTAAAGGGGGATAGACACGGTCAAAATGCTTGCTGTCAAGTTCGTGTATTTTGACGCACTTTTAACGTAGCCTAAGCGATTTTTAAAAATTTAAAAAAAAAAATTTTTTTAAATAATTTGTGTCATTTTAAGCCTAGATAATGGGATGAATTTGATGAAATTTCGATGAAAATATGACATCTCACAAATTCAAAACCAACATGTTTTTGGGTTAAATTTGACGCACTTTTAACGTAGCCTAAGCGATTTTTAAAAATTTTTTAAAAATTTAAAAAATTTTTTTAAAATAATTTGTGTCATTTTAAGCCTAGGTAATGGGATGAATTTGATGAAATTTCGATGAAAATATGACATGTCACAAATTCAAAAACAATATGTTTTTGGGTTAAATTTGACGCACTTTTAACACAGTCTAAGCGATTTTTAAAAATTTTGAAAAAATTTTTAAAATTTTTTTAAAAATAATTTGTGTCATTTTAAGCCTAGAAAATGGGATGAATTTGATGAAATTTCGATGAAAATATGACATCTCACAAATTCAAAACCAACATGTTTTTGGGTTAAATTTGACGCACTTTTAACGTAGCCTAAGCGATTTTTAAAAATTTTTTAAAAATTTAAAAAATTTTTTTAAAATAATTTGTGTCATTTTAAGCCTAGGTAATGGGATGAATTTGATGAAATTTCGATGAAAATATGACATCTCACAAATTCAAAAACAATATGTTTTTGGGTTAAATTTGACGCACTTTTAACACAGTCTAAGCGATTTTTAAAAATTTTGAAAAAATTTTTAAAATTTTTTTAAAAATAATTTGTGTCATTTTAAGCCTAGAAAATGGGATGAATTTGATGAAATTTCGATGAAAATATGACATCTCACAAATTCAAAACCAACATGTTTTTGGGTTAAATTTGACGCACTTTTAACGTAGCCTAAGCGATTTTTAAAAATTTTTTAAAAATTTAAAAAATTTTTTTAAAATTTAAAAAATTTTTTTAAAATAATTTGTGTCATTTTAAGCCTAGGTAATGGGATGAATTTGATGAAATTTCGATGAAAATATGACATCTCACAAATTCAAAAACAATATGTTTTTGGGTTAAATTTGACGCACTTTTAACACAGTCTAAGCGATTTTTAAAAATTTTGAAAAAATTTTTAAAATTTTTTTAAAAATAATTTGTGTCATTTTAAGCCTAGAAAATGGGATGAATTTGATGAAATTTCGATGAAAATATGACATCTCACAAATTCAAAACCAACATGTTTTTGGGTTAAATTTGACGCACTTTTAACGTAGCGATTTTTACAAATTTAGAAAAATTTTTAAACATTTTTTTTTACATAATTTGTGTCGTTTTAAGCCTGGGTAATGGGACGAATTTGATTAAATTTTATGCTTGATAACCATCAAGCGTTCATTTTAATTTTGCTTTTGCGGTGTTCGTTTGGTAGAAAAAAATTTCAATAAATATTTTTTTATAGCAAAAATGTTTTTTCTTCTTAATTACTTTTGTTCGAAGCACATTTATTTTCGTTTTCCGATCCTGTAACTTTCCTCCTGGATGTTGTTTTTTTTTAACTTTTATTTATTAATTGAATCTTCACAATGTGAACTAACAATAAGTATTCAAATCTTAATACTAAATACAAAAAAATTAACTAGTTCCAAACAATGCTAGACAAAAAGTTTTATTTTAGCATATTATATCGGTAAAATCACCTTCTTAACGCTCTGATGGTGGCAACGGTATCCCTTCTTCTCAACCGTATGTTTTGCGCAAGAGGGTGTGGGTGAAGTTCCAACTTGCTGATATAACTTGTCGCATACTTTGAAAATTCATCTTTTACCAGTGGAACCAGCGTTGTCAACTCGGTGCGTTTTGCACCGTTTTGGTGCTTTTTAAAATTAATGGTGCGAAAAATTCTTTAGTCGGTGCGGAGTGCGGTTTTTTAAAATTTCGGTGCGTTTTTTAAACTTTGGTGCCAAAAAATCAAATTACACTCGACTTTTTGTTTAATGCAAGAACAAACTTTAATCAAGTGTCCAAAAGTTTTGTTTCATTTTGCGTGGAAAACGCACCATGTTAAAAGCACAAAGTAAGACAGTCTTGCTGATGTATATTCCCCCATATTACAAGAGGCGTCATCTTCGTCACATCAAAAAACCCTTGATTGCACACTTGTCCTCGATAGCAAGTATCTATTCTTCGATAGACCTTTGATATTTCATAGATTTAAGCTATGGGTAGAGACTCTCGACAGCCTTCAATCGCTGTTGGCAACGAGTAAATAATTGACAAATTTGTACATCCCTTTCATGGGACTACGATGACGCCTCTTGGAATAATGGGAATTATATACACTCTCGAAAGAAAACGAAACATTTATAAAATTTGCTGCTTTTACAGAGTGTTTTGCTATTAAACGATCAAGCCAAGTTTGTCAAATATTACAAAAAAAAAGCATTGTCCGAACAGTGCAGTTCGTATTTATAATGGCTCCTGAATTTGTTACGGTTTTGATAATTGAGAAATTACCAAATTATTAAATAAGTTGTAAAGTTTTTCCAAAAAGTTTGCATTAAATATTGATTACGGTAAACTTAATCTTTTATTGGTTATAATTCTGGCAAATTTCGTATATTTTAATAAATTCCTTCAAAGACACCGCTTACACTGTGTTTGATAGAATTGCTATTAACTGAATTTGAACGTTTGTAGTGCGATTCTGTAAATTTTAATAATACGATAATCGTAAATTCTTTCCACAGTAATGATTGTATGCTCCTGCAATATAAGTTTGACGACGTCAATTAAGAAGCTGTATATATAGGGTGTTTTTTTAAGCCCGATAGAACTTGAAATTGTAAAAAATAACACAAAAAATTAAATTGTAATCAAAATTTTTTTTTATTCGAAAGATCAATACGTGACATTAACATTTGAAAATGATTTCGGGCATATGGGCACCGCGGCTATTCTTGACGAAGCGCATTCTGGACGTCCAATTTTGGGCCACTTTTTCGAGCACTGCTGGCCGTATGTCACGAACAACACGAACAATGCTGGCCTCCAAGGCGTCAATTGTTGCTGGTTTATCAGCATAAACCAGTGACTTCACGTAGCCCCACAGGAAATAATCGAGAGGTGTCAAATCGCACGACCTTGGAGGCCAATTGACAGGTCCATTTCTCGAAATCAACTTATCGCCAAATTTTGATTTCAGTAAGTCGATGGTTGCGTTCGCCGTATGGCACGTAGCGCCGTCCTGTTGAAACCACATCTCCTCCGGATCAATGTCATCCATATTTTCAAACAAAAAATCATTGATCATGGTGCGGTAACGATCTCCATTGACCGTAACGCGAGCTCCGGCCTCATTTTTGAAGAAATAAGGTCCGATGATGCCACCAGCATGAAAACCGCACCAAACAGTGCATTTTTCTGGATGTAATGGAGTCTGTAGGGTCTCTTGTGGATTGGTCTCACTCCATATGCGGCAATTTTGCTTATTAACAAACCCGTCAAGCCAAAAATGCGCCTCATCGCTGAACACAATTTTGCGATAAAAGTTGCGCGAATCGACGACTGATTTTCAAAGTAAATTTGGATAATTTCGTAGCGTTGTTCAAGCGTGAGTCTATTCATGATGATTTGTCAGAGTATACTGAAACAAATAAAAAAAATGTTTCATCAAAATTTAATTTTTTGTGTTACTTTTTACAATTTAAAGTTCTATCTAGCTTAAAAAAACACCCTATACCACACTCTTACTTGTTTTCATTAATTTATTTATTGAATCTTCACAAAGTGAACTAACAATTCAAGTATTCAAATCTTAATAAAATGCATTTTTTCAAATTCTTATTGGAATCGATTAAGAAGTGCTTTTTGTCTACATTTAGTTTTTCCCACATGTACTTTAGTTGCCATTGCCATGATCTTCCATAAGAAATGTAGGCAATGCTGAAACACTAAATCTGTCACACATTATGGCAAAGTTTCAAGTATTGTGTCTGTGGGTATATGATCCTCATTTCATGCAGTTTGTACAATTTCCTTATCTTCCGCTGGTATGTTTGAACTCGGCTTTCTCTAATTATTTCTGTTTTTATAGACGTACGTTTCGCTTCAATTTCCGTTTCATCTTTCGTTGCATCCTTCTCTTCATATTTTGATCCATCATGAGTTCTTTCAACTTTTCTGAAAGCAATATACAATAAATATTTTTTGTAGGAACGCTGTGAGAGTGGAGCAAAATATGTATTATTCAATATTGAGTTTGTTCCAATTTTCAATAAATTTTTCTATTAAGTTTTGCACATCTTAAAATATTTCATTTAGTTGGCAGATTAAGACCAGCTAAAGCATGTGAAAGTGGTGTTGCGTTGCTCTTGTGTGTGTACAGTGAAGAACGACAAAAAATATATAAGACGAAGTTGTTTGTGTATTCCCATTGCTAGTGCTGAGTGCAGTATGTGTCTATTAGAGAGCACAGCCCTATAGCTAAGCGCTTTTACAATAACAATTGAGCATGAAGCGTATAGGTGTGGGCACACCTGGTATAGGGTATCTCCTAAGATATGGTGTCATATACACAGCTAGTAAACATAAAACCCCAGCTGTTTGTAATCTGCAAAAAAATGTGACTAGCCCAGACATGCGTGTAAAGGGTGGTCCGCAACGGGCTAGGTGTAGCCCAAAACTAACCCAATTGTATGGCATGGTTTTTTTAATATTACGATGTCCTAGGGCTGAACCACATATAACCCTGCTTTGCAGTACATAATAGTCTAAACACTACTCCATGGTACATCACAAAGGCGCAGTTGGTAAAATAATACCTAAAATATACACCCAGAATAAAATTCCATTAAAAAAAAAAAAAAAAGAAAAACTCTTGTTTAACGATGAAACGTAATGACGTGGTCCATATCTGCATTACATAGGACCACATTGTAACTAGTTTGTTTTAGCAAAATTGGATCACGTCGTCATGCTTGCGATAGTATCTTAGATACTATCGCAAGCATGGTTGCCATATTTGACGATTTATGGTCATTTGGACGATTTTGAGTGCTGAAAATAGCGCTTAGACTATTTGACGATTAAAGGTCTGTTTTTGACGATTTACGTAGATCACAAGCATAGTTCCCTTTTTAAGTTAATTTATGTAGGAAGTGAATATAATATTTATGTTATGGTACGTAAATACACATACATTCACGTTTGTAACATTGAAATATTATGTGATAATTATTTTAGAGTGTAGATATATTGTATATGTTAGAGATGTATTTAAAATATCATGTGTAAATAGCGCTTAAAAAAATTATAAGCTAAAAATTTTACAAATCTGTATGTAAAAGCGTGGGCTCGTACTAAATTTGAAGATGAATTCAAAACTTTAACTTTCATAAATCTTTATGATATTATAAGAGAAGAAAGTATATTTTTCTGACACAATGAAAGAGTTTTCTTATTTCATCGTAAAATTCGAAAGTCGAGAAATTTAATACAAATTAAAGTAACGAAGCTTTTTAAATTTGGACATTTTTTTGACGCTATAAATATGAAAATGCTAGATTTAATAAATAAGGAATAAAGTATCCTCCTATGACTAAGTTTATAGCAAAAATCCTCTTCTGCAAATGTGTGAGTTTGCATCCAGCTACATGAAACTTAACAGAACCAAAGAACCATTTTCGGAAAAAATGTTGTATACTAAAGACTATTCGTATCTAAAACTTTGCAACTGTGGTTTTCATGACTTACAAGTAGATATGCCCGATTTAACAGAAGTATTTAGTATAATAATAGTGCCTTTTATTAAATGAGATCTTATTTTAAAAATATAATTATGTCACAAAAATTAATGAATGGCATATTTATGAAATTAACTTCATGTTTGTCCAAACTAGTTTGGCCACCATCTGATTCCACTGTGGAAGCTCTCGGGGTGATGTGAGAAATTGTTCCCATAGTGATAGTGTAAGATCGAGCAATTTTGTGGAAATAAGGCGAATTAGAATCGGGTCCCAACTGACTACATGGACTCCAAGTGTTTTGAGAGTAGCTCATGAGTCATTAACTGTGAATTGTATTCTTCTGATAGCTTCACTATCTTCTGTATTTGCCGCTGGGATATCAAAAAGTATTTTAATTTTATTGTCCACTAAAACTCTCTTATTTTCATAACGGGCTTTGAAAGCATTCCATACCAATTAAAAATGTTCATTTTAGAGCGGATAGCTTTTAACTATATCTCCAGCTTCACCCTTCGTTTTATTTCGAAGGTGAGGTAGTTTAGTGACTGCAGTGAGTTTCGCAGTGAACATGTCCCTAAACGAGGGCTACTGTTCGTAACTTCCTTTTAACACTTCTGTGTCACAGGGTGGAAGTTTAATACAATCAGAGCTATCTTGCAGGAGATCTTGTAGGGGCATTTGATTTGACATAGAATACTAATCTAATCGGAAACTTTTCATTATTTCGATGATTTTTGCTGAGCAGACATAATAAGAATCTGTACATTCTTCAAATATGCTGCTTACTTCGGTTGCGATGGTTGAAGTGATAAATTTATCTTTCGACCTCATTACCACTTCATAAGAGATGTCAACTCTTCCCCACCTTGTCTCGAGGTCTTTCAGCTTAACCTCAAGAAGGGATTCATTTGGATCGACATTATCGGCCTTTTTGAATTTCTCGCAAAAGGTGAGCAAGCGATCGCTGTCAAAATCGAATTGATCTCTGGGAGATCTGGTAGCCATTTTTTAAACAATGAAATAAAGGGATCTAAAGAGTTCAGTAATAGTTTGAGGATGGCGGACTATATAATATAACACCAAGTTTGTTATAGATTTGAATGCGGTAGTTTTTTATTAAAGGCAACTTGTTTGTCTATACTTTACGCCGTTGAAATATATCTTTTATTCAAAAATAATTATTTTTACTAGCTGGCGATTTTTTGACGATTTGCAATAATCATACTGACGATTTTTTCCGTCGAATTTGACGATTTTAAACCAGATTTATCTCGCATCTAAGATCGCAAGTCGAACTCTATGTAACCTAGTGTCTACAACTGCGATTAACTCTCACATAATATCTGAGAAAACGTCGGCAGAGTGAGAGAGCGAATTTCTCTATGTCCATCTTCATATCTAACAAGGAGTATACGTATTGTTGTTAATCTTATAAGAATCCATAATTCATTGAAAGCCGAGAGGAAAACGCATCTTGGCGATCAATAGAATATTGTATAAATTTTGTATATGTGCACATTTTTTACAAAATCAATTGCTTATAGTATATATAATAATATTTATTTAGTACGTAAAAACAAATTATTTTTAATTAAAAATTGTATTTGTAAAGATATTTTGCAAAACTAAAAATCGGTGAAATTCCAATGGCGTCTTTTTGTAAACAAACGCATACACATCCGCTTTTTTGACAGCTCTTATTATAAGATCGTTGCCATGAGATTTCTCATAAGAACGCTCTCAAAACATTATTATATGACTGCGATAACACTGATTTTAAGTCCACACGTAACAGAATTCTCTCTGCGATTGAATTTGACGTTCTCATCTCAGACATTATCGTAGGTGTGGACACTAGGTAAGAGAAACAACAAATTTCTCTGCGTTCTCTGCTGCAGTGTTGTCAGATCGTATTTTTCTTTTGCTCGTTTTCTGAGACGCAAAAATTTTTTTTACACTTTTAGAATTTTTAAATAAAATGTAATCAAAAACTCTTTTGTTTTTTCAATGATTTGTAACAAGAAACAAGCAAAATACTTGAGATATTATTGCTGTTGTATTTACTGTCGTGGGGCCACTATCTGTTAAAGCTGCCTGGTTCATTTCGCAAAGTTTATTTTCCGACTTATCGATTTACATAATTTTGACGGAGGAATGCTGATACCACTGTATGAAAGAAATGATAAAAATTGGCGCACGGGCAAGGCTCCAAAGCAATTAATCAATTTATAATTAGAAAATTATAAAAAAAAAATAAAATTGCTCAAATGTTTATCCGCACGAGCACTTTGTAATGTACAGCTAATTCGGTCAGTATTAAATCCTGAAACATTTCACACACAAACACACTTTCATTTACTTAAAAGCAACAAAAAAACAATGAAAAAAAAGTTACACAAAATTATATTAAGTGTCCTCAACCCTTTTGTGGCAAAAAAAAAAAAAAAAAAATGAAAACAAAAAAGATTTTGCGTTTTCCCAACAATTCCCAAAACAACATTAACAAAGACAACAACAGACAGGACCGGCATTTGAAATCCAGCAAGAAAGACAACAAATTCAAGTAACAAAAAATAAAATAAAATGCTCGTTACAAAATAATCACCAAACACCAGAACAGGCACTTTACGTTTAAAATTTTAATGAAAACAACAAAGAAAATTTTGGACATTTTGTTGGGTGTGGGATTTGTTAAATTTATATAAAATAAAACCTTCAATTTAAATTTAAGCCTTAAAAATTTAGTTTTTAGGCAAATTCAATTTGTTGTGGATAATAGTGAGCTCAAGTTCAATAAAACGAGTTACATACATATTGTATACGAGTACTTGCTATGGCTGCAGATTTCGTTCTAATATGGTCTTAAGGCCCTGATTCACTATCCTACACGATCGTACGATTCATTCACAGGAAACTGTTTCAAAAGTCTGGACGACTTGAAAAAATCGCTTCAAACTGGCGTTGTAGGCCACACTATTACACAACTATAATTGAAATATTTATTTATTTATTTATTATAAATTAACTTAAAATTAAAATTTATGAGCTAATTGTTAGGAAGAAGAGCTATAGCGACTCAGGCCTTAAGCTCGATTTGAGTATTGTTATTTTGTTAAGGCTGTTTAAATAAAGTTATAAATAGAGGGTGTTTTTTTAAGCCCGATAGAACTTGAAATTGTAAAAAATAACACAAAAAATTAAATTGTAATCAAAATTTTTTTTTATTCGAAAGACCAATACGTGACATTAACATTTGAAAATGATTTCGGGCATATGGGCACCGCGGCTGTTCTTGACGAAGCGCATTCTGGACGTCCAATTTTGGGCCACTTTTTCGAGCACTGCTGGCCGTATGTCACGAACAACACGAACAATGCTGGCCTCCAAGGCGTCAATTGTTGCTGGTTTATCAGCATAAACCAGTGACTTCACGTAACCCCACAGGAAATAATCGAGAGGTGTCAAATCGCACGACCTTGGAGACCAATTGACAGGTCCATTTCTCGAAATCAACTTATCGCCAAATTTTGATTTCAGTAAATCGATGGTTGCGTTCGCCGTATGGCACGTAGCGCCATCCTGTTGAAACCACATCTCCTCCGGATCAATGTCATCCATATTTTCAAACAAAAAATCATTGATCATGGTGCGGTAACGATCTCCATTGACCGTAACGCGAGCTCCGGCCTCATTTTTGAAGAAATAAGGTCCGATGATGCCACCAGCATGAAAACCGCACCAAACAGTGCATTTTTCTGGATGTAATGGAGTCTGTAGGGTCTCTTGTGGATTGGTCTCACTCCATATGCGGCAATTTTGCTTATTAACAAACCCGTTAAGCCAAAAATGCGCCTCATCGCTGAACACAATTTTGCGTCTATAAGTTGCGCGAATCGACGACTGATTTTCAAAGTAAATTTGGATAATTTCGTAGCGTTGTTCAAGCGTGAGTCTATTCATGATGATTTGTCAGAGTATACTGAAACAAATAAAAAAAATGTTTCATCAAAATTTAATTTTTTGTGTTACTTTTTACAATTTAAAGTTCTATCTAGCTTAAAAAAACACCCTATATTAGATTCCCTAAGAAATTGGATAATAAGCTGGATATTTTCTACCGTTGGATTTGAAATAAGAGAAAGTGGATTTTTGTTGCAGAAAATCTTTTGTCTAAAGAAGTTTAAATCTGGACAGTGTGATAGAAAATGTTCGGGGGTTGTCGGCCGAGGTATGTTGCAAGTTCATTTCGGTATGTTATGTATGTTTAATAGAGTACCATGAGTATATTTAGTATGTCCGAGACGGATTCTTAAATATTTTACTATCTCCAGCCTATTTAGCTGGCTTGTATGATGTTTGATATAGAGATTGGTGTTGTATTTTTGATTGTTTACAGTTTGATATCAATTGAATGTGTGTGAGAGATTATTGATTTTTCGGATAAAGTCATTTTTAAGATGTTTTAAAATGTCATTTTGGTTGAAATTATCTGTACAAAAGAGTGGTGATCTTAGGGAGTTTTTTGCGACAATGTCTGCATATTCATTCCCACTAATATTACAATGACTGCAGTAGTCTTACAGCTGAGTTTAAAATAGTGTTTAATTTTGGTTTTGAAGAAGATCCATGGAATGGTAAAGATATCTTAACTTTGATATAATTAATGCATTAGTAACTGATAGTAAACTTCGTACGTTGCAGTTAAGTTTGAAACTGGATAAGAATTTTATAATATTTAAAGCACTATTTAATAAGTTTGTTAGGTTGGTTATATGATTATCCCATGTGTATCTTTTGTTTAAATGTAATCCCAGCATTCTTAAGACTTCGACTTGTTGTAGTTGATATTTTGATGCATGTATTGTACATTTACATAGTTTTTTTCGACATATGTGTATAAATTTGCATTTAGTTGGGGAAAGTGATGCTCCTGATATATTGCACCATTGAGAGATGTTATTAAATAGATCATTTAAATCAATTACTGGATTTTTTGACTTATCAGAATTAATTATGAGGTTAAAATCATCGGCATATGCCATAAAATCGATTTCTTTATAAATTTCAATAATAGAGCAAAGCTTATTATAAGCAATAAGGAATAAAATGACGGATAAAGGGGATCCTTGAGGGATGCCATTTTGCAATGGGTATGTCTCAGATAGATTGTTTGAAACTTTGACAACAATTTTGCGGTTAGTCATGAAATTGATAACATATTTAATCATTTTTGTTTCTATTCCCCAATCCAACATTTGTTCCGTTAAGGAGTGCACACCTATTTTTTCAAACGCTCTCTCAAAATCCAACGATGCAATTGTGGAGTGTTTACCTTTGGAGAGATTATTTACAATAGTGTAGTCAGCATAGAGAAGACCATCTATTGTCGATCTCCCTTTTATAAAGCCAAATTGACGACTACAAAGAAGTTTGTTTGTATATGGCTAAGATCAAAGTGTAGTATAATGGAAATAATTTATACATACAGTGCTGTTCCTACGCTAAGCAACTCACACTGTATTTTACAAAAATGTTATTTTTCTCTCAAATAAGAAGACCTTACGAACTCATTTTAATATATATCACTTATATGATAACAAAACAGTTTATAAAAAAATAACAACAAAAACCTTTTTTGATATTTCAATAACGAACAAAAACAAAACTAACTCTATGAGAGGCTGTGCCTACGCTAAGCAACTTATTAATATTTCGTATATGACCCTTTGTTTTTTATGACTGCAGCACATCTCTTGGGCATTGAGGCAATTAAATTTTGCAATGTGCTTTTGGGGATGTTTTTCCATTCATTTTGAAAACCGTTTAACAAATTTTCTTTATTTGTAAATCGACTCGATCCGAGGCGTCGTTTCACAATGGCGAACAAATTTTCGATAGGATTCAAGTCGGGTGATTGTGCCGGCCAATCAAGCACTTGAATCCTTTTCGTCTGAAACCATTCCTTGACCAACTTCGATGTGTGTTTCGGGTCGTTATCATGTTGAAACACCCATCGAAGTGGCATATTCCATTCTGCATATGGGAGCATTTTCGTTTCTAAGATGTCCTTATACACGAATCGATCCATTTTATCGTTTATTTTGTGCACAGGACCAAGGCGTTTGCCAGAGAAACATGCCCACACCATAATGTTTCCCCCTCCATGTTTCATTGTTTGCTTACAATAGCGTGGATCGAGCCGATTTCCTTTCATATGCCGCACAGTGCATATGCCGTCTGAATTGAAGAGGTTTACTTTGACTTCATCGCTAAAGAGCACACTGTTCCACTTTGTGATAGTCCAATTAATGTGTTGCTTTGCAAATTCAAGACTAAAAATTACAAAAGTCCTATAGAATTTGTTGTTAAAGTAAATTAAAATTCACTTACCGTTTTTAAGCCCAGCTTGATGATATGTTTTCTGACTGTGCTGGAATCCACATTCAAATTAAGTGATTTCATTACCTCTTTTGAAGTTATAAATGGTTTTTTTTTATTAATATTTTAATTTGTCTGTCGTCACGGTCGGAAATTTTACGTGGAGGTGCGCCTGTATTGGGTTTTACGACAGTGCCTATCGTTTTATAATTTTGAATCCACCGTGAAACCATTGATTTGTTAATTTTTAAATTATTAGCTATATCAATTTGACTTTGCCCTGCCTTCCACAATGATATAACGGAAGATTTGAAGCTATTATCGTATTGAACGCGCTTCATGTTGAAAATTTATAGTTTAAAGACGAAGAAAGTCTTAGTAGGACTAAACTGCATTGATTTAAGTAATTTGCAATTAATGAACTCAAATGCATCGCAAAAGAACCGTTATATTTAAGGGAAAGAGAATAAGAAAATTTGTTGCTTAGCATAGGCACAGCCTCTCATAGAGTTAGTTTTGTTTTTGTTTGTTATTGAAATATCCAAAAAGGTTTTTGTTGTTATTTTTTTATACATTTTTTTTTTGCTATCATACAAGTCATAAATAAGTATTATAATGAGTTCTTAAGGTCTTCTTATTTGAGAGAAAAGTAACATTTTTCTAAAATACAGTGTGAGTTGCTTAGCGTAGGAACAGCACTGTATATACAATAAAACAATTAAAAAGTCTTATTAACATAATAATTTTACATTACTTAAATTTTTTTCTTAAGGCACCAACAGTATTCTTATATTTTTCACAATATAGTTATATCACACTGATCGCACAGATACCATAATGTTTTGAAAAGTTTCATAAAATTTTTCAAATCGCACGATTTGTCAAAAAGTCTGTTGCACGGTTGCATTTTTAGTACTTTTTCAGCACACATGCTTTATTTTGTAGATCGCACGATCGTGTATGATAGTGTAACATGGCCTTTATCTGATATCGAAACATATTGCCTTCAATAAAAACCAATCGACTTCAGACCAGATGCCGCCATAGTTGCCCAGACCATAAGAATGCACTCATTATGTTTCACCTATATAATACGACAACCTAATATTCTTGAGGTCAAGTCGGTTGGTTTAACAAACGAGTAATTGACATAATTGGAGATGATGGCGAAAGTATCTTAGGCGGCACTGATTGATAAGGCTAGAGCTCTGAGCGCATATTTTTGTGAGTGTAGCCATAAATTAATAAGCAGCACTGATGATGATATCATCCTGATGATAATAAATAATAATATTAATATATTTGGGATCTTAGCATCCGAACGTAAATCTTGGAATTTAAAGCAAACTATGTAAAAGGGATATTGAAAATGCAATTAAAAGTCTAAAACCAAAAAAAAAAGCTGGATAATACAACAAAGAATATGCTGTAGAAAGTAATATATTTATTTATTTTATAAAAGCTCTCTAAGCCCTTCTGTAGTAGATAGTGATCAGCATATTTGTCAATACTTAAAAAGATCTTTATGTCGTCTGCGTACATTAAGACATTAGCAAATTTAATAACTTTAGGGAGATCATTAATAAATAAAGCAAATAGTAAAGGTCCAAGATGACTTCCCTCGAGCACACCGGAAGTGACGTCCACAAATTTTGAAAAAATGTTTTTGAATCGAACACATTGCTTACGATTTAATAAATAAGAATCAATCCACTTTAAGCATTGGTTTGAAAGTCCCATTAAGTCTAGTTTCTTTAAAAGCAATTTATGGTTTACTTTATCAAACGCCTTACTAAAATCAGGGTACACAATGTCCGTTTGCATCCGTTGTACGAAACCGTGATTAACAATAGTTGTAGTAAGTTTGTTGTGGTAGAACATCCTTTCCGGAAACCGTGTTGAACGGAGGATAAAAGAGACGACGCGTGATGAGAAATATAATCAGTCACCAATTTTTTTCAAATAATTTAGGAATAGCGCTTAATTTAGCAATACCTCTATAGCTTACAACATTAGACTTAGCTCCAGCTTTATACAAGGGTATAATGAGAGAATTTTTCCTAGAATTTGGGACCTCTCCACTTTTTATTGAAATATTGAAAATCCGAGTCAACGGCTCAGCAAGTGTATCAGCACAATTAATAAATATACAGCTCGCAACATTATCAGGACCACTGTTATAAGAAAATTTCAGTTGTCTCAAATTTTTAGAAATGGTGAAAGTATCCAAAAATGGAATGGAAATATTATGACTGGTTGATTGATAGCAAGTTGGAAAGGTAGCATCATTATAAACAGCGTTAGAATAGGTTGTAGAAAAAAAATCCGCAAACATATTACTTATATCCAGGTTTTCACTGGACTCAGAATTCCCGTATTTCATGATCTTGGGAAAAGTGGTGGCCCTCCTTTTAGAGTTTACAAAATTGTAGAACGATCTAGGGTTATTTTTCAAATCCATCTTCATTCGTGATAAATAAGTTGCATAGCATGATCTATTTAACATGTTATACTCTTCACGAGCAACTGCATATGTTAAGGGTTGTATATTAAATTAGAGTTGTATATTAAAGTAAAGTTGTATAATAAGGTAGTGTATATTAAAGTTATAATGGGTGATTTTATAAGAACTATCGGAAATTTAAAAAAAAAACACATAAAATTCAGAAAAATGCATGAAATATTTATTTGGATCGATAGTTGGGTCGATATAATTTAATGTTTGAAGATTATTTCATGCAAATGTTGGCCGCGGCTGCGCCTCAAATGGTCCATCCGCTTAGTCCAATTTTGGCATACTCTTTCCAACATTTCGGCCGGTATCTCACGAATAATGTTGGCAATGTTGGCTTCCAGTGCGTCAATCGAAGCGGGCTTGTCGCTACAGACATTAGCCTTAACATAGCCCCACAAAAAATAGTCTAGAGGCGTTAAAACGCACGATCTGGGCGGCCAATTGACTGGTCCCAAGCGTGAAATAAACTGTTCACCGAACTCGCCTCTCAATTGGTCCATTGTTTCGCGTGCTGTGTGGCATGTGGCACCGTCTTGTTGAAACCACATGTCATGCAAGTCAAGCTCTTCCATTTTGGGCAAAAAAAAGTTTGTTATCATCGCACGGTAGCGCTCACCATTCACAGTAACGTTGTGATTCGCATCATCTTTGAAGAAATACAGCCCAATGATGCCGCCAGCCCATAATCCGCACCAAACGGTTGTTTTTTGTGGATGCATTGGTAGCTCTTGCAATGCTTCTGGCTGCTCTTCACTCCAAATACGTATCCATTCAACCAGAAATGAGCCTCGTCGCTGAACACAATTCTTCGATAAAAAAGTGGATCTTCATCTAACTTTTCAAGAGCCCATTCACCAAAAATTTGGCGTTGTGGTAGGTCGTTTGGCTTCAATTCTTGCACCAGCTGTATCTTATAAGGTTTCACACCCAAATCCTTCCGCAAAAATTTCCACGTAGTGGAGTAACAGAGGCCCAATTGCTGCGAACGGCGCCGAATCGATAATTCACGGTCATCACCAACACTGGCCGATACGGCTGCGATATTTTCTTCAATTCGCACTCTACGTAAGCGTGTTGGTGGCTTAATGTCCAACAATGTAAATTTGGTGGGAAATTTTTTTACAATGGCCCGAATAGAAGCCTCAGTAGGTCGATTAAACTGACCATAAAATGGAAGAAGCGCGCGATGAACTTTCTTAACAGAGCACGCATTTTGGTAATAAAATTCAATAATTTGCAAGCGTTGTTCGTTTGTAAGACGATTCATGATTAAATTATAGACCAAACTGAAGATGTTTGACAGCGACACAAGATACAAAACGTGCGTGAGCTGTCAAAACTAGTGTTGCCAAAAAGATAATAGCAAAAAAATCACTCGTTATATGGGCATTGCCATTACAGGATTTTTATGAATTAATTGTCTTTTAAAAATCATACAAAATATATGATCAGTTTGGCGCTGGAGTTGGAAAAAAAATCTGACATTCCTGATCACAAGTCGAAGCAAATGCGAAAGCAATTACATACATACAGCAGCAGTTTTCACATGCTGGTCTATTTTATTGCACAGCTCTGCTTATTTAAAAATATATATTTTTCCTGTCGAAAATAGTTTAGCTCAAATTTGCCACAAAAATGAAATTCGAACCAAAGTTTCAACAGTCTTTGGTAGACTTTGTGTATGTAAGTACTCGTAATGTTACACTTTTTTCTTCCTACGGGACCCTTCGAAGCTGAATTTTCTTGTTGCGCTGAATCATATCAAAGCAAACGCAAACTTTTTTTTTTTTTTTGTTGGCTATGGAGCTATGGAAATTGATTTATCTTACACACAGTTGTATGTGCAATTATTAATGTAAAAAGCGAAAAGTATTGTTTCTATAATTGACATTTTTGTTTCGTTTTATGAGCACGAACTTAAAAAAACTAACCAAACTAGTTTACGAAACAATTTTTCAGAAATAAACAGAAATTGATATTTTCACTTTAAATTAAAAATGCTTACTGCGAAACGGCCAAAGGCAGGAAATTTTTAATTAAAGGAAACACATGTCCTTGAAATCTGAAATACAGTATCTTGCAACCAGTTTTCGATTTGTTTTTGTTCCAAATAAAAAATTACATTTTGTTACGTTATACCACAGCATCCGCTAATGAAAAAAAAAAAACAGAAATATTAACAAAAACCCTTTAATTCTTTAATATTTCAATAAGAACTCAAAAAGCTGTAAAGGGTTAGATTGAGCCAAGGGATGTAAAATTGCTTTGTTTCCAATGGTGTTTAGCATTTCAACCAGTTTGTGCTCTTTTTTTTCAATTTTTTCCTTAAAAATCTTAAACAAATCTTAACAAAATATGTTGCTTTTATTCCTTTTTTTTTTTTTTTGAAATTTCTTTAAAGGCGTTTGTTTTCTTCACTCAGGTGTGAAAAATTATTTGCCGTTTTATTGTTTTTTAACAATATTTTTGAATGAAGCTAATGATGTTGGAAATACTCGTGTTATTGTGCCGTGTTCAAGTTTGTTTTTTTTTTTTCACAGTTTTCTTAATTTTTTCACATCAATTATACATTTTTTTTTTCTACTATTATACCTTTAAATAAAACTTAACCAGCTAGCTGATGGTTGGTTTGTGACTAGAGAAAAATTACAAGGTGGCGCAAAAGTAATCCTACTATTAGAAAATGCTATAAATTTTGCGATTGGCCCCTAATGTCAGTTCTGTTCTGAGATTAGTGAAGTAAACACATGCGAAATACACGTTAAGAAACAATGTTACGCTACACTGCTCTAGAACGCGGAATATTGGTGAGTATAGGGTGTTTTTTTAAGCCCGATAGAACTTGAAATTGTAAAAAATAACACAAAAAATTAAATTGTAATCAAAATTTTTTTTTTATTCGAAAGATCAATACGTGACATTAACATTTGAAAATGATTTCGGGCATATGGGCACCGCGGCTGTTCTTGACGAAGCGCATTCTGGACGTCCAATTTTGGGCCACTTTTTCGAGCACTGCTGGCCGTATGTCACGAACAACACGAACAATGCTGGCCTCCAAGGCGTCAATTGTTGCTGGTTTATCAGCATAAACCAGTGACTTCACGTAGCCCCACAGGAAATAATCGAGAGGTGTCAAATCGCACGACCTTGGAGGCCAATTGACAGGTCCATTTCTCGAAATCAACTTATCGCCAAATTTTGATTTCAGTAAGTCGATGGTTGCGTTCGCCGTATGGCACGTAGCGCCATCCTGTTGAAACCACATCTCCTCCGGATCAATGTCATCCATATTTTCAAACAAAAAATCATTGATCATGGTGCGGTAACGATCTCCATTGACCGTAACGCGAGCTCCGACCTCATTTTTGAAGAAATAAGGTCCGATGATGCCACCAGCATGAAAACCGCACCAAACAGTGCATTTTTCTGGATGTAATGGAGTCTGTAGGGTCTCTTGTGGATTGGTATCACTCCATATGCGGCAATATTGCTTATTAACAAACCCGTTAAGCCAAAAATGCGCCTCATCGCTGAACACAATTTTGCGATAAAACAACGGGTCTGATTTTCAAAGTAAATTTGGATCATTTCGTAGCGTTGTTCAAGCGTGAGTCTATTCATGATGATTTGTCAGAGTATACTGAAACAAATAAAAAAAATGTTTCATCAAAATTTAATTTTTTGTGTTACTTTTTACAATTTAAAGTTCTATCTAGCTTAAAAAAACACCCTATATTTATTTGACCCCAAGAGGAAAATGATTTTTCAGCAAAAATAATCATGAGTGATGAGGCCTATTTCCATCTTAGCGGGTACGTAAATAAGCAAAATTTACGCTTCTGGGGCACTGAAAATCCACGTGTAACCCATGAAGAGCGATTACACCCGCTCAAAGTCACTGTATGGTGTGCTGTTTTCGCTGGAGGAGTCATTGGACCTTTTTCCTGTGAATGGTGAGCGCTACAGAGCAATAATTAACAAGTTCTTTTTGCCGCCACCTGATGAATTGGGATTGGAAAACATGTGGTTCCAACAGGACGGTGCTACGGCACACACTGCACGTGCCACAACCGATATGCTGAATGATGCATTTCCCGGGCGCCTAATCTCCTGTTTTGGCGATTTGCACTGGCCAGCAAGATCGCCTGATTTGACCGCTGCAGATTTCTTTTTGTGGGGCTTTTTGAAGTCGCGGGTTTATATCAAAAAGCCTCAGACTCTTGCAGCTCTTAAAGACAATATGCGTTAAGAATGTGAGGATCTATCGCCGCAAGTTTTAGCCAATGTGATGGAAAATGCTATAAAAAGGGCTCAAATGACAATCAACTGTGGCGGCGGCCATTTACATGACATCATATTCTCGACTTGATGGAAAATGCTATAAAAAGGGCTCAAATGACAATCAACTGTGGCGGCGGCCATTTACAAGACATCATATTCTCGATTTGATATAAAAAAATTAAAAGACCAAATAAAAATAATCCACAAGAAGAATTAAAGTTTTTCTCTTTTTTTTTAAATTACAGCCAAAAAACACCGGAAGGTTATTTTTGCGCCACCCTGTAGTTTCAAATATATGTATGTATGATTTTCTTGCGTGCTTGCTCCAACTGGTGGTGTTGAATCCCTTTAATGTAGTAAATTCGTTCAATAAAACACCGTTGTCGCAAAAATAATATATGAATAACATGATTTTTTGGACTCACACCAGCAAAATTGTTTGGTAATTGAAGAGACATTTCTATTTCAGGGATAGATTCAGTGAATAGATTTGTGCGTGAGCGTTTTCTTTAAGGAAAATCTATTTCCCAATCGGGAAGAAGCATGTTTTTTTTATCTGGGATCAGTACTCAGCGGATGACCCCTACATATGCAGCGCCTTGTATTGGAACTAGGAAAATAGGTTATGATGAGGAGGAGGTGTTAACAATAGTAAAACGAAAGACTAAAACAAACTCTGTTGTAGCAGTTAAAATGTTGGAATTAAATTAGTTAAAACTGATCAGTCGACACTGCACAGATTAGCAAAATTTAGTCCAACACCTTCCACACTACAAGGTAATGAAATGCATAATTGATGTTCAATGTCATTAATATGACGAATTATCTCATAGCATGTTCAAACGAAAGCTTATATTCAAGGATCGCACTCTCATTCGTGGTTCGCGGCCCAATCTTGATTGAACCAACATGATTCGCCATACAAAATTTTATGAGCGAACCAACTTGGTTCATTTTGAATCTTGTTGCGAACCAAGCAAAACCTACTGTCATCTCCAAATTTGATAATAAATTATCGCTAGTTTATCTGCACTAGTTCTCAAAAAAATGTAAACAAAGAAAAAAACAGATAACTAATGAGTGTAAAGTCAGAAGAAAGACATGGAACATATAAAAATTGGATACTGACACAAAGATTTAAATAAGAATTGAAAAACGAATGAGTGAAAAGTTTACACAAAATATGTAAACATCAGTGTGAACCAAAAAACAACCGTCTGAGCACTTAGTTTCGTAATAGTGTGTCAGAGTGCTGTAGTGACATACCCAACACTGTTGCAATAGGTAGTCACTTATCCATCCCTGTTTAATATTAAAATAAGAACACTTCCATATTTTGTATATGAGACGGCTCTGTCTCAATAAGATGAAAAATGAATAAAGATTAGTCTTCGCATAACCACCAACGTGTCGAGTTGTATAAATTTACTAAGCGGAGATTCAATATGGCGACTGTGACAGGACCTGATACTGCAAAAACTCGGCCATATTTGGATTCTACGTCGTCGAATCTCTTCAAATTGGACATTTTGTTTGATTTCTTATTTTAATTTTTTTTTTTGGAATGATTTAAAAGTCTTCTCTCTGGCACACCGAACTGCGACGATCAACGAAATAAATAATCAAATACTTACCATGACGACACGTTCAAAGTCAAAAAATACGAATAAAGCCAAAATTATATCAAATCCATCTCTAAACAATCCGAGTCTTAAAGTTTACGATAAATTTTCTAAGAACTTCGACAAAAACATCCCTAAAATTAGAACAGAAATAATTGACAGTGATTCAGAAACTAAAATATTGCGCATTAAACTATACATGAAATTCAAAAAACTGGTTACTGTTGAATTTGAATTTGGAAGCGAAACTTATAGATTAGACTATTTGCTTTCGAGGCTGCAAGCTATAGCCGCCAAACTGAGAATTCACAGAGCAGAATGGCCGAAAGACGATTTATTTTTTACAATTTATTCAATTAGGGACTTAAAAGACTTCGGAAATAGGATATTGAGAACATTAGAAATAGCTTTGACTGAACCAATCATACCAGTGACAGGAAACGACAGGAAACAGCAACTTATGCAAATTTACCACAACGACCCTTTACTTGGCGGACACTGCGGACAGAAAAAACTCTATGCAAAAATTCGTACCAAATACTATTGGAAAGGCATGACCAGGGACATAGCCAAATTCATTAGAAATTGTGCAAAATGTACTCTGAACAAAGTCAGACCGAAAAACATTGAGGAACTTATTCTTACACTGACTCCAATGACAGGTTTTGACATCGTAGTTTTAGACACTATAGGACCGTTGACACAATCCACATTTGGCAATAGATATGCATTGACTATAATGTGCGACTTGACAAAATATTTGGTTACAATATCTATACCGAATAAATCCGCACAAACCGTTGCACGTGCTATTTTCGAGAGTTTTATATTAGTATACGGGAAAATGAATATTATAAAGACTGACTTAGGGACTGAATTCAAGAACGAACTTTTTACCGAACTTTGTAAATTTCAGTGACATACCCAACACTGTTGCAATAGGTGGTCACTTATCCATCCCTGTTTAATATTAAAATAAGAACACTTCCATATTTTGTATATGAGACGGCTCTGTCTCAATAAGATGAAAAATGAATAAAGATTAGTCTTCGCATAACCACCAACGTGTCGAGTTGTATAAATTTACTAAGCGGAGATTCAATAGTGCGGACCAAGTGTTTCATATTACCGTCTAAACATGGTATCATCCTATAGCTTTTGAATTGTTCTGGGCTATTGACGTACACTTTATCTTTTAAATAAACGTAAAGAACGATCCTGGCCAATTAATATCGCCACGTTGTGAGATGATACGGCTTCTCGGGCAAAAGAGTCAATGTTACTCAAATTCTGGGCAGAAGAAGTCAGCCCCGTTATGATCTTGCGATAGTGTACACCATTCACGGTAACTGCTTGGCCAACCCAATTTTCGAAGAAGTACGGCATTAAGAGCATTATTAGAAACAATTTAAATTGATTGTGCAAAGTTTTCTTTTATTTTTTATTTTTTTTAAGAACGTTTAATGGAAACTTCATCTGCCACTATAAATAAACAAATAGTACAATAGAATTATAGTTGTTTCTTAATTATACACAGTCCCATAGTCGAGCACTCGATTATATTACTAATATACGATAATATATATTCTTTTAAGAATTAAATATTTTCATTTTTACAAAATATATACAAGTATGCATTTATATGTATTAGTTACATTTGGTATGTAAAGAAAAATTGAAAAACCCTTACTAATATATCGCAAAAGTTAAAAATCAAGTCGAAAAAATAGGTGGGGAGGGGGTAGGGGGTTATTCAGTCTATGTTTGGCAACATAGTTTTATCTCCAGCGTAAACATTTGTGCTAAATCTTGCATTCATAGCTGCCAGATTTGACGATTTCCATGCTCAAATTTAGCAAATTGACGATTTTTTTCCTAAAAATCACGATTTTTGCTATACGAAAAGCATGGCAATATTTTTTGAATTTTTTGTACTAACTAAGTCACTAATTATATCAATATATATAAGTAAATGCTAATTAGGCTGCCTGAAAAATTCATTTGTTTTATATACACAGTGAAAACACAACATTCCTTCAAATATTGAGTATTTTAAGGGAGTTAGCGGAGTAAAAAAGCATTTTAAAAGTTGATCATAATAGGGCATATACAATCTACCCAAAATCTAGTAGATTTGAATGAAAATCTTCAACAAAATCTTAACCGTTTACACTCCCTTTTTCGACGTCTAACCAGATTTAATTTTTGTAAAATCATTTTTGGCCAAAGGTTTGACAGCAATAACTATATCACTAGTTTTTTTTATTACAGCGTAGTATTATAAATTATTATTTTGAACAAAATCACAGTTGTGTAATAGAGTACTGACAAAAATCTATCAGATTTCGTCAAAATCTAGTGGCAATCTAGATTTCATTTTGCATGGGAAATCTCGTCAAAATCAACTAGATTTGATTCGAAATCCCGAAAGTAGTAGATTTGGTTTAGGTGTAAATGGCCTATAATAAACAGATTCTGTGTTTTGTTGGATTTGTTACTTTTTGAGGGCAACGAGAAAAGCTTATCAAATATTGTAATGGGTGATTTTATAAGAACTATCGGAAATTTAAAAAAAAACACATAAAATTCAGAAAAATGCATGAAGTATTTATTTGGGTCGATATAATTTAATGTTTGAAGATTATTTTATGCAAATGTTGGCCGCGGCTGCGCCTCAAATGGTCCATCCGCTTAGTCCAATTTTGGCATACTCTTTCCAACATTTCGGCCGGTATCTCACGAATAATGTTGGCAATGTTGGCTTCCAGTGCGTCAATCGAAGCGGGCTTGTCGCTATAGACATTAGCCTTAACATAGCCCCACAAAAAATAGTCTAGAGGCGTTAAATCGCACGATCTGGGCTGCCAATTGACTGGTCCCAAGCGTGAAATAAACTGTTCACCGAACTCGCCTCTCAATTGGTCTATTGTTTCGCGTGCTGTGTGGCATGTGGCACCGTCTTGTTGAAACCACATGTCATGCAAGTCAAGCTCTTCCATTTTGGGCAAAAAAAAGTTTGTTATCATCGCACGGTAGCGCTCACCATTCACAGTAACGTTGTGATTCGCATCATCTTTGAAGAAATACGGCCCAATGATGCCGCCAGCCCATAATCCGCACCAAACGGTTGTTTTTTGTGGATGCATTGGTAGCTCTTGCAATGCTTCTGGCTGCTCTTCACTCCAAATACGGCAGTTTTGCTTGTTCACGTATCCATTCAACCAGAAATGAGCCTCGTCGCTGAACACAATTCTTCGATAAAAAAGTGGATCTTCATCTAACTTTTCATGAGCCCATTCACCAAAAATTTGGCGTTGTGGTAGGTCGTTTGGCTTCAATTCTTGCACCAGCTGTATCTTATAAGGCTTCACACCCAAATCCTTCCGCAAAATTTTCCACGTAGTGGAGTAACAGAGGCCCAATTGCTGCGAACGGCGCCGAATCGATAATTCACGGTCATCACCAACACTGGCCGATACGGCTGCGATATTTTCTTCAGTTCGCACTCTACGTAAGCGTGTTGGTGGTTTAATGTCCAACAATGTAAATTTGGTGCGAAATTTTTTTACAATAGCCCGAATAGAAGCCTCAGTAGGTCGATTAAACTGACCATAAAATGGAAGAAGCGCGCGATGAACTTTCTTAACAGAGCACGCATTTTGGTAATAAAATTCAATAATTTGCAAGCGTTGTTCGTTTGTAAGACGATTCATGATTAAATTATAGACCAAACTGAAGATGTTTGACAGTGACACAACATACAAAATGTGCGTGAGCTGTCAAAACTAGTGTTGCCAAAAAGGTAATAGCAAAAAAATCACTCGTTATTTAATTATGTGTTTGAATGCATTCCATGAAGTCTGAAGACGAGTAGTGTTTTGTCTTTCGTTCTGTACACACGTGTTTTTCATTGCCGTCTGTGTTCTGTACTTATACTTATGGTTATTATCAATTTCTAAAAAAAAAACGAAATTATACCGGAATAGGTAGAGTTTTGTTTTGCATCATGTGCATCACCTGTTTTTTTATTATATTATATTATATTATATTATATTATATTATATTATATTATATTATATTATATTATATTATATTATATTATATTATATTATATTATATTATATTATATTATATTATATTATATTATATTATATTATATTATATTATATTATATTATATTATATTATATTATATTATATTATATGTTTTTACTGCCGTTTGTTTTTTCTCTATTTGTTATTATTAATATCTTTTTTATGTTCCTCCTATGTATTTATTACCTTACGGTGTGCGCGGTGTTGAACTAATTTTTGTTATTCTGAGCATTGTCGAAGGTATATACACGCGCGGTGGCAACTATATACAGGTTTATAGTTGCCACCGCTGTATCCAAACTTGTGGATTTTCTGTTCGATTGGGAATTAGAGTGCCCTCGGGAAGCTCTATTTTGCAGACCCTTCTGGCGCTGCTTGTGATTGTAGTGCCTGCATCTTCACTGAAGCATTCTGCAGGTAGGGTTTACTAGTATGCCCTGGTAATTAAGACACACGACCGATTATTAGGAAACTAATTGTAGTCTCCGAGGAGTTGTTATCTTGAACGTAAAAAGCTAAAAGTGGTGGAAATACGAGAAATGCTCTTTATGGACTTCGGGCGACCAAATCGCGAAGCCAAGTTTTTCTTTAGCAAGGGGTTTGTTCATATTGCTCCTTTATTGCAACATAGTCATAACTAAAAAAAAAGCTCGTTTCGAGAAAAACGCACTTCAAATTTTTGGTTTCCATACAAGTTTTAGCAAATTTTTTGAGAAAATATCTCCTAAAGGAAACAGTTTAAAAGCAATTTAAATAAATTTTTGCCACAATATAAAAGGTAGTACTGTTAAAAATTCTTCATTGTTAACTCGAAAAGCTAATTTTTTGAGATATGACTATGTTGCAATAAAGGCGCGATATGGTCTCTTAGCAAATATTTGCAGGAACTAACAACATAATATTCACTTAAATGTTGACTGCCTTAAACAGTTATTTTATCTATTCTGAATAACATAGTTGTCTGTTTAGTTCTTAAAAATGTTCTAGCTGACCTTGTGCCTCGTATACAGACATATAAATACCAATTCTCTCAACATATGCAAACTCACTGTAGTATTTCGATAAAGCGTTTATTTTATTAATAATAAAAAATAATAAGTTTGCAAAGTGAAATAATCAACGTCGCGACAGTAAAGCACTTTAGGATTATTTAATTACAATTAAACTTTTGCAACAATTATGCTACAAATCGTCATAATCATCAGCAAAACGAAAAGCTAAATACAATTACATATTACGATTTTTTGTCGCTGCGAAGGGTAAACAAAAAAAAAACATATTTTTTTCATTAAATGCAAAAGAAATGTGAAAAAAGTTATGGCATCAGTGATGGGTATATGGCTGGTGGCTGGACACTTAACTTTATGAACAGTGGGCCAAAGCTTGTTCGAAAGTGGTTAATAAATTTATATAAAATTGTCACACTGAAAATCTTTTTGAATCGACATATCGGGGTTTCCAAAAAGGATTTGACAACATTTTTTTCAATCAAAAGCAAACCATTTGAGATATTTCGAAAACATTATAATCGACCTGAAATACGATAAAAACATTTTGGAAAGGAACTCGAATACGTTTACATGGCCATTTGTTGGACCCAATTTTCGATGACTCGGTCACACATTTCGGCCGTAAGGTTAGATTGTACATGACGCCAGTTTCATGAAACCAGCACATTTGGGTCCTTTTGGTTCCGGTTGTGTTGCCTGAGGGAGAAGTGCAGCTTATGAGACTTACACTTCCCCCGACGGTTCAGATCCAAACCAACCCGAAAGCCGGATAAAGGAATCCACTCGGCATTCCGATATGTCTGTCAACCCGTGCAGCATCGGTCCGCCTAGATACAGCGCTCTCATAGAACAGAGAGCTGGGCACCGACAGAGCAAGTGCTCAACACTGTTCTCCTCGTCCTCATCCCCGCAACTTCTACAGAAATCATTAAAAGGAAGATTTAACCTCTTAGCATGCGTCCCTGTGAGACAATGTCAGAACTGCCACCAAGGTACGCAACCTTTGACGGGGAAAACCCTTTAGGACCGCAGTTCTTCTACGATCATACGCAGGCCATGTTAGCCTTGCTACTCGACAGGTGACCTCACCAGACCATTTGTCCTGTGCAGTCCCTACAAGTTGACGCTGTACTTGGCTTTTACAGCTGCTAAATGGGACTCCTACCATCATATCAATGTCCCCTCGTTGTAGACGAGCTCCGGCTTTCGCCAGCTCATCCACCACAATATTTCCGGACACTCCACTGTGCCCCGGCACCCAGAAAAGTTCCAGGCTTGAATGTCTCGCTATCTCATTAAGAGATATCCGGCATTCCTGAACCAATCTGGACGTCATATAGACACCCACAAGGGCATTTAACTCAGCCTTACTATCAGTACAGATTCGGATATGCACCCCGTATACTCTATAGTACCTCAACCAGTTAGCTGCTCTCAAAATAGCTGTAATTTCAGCCTGCATTACGCTACACTCATCATATAACTTAAAACTGATCCTCCTCTGATACTGCGGCATAAAGATGGCACCACCAACTCCCATGTCCGACTTGATCTATTTGGTTCGCTGCCGAGGCCATCCTTGATGAGATCACATCAAATCTCTTGTCGGGCATTAGAGCTGGTGCACAACAATCAATATACTTCGGGAGGTCCATTACACCTTCTATTATCGAAGCATGACCTTCTGTCGCTTCTTTCCACATCCCTCTGGCTTTTAGCTTAATTGCCGAGCACATGGCCACTTGCTTAGCCATGAGATCAGCTGGCAGCCAATGCATTATCGTCATAAGTGCTTTAGTTGGCGTAGTGCAAGAAGCTATTTCGTGTACAGTATTGGCTGTGAATTCTTCCAACATCGTCGGCTTGTTGGCATAGACCAATGATTTGACGTAGCCCCAAAGAAAAAAGTCTAGCGAGGTGGCCAAATGACTGGTCCATTTCATGAGGTAATACACTCACCAAATTTAGGCCGTCTTGTTGAAAACACATATCGTCTAAGTACATGTTTTCCAGTTTGCTCAAAAAATAATCGGTAATCAAAAATAATCGGCAATAACGATCGCCATACACATTAACGTGACGATCGTTATTGTCGACGAAACAATATGGTCGAATTGCACCGCCGGCATGCAAACTGCACCAAACAGTTATTTTTTGTGGATGAAGTGGTGATTTATAAACCACATGTGGATTTTCATCAGACCAATAACACATATTTTGCTCATCGACGAACCTATTGAGCCAAAAATAAGCTTAATCATTGAAGATGATTTTGCGCTGAAATTCATCATCTTGGCGCTTCTTCTTCACAGCTCAATAGGAGAATGTACGTCGCGGGAAATGTTCCACCAGCTTCAATTCTTGAGTCAGTTTGATCTTGTGTGGGTGAGTCAGTTTGATCTTGTGTGGGTGAGTCAGTTTGATCTTGTTCTTGAGAACGCCGCGGAGTCGACTGATCGTTTGCTACGTATCCCTGAACGGCATCATTTCGGCTAACCTGTTGTCTCAGTGTCATGATAGCATCAAACAATGAATATGTAGACTCAAAATTTTGCACTAGATTTGTCATTGCTTGTCTATTAGGGCGAGAATAAAGACCGCATTTCTGTGGTACATTTCTATAATTTGCATACAGTGTTCGTTCGTATACTTTACCTTGATGACTCTGTTGAGTTCACTGATAACAAGGAAAGTAGTTGCTCAATGGAATTGTTCGTTCACAAATTAAACTCAAAGTTGTCAAGTACCTAGTGGAAAACACTTTGTATACGCAAAAGTGTTCAAGCATAAAACATCTAATAGGGCGGCTATTAAACAATCAAATATGGTCTGACGGTATCACCTGATGAGAGATAGAATTTTTCTATTAACCAATCAGGCCAAGTTTGTCAAACATCACAATAAATACAAGTAGGCACAGAATAGTGAAGTTCATGTTTATGATGGCGCATGAATCAGTTGCTGCTGGAAAACCGCTCAATTAGTAAATTATTAGTGAATTTAGTAAATTTTTCCAAAAGTTTTTGCTTTCAGTGACTTCAGCTTTTATTTGCCCATGATTGGGAATCTCTTTTTTTTATAATTCAGTTACTAACGGTAACTGAAAGCACTCAATCACCGATTTTTTTTTTTTTTCTGTGTAACTTTCAGTTTTTTTTGTAAACTTAAACTAATTTCAAATTCAATTCTGTGTAACAAGTACTTAAAAAACAAAATAAAATATTGAAAGTTGAGCTTTGTTCACGAGAAATAAACATAAATCACCTAACGGCTGACAAAATGGCCGCACGTTAAGAAATATCGCCCACTTAAAGTTGTATATCTCTATACATATAATTATTAGGTGTGTTCCACGTGAATAACGAAGCAGTACAAAGTGGCCTAAAACCATACCAGGTAAAAATTTTTGTTCAATTTTGGCAGCAACTGAGAGAGTTTTTTTGGTTTCTCTTATAAATTTGCCCGAACTTTTTCTTTGAGTGAGTTCGGTATGGAATTGAGTGATCGGATATTGTTTGTTTACAGACATATAGAACTGAAAAAGTAATCAGAAAATTTGCAAAAAAATTATTTAAATGCAAAATAACGCGTGATTTTTTTGCCATTATCTTTTTGGCAACACTAGTTTTGACAGCTCACGCACGTTTTGTATCTTGTGTCACTGTCAAACATCGTCAGTTTGGTCTATAATTTAATCATGAATCGTCTTACAAACGAACAACGCTTGCAAATTATAGAATTTTATTACCAAAATGCGTGCTCTGTTAAGAAAGTTCATCGCGCGCTTCTTCCATTTTATGGTCAGTTTAATCGACCTACTGAGGCTTCTATTCGGGCTATTGTAAAAAAATTTCGCACCAAATTTACATTGTTGGACATTAAACCACCAACACGCTTACGTAGAGTGCGAACTGAAGAAAATATCGCAGCCGTATCGGCCAGTGTTGGTGATGACCGTGAATTATCGATTCGGCGCCTGTTACTCCACTACGTGGAAAATTTTGCGGAAGGATTTGGATGTGAAGCTTTATAAGATACAGCTGGTGCAAGAATTGAAGCCAAACGATCTACCACAATGCCAAATTTTTGGGCTCTTGAAAAGTTAGATGAAGATCCACTTTTTTATCGAAGAATTGTGTTCAGCGACGAGGCTCATTTCTGGTTGAATGAGTGAAGAGCAGCCAGAAGCATTGCAAGAGCTACCAATGCATCCACAAAAAACAACCGTTTGGTGCGGATTATGGGCTGGCGGCATCATTGGGCCGTATTTCTTCAAAGATGATGCGAATCACAACGTTACTGTGAATGGTGAGCGCTACCGTGCGATGACAACAAACTTTTTTTTGCCCAAAATGGAAGAGCTTGACTTGCATGACATGTGGCTTCAACAAGACGGTGCCACATGCCACACAGCACGCGAAACAATGGACCAATTGAGAGGCGAGTTCGGTGAACAGGTTGTGTCACGCTTGGGACCAGTCAATTGGCAGCCCAGATCGTGCGATTTAACGCCTCTAGACTATTTTTTGTGGGGCTATGTTAAGGCTAATGTCTATAGCGACAAGCCCGCTTCGATTGACGCACTGGAAGCCAACATTGCCAACATTATTCGTGAGATACCGGCCGAAATGTTGGAAAGAGTATGCCAAAATTGGACTAAACGGATGGACCATTTGAGGCGGAGCCGCGGCCAACATTTGCATGAAATAATCTTCAAACATTAAATTATATCGACCCAACTATCGATCCAAATAAATATTTCATGCATTTTTCTGAATTTTATGTGTTTTTTTTTTAATTTCTGATAGTTCTTATAAAATCACCCATTAGAACCAAAAATTACGTTGTGAGGTTGTACGCAGAACATGCAGTGGTTAATTAGCTTTCCATTTTATAAACATCTATTGATCATTTTACGCTGCTTTTCATTTTACAGCTGTTGCCAGTAATGCAAATGCCTTATTTTTATGATGTTATGCGATTTAAGCGTCCTAAAGTACTGAAATATATTTTAATTTAAAACGTAAGCAATATCAGTACATCAAGATGCTGATGTAACAGATTGCATATTTGATCAATATGAGACAAATATAGACGAAGAAATAAATAAGAGTTCAGTGGCTGAGTTGGTTAAGCGGCCATTTGAAAATACATCATGTTTACATGGTACTGAGTTCGAATCCTAGTGGGTGCTGATGAGCAGTGTTGTTTCGCGTTGGGGCAGTTTTGGATGAAATTGGCATATTTAGTCCGAGATCTAGGGGAACACTCGTATGATTATTGTGAGTTTTGTCAGTTTATCAGGCGAAGGCAGAAATTCCAAAAGTTGTCGCCGCCCAAGGAAAACACCAAATTGGATCAATGGCTTCTGGGTCATTAATACCGGTCATTACATGTAAATGGTGGTTAAACTTTAACGAATAAAACGCAAATTATTTATTATTGTCATATCTTTTTATTATGATAATATTGGTGTGGTTGAATTATGTATGGAATAAAATATTGGCCAAATGGTAGCCGAGACCTCGGCAGCATTCCTTCAGCCGATGGTTCAAATTTTTGATGACGGGGAGGCATAATTGAGGTTCTATGCCGTTAATGTGCCAAACTATCTCATCCTTTAGCTCTTGAACTTCAAATAACCCGTAAGAAAGAAGCTTAACGGTATCAAATTATATGATCTTGGCGGCCAATTGACATCGCTACCACGTGAGATAACACAGACATTGAATTTGTCGCGCAAAAGTGTCATTATTTCGTTAGCTGTGTCGCAAGTGGCACCATCCTGTTGAAACCAAATATTGTTCAAAAGTTCGTCATCATCTCATAATAGCGAACACCATTTACAGTAACTGCCTGACCGGCAGCCCATAAACTTTTTAGTGCAGTCACTCTGTATTGGTTTTTCGCTAGTCACTCTTGTATTATCATTCGCCCAAATGCGGCAATTTTGCCTATTTTATTTCACTGCGTAAAGTCAGCATTAAATAAAAATGAAAATTGTCCACTTCTTTAATTCTACAAAAATGTCTCATTTTTATCAAATAAAATATTAATTAAAAACAAACCCATTTTTTTTTTCTTATTTTAAACAATAACTGAAAAGGCAAAAAAACGTCTCAAAATAGGAAAAGGAAAAAAAAACCATTTTACATTTGAGCAACGAAAACGTCATCTACTTTGAATTACTCCCACCATCTCATTAGCGTTGTCATCATCTTCCACAGACAAAATGCTCATTTATTTTTTTAATTATTATTTCTGCTATTTTATTAAGAGGCGCAGCACGAAAACTGAAACATGTTTTTGTGAGCAATGAAAATCTTTACGAATGAAATTAAGACAAACAATTGTCAGGTAATAAAAAATTGCCTGTATTCATATTCAAAACTAAAATATACTTTAAAACATTTAAAGCCAACTTTTATAATTATTAGAGATGAAACGATACCAGTAGGGTATCGATACTTATACTCAATATGGTATCGATCGCAAATTAATGATACCTACTTATCGATACATACTTGTATCGGTCGATTTCTTCTGACGATTAGTGGCAGGTAAGAACACATATAGCCAAAAATCAACATCTTCGTTATGGGCTTGATCTTCTGATCCTCTGGCAGAAATTGAGGTGTCTTAATAAGGATCCCGAAAGCGCAGATTTTTAGCATGCAGTAATTCTATCATAATAAGTCTTCTGCAACATTCACCCACTATACGAGTTGTTATAACAGATGGGGTCTCATCAAACGAGTTCAAGATTAATTCAGGGGTACCACAAGGCTCCGTTCTCTCTCCTACTCTATTTCTTAATTTCCTGAATGACCTTCTCTATCAAACTTCCAACCCTATCCACTCTTTCGCGGATGACAGCAGCATTTGCCACTCGTACTCTTTTAGTTATAGGCCCAGCCTATCAGAGGTCGCTGCCAAGAGGCTAAATATGAATGATTCACTGAATAGTGATCTTCTATTAATCTCCGAGTGGGGTCGTAAAAATAGCGTCGCCTTTAACGCTCGTAAGACCCAATGTTGCTTATTAACACACAAACAAACGACCGCAGATGCTGCTTCATCCGTACACATGGATGGTATAAATATTGAGAAATCGGATGCTCTTGATGTCCTTGGTATGAAGATACAGTGTGATGTTCGCTCGACTGAACACATTTTTCATATCTCTAAAGCAGCATTCAAGTGTCTTGGGGTTTTGAAACGGTGTAAGATGTACTTCACTCCCTCCGATCTCCGACCTGTCCCTATGTGGACGTAGGATCATCCGTTTAATGACTTCTGTAGAAGTTGCAGAGATGAGGAGGAAGTAGAGAGCGTTGAGCACTTCCTGTCTCTGTGTCCAGCTCTTTCTTATATAAGGGCTTTGTATCTAGGCAGGCCGATGCTGCATGATTTGATGAAATAGAGTTAGAGACTCTACAGCTGAGGTTCGTCGCTCTCTCCTGCATTCGGTTGAGCAACCCCGAAATAAATTTTGCAGCTCTCGCTCAAGCATGAAAGTTCCAACAAGTTTTCAACGCAGACATTTGCAGGTTTTGCGGTGATGGAAAAGCTGATCGCTTGCTGCGGGGCATTGAGAGATAGGAAAGTTATGTTAATAGGGCTATCTAACACTTCTCATACTCCATTGCAGAAATTACGAGTAGTCCGGTTTATTGACGTTCTAAGCCTGTACTGTAAAGCGAAATAAAATAAAACAACGGTGGTCGCAGGGCCTGGAGCCTTTTTAGCCAGATCCCAGTCTTAGTATTAAAACTCGTTAGTAGGCTATTTGGAATTTTGGCCAAGTAGACAAGTGTTAATCAGATTTCTAAATGAATATAGGATTCACGTTGCCATGTACTCGATTTACTTTTAAGCTTCAAGACTATTTAAAGTAAATTTTAAATAAAACTGGAATTAATAATTGTTGAAAAAAATATTTAAAAATTTTTAAATCGGAAACTTAACTCAATTCCATTATTAAAATTTATTTTCATTTTCAATTTACTACGTCAAGTCGGCATATTGGACACATTCCAAGAGGAAGTTTTTAGTAAAAAAATAATAATCCCTAGAAAATGATGACTTGTGGTGTTATTTAATTTAAACACACGGTTTATTAATTCCTCACGTTGGAAGCTTTTAATGCATTTGCAATTAATAATTTACTTTAAGCAAATCTATTTAATAGACCGTTTTGTCGTCACAAAATGAAAAAAAAAACTCTTAAATAAAAGCAAGATGCAGACATCAGCGTTGGCCACCAATTGCAAGACGGATAACTTGATGGTATTACATTTATACACAACACCATTTCCAGTTAAGCTACATACTTGTTAATTTAAATATCAGTTCACTTTGTACAACATCAATCGTTTCATCTTTAACATTACAGCGAACTTCACAGTTAAAAAATTTGAAATAAAAAACTTACAAATTAGTTTCCGCCATTTTGAGCGAGATGGCAAGGCACCTAGCTTATATTAGTAATCGCAGCTGATAATCGCCTTGAGAGCCCAGTTGTGCAAAAGATTTACAGCAGCACCTGTCTTGCGGCCTTATCTGATGATAGACCAGTTCCACGGAGTGAATTATTCACGATTCACCAGCGCCCCCGTGTGGCTTACCAGGCTCACACAGGTAGCAATTCTTGCCATATATTTGCGGCCAAATGAACAACTTCTTATTAAGGAGTTCGGGCCTTCTAATCAGTCCTGTAGGCAATTTCCCAGCAATCAATGGAAGACAAGGCTTAATGAGTTGGTAGGCCGAAGCCCACTAGCAGCATCAGCCCTTAAACCAACTCACCCGTCAACCATCACCACTGGTTCCTTACAGTACAGGTATCTGTTGTATAGGCAACAGATCCTCGGGAGATTGTTAGTCCCCGAAAAAAGACACACACCAAACAATCATCAAGGATACTAACACTCCCTTCCTGCATTTTAGGTTTCAACCACAGCCAGAACGTTACAGCCAAGATAGGCAGCCCGGGTCGAACAGCAAGCAGAACTACTCGAGGGCCATGCTGATCCCCGTTCTGCCAATTTATACCTTTGGTAAGGGTTTCGGAAGCCAACACAACATAAGTCATGCTGCTTCATAGAGTTTTGTTTGCCGCACCAAACGAGGGACCCCTTACCCTCTTTTTTAGTAATACGCCAAGGCAAACCCTGTTCCCCGGGGCGTCCCCCCTCCTTGAGATCCCAGAAAAAGTAGGAGCCCTTAACCAACTCACCCGTTTTTCCCTCAGTTCTGGTTTCTTACATTACAGGCATCTGTTGCAAGACAACAGCGAATTATAATTAGTCTCCAAAAATCGACCAAGTACCATGAGTAGTGGAGTATACTAATGTCCCTATCTGTGATTTTTAGTATAAACCACAATCGGAACGCCGCAGCCTTCAGAGCCACAATCAGCGCCAGGATGGTGGGAAAAACAGAACCACCAGGGGTAGGAATGAAACGATCCGAGTAAATACTCGATACTTATTATTTCGATACCAAGTACTTTTGGTATCGATGCCTTACTACCGAATACCATGTATTGCAAATAGGTGTCGGTGTTTTATTCATTTCATCAAACGAGTGCAAGATTAATTCGGGGGTAACGCAAGGTTCCGTTTGTTCTCCCACCCTATTTCTTCTATATATTATTCTCTGAATGAGGTCGTAAAAATAGGGTCGTCTTCAATGTTCGTAGGACTCAGTGTTGTGTATTAACACACGATCGCGAATGCTGCTTCATTTGTACTCATGAATTGTATAGATATTGAAGAATTGGATGCGCTTGATGTTCTTGGAATGAAAATAGAGTGTGATGTTCATTGGAAAGAGCACATTTTTCATGTCTCTAAAAAAACATTTAATTATCTCGGTTTTCTGCAAGGGCGTAAGATGTACTTCACTCTCTCCGATCTCCTAACTATTTATACCACCTACTTCTGACCGTGAATGGAATACAACTCTCATCCTTGGGCTGGAGTTCTAAAGACTATTTTGGGGTGCCTGGACCGTGTACAAGGGAGAGCTAAGAAGCTCACTCTGTTGACTCACTCCTCCGGGGAACAGGTTTTGCTTTGACGTATTCCAAACCATGGCACTCTGTTTTTCGGGGAAGAAGGGAGAGGAAGGAGTCCCTAGTTTGTTGTAGCAAATAAAACTCTAGAAAGCTGCATGACTTATGTTGTGTTTGCTTCCGAAATGCTTACCAAGGGTATAAGTTGGCAAAACGGTGACCAGCATGCCCCGTTTCGATGGTTCTACTGTCAGTTCAACCCGGGCTGATCATGGTTGAAGTTACCTTGGCTAGAACGTTCTGGCTATCGTTTAAACCTAAAGATGCATGGTTTTTTTCGGGGGTTAACAGCCCCCCAAGGTGCTGTTACCTTGCAACAGATACTTGTACTGTAATTAACCAGTAGTGATGGTTGGACGGATGAGTTGGTTTAAAGACTGATGCTCTTAATGGGCTTTGGACTAGCAATTCATTAAGCCTTGTTTTCCATTGATTGCTGGGAAATTGCTTACAGAAGAGGTTAGAAGGCCCGACCTCCTAAACAAGAGGTTGTATGGCTACAAACATATGGCAAGATATGATAAGTCACTTGGGGCGCTGGTGAATCATAAATAACTCACTCCGTGGAATTGGTTCATCATCAGACAAGACCGTTAAGGCAGGGGCTGATGTAAATATTTTTCACTCTCTATTGACTCACTGGAGCAGCGACGGAGTGTGGGGCGCGTTAATTTAGCATTGAAAAGATCACGCTTTGTAAAACAAATGTAGTGCTTCTCTAAGGGAACCCTTCATATAAAAATCATGCCCTTTTTCAGCAGTTTTGTAAGCGAATCTCAAATGTTTCTTCCTTACTAACGTGCTTCGCGCGAGGCAGTATTTTCAGCTGAAAAGCAACTTGGTACGGTAGTTCGGCCCCAGGCTTTTGAGTTTTCAATGGGAAGCAAGAAGGAGTTGCAAGCAGCCTGGTTAACTCAACTTAAGCTAACTGAGCCACTCATTTTTATACACTTCACAAAAATGTTGAGGGTATATATAAGTTTGTGATACCGTTTGTAATTTCTACAATTTTCATTTGCGACCCTATGAAGTACGATATACATATTCTGAAACAGTATTTAGAGAAAAGTCGATTAAATGTCTGTCTGTACGCCGTTGAGAGAAAACCGTTAGACTTAAAAACTTTTTTCTATTACCCAATCGATTCTTCCGCTTGCTATTGAAATTCAGTAAAAACGGGTCACATATAACTGAGATATATCAAAAACTTGAAGAAAATTTGAAGAAAATTGTTTGTTTTTTTTTCAATCTTGACATAATTATTTGGCAGGACGGTTAAAATACAAAAATAAACATTCCGCGATATCGGTCCATATATATCTGAGATAAAGCCTTAACCTCAAACTTAAACAACTTTATTTGCTTAAAAGTAGTTCTGGTAATTAAAGGAGGTTACTAAAATAAACAAAATGAAAATATCCGATATCGGTCCGAGATATAGTCTAAACCTATTTTTCCATGAAAAATATTATTTTCGCTTAAAAGCAGTTCTAGTTATAAAAGCAGGTTGCTACTCGTAAAATACAGAAAATGTAGCGTAAGCAAACTTAAACCATTTAGGTTTTACTTAAAAGCAGTTCTGGTAATAAAAGGAGGTTACAAAATACAGAAAATGAAAATTTCTAATATCGATCCAGATATACCCGAGATATAGTCTAAACCGGTTTTTCCATGAGAATTTTTGTTTTTAGTTTAAAAGCAGTTCTGGTTATAGAAGGAGGTTACTAAAATACAGAAAATGAAAAATTTCGATATCGGCCCATATGTACTCGAGATATAAGCTAAACCGGTTTGTCCACGAAAATTGGCATGATTACCTTTTTGGCATGACAATTACAATGCAAAAAGATTTTTTCCCCGATAGCGGTCCATATACATGTATCCGAGCATATTTAGTTCAAATTTGTAATATATACTATATATTTACGTGACTATCGTGAAGGGTATTTTAGATTCGGCCCAGCCGAATATATAGGGTGTTTTTTTAAGCTAGATAGAACTTTAAATTGTAAAAAGTAACACAAAAAATTAAATTTTGATGAAACATTTTTTTTATTTGTTTCAGTATACTCTGACAAATCATCATGAATAGACTCACGCTTGAACAACGCTACGAAATTATCCAAATTTACTTTGAAAATCAGTCGTCGATTCGCGCGTTGTTTTATCGCAAAATTGTGTTCAGCGATGAGGCGCATTTTTGGCTTAACGGGTTTGTTAATAAGCAAAATTGCCGCATATGGAGTGAGACCAATCCACAAGAGACCCTACAGACTCCATTACATCCAGAAAAATGCACTGTTTGGTGCGGTTTTCATGCTGGTGGCATCATCAGACCTTATTTCTTCAAAATGAGGCCGGAGCTCGCGTTACGGTCAATGGAGATCGTTACCGCACCATGATCAATGATTTTTTGTTTGAAAATATGGATGACATTGATCCGGAGGAGATGTGGTTTCAGCAGGATGGCGCTACGTGCCATACGGCGAACGCAACCATCGACTTACTGAAATCAAAACTTGGCGATAAGTTGATTTCGAGAAATGGACCTGTCAATTGGCCTCCAAGGTCGTGCGATTTGACACCTCTCGATTATTTCCTGTGGGGCTACGTGAAGTCACTGGTTTATGCTGATAAACCAGCAACAATTGACGCCTTGGAGGCCAGCATTGTTCGTGACATACGGCCAGCAGTGCTCGAAAAAGTGGCCCAAAATTGGACGTCCAGAATGCGCTTCGTCAAGAACAGCCGCGGTGCCCATATGCCCGAAATCATTTTCAAATGTTAATGTCACGTATTGATCTTTCGAATAAAAAAAAATTTTGATTACAATTTAATTTTTTGTGTTATTTTTTACAATTTCAAGTTCTATCGGGCTTAAAAAAACACCCTATACTACACTCTTACTTTTTTCAGTTATATTTCCTTTGCTTTCTTATTTTCAACAATGTAGCTTTATTAGTGATAACACAAAAACTAGTGAAGTTATCTAAGATTTTTTCAGTGATGAGACTATAAACATTAGAAGATGTGAACAGGAAGAAAATGAGATTGTGAAGATGTCGATTTTGTATGGAACAGTGTTAATTTCTCGTCAAACTGATGAAAGCTAAGAGTGCAAAAAAGCTTTAAAGCTAAACGTTCTAGCCTAATTTCGCTGTTTTCTTTAAGTTGTGTTGTTAAAAAATTTTTAAAATGTTATGCAAAAAAAGTACTTGTGGAAATGGTGTAATTAAATCGTTTTGAAAAAGGGTGCATTGCTTTAATAAATGACTTCTTATCAGAGGTAAAAGGCAACCACAAAATAAAAGCAAATATCAAGCAGCATTTAACTGGAAAGACGAGAAATTTCAACATATTTGTGTATGTACGTGTGATGGTGTCTTAAACCAGAAATAAATAAATGGGCCCCGTGACTTAAATGGCTGGATTTATATGACAGCGGCAGGAGAATACCGGGCGCCAACCTTTAAGAAATTTTCGCATTCAAATATTGCATCTTTGTACAGAATCATTAACGCTCAGAGCTTAACAATTTTTAAGTAGACAGGACAAAAAAAAAAAAAAAAGCAAGAAGAAAAAAAAGAAAAGTTTGCCAGAGCTCTAATGATCGCCATTAGATGCTTATTTTGCAGGTAAATATTTTAACAGGTCATAACGCAATTACTGCTTAAATAATTGACACATATTCCAGAAGAACGTTTTCTTTAAACAAAAAAAGTCGTAGAGACGTGGTGGTTAAGGAGTTTAAAAAGTTTTGTGGTTTAACACTTTGTATTTGTTACAGATTAAAGAAAAAATTCGAAAACACGGAAGGTCAAACTTCACTGGTGCATGCGTAACTTTGTATTACAAATATTTTGACGTCAGACATGAAACTTTTTATAGAAAATTTTTTAGGATTTTCTATAAATAATGAGTCTCAATTCCTTTAACATACACAGGCGGTTCGAAAACTTCTTCGCCTATCAATGAAGGAGAATAGTTTGTTTTTATTTTTCAATATAATCTCCTGAAACTTCAATACACTTAATCCAACGCTTTTCTAGCAATTCTATCCCTTGATTGAAATAGTTTTCCTCTAGGTCTTCAAAATAGTGGTTTACAACTATAATTGCATCTTCATTTGAGGTAAAACGCTTGCCAGCAAGGAATTTTTTTAAAGCCACTGGGAGCTAAATCAGGATAATAAGGTGGGTGGTCAAGCAATTTGTACTTTAGCCCTGTACTGGTTCCGTTGGGAACCAATAAAAAAAAAACTTTGTTCAACAGTTCTTTGTTTTTCTTTACGCTGTGTCTTTCATATTGTTTTTGCTTTAATCGTTATCATTTGTGCTCACCGCCGCTTGATTCTACGCATGATTAGCAGGTGAATGCTAGTTAGTGCGTGACAACAGCGACAAGAAAATGTTTGTGCGTAATTGTGTGTATTGTAAAGGAAGTTTTTGTGCTAAATTCTCCGAAATCGTAACGGAAAAAAATATTTCTATAATCTTTGTATTGTTTAAAAGACGCTGTAAGTATTTGCAGTAAATGTAATTATGTTTTTAGGGTTTGTTATCGTATTCATTGGTTGGTCCTTTTAAGAACCACTAGGCTCCAGGAGTTCAAAATTAATAATGCATATGTGTGTTTGTATGGTGACTTTTTTTTGTAGAGTTCGTGATTTTCGAACACATGAGGAACTTTCCGAGTATGTTAACTCAATTGCGTGGTCAGATAGAGAATTTTTCCTGTGATGATTCGGAACTCGACCCAGATTTCGACTTCGAAGTTGCTGAGAAATTACATACAGGAGGGACTAGAAGGCCCAAACTCCTCAGCAAGAAGTTGCTCATATGGCTGCAAACATATGGCAAAAATTGATACCTATGTGAGCCCAGTTAGCCACACAGGGGCGCTGGTGAATCGTGGTCCATCATCAAATAAGGCCGTAAAGGCAGGTGCGGATGTAAATCTTTTTCACAACTGTTCCCAGAGAGAACTGAGGAAAATTTTTGTTTACTATAGATGTTCCAGCATAATTTTTCTTTATTTTTTGTTATTTTCTTTAATAAAACTTGTTTATTTTTGTTTAAAAAACATTGTGACCTAGAATAAGTATGTGTTCAAATTTTGAAATCCTGGTGCCCACTGGTTCCTCCCAGAACCAACCGGGTTTTTTAAAAATATTCCAGTTAAATACCACTTGTAACAAAAGTTGTGGAATAAAAGTTGCTTAGAATTGCAAGTTTTACAACATACATTTATTTCAGCCAAGAAAAAAAAAATCAGACTATTAAGGGTTAATTCGTTGATTTTAGCCATTGTTAAAACACTCTTGTGCGCTGGTGCGTTGTCTTGATGAAAAATTATTTTTTTGTATTGTAAGCCAGGACATTTTTCTCGAATTTGTACATTTAATTGATCCAAAAGGTTGCAATAGTATGTTGAATTTATTGGTTCACCCTTTTGCAGATAGTCAATCAATAAAATACCTTTGAAGTCCCAAAAAACTGTTGCCATAACCTTACCAGCCGATTGAATTGTTTTTGCCTTCTTTGGGGCACTTCCTCCAGCCTCAGTCCATTGTTTGGATTGCTCTTTTGTCTCTGGAGTATAGTGGTGGATCCATGTCTCATCAACAGTTATGAAACGACGCTTAAAATCGATTTTATTTCGCTTAAAATGTGCCAAACAAGCTTGAGAAATGTTCATTCTTATGCGTTTTTGGTCGACTGTTAACAAATGGGGCACCCATCTTGCAGAAAGCTTTTTTATCTGTAGTTCTTCATGCATGGACTGCAAATCCTATCCACTCTTTTGCAGATGACAGCAGCATTTGCTATTCATACTCTTTCAGTTATAGGCCCAGTCTATCAGAGATCGCTGCCAAGAGGCTAAATATGAATGATTCACTGAACAGTGATCTTCTATTAATCTCCGAATGGGGTTGCAAAAACAGGGTCGACTTCAATGCTCGTAAGACCCAGTGCTGTTTATTAACGCACAAACAAACGACCGCTAATGCTGCTTCATCTGTACTCATGGATGGTATAAATATTGAGGAATCGGGTGCTCTTGATGTTCTTGGAATGAAAGTACAGTGTGATGTTCGCTGGAATGATCACATTTTTCATGTCTCTAAAGAAGCATTCAAGTGCCTCGGTTTTTTGAAACAGTGCAAGATGTACTTTACTCCATCCGATCTCCTTACTAGTTATACCACCTACATCCGACCGAAAATGGAATACAACTCTCATGTTTGGGCCGGTGCCCCAAAGTCTATTTTGGGGTTACTCGACCGTGTGCAGGAGATGGCGAAGAAGCTTATCGGTGACAGTAGGGTATTCAACTCTATTGACTCACTGAAGCATCGACGCAATGTGGGGTGCGTTACTCTGTTCTATCGTTACTACAATGGAGTTTGCTCTGACGAGATTAGGGATCTCGTTCCTGAAACTCGCACATTTCTACGTAACACGCGTTCATCGTCCAGAGCTCATCCATTTGTGGTCGATTGTCCGGGGAATCATACTATGCATTACAGAGAGAATTCGTTTTTCAGCCGCACGCTTCGTCTGTGGAATAAGTTGCCTGCAGACGTGTTTCCTATCTGTTATAACGTTGGAAAGTTCAAGTCAAATGTTCACAAACACTACTCCCTCTTTCCCCCTCCTCATAACCTATTTTCCTAGTTCCGGTACAATGCACTGCATATGTAGGGGTCATCCCCTGAGTGCTGGTCCAAGACAAAAAAAAAAAAAACAAAAAAAAAATGGACTCGATGCTCATGATATTAGCTATTTCACGCACTTTTATTCGTCGATCACTTAATACCATATCATGCACTTTGGCTAAAATTTCTGTTGTTGTTCCTGTTTTTGGACGTTCACTACGTGGTTCATCTTCAATGCTTGTACGACCACGTTTAAATTCAGCCACCCAGGTTTTTACTGTTGCATATGAAGGAGCTCTTTCACCTAACACATTCACCATATTATTATGAATTTCTTGTCCCGATGAAACTTTTTTATGTAAATATTTAATGATGCCACGCATTTCTAATTTTTCCATTGTAAAAAAATCGCGGCTGCATCTTTTGTGAACACCTGTTTCTATATGAAAAAGTTGCCAGATCGAAACAAAATTTAACATGTGTTCATAGCAGAGATGGAAGTTCCCAAGACACTTAACTTTTTTCTGTTTATACCGCGCATTTTGTGCTAGGCTAAGAAGTTTCCGAACCGCCCTCGTATAGTATATATCAGGCAACATACTGGTCATCCCACATACAATCTCGAAATAATAGGTACTGGGAGCCATGAACTAATGTACACTTCTGTTTTCTACATCGAGTGCAAAAATATGAGCTTCTCCTTGTTTTAAATTATATCATATTACTAGCTTAGCCCGGTTTGCTTTGCTACCCCATAATTACAATGAAATAAAAAGCGCTTATACTCGTATAGTTAAAAAAATATTCTATTATCTATATCTAATCATTGTAGCGCGCTGGGATATACAATTATCTTAGTTTATCTATACGAAACATAAACAAATAAGTCTTTAGTTTTACCTACATCAGAATGAGAATATGCAGTCTGTGGGAGAAACGTGGACTTAACAAATTCACAAACTTGCACGGATTGACCTTGAAGTTTAATAATTGTCTTTGCAAACACTAAACGAACAGAAAACTGTAATCTTTTGAAATCAAATGGCAAGTCGTGGCAAGGGTATCCCTTCTTCTCAACCGAGAGTGGCCGCCAAAATTAAGTATGTTGCGTGCAAGAGGATTTGGGTGAAGTTCCAGTTTACTGATATATCTTATCGCATACTTAGAAAATTCGTGTTTTACAAGAGGAACACACAGATCCTTGTGAATTCCTGAGTTTTTTACGTACCATGGAGCTGCAGTAGTCGTTTGATGAATTTGGTTTTGTCATCTTTGAATTTTTTTCAATGTTAGATGTTGAGGCGGTGCCCCATAATTGGATTCCGTAGCACCATATGGGCTTTAGAATTGCATTGTATAAAAAAAGTTTGTAATCCAACTTCATTTCTGCCCACAAGCCAATTTAGTTGCGCTGCTTTTAATTTCAACTGAGTGACTTTCGCATCAATGTGAGGCTTCCACGTTAGCCTACGGTCGAGGTGAATACCAAGGTACTTGACTTTATTGTGCTGCGGAATAGGTGTATTGTTAATTTGGATAGCCGAACATGTTTGTTTACGCCGTGTGAATGTAACGTGAGTACATTTCTGTTCATTAACTTTTATTTTCCAAAGTTTCAACCATTTCTCTAATATTGAAATATACTCCTGCAAATTTCGTGAAGCTAATTGATGGTTTTCATGAACGCTGGAAAATGCTGTGTCATCTGCAAAAGTTGAAGTGTGGATTCCGGATCTCGTTGGCATATCAGAGGCGTAAATCAGCTATAAAGTGGGTCCTAGAATGCTACCTTGGGGAACTCCTGCTCAGATTGGCTGTGAGAGACTTATAAAGTCAGCTTCTTTGATAACAAATTTCCGGCCGCATAAGTAGCTTTCCAGTAGCTTGTGAGTGTTTACAGGCCAATTTAACTTTATTTTGTGCATCAATGCTTCGTGCTGCACTTTATCAAAAGCTTGGGAAATGTAGCTTGAGAATTAAGTTGTGTCGCAGTTTTTTTACTGCCTGGTCGAGTGTCAGTGCAAAGTTATAGTGGATCACTGATGCGGAGTAGAATAATTTGTACCTCCAGTTTTGAGTTGCAGCACATATGGTGGAAGTCCTGGAACTTCAAGGGAATTAAAACACTCAAAAGGATAACTAACAGCATCCTCATCTCTTCGCTGATTTTATTTAGAATTATTGAATTGACATCTTTGTTTTTGGCTCACATAACCACTGTTCATTATTCGAATTGCGTTCGACATTTGAAAATACACAATTAAGTAACTCTTCAATGCATTGTGTCATATTACAAAAGTTCGATGGAAAAATAATGCAGTTTGTGCATCAGCTTACAGCTCGCATATTTGCTGTTAATTTCAGTACGCCAAAGAGGTTATGATTTGAGGCACGCACTAAGCTCATCATCAGTGGAATTGCAGGCAATTTTCGTTGGAAATCACCGGCTACCACAAATAGTGTTCCTCCAAATAATTTTTTGTTGCTTCTGAAATCTTGTAACATGCGATCAAGGGTCTCTAAAGATTTTTTTGTGGGTCATTGTGCTTTTACCCCATACTATGATCTTACAAATTTGCCTTTTAGGAGTGGGTTTTGAACATTGCGTGTGTGTTATCTTAAAATTGTGGCTTCAGAGGTAATTTACGTGCCAAATACGTTGTTCTGCCACCATACAAAAGTATTGCTGCTCTGCCGGACGATGCAAGGGCTAGTGCAATATTATTTTGTGATTGAACTTTAGCCAATATCAACGAAATCATACATTTTTTCTGTCCCACTTGATCCATCCTCATTAAAATATTGTATGCTGAGAGTAAAATGAGTAGATTTTCAGCCATAAATAACGGGTGATTTTATAAGAACTATCGGAAATTAAAAAAAAAAACACACACACAAAATTCAGAAAAATGTATGAAATATTTATTTGGATCGATAGTTGGGTCGATATAATTTAATGTTTGAAGATTATTTCATGCAAATGTTGGCCGCGGCTGCGCCTCAAATGGTCCATCCGCTTAGTCCAATTTTGGCATACTCTTTCCAACATTTCGGCCGGTATCTCACGAATAAAGTTGGCAATGTTGGCTTCCAGTGCGTCAATCGAAGCGGGCTTGTCGCTATAGACATTAGCCTTAACATAGCCCCACAAAAAATAGTCTAGAGGCGTTAAATCGCACGATCTGGGCGGCCAATTGACTGGTCCCAAGCGTGAAATAAACTGTTCACCGAACTCGCCTCTCAATTGGTCCATTGTTTCGCGTGCTGTGTGGCATGTGGCACCGTCTTGTTGAAACCACATGTCATGCAAGTCAAGCTCTTCCATTTTGGGCAAAAAAAAGTTTGTTATCATCGCACGGTAGCGCTCACCATTCACAGTAACATTGTGATTCGCATCATTTTTGAAGAAATACGGCCCAATGATGCCGCCAGCCCATAATCCGCACCAAACGGTTGTTTTTTGTGGATGCATTAGAAGCTCTTGCAATGCTTCTGGCTGCTCTTCACTCCAAATACGGCAGTTTTGCTTGTTCACGTATCCATTCAACCAGAAATGAGCCTCGTCGCTGAACACAAATCTTCGATAAAAAAGTGGATCTTCATCTAACTTTTCAAGAGCCCATTCACCAAAAATTTGGCGTTGTGGTAGGTCGTTTGGCTTCAATTCTTGCACCAGCTGTATCTTATAAGGCTTCACACCCAAATCCTTCCGCAAAATTTTCCACGTAGTGGAGTAACAGAGGCCCAATTGCTGCGAACGGCGCCGAATCGATAGTTCACGGTCATCACCAACACTGGCCGATACGGCTGCGATATTTTCTTCAGTTCGCACTCTACGTAAGCGTGTTGGTGGTTTAATGTCCAACAATGTAAATTTGGTGCGAAATTTTTTTACAATAGCCCAAATAGAAGCCTCAGTAGGTCGATTAAACTGACCATAAAATGGAAGAAGCGCGCGATGAACTTTCTTAACAGAGCACGCATTTTGGTAATAAAATTCAATAATTTGCAAGCGTTGTTCGTTTGTAAGACGATTCAAGATTAAATTATAGACCAAACTGAAGATGTTTGACAGTGACACAAGATACAAAACGTGCGTGAGCTGTCAAAACTAGTGTTGCCAAAAAGATAATAGCAAAAAAATCACTCAATGCAATTATTTTCTCCTTGTAGATCTTGCTCAGACCATCATTGCCTGCTTGATTAGGATTAATCATTACAACCTCGGAGAGTGTCTAGTTTATTTGCAAACATTTATCTTCTATTAGAATCAATTCCTCATTATAAGTTTCATGTGAAAATTCAATTGTTACGTTGTTGCAGGTAATTCTCTTCCGGTATGTGCTTCACTTGTATTTCAAAGTTGATTTGTTTCGGATGGATAGCAAGTTACCAATATGATAACAAATAATACTCTTCTGGTTCTAGATGATTAGAGATTGATAGAGTTGAGTTGTAAATCGTTTTCTAATAAATTTAGCTTTTGGCACGCATCACGATAAGTTGCATATAGATTTGTATGTTAGAATTTGAGCATAAAGCAAAGTTTGAGCAAAAGAATCATTTGTTCATGTATCGAAAAAAGACGTTTGCTTTCTTGCTAGTGCCATTGCAGCCCTTTTTGTGCCTTAACTTCCGTAAAATAAACGTGCTGTCAATTTTCGATGTTATTTTTAAGCATTTATTCATTTACTGAATCTTCAAAAAGCTAACTAATAATAAGTATTCAAGTCTAAGCAAAACATATATATTTTCGAGGTGAACAGATAAATGCACAGCAGTTGGATGACGCTTAAGCATCTGGGAATTCTAAAATTCGCCAAACAGCTTCATTGCTGCTAATGTATGGGGCCATTTGATATTGTGTAATATCATCGTCTGGTTACGTATTTGCAGATATATTTAATTGGTTTGACGAAATTGTAATACTCGATATTATTTATTTATTCATGAGATATTAAGCCCATTAAACCCAGATATACACATAATGGCTTAAAGTAAACATAATTCAGTGAAAATTCTTTATAATGGGTGATTTTATAAGAACTATCGGAAATTAAAAAAAAACACATAAAATTCAGAAAAATGCATGAAATATTTATTTGGATCGATAGTTGGGTCGATATAATTTAATGTTTGAAGATTATTTCATGCAAATGTTGGCCGCGGCTGCGCCTCAAATGGTTATTAGTGAGTACATAAAGTTATTTATATAGGGTGTTTTTTTAAGCCCGATAGAACTTGAAATTGTAAAAAATAACACAAAAAATTAAATTGTAATCAAAATTTTTTTTTATTCGAAAGATCAATACGTGACATTAACATTTGAAAATGATTTCGGGCATATGGGCACCGCGGCTGTTCTTGACGAAGCGCATTCTGGACGTCCAATTTTGGGCCACTTTTTCGAGCACTGCTGGCCGTATGTCACGAACAACACGAACAATGCTGGCCTCCAAGGCGTCAATTGTTGCTGGTTTATCAGCATAAACCAGTGACTTCACGTAGCCCCACAGGAAATAATCGAGAGGTGTCAAATCGCACGACCTTGGAGGCCAATTGACAGGTCCATTTCTCGAAATCAACTTATCGCCAAATTTTGATTTCAGTAAGTCGATGGTTGCGTTCGCCGTATGGCACGTAGCGCCATCCTGTTGAAACCACATCTCCTCCGGATCAATGTCATCCATATTTTCAAACAAAAAATCATTGATCATGGTGCGGTAACGATCTCCATTGACCGTAACGCGAGCTCCGGCCTCATTTTTGAAGAAATAAGGTCCGATGATGCCACCAGCATGAAAACCGCACCAAACAGTGCATTTTTCTGGATGTAATGGAGTCTGTAGGGTCTCTTGTGGATTGGTCTCACTCCATATGCGGCAATTTTGCTTATTAACAAACCCGTTAAGCCAAAAATGCGCCTCATCGCTGAACACAATTTTGCGATAAAACAACGCGCGAATCGACGACTGATTTTCAAAGTAAATTTGGATAATTTCGTAGCGTTGTTCAAGCGTGAGTCTATTCATGATGATTTGTCAGAGTATACTGAAACAAATAAAAAAAATGTTTCATCAAAATTTAATTTTTTGTGTTACTTTTTACAATTTAAAGTTCTATCTAGCTTAAAAAAACACCCTATAGAAAAGCTTGTTCTTTGTGTTTTGACGGATATTATTAGAGCATTTTTCTTTTTAAATTCTCAGCAATTTATTTAGATTGTTGGGATATAAAGTTGAATGTTTGAGAATATCTTTCAAAAGTTTCCAAAGTCTAGTGATGATTAGGGTAGTTCCTATGAAATGTCGACATATAGATAGCTGGGAAACATAGAAAACAAGCTATTTATAATGTTTTACTGGTATAAATGTTAGAAGCTTAAATAGCGAATAAAAAACTTAATTATTTGAATTTTTATATTTTCTTAAAACTATTATTTGTTAGTTGAGCTAGTGGTCCGCTTATAAAAATTATAGTTCTTTATTTTCAATATTTCGGCGCTCCGTGTCTCCGTGTGTCTTCTTCAGGATTTTTTTTTTTTTTTGAGCAAATATTCAAAAAGACTTTACGAAATTGGTCCACATTTGACGAAGTTGCTGGATAATCAATTCAATTTGCTTCCCTTCCCCCCCCCCCCCCCCCCCCCCTCCATTTAACAAAAATAAAAATTTTTTGTACAGCTTTTCTGCATCCTAAAAGAATTTTGAAAATTGGTCCACACATGCCGTAGTTTTTTGGTAATGAATTTTTCAGGCGGGCGTATTGTGACTACATCCGCCACCTTCAGTTTTAAAGAACACAAAGTTTGTTTTGGATATTTTTTTATAAGAAAAAATAATTTTGAAAATAGGTCCATAATTGCTAAATAATTATAGAAATGACAATCCTGTCACCAATTTTCCAAAACAAAAATTATTGATCTTTTCCATATACAAAATGAATCATAAATGATGAAGTTACTTCACAATCCATTATTGGGGTGGTCAGTTTGCGATAACTTCATCCCGCAAAAGTAATCTTAGTCGTTTTGTATATGTAAGAAAAATTGCGAAAATTGGTTAAAAAATTAAGTTGCTTGATTATAAATTTTCGGAGCAGGCAATTTTCTTTCCCTCCCTCTTTTTGCCAACAAAAAAAATAAAAATTGGTGGACCTTTTCTGCATCCAAAAAGAATGTCGAAAATTGCTCTACAAATAACGACGTTATTTGAAAATTAATTTTTGGGGCTTGTTCAATTTTGATGAGATATCTTTTCTATGAAAAAGGAATTTTTGAAAATTGGTCTACAAATAACGAAGTTATTTGATAATTAATTATGGAGAGGACCATTTGGTAGACGTCTCCAATTTTCGAAGAAAATAAATAAATAAATTATTGACCTCTTCCATATACAAATGGAATTTTGAGAATTGCTCCATATATACTGAATTTTTTTGATAATCAATTATTGGGGTGGGCAATTGGCGATAACTTCATCCTTCCAAAATAACGACTAGGTTTTGGTCGTTTTGCATATGCACAAAAAATTTTTGAAATTTGGTTAAAAAATTAAGAACTTATGCTAATTTATATTAAAATATCTGTTCAAAATTTTATGAAAGAAGTAACATAATTTAAAATAGGGGGCGTAAAAGAACGTGTGGTTGAAAAAAAGTAGTACATGATATGAATGACATAAAATTTTTTAAATTGGCATTGCCAGTGCAAGCCGTATTGACAACTTCAAATGCTTAAAATGGAATGTTATGTCTTTCGCAAACATTAGGACTCATGGTATCAAAACGTCCTCAGCTTTAAACTTTCCTTTAAGTACTCTTTTTTTTAAACGTTGTTCATCAAATTATTCATCGGAAGCCAAATGACATTACAAAGACAAAGAAAACCAACCGGTTTAGATCTGACTTTAATTAATTCTAGGGAGTTGAAAAACCGGTTTGTGGAGTTGACGACCTTATCTTGGGAAGTAAAGAGAGTCACCATTTTCTACGTCATCTATTCGCTAGCAATTTAACTTTGATTCCGAAAATTCAAATCGACGACATCACGTTCGGTCAACTAAATATGATTTTTGTAAAATGTTTGAGAGTAAATTGCTGATGAGCTCAATAAATGACGATATTTCAAGATGTGATTGGCCTTATTTTCATACACTATCAGTCTGATATGAATAGTAATATTCTGAACTTACGTTTTTGTATAAATGCAATGAATGCATATCAATTGTTCGTATTCTACATATTTACGTGATACCTTAATTTTTCTTACCCAGCTTTGCGGAGACTATTTTGGGGTTACTCGACCGTGTGCAGGAGAGGGCGAAGAAGCTCATCGGTGACAGTAGGGTATCCAACTCTATTGACTCACTGGAGCATCGACGCAGTGTGGGGTGCGTTACTCTGTTCTATCGCTACTACAATGGACTTTGCTCTGACGAGATTAGGGATCTTGTTCCCGAAACTCGCACATTTTTGCGTAGCACGCGTTTATCGTCCAGAGCTCATCCATTTGTGGTTGATTGCCCAGGGAATCGTACTACGCATTACAAAGAGAATTCGTTTTTCAGCCGTACGCTTCGTCTGTGGAACAAGTTGCCTGCAGACGTGTTTCCTGTCTGTTATAACGTTGGAAAGTTCAAGTCAAATGTTCACAAACACTACTCCCTCTTTCCCCCTCCTCACGACCTATTTTCCTAGTTCTGGTACAATGCACTGCATATGTAGGGGTCATCCCCTGAGTACTGGTCCAATATAAAAAAAAAAAAAAAAAAAAAAAGGTTAGGTTAGGTTTAACAGGCTGCCAGCTATTATAAAGCCAGCCCACTTGGGTCCAGTCGGGTCCCGTTGTGTTGCCTGGATCTGATATGTATCTCAGTAGATCTACATATCACACGCTCTCTTCTTCCTCCTCGTCTCTGCAACTTCTACAGAAGTCATTAAATGGAAGATTTAACCTCCTTGCCTGCGTCCCTATGTGGCAATGTCCCGTCAGAACCGCCACAGCAGAACGCAACCTCCGTCGGGGCAAGCCCCTTAGGATAATAGTCCTCCTGTTATCATATCTGGGCCATGTCAGCCTTGATATTCGACAGGTACCCTCATTAGACCATCTGTCTTGAGCGGTCTGAAAAAGTTGACGCTGTACTAGTTTCTTACAGCTCGCAAGCGGGATTCCAACGATGCCATCAATATCTCTTTGTTGTAGCTGGACACCGGCCTTTGCCAGTTCATCCGCTACTAGATTTCCGGACACTTCACTGTGCCCTCGTACCCAGATAAGCTCCAGGTTCGAATGTCTCGCTATCTCATTTAGAGATATCCGGCATTCACGAACCAACCTGGATGTCGTATAGACTCCAGCTAGTGCATACAACGCAGCCTTACTATCAGTACAAATTCGGATATCATTCTCATATATCCTGTAGTACCTTAACCAATTAGCTGCCCTCATAATGGCCGCAATTTCGGCCTGCGCTACGCTACACTCATTTTGCAACTTGAAACTCATCCTCCTCTCATACAAGGGGATAAAGATACCCCCACCGACTCCCGAGTCCGACTTAGATCCATCTGTAAAAATTTCAATCACGTCCTCTTGACGATCTGTACCAGTCGTCTCCGAGAACGAGCCTGATAAGATTACATCAAATCTCTTGTCGGGCAGTAGAGCCGGCGAGCAGTAAAATGGTTTTTTTCTATATTCCCAAGTATCCACCCGACAAAGGTGAAACACAGGAACTCGATTTATGGCCCATAAAGGTTACATAAAAATATTCGTCGGCTTATATTTATCTCTCATCATTGTTATCACACCGAAGGGAGTCATTTGAAATGTCATATTGTATTGTTGAATATGAATCAAAAATGTTTGGAACTTGGTGATGTTCCAATAACCAATGAATGGAGTGGATCGGGTGGAGATTCAAATTGTAGCAATTTGACTTTACGTTAGCACAACACAGGCCTGTGGTTCCATTTGGAAATGTGGACATCTCAATGTCATTCTACCGATACATCCTTGTAGACTGCAATCAATTTCGCACTCATAATTAAAAGCAGCATATTTCATGTCTTGTACAATACGATGTGGAAGTCGTGTTAATCGCCGCGATGTTCGATTTCTTGGACTTCTATGCGCAGATGTTGTTTGATATCGTGCATCGCATTGCCATTGGTTTTGAGTTAATAGTTCAGTTTGCGATCTCCTTTAAATTTTGATCGAGCAGCTCATGGCGTTACCTTTCATAAAATAATCTTATATAGCAAGTGAAAAATCGAATGGTTAGCGAAGAAATAAAATAATGATCGAAACAACGCCTGAAAGGACTCAGCTCAGGAGTCCGAATGTCGTTGTATAGATAAGACATTGCGATACATGCATTGGTATTTTTTCAAGTGACAATAAAAAATCATAATATGGAAAATGAAGGGCATTTTGTTGATATTTGTATGGGAATATATAGGAAAATCTAAATGTCATATCTCTGGAACCACTAAGCCGATTTTTTGGAAACTTCACACCATCTACAGTTCATCGCCAACATACCTTTAAATTTTGATCGAAATCGGTCGACCCGTTTGGCCAGTTAGTGGTGACATTGAAGTGTACACTTATTTTAATATATATAGATATACAGGGTGGCGCAAAAACCTTCCGATGGTTTTTGGCTGTAAATTAAAAAAAAATGAAAAACTTTGATTCTTCTTGTGGATTATTTTTATTTGATCTTTTAATTTTTTTACATCAAGTCGAGAATATGATGCCATTTGAGCCCTTTTTATAGCATTTTCCATCACATTGGCCAAAACTTCCGGCGATAGATCCTCACAATCTTGACGTATATTGTCTTTAACAGCTGCAAGAGTCTGAAGCTTTTTGACATAAACCCGCGACATCAAAAAGCCCCACAAAAATAAGTCTGCAGCGGTCAAATCAGGCAATCTTGCTGGCCAATGCAAATCGCCAAAACGGGAGATTAGGCGCCCGGGAAATGCATATAGGTTGTGGCACGTGCAGTGTGTGCCGTAGCACCGTCCTGTTGGAACCACATGTTTTTCAATCCAAATTCATCAAGTTGCGGCAAAAAGAACTCCTTGATCATTGCTCTGTAGCACTCACCACTCACAGTTACCGTTTGGCGCGCGACGTCTTCGAAGAAAAAGGTCCGATGACTCCTCCAGCGAAAACAACACAACATACAGTGATTTAGAGCGAGTGTAATGGCTCTTCGTGGGTTACACGCGGATTTTCAGTGCCCCAGAAGCGTAAATTTTGCTTATTTACGTACCCGCTAAGATGGAAATGGCACTCATCACTCATTTTCTGATAGGAGGATTACTTTTGCGCCACCTTGTATATAAAAGAAATATATATATAAAAGAATCGTTTAATAAGATAACAGCCATGTTCCGAGTAACGGAAAACGTTCTGAAAAATGCTTAATTGCTTTTTAGGTGTTCTAAAGAACGAGTTTTCGGAGTTTTTTTCCGAATAAATGCAACATATGTTTTAAATACGTATGTAATATATAAAATGTATGTAATGTGCAGGAGAGGGCGAAGAAGCTTATCGGTGACAGTAGGGTATCCAACTCTATTGACTCACTGGAGTATCGACGCAGTGTGGAATCATCCCCTGAGTACTGGTCCAACATAAAAAAAAGTTATAAAATGAGAAAAAAATTTGACAAAAAATAGAAAATTCGTTCAACTTTTTACTGAAATAAAAAAAAACTTATTAAATTTTAATTGTGAATAATTTTATTGCCTTTCGCAAGTTCAGTTTTAGCAAATTCAAACAGTTCACTTCAACATACACATGCGAGTTGAAGTCGCCAATTTGAAGTGATATGCTTTTTCCAGAACATCTGTTAGGCGATCTCAAATCGCAAAACCATACTTGTGTTATATGTTTCTCAGAACACCTATTTGGCGTTTTCAAATCGAAAACGCTAAATTTAATACAATTGTTTTAACGGGATTTAATAACGGAATCTTTTTCGAAATTTGCCAATTTGCGTTTGTTAAGCCGGAAATAATGCTGAAATGCAATAATAATAGAGTAATTTCTTATAATTTTTTTAGGAGAACGTCCCTACAAGTGTCATTTACCCGATTGTGGTCGCGCTTTTATACAATTATCAAATTTACAACAACACTTGCGTAATCACGACGCCCAAGTTGAGAGAGCGAAAAATCGTCCATTTCATTGCAATATTTGTGGGAAAGGTTTTGCCACCGAATCCAGCTTAAGAACACATACATCAAAGGTCGGTTTTAAAACAATAATGTTTTCGAAAAAGTTTATATTCATACATATGTGTTTTCTTTGGCCCTAAAGGAGCTTCAGCTGCATCTAGGTGTCTTGCAGCAGCATGCAGCTTTGATTGGTGGTCCAAATGCCACATCCTGTCCCATCTGTCACAAACTGTTTTTGGGCACTGATGCACTGATGGAACATATGAAACATGTACACAAAGAGAAAAGCAGTCAGCCGAACAACAGTGAGTTTAATTTTCAACAAATGAAAAACGAAATGTGTTCTTAAAAATATTTTTGTCAAACAACATTCCACATGATTTTCGTACCGATATGAATATGTTTATTTAATAGAATATGTCTTTTTGTTTTCTTTATTTATAATTCAATGTGCTTGTTTTCATTTTTTAAGACCCTTTTATAGAAAGTGTATGCGGTTCGGCTGCCAACAACCTGAGCAATGCTGGAAGCTCAAGCTGTTTACAGACATCGGGAGCTTCTTCATCAAATGATCCCTATTCGGCAAAACGTCGCAATGCTAATCATCCATGTCCTGTATGCGGTAAACATTATGTTAATGAAGGCTCTTTACGCAAACACTTGGCGTGTCATGCTGAAACTTCTCAGCTCACAAATAGTTTGAGGATGTGGCCATGTTCGGTTTGTCAGGCTGTATTTACCTATGAAAATGGTAAGTGAGAAAGTGAACGAAAACATGAAAAAACTATTTACCTGCATATATTTACATCGGAGATCTACATACACACATATCGCTCCCTTATTGCAACATAGTCATATCTCAAAATATGAGATTTTCGAGTTAACAATGCAAAATTGTTAAACGTACTACCTATTACATTGTGCCAAAAATTTATTCAAATTACTTTTAAACTGTTTCCTTAAGGAGATATTTTCTCGACAACTTTTCAAGACTTATATGGAAACTAACAATTTGAAATGTGTTTTTCCCGAAATAAGCTTTTTTTAGTTATGACTATGTTGCAATAAAGGAGCGATATGTATTTGATGACGAAGCAAACGTCACAATTTTGCAATTTCTAATAAAGGGTGTTTTTTTAAGCCCGATAGAACTTGAAATTGTAAAAAATAACACAAAAAATTAAATTGTAATCAAAATTTTTTTTTATTCGAAAGATCAATACGTGACATTAACATTTGAAAATGATTTCGGGCATATGGGCACCGCGGCTGTTCTTGACGAAGCGCATTCTGGACGTCCAATTTTGGGCCACTTTTTCGAGCACTGCTGGCCGTATGTCACGAACAACACGAACAATGCTGGCCTCCAAGGCGTCAATTGTTGCTGGTTTATCAGCATAAACCAGTGACTTCACGTAGCCCCACAGGAAATAATCGAGAGGTGTCAAATCGCACGACCTTGGAGGCCAATTGACAGGTCCATTTCTCGAAATCAACTTATCGCCAAATTTTGATTTCAGTAAGTCGATGGTTGCGTTCGCCGTATGGCACGTAGCGCCATCCTGTTGAAACCACATCTCCTCCGGATCAATGTCATCCATATTTTCAAACAAAAAATCATTGATCATGGTGCGGTAACGATCTTCATTTTTGAAGAAATAAGGTCCGATGATGCCACCAGCATGAAAACCGCACCAAACAGTGCATTTTTCTGGATGTAATGGAGTGTGTAGGGTCTCTTGTGGATTGGTCTCACTCCATATGCGGCAATTTTGCTTATTAACAAACCCGTTAAGCCAAAAATGCGCCTCATCGCTGAACACAATTTTGCAATTGAAGTTGCGCGAATCGACGACTGATTTTCAAAGTAAATTTGGATAATTTCGTAGCGTTGTTCAAGCGTGAGTCTATTCATGATGATTTGTCAGAGTATACTGAAACAAATAAAAAAAATGTTTCATCAAAATTTAATTTTTTGTGTTACTTTTTACAATTTAAAGTTCTATTTAGCTTAAAAAAACACCCTTTATAAATATGGAGCTTGCATTTACCATAAAAAATATGAATAATGCTAATGCATGATTCTTACCAAGGAGATAATGTAATATAATGTATACCCATCTAATGTATACCATTACCTGCAATTTCAGTTTATACTAGGAACACAACCGCGACGAATGGCGATTTTCGCCCATTGCGACGAATTCGGCGGCATATATTCGTTGTATAAATTCATCGTGCTAATTACAATATCAACGAACTTTTGTTAGATAAAATTGTTTTTATTCCGTGCAAAGAAAAAATTTTAAAAATTCAATATAAATACTAAGGAGGCCATATTAAAAGTAAAACTACGAGTATATAAATCCTAACCGAAAGAGGGACTTTTGAACAAATTATCTGAGGTACTTTATATTTTGAGTAGAGTTGAGTTCATGAACTGTTTTGAGAGAGTGCTTTCTTTTAGCTCAATAGTTCAGCGCTCCGTAATCTAATAGGCTACAAGAATACATTCATTTGATTGTATACACTCTGAAAATACAGTACTCATTCAAATATTAAATATTTTAAGAGAGGTTATAACAAAGTTAAATGAGGAAAAACAGAAAAGAGAAGGAATTACGTTTGGTCGTAATAAATAGATTCTTTCATATACTCTTTCTAATTCAAATATATATTTTCTCTTAATTGTAAATGCAAAAGCACGCAAATACAATTTTACTCGTACTGTTTGACAGAGTGCACGAAATACTCGTATCAAATAAATTAATGAATAAAACGAATATAATTTGAATATATATTTTATTCGTTACAAAGGAAAACATTTTGTTAAATGGTAATTTGCGCAATAAGGTCTGAAAATTTTAAATTGGAGGTGGTAAAAGAACTTTGAAGGTATATTAGTGCATACACTTATATACATTCATACATACACACATACATACATATATACATACATACAAAAAGAAAACTTGAAGACAAAAGAAAGATTTATGACCTACAGAGCTAAAAGAGCTCACTGAAATGATCGGCTCACTTGGTTCCCTGAAGTGAATATTTCAGAGATACTAGTTCGTTCGCGAACTACCCAACTCTAATTTTGAGAACATCTTCATCGATTTTTTACCACATGGATTAATATAAATATAAAAAGTATTATTTCGTAAAAAAAAAATACTTCTACTAAATAAGAAACCTGGATGTGTTTTATTTTTGACGACGAATATTCCCGACCAAAAATTCGTCGTTCGTCGCAGTTGTGTTCCTAGCATTGTCCATATGATTCACAACAGCCAGTGAATTAGTTTGATTGTTATGAGCACTTCTTAAAATACTTGTCGACATATATAAGGTTACGAAATATTTTTAATGATTTTTTTTTATGAATTTTTGTTACAAGAAAAAATGTTAATTTTTAAAGTTATTTCAAAAACGTTTGGAAATATACATGCATGTATATACAGTGGCGAGCAGAAGTGACAACATGCCAGCAAATCAAATAATTTTTTATATTTTTATATAAGAGTTTATTAAAAGAACAAACGGAAATAAACCGCATAAACTCACTTTTGCAGGTTCCAAGATAATTAAGAACTAACCCATTTTCAATAATTGGTTTATAAACCCTTATTAGAAATAACTTGATTTACGAAATTTGACAGGTTTCCTATTAAATTTTCGATTACATCATTAGGAATTCGATTCCATTCCGCACTTACTCGATCTCAAAGGTTTGTTGGAGCGGCTTCATACTGCCCGAGTCATCTCTACGCGATTGAACAAAGATTTTCAGTCGTATTTTCGGAACTTCGTGCTGGCCATTCTATCAATTGAAAATTTTTTTCCCAATGCATTCTTTTACAGTGTTTGCTGTGTGCACTGGATCAGAACAAACAAATTATTTTTCGGGATAAGCACATTTAACCATAAAATTGGGAAAATGGGTTTATAGAATCTATAGATAGTCCTCTTTTCGCATGATATCATCTACTGGAGCCAACATGCCGTCATGTAAAGCAGCCCCCAACCATTATGTTTCCGCTGCCGTGTTTAACAGTTTGCTTCACATGATGTCGTTAAATAGCAATGCAACTTTCCATCTGACTGAAAATGGTTAAATATGGACTCATCGACCAGATAACATGTTTCCAATCATCAATAGTTCAATTTAACATACTCGTACTTGTCTAACAAAGTTGGTTTTGTATTCTAACAGAGAGAAGTATCGGGTGGTTAAATTTTAAGTGTCGATGTTGAATGTCATAAACGTCAAACTTTTTCCTGAATTTCATTTGACATTTCCCAATTTCACTAACTCAATTTGAACCATGAACACAATTGAGCAACGCTATAAAGTTATTCAGGCTTATTATGAAAATGGAAATGCATATCATTCATTTCGTGATTTTTTCGGTCAATCGGTGAAATCCTTTAAAAACCGGGTCTGTAGTTGCTATGATGATACCAGTGCATGCTCGTATAGTTCCTTATGAAGAAAATATTGCTGCTGTTCGCGATAGTGTGGCTGAAGAGACGTCCACCTCAACTCGTCGTCGTACACACCAATCGTCAAAATGGATTTCGTTAGGGTCACTCTACTAACGATCTTTTGGTATATCTATCGGTAATATTGTGCAACTCAATCCATCATTTCGGTGAAAGTTAAGTAATGGCTCTGGATATTTCCAAAGCGTTTGACAGAGTGTGGCATGCTGCACTGCTGGCAAAATTTACTGCTTTCGGTGTCGGTGACACTTTTTCTCGGTTTATATCGAGCTTTCTTAGAGACCGCACTATACGAGTTGTTATAGATTGGGTCTCATCAAACGAGTTCAAGATTAATTCAGGGGTAATGCAACCTTCCGTTCTTTCTCCTACCCTATTTCTTATTTTTCTCAACGACCTTCTATATCACACTTCCAACCCTATCCACTTTTTCGCGGATACCAGCAGCATTTGCCATCCGTACTCTTTTAGTTATATGCCCAGCCTATCCGAGATCGTTGCCAAGAGGCTTAATATGAATGATTCACTGAATAGTGATCTTTTATTAATCTCCGAATAGGCTTGTAAAAACACGGTCGCTTTTAACGCTTGTAAGGCCAAGTGTTGGTTATTAACACACAAAAAAAAAACGACCACTGTGCTGCTTCATCTGTACTCATGGATAGTATAAACATTGAGAAATCGGATGCTCTTGATGTTCTAGGAATGAAATGTGGTGTACGCTGGAAAAGCATCCAAGTGCCTGGGATATTTGAAACGGTGTAAGATGTACTTCACGCCATCCGACCGAAATGGAATACACCTCTCATGTTTGGGACGGTACCCCAAAGTCTACATTGGAGTAGCTCGACCGTGTGCAGGAGAGGGCGAAGATTGTTATCGGTGGCAGTAGGGGATCCAACTGCATCGATGCAGTTTAGAGTGTGTAACTCCGTTCTATCCAATGAATTTCCCTCTAACCAGTTTAGGGTTTTGTTTCCGAAAGTAGCACATATATACATAACGCGCGTGCATTATCCAGAGCTTATCTATTCGTAGTCGATAGCCCGGAGAAGCGTACAACGAGAATACGTTATTCAGCCGTACGTTGCGCCCATGGATTTAGATGCCTACAGACGTGTTTCCAGTCTGTTATAACCATGGAAAGTTTAAGACAAATGTTCGCAACCACTACTCCTTCTTTTGCTCTCCTCACAATGAACTGCATATGTAGGGGTTATCCTTTGACTAAAAAAAATTTGGTTTAACAAAGAAATTCAGAAGTTGCCATATATCCTACTTCTTTTTTGGCATTTAACTTTGTACATTGAATATATAGTTTACCTTAGTTTCCAGGGATGATAAATTTTTGTTTGGTTACTTTAATACATTAAATTAACATAAAAAAGAGTAGCGAAATTTTGTGTGTCACCTGAATTTTGTTATTAAAACTAACAAACTCAATGTAAATTTTAGGTTTGTCCGACTTTTTTATTGATTCACTGTACAAGTGTAGATGTATTTGTGTAGTTTACAAAATTGTTTGCCATCACAAGCTGTGACAAACAAACATAAGCTAGTGCATGAAATTTTACCAACCAAAGCACAGAAAACAATTACAATGTAGACTTTAACCCTGCTGCACTATTTGCATAGCGTTTATACTTATTTCTATCTAAATTAGCCTAAATTTCAATCTACGAGTACCAATGGCATTCGAAATTGAAAATCCACGTAGTTTTTGAAAATACCACAATTATTTATTTTATTGTAGGCAGGTCTGATTACTCGTTTATTTAAAATGCATTACAAAAAAACCTTTAAGTTTTTACAATTTTGCTTACGCATATGTATGTCCATATGTACATACATACTTACGTATGCACATGCTTACATATGTGCATGCTTACGAATTGAACGTTTTTAATAACAAAAAAAAAAAGTTTGCAAAAATATTTAATTGTTAACATAATTTTATAAAAGCAAAAAAAAAAAAAAAAAGAAAACACCAGTTAAAGGTGACGTTAAAAACGATGATTAAACATATTGCTCACTTACATATGTATATGCATGGAAACATGCATATGTAATTGTATATGAATATACATTATGGTGGGTTTGAAAAAGATGAATCAGACGATTTTTAATTACCTACTTAAAAAACCTTAAATATAAAAGTTGAGAAGTAAAAAAGAAAGGAAATGACTTTTTGAAATATCTTTTTTCCTCATAACAAAAACTATCGGAAAATCGGTGGCTTAATATTACAGCTTATATCTTATCTGAATAAATCCAGTGGTGAAATGGAATATGTTGTACCTTAAATAAAGAAAAATAAAACTTTTTTATTTATAAATAAAATTTAATTTCATATCTATACACTCATAGAAAATCCGTTATAACGGTGATGTATTTTAAAATCAATTCAATTCAAAATGTCCTCATATTTGACCCCATGATACTTTTCATCCCTGTGATATCAACGATTACATCAGTTGCTCTAATTATCATTAGCGACAATTATGACAATTATTTCATCAATGAAATTTCATACTGATATCATGGGAATGCTTTATCGGAACACGTTTGATGTGATGTGGTCAATGCAATGGCACTCTAATACCGAAGAAATTACAAAATCAAGTCAATGTAATCACAAAATATTATCAGTAGAATGACGTTAACATCGGACCAATTGAAATTTGGATTCAATTTGATGAAAAAATCTCATTGATGTGATAGATGATGTGAAATCAGAAAAATTACTAGGTGAAGTAAACTTTTTGACAAAATATCATCAAAACCAACTTAAATTCCGATTCAACTTAAATTCAACAAAAATATGTTCAAACATGTAAAATTGTATATTACCATTTTTAAGAAATCAATGAGAATTAAAAATGGGCTAATACTTATTTTGATGACTTACTGTTAACAATATTATGTCCGTGTGTCGCATTATCATATATTAATTGTGCTGTGCGCGAGAAAATGTTCCCGTTTTTTTCCTCGTAGTTCCCTTTTTTATTTTACGCTCTACGCTCTCATTATATTTAAGGTTTCAAAATCTTACCAACACTAACAAAAAAAATAGACGTACAAGTAAACAAAAACAAATATGAGTAAAGAACATATTTGTATGTATGTATATACATATATGTTCATAATTTTTTGTTAAATAAAAGAGAATGGATTTAATACTGACAAATGTTTTGTTTAATGTCGGCAGGTACGTATGTATGGAATAGAATATCAGATAAATGTGCGGTATAGTTAATTTTTCAAAATGCGGACTCTTTTGAGCAACTTTTTCATTATATTTTCACACATTTCCCGCGATATTTCATTAATTTCATCACGAATATTTTGTTTGAGTTGCTCAAGCATTTCTGGTTTGTTTGAATAAACCTTGCTTTTCAGATATCCCCACAAAAAGAAGTCCGGTGCAGTCAAAGCCTTCCTAATTTTTTTTACTACAAGCCTGACAGCATAGAGCATACTACTAATATTATAATAGTGGTTCTCACTCTTTGTATTAAATTTAAAATGCTTTTAAATATAATACTATTTTAAACTTCTAAGGCTCTTTATTACAACTTGGCGTTAGTTAGTTAGGATTTATCGGCCGGATAAATTGCTCTTCATTATTACAACTTTCTTTTAACCTAAAAGTATGCGATAAGTTATCGGGAGTATCAGAGTTTTTATATTTGAAGTTGCCATATTTGCACATGCTGCCATATGTTTTACTCAGAGTTACAATTTTTGTTGCCACTACAATTTTATCGCCTAAAAATAGTATTTAATATATGCTCTGTTGCCATACTTTGAAAAAGGTAAATTTAATTTTATAGGCAAGTTGTAATAACTAAAAATGGTTATCACTCACTTCTGCTAAAAGTGCCTTTAACTAACGCCAACCTTACCGGTAAGTTGTAATAATGGCTCTAAGTGTTAGCGACTTTTTCTTTCGTATTGTAAAAAAACTGTAACAGCTGACATTTACTTAGATATTCTTTCGCCTTATATACACAAAACAATTAATTTTTCAAATCGTTTTTCGTGAAAACAAATAAAATTATAAAAAAAACACCTAGTCCCATATTTTATTTGAACTGTTTCCACGTTTTCTTTTTTTTTATGCTTTCCATTTTAAACAAAGTTTATGTAAATTTCGTTTATTGACAACAAACAAAACGTGTGGCGTCAATTCTATCAGCTGTTGCATACTTGTAAATAAATGAACTTACTATGTTTACTAAGTCTACACAGAGAGAAATAGCCTGTACAAAATTTAAGTATTTTTTTTAAATCGCTTTTAAGTGCGAATAACACACAAGTGTACTTAAAATAAGCCGAAAACGATATTGTTGAAGAAAAGCATTCCTACAATCTTTTAAAATAATTATAAAATTCTTGAATCAAGTGCAGAATTCTTGCAAAAAGCAAAGACTCAAACACATGCATATGAATGAGTTGCTGAGAGATAGGAATAAAAGTTGTTTGAGCATTTTTATTTTTTAATTCTCAATAGTTTATTTACAAAAAAGGAATATATAATTATATGTTTGAAACTATTTTTAAAGTCTTCCAAGTCTACCTACTGTTGATTAAGATAACTTCTATGAAATGACGACATACATACGAGTATGTATAGCCAGGAAACAAAAACAAGCTGTATATATTTTTTGATTTGTATAATTACTCGTACTAGTAAATAACAATAGACTCAATTGTTCTTATTCCCGGATTCGGGATTGACTCAACTCTAAAATTCTTGAATCAACCGGATTTTAAGATTGATTCTATCTCAGTTTTTTTCAAATCAATCTCATCGGTTTATTTCAAGTACGGTTTCGGGTTTAAATATGTCTAAAAGTAAAAGTTTAGTGCTAGAATAATTCGTACTTGAATCAAATAATCCGTACTTGATTTAAGAAAATCCGTAATTACCGTACTTTGAATTTTGAATTATGAATTTTGTTGATGTCAAGTGTTAAATTTACTAAAATTAACTAAATCTACAATATGTACAAGCTCCACAACAGTACTTTAATAGGAAGGGTTAAAACCGCTAGTCATACGATTTGTAATAAAGTCTAGACCTAAGTACGCCTAAGTATAGACGTACTTGTCCATAAGTAATAGACGGGTAGAAAGTTATTGTAATGAAAGCTACAGTTTTCTGTTTGCTAATATTTGGAACACTAGTTCTGTGCTTAAATGCAAAATGCTAATATAGTTTTCTTTACTATTTTAATGCTTTAAATAAAATTTAACTAAATAAAATATTAATTTTTAAACATGCAATAAAGGTCTGCTAACACATATGGAACACATGCGTATGGATCCTAAACATCAGTTTGCTGCCCAGTATGTTTTATCACGAGCTGCAGCTGAAAGAAGAGATCGTGATAATATTTTGGCTGCAACTTTGGCGGCATCATCAGGCTCCAGTGGAGCAGGCCTAATACCTCTTTTAGGTGAAGGAAGTGGTGCGGGTGGAGGAGGATCGAATTCATTATGCCCTTCACCATCAGCAAATTCTGAATGTTCTTCAACCGGTCGTTTATCGTCTTCAGCTGCTTCTGATCCAGGCAGTGGCATAAATTTATTAAATACCAACAATAATACTAACAATAATAACAACAACAATAACCATGTCAATAACAATTGCAATAGCAGCAGCAGCAACTTGAGTTTGAGCAATAAATTGAATGATATTCTACGTACCGGCAGCAACACAAATCATCCCCTTTGTGCGCCACCGCATCCCCATTCTCATGCACACAATCCCCATCAAAATCATTCTCACACCTTAGCCAGCCATAGCTATGGCGGCATGCCGGGGGTGGATGCGGATTTACAAAATCGTATGAGTTTAATGGCAGCTGCATCGGCCGCCGCGGCTGCTGTGGCAGCCACCGCTAATAACACAAACGTGGCTGGGCTATCGTCGCCTCAACGATTTGGTGTTGAGCCTTCGCATCCCACAGCTGGTAATGCAGCTGTTCAGGCAGCCGTCGTTAATCTGGCTGCAGCCATGCGCTTAAACCATACCACCGGTACCACTTCAACGACAGCTGGAGGTGCTAATAATGATGCTTCCATAGAAGCGAACATACAACAAACTCCAAATAATGGCCAAACACAATCGAATGGGTCACAAAATCACTTAAGCGGTAGAACCATATCACCCGGATCTCATCATCAAGGTTTGCAAGATGACGCCTCGGCAGCTGTTATGAATGCAATGCGCGATTCAATGATGCGAACAACAATGATGGAAACCTCTGCTCAAGATACAACTCATCACCAGCAACAAATTCAACTTCAGTCATCAGGCCATACTTCATACGCCCATGCAAATAATACAAACATAACAACACAGCAGACTAATAATCATCATCATACCCAACAGCATCAGCAGCAACAATCAACACAACATTTACAACATCTGCAACAAAACCCAACTGCCACCGGTGGTGGTGCATTGCGTAATCTGCATTCGCATCACAACCAAACAGTCAATAATTCGCTGCAGACGACAGCTTCACCTCCGCCGCCGTCATCACACTTGCCAGAAACAGCATTGCATATGCAACAGCAGGCCGAAGCCATACTTAGATCTCATACAGAAGCTGCTTTTCGGTTGGCAGCATCAGTCGTTCAGCAGCAAACTAATGAAGTCGCTACCAACAATAACAACAACAATAATAATAATGAAAAACACGAACAGACACAACAACCACCTCAGCAACAGCAACAGCAACAGCAGCAAACAAAAAATCCATTAACGGAGGAGAACTCTCAGCACAAAATCCATCTGAATCAACAAGGCACACAGGACATCAGTGAAGTGATACGCCTGCAAGAACATCGACTGGAACAGGCTTTACGCTTGCACAACGATGCGAGGACATTCAGTTTCCTTAACCCATCTGCCACCCAACAGCAGCAGCAACAACAGCAACAACAACAACATCAACAGCTAAGCAACCCAACAAATCATGCCAACTCAAACACATCGAATACAACACAACCGCCACAACAACATCATCATACAACGTGAAAAAACTTGAATATATTATCTTAAGTTCATTTTTTATACACATATGTATGTATATATGTACATACACTACATACAGATATAAGTACATATACATGCATATGTAAATTTGAAAAGTCATTTAAAAAATATAAACTAAAAACATAATTAAATTAAATTATGAAATTAAAAACTACAAAAAAAAATACAAAAACAGACAAAATAATATCTAAAAACTAAAAACAATACATATGTATGTATGTTATGAGTGAGTAACAAGAGAAAAACTAAAAATACACATGTGCTACATATGTAATTAAGCATTTCAAACCTACATATTAAAATTATTGTTAAGCTGCGGCTAATTTTAAGCAGAGAAACAAATGTTTATTTCAAACTAACATTAGATGTATGTGTGTGTGTGTGTGTGTGTGCGTGTGCGTAAATGTATGTATGAAGGTATGTTGGTACGTGCATATTCCAGCAATGTACCACATACATGTGAGTCCATGTATGTATGCATGTTCATATGAATGCATGCATGCTGGTGCATGTGTTAGGGAGAGAGTCTCACTGGAAATGAGTGCACACTTCCATACATACATACATACATATGTGGATATGCATGAGTATATTAATTCATTCCCAGCAAACGCAATTAGGTAATATCACAAGCCCGATAAATTACTCTAAATTAAAAAATGTTAAATTCCAGCAAAAGTAATTTCTAAATTTAATTTAGATAACATGGTCATAATGTCTGAGATGAGAACGTCAGATTCAATTGTAGAGAGGATTATAGTACATATCGCTCCTTTATTGCAACATAGTCATATCTCAAAAATGGGCTTTTCGAGTTAACAATGCAGAACTGTTAACAGTACTAACTTTTATATTGTGGCAAAATTTTATTTAAATTACCTTTAAACTGTTTCCTTTAGGAGATATTTTCTAAAAAAAAAATTTCTAAGTCTTGTATGGAAACGAAAAATTTGAAATGTGTTTTTCTCGAAACAAGCTTTTTTGCGTTATGACTATGTTGCAATAAAGGAGCGATATGGACTTAAAATTAGTATTATTGCAGTCTTATGGTAACTTTTACAAGATCCTTCTTATCAGAAATCTCATCGTAATAATCTTATAGTAAGAGCTGTTAAAAAAAAAACGACTGTGTATGTATTTGTTTACAAAAAAACCCGATTATTAGTTTTATATAATATTTATTAGGGGTCTGATTCACTATCCTACACGATCGTACAATTCATTCACAGGAAAATGTTCGAAAAGTCTGGCCGACTTTATAAAATCGCTTCAAAATGGCCACACTATGATGCAAGAAGGATTTTAATTAATTATTTACATAGTAAAGTATTTAAAAACTGTTATTACAATAATAATTTTATATTACTCCAGTTTATTTTGCGAGGCACCAATAATATTTTTACAATAAATGGCATAAAATTTTTCAAATCTTAATTTTAGTACTTTTATTTAGTACTTTTACTTTATGTTTGGTAAATTGCAATATTGGGTATGATAGTGAATCACGACCTTTGAAAACACACTTTTCGCTCCTTTATTGCACCACAGCCATAAATAAAGAATGCTTGTTTCGAGAAAAACACTTTTCAAATTTTAAGTTTCCATACAAGTCTTAGGAAATTTTTTTAGAAAATATCTTCTAAAGGAAAGAATGTAAAAGTAATGTGAATAACTTTTTGAGACAATATAAAAGGTAGTACTGTTAACAATGCTGGGGCCAAATCACCGCATACGATATCGAGCAAAATTATCGAAATTTTTCATTTTGGTATCACGGCATACGATATCGAATAAACTGTATTGCAATAATATAAAAAAGTTAAAGGATTTATTTTTTGTATTCCTACTTTTAGGGAACGTATGGTCTTCAATCTATTGTATTTTGTTTAAACTACGATCCAATATGCATCGGTTGCCATAATTTAGATGTATCGTAATGTTATTCGATACGATAGTTAATTCGATATCGTATGCGGTGATTAGACCCCTGCATTCTTAACTCAAAAAGTAAATTTTTTGAGATATGACTATGTTGCAATAAAGGAGCGTTTTGTATAAAGAGAAAATAGTTGGCATAAAAGATTTATGGGCTTGTGACGGAAAATGTGGAAGCGTGAAACACGGCTTAAGGCTAAGATAGCTGACTGCAATGGTTTGTAGCTACTTATAACGGAATTAAACAGCTGATCGGTTTTTTTGTGTGTAAGGCAGTCAGAACGGTTATTGAAAATGGAATTTTCGTACATTTTTTGCAATGTTGTCAACATGCTGATATAAAAAGCTGTTTAATTCCATTACTTCACAACTTTAATTTAAAAAAATTGTATTTACTTTGTTGAAAATTAAGTACTAATTGCTAATGCAATTAAAGTGAGAACGCGTTACGATCAGGTATGCTCACAAGAAAAAATACATTCATGTACACTATAGAGTGCTTCAAAGAAAAAATTGTTCCAGTTAACCCCTAGTCTCTAAGATAATGTCACAACAATTACAAAACTAATTTTATAATTCTTTTGCCACGCCTACAAATATCGCCCTTTTAGTATTTTGTATACTGTGTCGTCATTTTTAGTCCGATCATAACTTTTTATATATCGGTGTTCATCACAATGTAAGAGCTATATTTCTTTAATCTTTTACACTGTCACGTCAAGTTCTAGCTATGGCTTTTAAAAAGTGGTAATGCCACATTCTTTTGAACCAATAATACTAAAAGGGTAGTGTTTGTAACCGTGGCAAAAAAATTTACATATTATTTAATTTTGTTTATTTTATTTTTTGGTTTGAAATTCTTTGTATTTTATCTTTAACCACTATTTTTATTTAGTATGGAAGGCGAACCTTTCTCATATACACTCACGTTTGTTGCTGCAATCTTGTTGCCCATATGAATAGAAGAAGAATCACGATAATACATGATCACCAATTAAGAAAATCGGGTTTTATTTTAAACACCGAACTTTATTTCTCAAACTGAATCTACAGGCTCAAATTTATATATTTTGTTATTTTGTATTAAGCTTTATATATATCTCCCAATTTTTTAATGGATTTACTTTTGAGCATAATCGGCACAAAATGAATTATTGGGCGGTCGTATAATTTTGCATCATTTGCATTGGTAGTATTCAAAGTGGTATGCGTAAAGGCGAAGACCATTTCTAATTGAAATACACATATTTCACTCGTGCTCTTTTATTGCATTAAAACTTTATTTGACTTTTTATTACTTGAACAGAGGGCTTTGCTAGTGCAAAATTAATTTATATTAAAATCTTTTACACTTCAAACACTAAAGTGTATACAACTATGTATATGAGAATTATTATTAAGTATTCTAAATGGCATATTTATAAGAAAAAAATGTTTTTGGAACAAAATTTTTTATGGAATTTTCTAAGGCAACGTTACGAGTACTAGATAATGGAATAAGCCAGAAGGACAAAATTTTGACATTTTGTAATTTTTAGCAATTTTTTGGTTTTGTATTTATTGTTATTAAAATTTTCGAAATAAAACTCATTTTCATTTCTATGAATTTTCCCATAACATTATATGTATGTAAAAACATATCCAGCCGTATTCAAAACAATTTCTTACAGACCGTTTATAGGCAAAATTCAATAAATTTGTGTTCATAAATGATTAATAGCCTTATAAACGTTTTATTAAAGGCCTTGTTGCACGATCGTGCGATCTACTAAATAAGGCAAGCGTGCTGGAAAAATACTAAAAATGCAACCGTGTGCCAGAGTTTTTGACAAATCGTGCGATTTGAAAAATTTTATGAAACTTTTCAAAACATTATGGTTTCTGTAAGATCAGTGTGGTACATATTGTGAAAAATATAATATTGTTGGTACCACGAGAAAAAAATTCAAGTAATGTAAAATTATTCCGGCATGTTCTAGAAAAGTAGTAGAATGGAAACAAAAAATGATTTGAAAAGTTAACTTTTCATTTTTTTTTTTTTTTTTTTTTTGTTATGAAAAAGTAGTACTGCCTGGCTCACGATGTCGTTTCGTAAACGTTCGTCATAATTTTTAAGGTCGAAAAACCTATGCCGATGTCTTTTATAAGCTTTGTTTTTCACTGATCTTATATCATATGCCTTGTCAACCTCCGATATACTCGTTAGTTGAATATTAGTTGACTACAAGTCACTTATTTTTAATATAAAACATTAGCGAACGTAAACGAAACGACATCGTGAGCCAGGCAGGTAGTTTTGGGTGTTTCATTCTTTCGTTCGAACTGAACTTCGAAAATATAACTTGGATCAGCGTTGTCAACTCGGGGCGTTTCGCACCGTTTTTGGTGCTTTTTAAAACTATTTGTGCGAAAAATTCGTTAGTCGGTGCGTGGTGCGGTTTTTTTAAATTTTCGGTGCGCTTTTTAAATTTCAGTGGAACAAAATCAATTTCAACTAAACTTTCCAAAATTATTACGTTTCATTTTGCGTGGAAAACGTACCATGTTACATGCAAAAAGTAAGAGAATCTTGCTGTTGTATATTATACACACTCTCAAAAGAAAACGAAACATTTCGTTTTATAAAATTTGCTGCTTTTAGAAAGTGTTTTGCTATTAAACGATCAAGCCAAGTTTGTCAAATATTGTAATAAATGCAGTCTCTGAACTCAAGAAGTTCGTATTTACGATGGTTCGTGAACTCGTTACGGTTTTGGTATTTGGGAAATGACGAAATTATTAAATAAATTATAAAGTTTTTCTAAAACGTTTGCATTAAATATTGATTGCGGTAAACTTCATCTTTTATTTGCTATAATTGTGGCAAATATTCGTATATTTCAATAAATTCTTTTAAAGACACTGCTTACGAAAACACAAATGAAATGTATACTGTGCTTGATAGACTTGCTATTAATCGAATTTGAAGGCTTGTAGTATGATTCTGTAACTTTTAATGATCCGATAATCGTAAATTCTTTCGACATATTTCATCTCTTGCAGAAACGATTGTATGCTCCTGAAATATCGTTTTGACGATGGTAAGCAGGTGTTTTGGGTTCCTGATAATAGGCAGTAAAAGTAACAGCTGATTTCGGTCGACAGCAAATATAATTAAAGGATATTGCTTAATAATAAACTTGATAAAATATCATTATAATTATTGTAAAGCATCGTGTTAGAGGCCAAGTTTGACAAACACGAATTCTAGCTATTGCGCGAATTTGATGGCATGCCATCAGGCGGTGCTATCAGGCCTAGTTTGATTGTATAATAGTCGCTTAAAAGGCTGTTTCATTATCGTGTTTTTAATATAAAAATATTGTACTTCTTAAAATATAGAATAGGTTTTTAAAAACGAAAGGAAAATATTAAAAATTCGGTGCGTTTTTGTTGAAATAACACGCTTTTTCTCCACTTTTGGTGCACTTTGAAATTTCAAAGTTGACATCACTGGCGTGTTAGTTCAATCAAGATTGGGCCGCGAGTATAATCCGTCGTGTGAACATGCTATAAGAAATAAAAGCTAGAGATAGCTCAAGAATTGCCAAAAAAAAAAGTTTTTGTGTGTGGACAAGAAACGAAGTGTAAAGTTTTTTATATATAAATTTTATAGGGCATTTACATTTACCCAAAATCTAGTAGATTTGAATGAAACCCCTGAATAAAATCTTAACCGTTTACACTTCCATTTTGTGACTAATAAGATTTAATTTTCATAAAATCATTTTTTGCAAACGGTTTGACATCAATAAAGGCCTCATTAGTTTTTACTTTCTGTTGCCGTTCTGTGACGTTCATTTCTGTAGCAAATATTTTACAATTACTTTTTCCGTGAAAATATTCAGCTGTTTTTTACAGTAGAACATATATAAATGAAAAACATTGGAATGAAGAATAAAATATATACATAAATATTAACTTGTATGAAAAAATAAAAAAATTTATAATTTAGAAATGGTGATCAAACAGCCCACTTCTTTCTCACAATCTGACACTTCTTATACAAAATATAATTTTTTCTTTTGCTAAAATAATATTCTTCTGATCATTCACAGTTGCTTAATTGATAAAAAAAATCTTTGACACAAATTTTTTTTAGCTTTTGATAAAGAAAAATGTTATACACATTTAAACAAAAAATTAATGTTTCCATATCTGAAAAAAGTAAAACATACACATATCTGGCCATCACTTAGTGCCAGGTCACACACAGCAACTTTAGTTGGGCAATTCTTCACTTTATAGAAGCTTTCGGTGAGGGAAATAAGAAGGGAAAAAGAATTGCAATATACTCGGCAATTCTCAGCAACTCCTTACTTTTCTCTCATGTGTGTATGTGTGTGTGCATATACAATGTAAATTGTATGAAATAATAATTAGAGAAAGCTCAAGAATTGCCGAAAAAAGTTTTTGTGTGTGGACAAGAAAGCAATTCCAAAAGAAAATTGCTAAAAAGTTCGGCACTTCGCTCTGTCTGACCTTAGACTTAACGTTGAATTCTATTTTAGACAGATTAGTCCGCAACAGAACAGAACGAAAAAGTGAAAACAAACCATGTATATATATTTTCAATTGAACAAAAACAAAACAGCTGTTACAGTACGGAAAAGAACCTACAAACTAATTCTGCCTTAACTCTGTATCACAATGAATTCACCACACTGTATCACAATGAACTCACCTTTTCCATGGTACAGTTTTTTTATTACAGCGTAGTAGTTTAAAGTATTATTTTGAACAAAATCACAGTTGCGTAATAGAGTACTTTAAAAATCTACCAGATTTCATCAGAATCTAGTCGCAATCTAGATTTCATTTTGTATAACAAAGCTCGCCAAAATCAACTAGATTTAATTCGAAATTCCAAAAGTAGTAGATTTGGCTTAGCTGTAAATGGCCTATAATACAATAAAAGAACCAGCTACGAGTAGTTAGTTCACTGTTAATTAACAACTAAAGCTAACACATGTCTGGGGTATTATAACATAACATGTTAAGCCGAGATAAGACTAAGAAAACTTTTTAAGATAAATTTCAATGAAAAACTATATTTAAGAACAAATGAAAATAAACCAAAATTAGAAAAAAATTTTGTCAATAATACGAAAAAATATTCTTACAAATAAAAGTTTTATTTTTAATAAATTAATGAAATTAGATGTCATATTTTGGATTTTTAAAATTAGACTTAAGTTGTTATGATAAAACACCACAGATATGTATTTTAATCATAAATGGGTTTCACTCTTGTCATTACACGTACCACGCTCATGATTACAACCAAGGTTAATGAAGTAAAATTATACGAATATAAATTTATATAATAAATTAAGAAAATGAGAAAGATATCAAAAGCTTAATACGGAATAAAAAAAAAATTTTTTAATTTAGGGCCTGGCCCACTATATCACTCGACATCGATCGCTCGTATAAATACATGCATACCAAAAACAACATTTTAAAATTTGTTTTTGTTTCAAATGTATTCATGCGAGCGAGCGATGTCGAGTGACATAGTGGGCCAGGCAGTTAGTCTGTAGATTCAGTTTGAGAAATTAACTTTGGTTTTTAAAATAAAATCTACTACTTTATCTGCTAGTTCTGAGACAGCAAAAGCTGTACAAACAATTAACAAAATGCATATGTGATTCAATATAAGATGAATATAGATAGAGAATAATTAAATGGCTGAGTGGTCAAAGCAGCAGATCGTGATACGTCATGACCCGAGTTCAAATCCCAGTGGGTGCTGATAGTAGTAGTGTAGCGACTACGAAACAGCTAGTTGTCCCCCAGCTAAAGATTTGATTATTATTTTTCTTGTCTTCTTCAATCAAAAATTATTGGTCACAGCAGATTTGTATTGTAAAAAATCCATCTTCAGAAAAAACTTATGGAAGCAAAAATCAAAACAAAAAATTTAATTTAAAAAATTATAAAGTTCAACAAAAAATTCAATAAACTAAAAACTACTTTCCTTAATTCGTATGATCACACAAAATCGTGCTTCAATTCTTCCCACATTCATGTGGGCAACACGATTACAAAAAATTTAACACGAGTGTATATAAATATTAGTTTTCTCGTGAGCACCCATGATCGTGAAAGAATGCATGCTCACTACCTTTAATTGCATTGGCATTAGCTTAATGTATTTAATTTCTAGCATACTAAATACAATTTCTAAAACTCAAGTTATGAGGCAATGAAATATATTGTGGTTTTAATTTGACAACACTTCAAAAAAAAATTTAAGAAAATTCAAATTTCTACAAATTTATACATTTCTATTACGTAACATTACATTTCACTAACCGTTCTAACTACTTTACACATAATAAAGTCGATCAGCTGTTTAACCCTATTACATTTATATTCCATTCCAGTCGGCTAACTGAGCATTTACCCTGCTCAAATCTAGCATCTACCATCAATTGCAAATATTTCAGAAAAAAATGAAATAAAAAAGGATTATAATTTGCAATCAATAATATAATTGTAGCAATCAATAATCGCTGCAAGAACTATTTATTACAGAAAAAAATGCACAAGCAAATAACGCTTAATAAATGCATTTGGGAAACAGACAATCTTGCTCAAATGGTCTTGCATCATTGCATTTGCAAAAACAAATATATTAGCCCTAATCACAATCGTATGCAAATGGCCTTGCATCATTGCATTTGCAAAAAATTGGAGTATATTTTAACTTTACACTAACAAAATATACTTAAAAATGTCACTTTTGCAATTGCAAAAATTTGCCATATCAAATGCACAAGATTGTGAATAGGGCTATTATAATTCGATTCACAATCTTATGCATATGAGGTTGCATATTTCTGCAATTGCAAAAGTGTTGGTGTAAAGTAAAAATATACTCCACTATTTTGCAAATGCAATGATGCAAGGCATTTGCACAAGACTGTGAATAGGGATTATATGTGCAAATGTAGAAATATGCTATTTCAAATGCACAAGATTGTGAGTAGGGTTATTATGATTTCGTCTAGAACAATGTCGTTTTGACGACGAAAGTGGCTTTGTTGCCACTTTCTGGCAACGAGACTAGTAATCGAAAGATGTTGGATTGGATAAAATGAGATAGGTACATCTTGCAAAGATGTTGAAAGATATTAGCCTGATTCACAATCTTGTGGATTTGCGATAGCGTATGGCAGTTGCAAATATAATACCTTTTGTGTGGATATTGTTAGTGTAAAGTAAAAATATACTCTTTCATTTTGCAAATGCAATGATCCAAGGCCATTTGCATAAGCTTGTGAATCGGATAAAGATTTCTAGCATGAATAAAAAATAATAGGTAGGCGCTTTGCGCAGGTCCGTGACGTAGACAATGAACAAAAGAGAGTGAAAAACAATCGCAAGCATTTATTTGTTGTAAACAAGTAATTGTAGTCCCGCGTGACGTCATGAGCAGTAGGAAAAAAAGGTAGTGAGGAAGGTGTTGGACTAAATTTTGCTAATCTCAGCAGTGTCGTAGGTATATACACTGGGCATTGATCACTTTTAACTAATTTAATTCCAACATTTTAAATGCTGCAATAGAGTTTGTTTCAGTCTTTCGTGTTGTTATCGTTAACATTTCGCGAACACTACTCCCTCTTTCCTCATCATCATACCCTATTTTCCCAGTTCCAGTACAGTGCGCTGCATATGTAGGGGTTATCCCCTGAGTACTGGTCCCAGATAAAAAAAAATGATTTTGTCAATTTTCGGCGTCATCTTAGTTATTTGTTTCATGATTTCTAAAACACTTTATTCCCTATGCGATTACACATAAGAATCTTCAACAAAATCACAGAAACTTCTGCTGATCAAAAACAAGTGGTTTCTTCTCGGCTGTCAAAATTTTATCCATTCTTTTAGTTTAATATTACAGTACTTTTCGCTTGTAGCCGCTTTACCAGGTACTATGCCAACCTAAATTAGCGCGTCAAGCGTAATTTCTGTGTAGAAAATCCTCATGTACATACAAAATATATGAGACCAACCCAAATAGGGCGGTATCAACGCTTTGCAATTAGAAAAAACGATTTTGACAGAGCGTAATAGAGAAAGCTTTACTGTCTAATTTACGTTATGCCGATTTCGACAAAATGATGTTACATTCTACGAACAAAGTTTTTGTGTCGTTTATGGCAATAGTATCCATACCTAGTAAAGCTGCCTTGTCCACAACTGTAGTTGCATATCATTTGTGGAATATAAGCGAATTTGGACTGTGAGAGTATTTTGCTTTTAAGCCTCTCTATGGATTATAAGTATATGCGCCTATAGTCCACCATTTCGACTACATAAAAACTATTTTCTCCAACAACATTACTTTTTAACACGTTTATATTAGTTTCACTTGTATGTTTGTTTGCTTGCAACACCCGCAATCCATGTCATGTGGATAATTATTACATATGTAAGTATATAAAACTGTATATACAGTGTTACTGTATTGCTTCCGGGGAAGTGGGGGAATTTTGGGACTCACGAAGCCAATTTTGGGAATTTCCAAAAATTCGGAACCACTTTGCCAACCGGTTGGGAAACGGGTTTTCATATTCGATGCCCGTTTTTGCCATGGAATATGCATCTGAACCATAAACGGTCATTCGATTTATTGCGAAAACTGAAGTTGCTGTATTGCTTATGGGGAAGTGGGGGGATTTTGACGTCTTCTGAAGCCGACTTTGGGAGTTCCCAGAAAAATTCGAAACCACTTCGCTAACCGAATCGGAACCAGTTATTCATATTCGGTATGCGTATTGACCGTGGAACATGTATCTGAACTATTAACGTTCATTCGATTTAGTGTCATACTACCATATTGTTTCCGGGGAAGTGAGAGATTTTAGCAATTCCTAAAGCCGGTTTTGGGAATTCAAAAAAATTAGGAACACGCACATTATACGGATAATTACCTAGTTATATGGTTAATTAGTGTGATATCGAAGCGTGTTTTTTAGTTTTTGAAACTATTTTATTTAAATTATTTGTTTTTGTTGTTTTAATTTTTCAAATATTCTACAAATTGAAATTAAATAAATATTATTTGGCCTGAAGAAGCTATCCAAAGGAAAGCGAAATATTGCCAGATAATTAAAAACCAAAAAAACTAAAAATTCTAAGAAAGACCTTAAGCTCGAACAATTACACATATTAACTATTTTAACGTATTGACTTGAAACGTATTTTCATTTTACACATATCAGCTTAAAAGTGCCAAAGGTATTCAGGTCGTTATAAAATGCATTGTAGATACGAATGATATCAAAACCGGATTGGAAGACAATGGCTTTAATATTAAAAATGTAAGAAAAGATTAGTAACCGTGAAAAAATTTCTCAACCCATGTTTAGGGTTCAATTGGAACCAAGAGATGTTATCTTAAAGAATAATAAAGTGCATCCAATTTATAACCTTAAATTTTTTTTGCATCGTAAGGTTACCGTTGAGGAGTCTCATAATCGTTTAAGGCGAGTTCAATGCCTAAACTGACAATAATTTGGTCATAGTAAGACCTATTGTAAGTTGCCAGCACTTTGCGTTGTGTGTTGAAAAAAATGCAGTAACTGTGGAGGTAACCATACTGCATAGACGGGAAGGGAACAACGCCTCCCCGTCTATACTTTCTTCAAGAGGTCAATGACAAATATGCCCTCAATTTTAAATATGCCACAATTTCTACAGGTACGCCAGTCAACCAGCCATATAAACGTGCAAAAATCAAGTTTCTTATTCTAATGTGGTTAAGTACGATGTACAAATTTTGAATCAGGAGCCCAAACCTCAAAACTCCGACCAAAATTTTAGCAATCTTGAAGCAACTCTGTAAACTCTTGTTCAATCTATAAATACTTTTACCGTTTCAATGACAACCATGATGCAGAAAGTGCTGAAAATTCAATCCACTATTTTGCAGGCAATTTTAAACAAATGAATTGGTTTAAAATATGTTTCTGGAACGCAAACGGCATCCGCCAACACAAAAATGAACTTGAGTTCTTTCTTATGGAAAAGCAAATCGACATAATGTTGATTGCTGAAACTCATTTGACAACCAACAATTATTTCAAAATTAATGGCTACGCACAAAAGATCCCCGTGGAAGATCTTGCGGCGGTTCGGCAATTTTGGTAAAGACCAGATTTAAGCACTGTCTAATGAACGAGACACGTGAGGAATATCTCCCAGCTACAAATACTTATATGCATTGATCATTTTCATGAACAAATTGTTATATCCTGGATTTACTCACCACCACGATTTTCAGTAGCAGAAAACCAATATTCACATTTTTTCAAATAACTTGGGCCTCGATTTTTAGCGGCTGACGACTATAACGCTAAACACACGTTTTGGGGATCACGTTTAATTTCTCCGGAAGGCCGTACGCTTTTATATTTTAACGTATTGACTTGAAACATTTTGATATATTTAAAACTTGCCATATGTAAAAGTTGCCAGAAATGTAAATAAAAAAGGTTATAGCAAAAAATGTAAAAGAACCCAGAGTGGACTATACTTGTATGTGAAAGTTTTTCCGTACAATATTAGTTACGCACGCAAAGAAAATGTGGGCTTTAAACGAAAATTTACTAAAGCGAAGTGAACTTTAGAACAAATACTTTGTACGAAATTTCACAAATGTCTTCAGGTCACTATGACAGTTTCTGGCATTTAAATTATAAGCAAAAATACTGTAATACGTTCACTCCTTGTGCAATATTGAGATCAACATGAAGAAATCAGTTTACTCATGCTGAGACTTTCCCTCTGATATGCAGATGCGGTGTAAGTGTCAGATTATATTAAATTGAAAAAAGCTATCATACTCACTGGATTGTTTCCGTCTGAAAACATGTGAGTCTTGTATTTTGTTACGTGATTGATGGAAAGTTTAGTTTCTATACCAACAGGGCTGCCAGACTCACTTGCCGAATTTCCGATACTGAATATACATATTTTACACAACAATATAGTTAAGGCCCTGATTCACTAACCTACACGATCGTACGGTTCATTCACAAAAAAATGTCAATGCATGATGCTACACTATTATAGAAGAATGATTGTAACATTTTATGTTTATAGTGAAATAATTGAAAACGATTTATACTTCCTTAATCATTTTTCGGCGTATCATTTTTTCTATTTATTTCTCTGAATGTCATATGATGCGCTATAAAGGCGACTCTATGCGATATAGAAACCAATATTTTATAAAAATTTTCATAAAATTATTTAAATCGCACAACTTGTTAAAAAAATCTCTTACACAGTTCCATCTTGAGAATACGCCATCATATTTTCCACCTGGATTTTTGTTTCTAATTTTTATACCCTCGAAAATAAGTTTGTGATTCCGTTTGTAATTACTATAATTTTCATTTGCGACCCTATAAAATATATATGTATATTCATAATCAGCATTTATTAAAAATTCGATTAAGCGATGCCTGTCTATCCGTTTGTCCGCTGTTGAAATACCGTTTTTGCGAAAACTATTAGACTTAGAAACTTTTTTCTTTTACCGTTCATGGTTTTGCTATAGAAATTCAGTAAAATCGGTTCACATATAGCTGAGATATATCAAAAATTCCGAAAAAAGCCATTATTTTTTGCAATTTTGTATGAAAGTTTTTTTTTTAAATTATTTCTTTTGTTTCAAACATCACACTTATTAATAATGGTAATTAAAAGTCAAAACAAAAAATTTCCCGATATCGATCCATATATATCCGAGATATAGCCTAAACCGATTGTTTCATGAAAATGCTTAAACATTTTGTTTGCTTAAAATTAATTCTGGTAATAAGGCAAGTTACTAAGATGGAAAAAATTAAAATTTTCGATATCGGTCCATATACATATGTATACCCGAGACATAGTCTAAACCGATTTTTTCATAAAAATGTTGCGTAAGCGAACTTAAGAATTTTTTTGCTTAAAAACAGTTCTGGCAATGGAGAAAAGTTACTAAAATACAAAAAATACAAATTTCCGATATCGGTCCATATAGGCAAAACCGATTTTCCATGAATATATCGCGTAAGCGAACTTAAACATTTTTTTTTGTGCTTAAAAGCTGTTCTGGTAATAAAAAGAGGTTACTGAAATACAGTAACTGTGAAAATGATTTACATCCGTACCTGCCTTGACGGCCTAACCTGATGGTGAATCAATTCCACGAAGTGAATTTTTCACGATTCACCAGCGCCCCGTGTGGCTTGCTAGGCTCACACAGGTAGCAATTCTTGTCATATGATTGCGGTCATATGAACAACTTCTTGTTGAGGAGTTCGGGCTTTCTAATCCCTCATGTATGCAATTTCCCAGCAATCAATGGAGGACAAGGCTTAATGAGTTGGTAGGCCGAAGCCCATTAAGAGCATCAGCCCTTCAACCAACTCACCCGTCAATCATCACCACTGGTTCCTTACAGTACACGTATCTGTTGTATAGGCAACGAATCCTCGGGAGATTGTTAGCCCTCGAAAAAAGCCATCACCAAACAATTATCAAGGATACTAACACTCCCTTCCTGCGTTTTAGGTTTCAACCACAGTCAGAACGTTTAAGCCAAGGTAGGCACCTCAACCATGATCAGCCCGGGTCGAACCGCAAGCAGAACTTCCCGGGGGCCATGCTGATCCCCGTTCTGCCAATTTATACCCTTGGTAAGGGTTTCGGAAGCCAATACAACATAAGTCATGTGGCTTCCTAGAGTTTTGTTTGCCGCACCAAACGAGGTACCCCTTCCCCTCTTTTCACCGAAAAACAGAGCGCCTAAGTTAGGAATACGCCAAGGCAAAACCTGTTCCCCGGGGGGATGAAGTACAGTAAATGAGAAATTCCTATATCGGTCCATGTAATATTTACTATATATATGTATATATACGTGACTATCGTGAAGGGTATTTTAGAGTCGGCCTAGCCGAATATACTACGCCCTTACTTGTTCTTAAATTAAATAATGCTGAAAAATTCTAAATATATACGTAATTGAAAAATGCTAACTTCTAAATGGAAAATTAGCTGCTAAATCGGAAAAATAAATGCTAAATTTAGTCGCAAAAATGCTCACGCTACATAGAATAGTGATGCCTAAAGAGTAACATATGTATAATATTCGATATAGTCACATAATTCTGGCCTGAAGCTTTTTACTGACAAATTTGAATGGCTTTAGTAACTGGGCTATCTGGTAACTCAAAATCGTGGCCACAATCTTATCGTCTTTCTTTATGAAATGCAACCATGGTAGGGTTGCTTGGATTTATTTTATAAATACTTTGAAAACAAATAAAATTATGGGAAACCTGATGACCAACTCAGTGTTTTTAACTGTCAATAAGAAAAGAGTATTTTTGACCGATACCTACTTGGTACTCGGTAGTAAAGTATCGAGTATTTACTTGTATTTACTCGTATCATTTCATCCCTAGTTGCCATTGATGTTCCAAAGTGGCTGCATTCTTTACCGTGTAGTCTAGCATTTCTTCCTTAAAACTTTTAAACTATTTATATTTTAAACTATAGAAAAAAAATTGTACTTTTGAAGCTTAGAAAATTGTTTGGCAAACGTTGTCGTAACTGATAAATCAATTGTGCAATAATTAAATTAAATTAATAATTAATTAAAATAATGTTATCTTAATATTTTTTTATCTTTGTTTAATTAATATATATAAAACAATGTTTTAACTTTTATTTCGCAATATTACGTCAACAATTTGTTAGCATCTTCAGGAAAAATTATTGCATTATATTAGAATAGATATTATATGTATATAAAAATTTTATATAGCTTTTGTTTTATTGTTAACTTTATTTTATAAAACAAAATCAATGTAAAGGGGCATGTTGGATATTAACTTATGTTTCATTTTGTAAATATCTGGCAACTCTCTCTTACATATCAATTACTCTTACATATAACACAAGGTGCATTAACGTATACACGGTGGCAGCACTACGGCAGGTGACAATTTTTTGCTACTGGCAATATAGTAAGCCATTTACGTCAAATGTATTGTTTACATTTTTGAAAGTGAATTTAGTGTTTTGTTCTGAATTAAACATATACAAATTATTTTGTGAACATAAAAATAGTTCAAATAAATATAATGTTTAATTATGAAAAGGTACATTCATAGTTTATAATTGTGAAAATAATTACAAAACTTTTTGATAAACATAGCTTACCAGATGCCTGTTTTTGTTGTATTGTTGTAATTTTGCTCTAGTGCTGCCACCGTGTAGACGTTAATGCACCTTGATATAACATCAATTAAATAAACACTTCTGTGTGTGAATTAGTGTATCCAACTAACAAGATGGAGCTGACAGTAAAAGACACATGTTTGTTTCTCAAATTCAGATACAGAAGTATTTATTTAATTCATTTTATATATAAAAGTAATTGGTATGTACTGTACATAATTTTACCAGCTATACGTGGTCTCAATTTTCGTCTTGGCGCATCTTCAGAAACTTCACCATTTTCCACATGTGTTTCAATTACATTCTCACATACGTTGTTATTGCCATCGTTGCTGTCACTATCAGCGCGAGTATCATCATTTTTGATTACACTACTATTGTCATTATTTGAGATACATGGTGGTTTCTCTGTATTGATGTGTCTCCAACTAACAAGGTGGAGCTGACAGCAAAAGACACGTGTTTGTTTCTCAAATTGTGCTTATTTAAATTTTTATGTAGGAGAAAGTTGCCAGACATTCACAAAATGAAACATAATAACATGCCCCTTCTTACTTTGATTTTGTAATATAAAGTTAACAATAAAGAAAAGCTATATAAAATTATTATTTAAAAAAAAATTATAACAATTTTAATTTTTCCTGAACATGCTAACAAATTGTTGGCGAAATATGGAAAAATAAAAGTTAAAATATTTTTAAATTTTTTATAAAAAACAAGATCTCAAGCTGCAAAAATTTTATATATACTATTTATATTTAGTATTTGTTTCTCCGTTTCAGGATTTATAGTTTCTTTCTTAGGTTTAAGAAAATTTTCAAAATTATAATTAAAATACGGTATTGGTGCAAAGAAATATTCTAAGCAAGATCTTTTAAAAGATTGCTAAATGAACAATTGGAAGGTGCAAGAAAAAGTGCCAAATCGAAAATTTTGCTACTAAATAAGTAATAAAATGGGCACACTGGTGAGCATCACATAGAGTGTCAATGAATACAGAGACAATAAGAGTAACATATTTGTTTTACTCTCTCTCTCTCTCTTAGAAAAAAAGAAACAACACAATTCATAAAATTTTACAATTTTACTACTGATGACTAGAGACAAACGACCGACGATGTCAGAACGAAGATTTTACCGTTACTTTACAAGGAAAATAATATTTAAAGATTTTTCTCTCAAAATTAAGATTTTGAGATTTTGTATTCTAATTAATAATGAGAGAATTATTTGCAAACATCCAATGAATACTGACTTATTTTATAACATTGAGGCAAAAGTCATAGTGAATTAACTTGACAAACACTGACATTATTAAATCATACATGACCAGTGTTGATTGTACTTTGGTATCAATTATGGATTTTTTAAGTACTCGTACTAATACAAACTGTCATAGATGACCAAAGTTGATTACGCCTTACAGGTGTTCTAAATCTTACTATACAATATCATCTAGTTTCATTAGTGAACGACTAAACTTTATAGCAGGTAAAGTCCTACGGTGTTAACTTATCTGCTCATAACGTACTGTCTGCTATGATTGTATGTTATGGCGCTTACTTTTTATTTTAAGGGAAGAATGACATTACTAAGTCGTTGTCGTGCATAACTCGCTCCGTTTATGTCTTATCTGGTTTATTTCATTTCCGATATTTTCGCTTAAATTTCAAATTATTACTGACTCTGTTGCGATTATTCATCGATAAAAATTACATAATTGCAATGTCGCCCAAAAACGCGTCCAGGTTTATTACAGACATATACCTACTTCTAATTTTGGTAAGAAATTTGATTTAGTTGAATTTTTGTTGCAGTCTTCTTGTATTGCCAGGCAGTCAGATCTTAAAATATTGCCAGTAAATTATCTGAAAATGTATTACAATCGTGTGAACTGCTAATTTTTAACTTACAACGTTGTCAGAAAAACCATTGTAAATCAATTGTAAGACGACAATGTTGTCAGGCATCTGACAATCGTGAGAACACTCTTTGTCGGCATTGCCAGATAATTAGCTGGTATTGTAAGCTCAGTTTTGTAAGATGTATAAAATTAATGCACCTGACATTGGCATCATTGCCAGAAAAAAGTTTGATGGGCAACACTGCCAAACAGATGATTGTTGATATACATAAGTGGCAATGGCTTACAACACAACAAACAACTAGCATTCGATTCAGATTAGTCTTTTTCTACTCCTATTGTTAAATAGATTGTACATAAGAAGCAAAGAAGAAAACAAATGCTAATAATATAGTTTTGAACTCATCCAATCTTCGCTTACAATGTATACAGTGTTGGATGCATCTTACGGCCTAGGCCATCGCTGTGTAAATGTAAGTAGGAATTGTATACAGACTTCGGATGGGTCACGCTTACATTGTCAATGGGTCTTAGATCGAAAATGTATGTGACAAAAATTTCACTGGGATGCTTATTTTGATTTGCTCTGTTGACACAATCGCTTACAATCGGATGCTTTGCAAATTGTAAAAACTTGTGGACACTGCTGGGTTGTTGTACGATGAGTGAGCACGGTTGCCATATTTGACGATTTTGGGTGCTGAAAATGGTACGTTGACGATTTGAGGATTTAAGGTCTGTTTATGACGATTTTTGTAGATCACAATTTTACTATTACATCTTTCAAGCAACTTTGGTTTTACAATTGTTGTAAAATAAATGTGTACGTAAATATGTGTGTACCACTGACAACTGTACGTCTCATTAATCCTTACAATATTATAAAAGAAGAAAGTGTTTTTTTTTTTTGTTCAATCAACGAGTTTTCTTATTTCATCGTAGAATATAAAATTCGATGGAATTAGTCCGGCTTAAAGAAACGAAGTCTAGTATACTGATTTGATAAACTTTGTATAGAAGTTTGCTAAATAAATCTGTTATAAACAAAAAATATTTTTTTAGGAATATGGCCGTTGGAATATATACTTATGAAAATAACTTGATATTTGTACAAGTATATATTTGTTGTTATAGCTTTAAATGCTGTAGTTTTTTATTAAAGGCAACAATGAATTGCTTTGCTATAAATTACCCGTTTAAAATATATACATTTTATTCAAAAACGACTAATTTTAATTGTTGACGATTTGCGTTAATCATAATGACGATTTTTTTCTCCGAATTTAACGATTTTAAACCAGATTTATCTGGCATCTATGTGAGTAAGTTTATGTAGCTGAGATTTCAGGCATTTGTGTAAATTGAGTGTTGCCGTGCATGTGTGTAATGAGACTACAAAGATTTCTGAAATGGGCGAGGAAATGACAAATTGCTCTTGGTACGGTACGATTTATGTACGAGTATGCTACACATAGGGTTTGTTCGGAAATGCATCACTGCGCTGTGTCTGATGCGCAACTGTGCGATGCTGATGCAAAACAGGTGATTCTGATGCGCATCAGAACAGATTTTTTCTTCCTGCCTGCGGAAAATTCTTCCTCCATGTCCAATATCAATAACTTTGAAAATTTTACATCACTTTTTATTCTAAATAAAATTAAAAACATAACAAATTAAAGAAAATAATAAAATATTCATTACTTACCCTTCCACTGCATCAGCCATTTTTATGATGCTTGCTTGATGTTTTTCTGCTCATCATCTGCTTAACAGTTGCATTTTAGAACGCAAGACATGAGCAGTGTTGCAAACTTTTGCTTTTTAGAACGTAATGCGCATTAGATGCAGCGCAGTGATGCATTTCCGAACAAGCCCATATTTATAACAGGGGGCTAATTTTCTTATTCGCTTACGTTCGGATTCTTACACGAACGTGCGACTTTTTGCACTTTTGGGATTCTGTTATTCGATATCTACTAAAAGGCATCGTAATTTCTAATGATGGCATTCTATAGCGAGTAATCAGTCAAATGCAACCGTGCGACTTTTAACCCGTAAGCAAAACACCACTCGAAATCGCAGCAAACAGTAAATGAAAATTATTATTTTTTTTTTTATTCAAAATTATATGTAAAAAATTTTTTTTTTTATTTGAGGTCAACAGTAGCAAAAAATAATATATTAAGTATTAAAACTAAATGCGTCTACCTTCAAAGGTCTCAAATATGTGGCGCAACGTAAGATAGTTATTTTATTTGTGTATGTAAAAACACAGGCGTATGTCGACCTACAGAAATAGTATATGAGGTAAAAAATTTCTTTCAATAAATGCTTACTTAACAAACCAGCGGCGGACCATTGAACCGTTCACAGACTGAAGAACATATAGTTGCTGCAGCAGGCCTGGAAGTTATTGTTGAGCAGTAGAAAAACGATAGAACTTTTGGCTCGCTTTTGCCATCAGAAGTGCGAGACATGACATATTCCAATGATTCTGAAAGATGTTTTAGTGTACCTACAATATCACAGGATACAAATAACTATTTTCTTCTTTCATATGATGACAACATCGATTCCTTAATAGTAATTGATGATGAGGTAAAGGGTGGTTAAATTTCAAGGGCCGATGTTGATTTTGAATAAAACACAAACTATTTAGGAAATTATTGTAATTTTATTTTATTATGATATATTGGTATTACTCAATTATGTATGGAACAAAATATCGGCCAAATGGGCGCCGCGACTACGGCGGCACACCTCCATCCGATGGTCCAAATTTTCGATGACCCTGAGGCATAATGGAGGTTCTATGCCATTAATGTGCCGAATTATCTCATCCTTTAGCTGTTGAATTGTTGCTGGCTTATCGAGGTACACCTTTTCTTTCAAATAACCCCAGAGAAAAAAGTCCAACGGTGTCAAATCACATGATCTTGGCGGCCAATTGACATCGCCATTACGTGAGATAACACGGCCATTGAATTTGTTGCGCAAAAGAGCAATTGTTTCGTTAGCTGTGTGGCAAGTGGCACCGTCCTGCTGAAACCACATATCGTCTACATCCATATCTTCTAATTCGGGCCATAAAAAGTTCGTTATCATCTCACGATAGCGAACACCATTCACAGTAACTGCCTGACCGGCCTCATTTTGGAAAAAATACGGCCCGATGATGCCGCCAGCACATAAACCGCACCAAACAGTCACTCTTTGTGGGTGCATTGGTTTTTCGACAGTCACTCTTGGATTCTCATTCGCCCAAATGCGGCAATTCTATTTATTGACGAATCCACTGAGGTGAAAATGTGCCTCATCACTGAAGATGGCTTTCTTCGAAAATTGATCATCATTTTCATAATAAGTCTGGATAACTTGAACACGTTGTTGGATTGTGTAGCTCTCCATGGTTCAAATTGAGTAAGTCTAAAATAGAGAAATGTCAAATCAAATTCGGAAAAAACTTGGCGTTTAGGTGTGGTTCACATTCAACATCGGCCCTTGAAATTTAACCACCCGATAGTTGCTGCAGTAGGCCTTGAACTTATTGTTGAGGAGTAGAAAAACGATAGAACTTTTGGTTCGCTTTTGCCAACAGAAGTGCGAGACATGACACAACCCAATGATTCTGAAAGATGTTTTAGTGTACCTACGATATCCCAGGACACAAATAATCCTGTGTTTCTTTCATATGATGACAACATCGATTCCTTAATAGTAATTGATGATGAGGTAGAAGAAAAAAACAACTATGTGAGAAAAGCTTCCAAAAATAACAACTACAAAAATATCTGCGATAATGAGAAATTTATAGTTTTTCGTTTATTGCTATTCGTTGCTCTCATGTAGAAAGGCCCTAACAAACATAATTTCAATTTTACAGAACAAGGAAAAATCGTAATAGAAATTATATACGTAGCTATATCCAAAAGTATATTCTTTTGTTCAATTGCTTGTAAGAGAGATATGTATGAAAAATTAAATCTTTGTAACACTGTGTACTTGTGTGAAACGCAGTAGATTTCCTAAAAAAAAGCTCCATTCAGGGAAAATGCGAGTTAGGGCATTTCTGCACGAGACCAACGTATTAGTGTTTCCTTTTCAGTTGAAATGTTATTTATTTTTATTTTATTTTTTTAAGTGAAAATATGCATTTATACTACGCAAGCTTACATTTGTTACCATTTTCTTTATTAACAAATAAAAATAAAAGAATTTGTTATTTTTAAATGTAATAATTATGGTCAATTTTTTATTATTTAATTTGCCGAAGAAAAATTATACTATTTCCAAATTTGAATTTGTGCAAACATATGGTTTTTGTTCACAATTTTCACTAGTGTTCTAAAACACATTTTTTTTTAGTATTTTCCAACACTAAGCCAGAAACTCGACTCGCAACGAATAATGTCATTAGAAAATTATACGATATCGAAATTGTTTTCTATTCGCTAGTAATTTCGATCACGAATGCCAGAATTAGCCCCCAGATTTAAAAGAATGATAAGTATATTCGTCTCTATTCGACAAGTCACTTTCACCACAAATACGTGCTCGTTTCATTTTTTACTATTCTAAAATACATATCTATATTCGTTAGAGATGAGAGTGATATACAAGCAGAAAACATATGTTTGCTTTCACATCGTCTGCATTCTAAAGTTCCTTGTCACTGCATTTTAGTCCCAATATTGTTCGAAGCCGATTTTGCCGCATAAAGCACAAATTAACAACAAAATAATAAACTATTTGTGAAAAATTTAAGAATGCATGTTTAATATATTTGGCAATAAAATATATACATATGTATGACGCAAACATCGCTGCAACAATTTAGAGCATTGGTAGAACTTATGTTGGCACATCCTTTATTACTTTTCTTGTCTGCTTTTATAAAGATTAATTATAAACAATAATTTAGAAACGAACTTGAAGCCGACAAAGGAATTAAAAGTATATGATTTTCTATTTTCACTATTTTTATTTGCAATTTAGTTTTGTGCTAGTCAGCTGTGTTGAATGTTGTTTATATTTTTACTAGAGATAACACAAAATTCGATTACTGAAAACGATATTTGTTTGCGCGTATTTTAGCAACTATCGATACCGAGCGACGAGGTGAAGGGTGAATTCTCGAATAGACCTGATTATTTTTATTCTGTAGTTATTTTAAAAAAATGTTTAATTGGAAATTGCAGGCGGGCTTAAATTGTATTGGGACCATATTAAAAATTAAACGAAAATCTAAATTAATTGAAGTACACCACATATGTATGTACATACGTATTTATGGATGTGCGTCAGAGTCAGACAGACAGCTGCGCTTATATATCTTTTGCTGAGAATAATAACTCTCTTTATAATTTGTACTTGTAAAAATAAGTTTAAAGTTCTCACAACAAACAAATATTTACATATGTAAGTATGTATGTATGTATAGTAATAACTTATTTATAGTATTCAAAATTGTGTATTAGAAAACGAAATTTGAAACAAATTATTAAAGAAAAATTAGCGAATTTTAATAAAATAAATCTGGTATTAATTTTTATTAATACATTTCTTTTATAAATGCATTTGTATTTTACATATATTTAAATACGATAAAAGATTATTTAATTTTTTATAAATGTTAAAATTAACTTCTAAAGATAAATTGAAATACTAAAAATTTGTATTAATCTAAAAAAGTATTATAGTAAAACATATTAACATCTATTTTAAGATTTAGTTATAAAAAAAAGATATATAAAAAAAATGAAATGCCACAAAAACATATACATATGTACATTGTATATAAACAATTAAAAAAATTATGTAACAAACCTTTAATGATTTTAATAAAAGTACAGTGGTTTTCCGGTTAAACAAATGCTCCTTGTTATAAATTATTTAATTAATGCAATGTTTATAGATCACGGACGAACAGCCCGTCTAGAAAGTTTGCATAAAAGGCTCTTACAAAATAGAGCGCTTTCCATTCAAATTATCAAGACGGGTCTCTCGCCTGTATTCTGCAAACAGCACATAAGCTTTTAAAGTACAATAAATGAGTGGTATGTCTTAATACACATGCAGGTAATGCCACTCTGGTAAGTGCCACAAAGCTCACGATTTCAGTCTAGTAATATCCTTGAACTGAGACTGTCTAAAGCAAACATGCCCAGGCCTATGCGCTTGGTACTCAATTGTTTTTTATTGTTTTTAAATGCGCTTAGCTATAGGGCAGTGCTCTTTAAGGCCCAATCAGACTATTATACAAGTATAAATACTTTCATTAGATTTTGTGAGATAAAAGTCTAAACACATTTCTTGCGACTGTCAAAAAGTCTAACGTAAATTAGATTTTGCATTCACACCATCACACTTGATATAAACCAATATAGATGTGCCATCATCAAACTTTTCACGGCGGCAGGTGCGGCAATAGACGTGCCGGCGCGTGAAATTCTTCAACAGTTAAAATAATAATTATGTATAACACATCCAAATTCAATAGCACAAACATATTTTATGTTCTAAATATAGCATGAGCAAAATACATTTATAAATGACAGCTAAATTCCAAATTTCGAGCTTTTTTATAACGACAAAAAATACTATCAGTGACGGCACCCCACCGGCTACGAAATAGCCGACTACTCAATTTTTAATTAGCTGGTTTGCTAAAAAACACAACCCTGATCCAATGTAAAGTATTATCGTTTTGAAAAGTTTCAAAAAACAACAAAGTCGTATGGGATGTCAAATTTTTATCGTATTATTTTTCGTATGTATAACGGATTACATTCAGACTATCAGACTTGCACGTATTATTTGAATTAGTATTAATACACAGTATAATAGTCTGAACTGGGCTTTAAGGGCACTTCAGACTATTACACTTTGTATTAAGACTTGTCAAAAAATCAAATAATACGTGCAAACGTGATAGTGTGAATGTAAAGCGTTATGAAAATGAGAAATAATACGGTAAAAGATTTGACATCCCATAACACTTCACCATTTTTAGAAATTTGTTTAGACAATAAGATTTTTCATTGGATCAGGGTTGCATTTTTTGCAAAAGCAAATAATAAAAATATTAAAACCAGACGTTAAGTAAATTGGCTGTTTATTTTCAAGTCATATTCCTTCTTTTACTTTAGGTGTGATAGTGTGAAAACAAAATGTAATGGTACGTTAGATTTTTTGACAGTCGCAACAAATATCTTTAGATTTTTGTCCCACAGAATCCAATCAAAATCTTAAGACTTGTATGATAGTCTGAAACGCCCTTTAATACACAAATAGTGCGCTTAGCATTAGCAATGAAAAATACACAAACAACTTCGTCTTTTATATTTTTTTTCCTTCTTCACCGCACACACACACAAAAGCAAAGCAACAACACTTTCGCATGTTTTGTTGGTAAACATTGACGACACCCAGCGGCGAACATTGCCTACCACATTACTTCTCTTCGATGATGTGTGCCACACTTTGTAATCAAAATAAAAAAAAGTATACTAGGTTCGTATATGAGATGGTGTGCATTACTGACTTACAAGTGTGCATCGGATGATCGCTTCTGTAAGCGAAACTTTGGCCGCTGGGCCAAACTTTTTCCTATACATTGCCGCATTTGTAGAGTGAACGCCTACCACCTGCACACAAAGTAAGCGAGCTAGTGTGGTGTTCATCCAACAAAAGCTCATTACTTCCTAACATACATTGTAAGCTATCAGTAGGCAGTTCGAATGCAATCTCGCATACTTTGTAAGTCGGAAGTAGGCAGCTCGGATACAATCTCGCATACATTGTAAGCCGGCAGTAGGCAGCTCGTACGTACTGCGCAATTCAGTTTTTTGGAAATATTCCATGAAATAAATTTTGTTCCGTTTTTTGTCTACTGCATTCTTTTATTTTTTCACTAAATGTTTTATCTTTCTTGTACCTTTTTTTTAAATAGTTTTGTTAATTAAAATTTTTGCAACGTAGTCTGACAAAAACGGCGAACGTTTGGTTTACAACTAAAAAATAAAATACGCATTTATAAATGTGATACAAAAGATGAACGTAATTCATTTTTGGGAGCTCCATATACTACTGCTATACACTTTATAGGCTATCATTAATTGATTAGAAAGTGTTGCACACGCCATCGAAGAGAAGTAATGTGGTAGGCTCTGTTCGCCACTGGGTATAGGGCTGTGCTCTTTAATACACAAATGCTGCGCTCATCATTAGCAATGAAAAATACACAAACAACTTCGTCATTTATTTTATTTTATTTCGTTCTTCACCGCACACACACAAAAGCAAAGCAACCAAACTTTCGTATGCTTTGTTGGTAAACATTGACGACAGCGATTATCAGTGTGAATTTTGTTTTTGTAAATTGTTTTGCTTTTTACAATAAAAAATATTAAATAAAAATAGTTTTTCCTTAAATGTATTGGTGTTTACTCCTCCATACAGAACTTCTGGGTACCAGTGGTCTAAAGTGTCCCAGGAGTCAGTTTGTGTACGTTCGCGATCACCATTTTCCTTACCAAAGTAGCGTCATATCCCATTGTCCCTAGCGGTAGTACAAACATTGTGGTTTTTAGAATCTGTGTAAAGTTTTTATCTTGACCAATTTTATGGTGGCGATTTATTGTCTTGGCTAATTTTAGGGTGGTGAATATATGAAACATAGTTGTCTTTGCTAAGTTTCCGTAAGGTGTTGTCTTGACTAATTAGAGGATTTGGGTAGTTGACAATGTCATGTTTAACAATTAGGGTTTTTTCAATGCTAAGTGAGAGGGCGCTCTGTAGTGACGTCTGTAGAGTCCAGCACAATTTTGATCATGTAAAGGTACCACTTGGTGGCGTCCATAACAGCTAACAATCAGCGTTGTCAACTTTGAAATTTCAAAACGCACCACAATTGGGAAAAAGCGCGTTATTTCAACAAAAATGCACCGAATTTTTAAACCCCATATTTAATAACCAAGTTTGTATCATGAGGTGTGTAATATTTTTATATTAAAAACCGCGATAATGAAACAGCCTTTGAGCGAATATTATGCAATCAAACTGGGTCTGGTAGCGCCGTCTGATGGCATGCCATCAAATTCGTTTTATAGCTAGAACTTGTGTCTGTCAATTATTATTATATTCGACCGAAATCAGCTGTTGCTTTTACTGCCTATTACCCCCCGTCTAGATTAGCAATAAATTTCATCGCAATAAAGCAATAACGCCGGCAGAACAACGGTACAAAATTGCTTTTGTCAAAGGTATGGGAACACGTATTTATAACAACTCATAATTACAAAAAAAAAAAAAACGAATAGGAAAGTTCAACACCAAAAGCAAAATTTTATTGCCAAAAAATGTGCAAAAAAAACTTAAAATTTTAAATTAAAAATTTTTTGGTTTGTACATATGTATATTGGGTTCTAGTTCAACTTTTCCTTTCTTAAGTTTTTTCGTAAGAAGAACCCGATGTATATAAGTACAAACCAAAAAATTTTTAATTTAAAAAATTATAAAAGTTCAACAAAAACTTAACAACTTAAAATTTTATTTTATTTACTTTCAAAATTGATAATATATTTTGATATTTCAGCCCATGCATTTTTTCCCATCCAATCTCTTGTACTCTGGACTTTTTTTAAAGTCCTAAAGACAAGACAACTGTTTGTACAGGCTGATTACTTTGAAAACATCCTCACCATTAAAAGAAACCACTTTATTTTAAGTAATAAGAATTAAATTAATAACTTTTGCAAAAGAGAAATTTACTAAAATTATTCGCAAGAAGAATGTTTAAAAAATTCTTCAATGTTAAACTCAAATGGTAATAAATTTTAACGTTTTGTGTCTGCAATAATTGTTAACGAAAATTCATTGACAATTATTGCAGCAATAATTGCAACCACTAGCAATAAGCTGTCTTCACTGGCAATAACACAAATTTGACGTTTGCTGCAATAAATGTTAACATATTTATTGCTAATCTAGACGGCGGGTTATCACGTATACATAATATGTCGAAGACATTTACTGTTATCGAAGCAATAAAAGTTACAAAATCATACAACAAGCCATCAAACTCTCTCTCTCTCTCTCTCTGTCTCTCTATTAATAGCAATTCTATCAAATACAGTGTAAATTTCATTTGTGTTTTCGTAACAGTCAAAATCAGCTGCCTAGAGTGGGTGTCTTCAAAAGAATTTGTTGAAATATACGAAAATTTGCCAGAATGGTAACAAATAAAAGATGAAGTTTGCCATAATCAATATTTGATGCAAATGTTTTGGAAAAATTTTACAATTTAATTAATAATTTAGTAATTTATCAAACAGTGATCTTCTATTAATCTCCGAATGGGGTCGTAAAAACAGGGTCGCCTTTAACGCTCGTAAGACCCAATGTTGTTTATTAACACACAAACAAACGACCACAGATGCTGCTTTATCTGTACTCATGGATGGTATAAATATTGAGGAATCGGAAGCTCTTGATGTTCTTGGAATGAAGATACAGTGTGATGTTCGCTGGACTGAACACATTTTTCATATCTCTAAAGAAGCATTCAAGTGCCTAGGGTTTCTAAAACGGTGTAAGATGTACTTCACTCCATCTGATCTCCTTACTATTTATACCACCTATATCCGACCAAAAATGGAATACAACTCTCATGTTTGGGCCGGTGCCCCAAAATCAATTTTGGGGTTACTCGACCGTGTGCAGGAGAGGGCGAAGAAGCTTATCGGTGACAGTAGGGTATCCAACTCTATTGACTCACTGGAGCATCGACGCTGTGTGGGGTGCGTTACTCTGTTCTATCGTTACTACAATGGATTTTGCTCTGACGAGATTAGGGACCTTGTTCCTGAAACCCTCACATTTTTACGTAGCACGCGTGCATCGTTCAGGGCTCATCCATTTGTGGTCGATTGCCCAGGGAATCGTACTACGCATTACAGAGAGAATTCGTTTTTCAGCCGTACGCTCCGCCTGTGGAATAAGTTACCTGCTGGCGTGTTTCCTGTCTGTTATAACGTTGAAAGGTTCAAGTCAAATGTTCACAAATACTACTCCCTCTTTCCTCCTCCTCACAACCTATTTTCCTAGTTCTGGTACAATGCACTGCATATGTAGGGGTCATCCCCTGAGTACTGGTCCAAGTTAAAAAAAATTACTAAAACAGTTTCTGTGTCTGTATTTGTTGTAATATTAGGCAAGCTTGGCTTAATCGCTTAATAGTAAAGCAGAAAAAATCGATATATTTATATTTCATTCGAGAATATGTATAATAGAGCAAGATTTTCTTACTTTATGCTCATAATAAGGTGCGTTTTTCTCATTATAACTCTGTGTACTGACTGTGCTTTGCTAAATAAAACGTAAAAAATTTGAGCACTTGAATAAACTTTTTTATTACATTAAAACAAAAAGTCGAGTTGTATTGAATTTGTTTTGGTGTCACCAAAATTGAAAGACCCCACCGAAAATGTAAACCCACTAAAGAATTTAGCGCACAAAAAATTTTAAAATGCACAAAAAACGGTACGAAACGCACCGAGCTGACAACGCTGGCTGTCCATGCCTTTATTTCATATGAAAAATTACAGCTCGCAACCTAAGAAATTATAATTACTATTAACAGAATATTTCTTAAAAGTACTACCAAATGTAGTATAGCTTGTTATTGCAGCACGCAACCTTTAGTTTAACATATTAAAACAGTTATAAGTACTGCCAAGCTTAGTGTTGTGGTGCCTGACTTTGCTAAAATATGTAAGAAATTGTGGCAATAAGAAGTGTTGCCAGAACAACAAAATATTTTACAACTAATGGTGCTTTCTGGCAAAAATGTTACACATATGCAACATATAGCGGTTAAACACGTTCTTTTCTAAAAAATTTCAGACACTATTAAAGGGTATCGCATTCTTTTCAAAACATGATGCACATAAAACTGGCTAAAGTGTAACATGTCCTACACTGGAGTATTGGGCTAAAGCGTTAAACCGTGATGACCCCATATAAACTTTGTCAGGATAACCCATGATACAAAAAACAAGGTAGCCGCTTCGCTACAACAATACAACAATAAAAAAAACAACAGGTATTTTGTTTGTGTAAAAAGGCGAATTCACACTTAAGCTGTCAAAAGTAGTTGATAACCATGATACAAAAAACAAGGTAGCCGCTTCACTACAACAATACAACAATAAAAAAAACAACAGGTATTTTGTTTGTGTAAAAAGGCGAATTCACACTTAAGCTGTCAAAAGTAGTTGATAACGAACATGCACAAAAATTTAAATGGCGCCGAAAAAGGTAAACAAAACTTGACAGCGAAGGTGCCGCCATATTAACCGAATTCGCCTGAATTCGCCGATGCATCCACCTAATAATGAATTCGCCTTGTTGATAACGAACATGTAAAAAAATTTAAATGGCGCCGAAAAAGGTAAACAAAACTTGACAGCAAAAGTGCCGCCATATTAATCGAATTCGCCTGAATTCGCCGATGCATCCACCTAATAATTAATTCGCCTTGGGATAACCTCTTTTGAATGGCAACTTTACAACGTATCTACCATCTTCTTGAGAGTAGTGTTCACAAAACTCATCTTCAGCTGAGATAGGGGAAAATTATGGTATCTCTTCTTCTTCCCAGAATTTTGCACAAATACTTGTTCTCACTAAATTATGTAAGAGATCTTCCTTCCTGCTGGTTACTTTTGGACTTTGTGGACCATGAACACACTTACTGAAAATATACCCAAATTCCTTCTGCTTCGGGATTGAAAAGGGAGGTTAAAGCAGCTGCAATACGTAAATGTTCTATTTTTTTATACCCTTCACAAAAATGTAAAGGGTATTTATAAGTTTGTGATTCCGTTTGTAATTTCTACAGTTTTTTTTGCGACCCTATAAAGTATATATATTCTGAATCAGAATTAAGCGATGTCCGTCTGTCCGTCTGTCCGCTGTTGAAATACCGTTTCTGAGAAAACCATTAGACTTAGAAACTTTTTTCTTTCACCATTCTTTTACCTCATCGATTCATGGGTTTGCTATTGAAATTCAGTAATATCGGTCCACGTATAGCTGAGATATATTCAAAATTCCGAAAAAAGCCATTTTTTTTTGCAGTTTTGTATGAACATTTTTGAAAACAAAAGTTGTTCGTTTTGCTTCAAACTTCACATCCTTATTAAGCATGGTGACTTAAAGGCAAAAATTTTTTTTTTTTCAGATATCGGTCCATATAAACCCGAGATATAGCCGAAATCGGATTTTTAATGAAAATGTCGCGTCAGCGAACTGAAACAAATTTTTTTGCTTAAAAGCGGTTCTGGTAATAAAATAGGGTCATATAAATATGAAAAATGAAAATTTTCGATATCGGTCCATATATACCCGAGATATAGCCTAGACCGGGGTTTTCATGAAAATGCCGCGTAAGCGAACTTAAACAACTTTTTTGTGCTCAAAAGCAGTTCCGGTAATGAAATTAGGTTACATAAATATGGAAAATAAAAATTTCCGATATCGGTCCATATATACCCGAGATATAGCCTAAACTGCGGTTTTAATGAAAATGTCGCGTAAGTGAACTTAAACAACTTTTTTTTTATTAAAAACAGTTCTGGTAATAAGATGAGTTTATATAAATATGGAAGATAAAAATTTCTGATATCGGTCCATATATACCGCAGATATAGCCTAAACCGGGTTTTTCATGAACACGCGGCGTAAGCGAACTCAACCAATATTTTTTGCTTAAAAGCAGTTCTAATAATAAAATAAGGTTATATAGGTATGAAAAATGAAAATTTCCGATATTCGTCCATATATACCCGAGATATAGCCCAAACCGGGTTTTTCATGAAAATGTCGCGTAAGCGAACTTAAACAACTTTTTTTACCTTAAAGCAGTTCTGATAATAAAATAAGGTTATATAAATATGGAAAATTAAAATTTCCGATATCGGCCCATATATAGCCGATATATAGTCTAACCGGTTTTTTGATGAAAATGCCGAGTAAGCGAATTTAAACAACTTTTTTGTGCTCAAAAGCAGTTCTGATAATGAAATAAAGTTATATAAATATGGAAAAAGAAAATATCCGATATCGGTCCATATATACTCGAGATATAGCCTGAACCGATTTTTCCAATAACATTTTTTTTTGCTGAAAAGCAGTTCTTGTTATAAAAGAAGGTTACGAAAATAGAGAAAATAAAAATTTCTGACATCGGTCCATATATACCCGAGATATAGCCTGAACCGATTTTTCCATAAAAAAAATTTTTTTTTTTTTTACTGAAAAGCAATTCTCGTTATAAAAGAAGGTTACTAAAATACAGAAAATAGAAAATTCCGATATCGGTTCATATATAACCGAGCATATTTAGGTCACATTTTTAATATACTATACATATTCGTGAATATCGTGAAGGGTATTTTAGATTCGGCCCGTCCGAATATACTACACTCTTACTTGTTTTAATTCACAATGTTTATTACTTTTCAATATTGGGATGGTCTTATCGACTATATATAAAAATATATATTATATAAATGTATTATATAAAAGTATTAAAATAGATTTATATAAATGTATTAAAATAGATTTAAGAATATAAGTTCCTTAGACTAGAGTTTTAAGAAAAAAAAATTGAGCTTTTGTGTGGCGATGCTGCTTAAAGGCTGCTAAAATTGTAGTAATAATCGCCGCGATACTGCCCTTTTTTTACATCTTTGTTTCGTACTTGTTTATGCAAATAAGAATTTTTTTTTTATCTTTTGTTTACATTGTTAAAGCGGGAAATTTTTTTACAAAAATATGGAATCCAAAGCACTTTTATTAAGAGAATTGTTGGAAACCTCATCTGATGATGAAGAGGACTTTATTTTACATATGCTCAGCCGAAGCATCGTGCCACGCGTAAAAAGTTTTGTTGAAAATGTTGTTCACAAATGTTCTGATTTTGATGTAAGTACAAATTTCTTTGAAAGATTCAGCGTTCATATTAAACATACATATGTACATTTGTAGTTCGAAAGAAACTTGCGTTTAAGCAGAAAAAGTACCTCATATCTTATTGGAAGGTATAATGAATATTTTAAAAAACGTACTTATCAAGGAGGAAGGTTGCATACAAGTACGGTTTTGGGGTTGCAAAACAAAAATTGAGTGCAGGACAAACTATTTGCAACCAGGTTGGGTGGGCAATGGGGAAACAAAAACACCAGTTTCTCCCCTATAAGAGATCGGAAAAGTGGCAAGCAAAGCGGCTTGAGTAAATGTTTGGTTTTTCAGTATAAATAAATATTTTTTATGTCGGCGTACCCAGGGAGAGGGTTGGAACCCACTGAGTGGTCTGTGCTCAGAGAAAAGTAGCTAGTTGGAAACCTCCCTGGTCTCTGCGGCCGTAACATAAAATGGATCCTTGTTTTTTTATGGTAAGCTATATTAATTTAACTGCGAAATATAATAATGATTGTTTAACGTTATAGGTTCAGTGGAAATAAAACAACCATTAGAGAAGTGGCGAACATCTTCGATATATCCTATTCAAACGTCCATAGATGCTTGCATGTTTTAAATTTTCTTGTCACTGAAATGGCACCAGAGATAATAAGATTTCCCTCAACAGAAGAAGAAAAAAAGATTATTGCAAATGAATTTAGAATGGCTAGTGGCAAATTTTCATTTTTTGTAATTTTAATTAAAAATATGTGTTTTAGGTTTCTGGAATACCTAATGTATTGGGATGTATCGATGGTAGCTACATTTTTACCAGAACACCAAAACATAAAATTCGCTCCACATACATTAACAGACATGATGGAGTATCAATAATTTTACAAGGGATTTGTGATAGCAGACTTAGGTTCTTGGATGTGTTTACAAGAATTTCAAGCAAAATACATGATTCGCGCGTTCTTAGCTTTCATTTGTTGGGAAGGAACTACCAGCTTTATGCTCAAATAAATACTATTTGTTGGGCGATGCAGCTTATCCTCTAAGGGAGTATTTATTGACACCATACAGAGATGATGGAAATTTAAGCGAATCTGAAAAAAATTTCAATACACGATTCTGCCGATCTCGTGTAAAAATTGAAAATGCATTTTGTTTACTTAAAAGCCGCTTTCGACAGCTAACTCGCTTAGATTTCCACAATGTTGAAACAATGGCAAAATTTGTTGTAGCATACTGCGTCTTGCACACCATGTGCATAAATAGAAACGAAGTTTTTCAAGAAGAAATGTCAAACAGCGAATATGGTACCACTAAATACGATCCGATAGAGGCAGACAGAAGAGATTTTTTATTAACGAAATTGGGTAAAATCAAAAGAAACCAAGTAAAAGACCTTTTATTTAACTTTTTATGCACGCATTCATGTTTTTATAAAAATATTACATATTTAGTTCTATATTTTGCTAACAATTTCTCAGCATAGTCAGGAAAATATAATAATTAAAATTTATAATTATTTTCTAATAAATTTTTGCATTAAAACAAAATGAAGTTAATGAAATACATATATGTATGTATAATAAAATTAAATTTTATTAAACAATAGAAAATATATCATGTAAACGAAATTGATACAACATATCAAACATAAATATTATTAAAAAGAACTTCAAAATTTGATTTCAGTCTTATTTGTCCTTTTAATTACTGAATATGGGTAAGTATTGTCATTTTTTCAAATTAGAATATATAAAAAAGGTACATATTTTTGTATAGGTTGTTAACTGCAATTTATAATTGAAGTTTTTATGTATCTTTAGGTTCCAATAACATTTTTATTAGTTCCATTTTTTTCCTTGTGACGCCTTTTTCTTGCTTCTTCCTGCTTTTCTTTTATTTCAAGTAATGTTTCTTGAATAGTTTTTGTTCTTATTTTTACTTTTTCGGGTTTGTTTTCAACCTTTTCAATTTTTATACATTTATTACTGCTTATTTGAATTTCTGGTTCAATTGAATCGTCCAACACACAAATTTTGTTAAGCAGCAAAAGGTCATCAGTATTCTCACACGCAATTGGTATCTTTCCTAATGCATCAAATCTTTTATAATGCTTCAAAATGCCGCCAATATATTAATTAAAAAGCCTAAAAAACAAAGTTTGTATTCAGCCGATAAGATAGGCCAAATGGATTCTGCCGCCAAGGTTCATAGAAAGCATATGAAAAACACCAACTTCTCTAAGCCCTCGCTGACCATTAGATTTTCCTCTCACAAAAATGTATTAAATAGATAGTATATGTATTTACTGAATTAATTATTACCTTCAGCTTTACTTATAAATAAACAAAATATATTTTTGGTTTTCGTTATTATTTTACTGTTGAAATAGTCTGCAAATACATTTTTAAGAGCAGTAATCATTTACTTTAAAATTTTTCTTTTTAATTTTTTCTACTTTTGGCTACTTTCTCATGTTTGACAACCGTATGATTTTAATCTTAATAAGCTTTATTACAAGAAATTGACTGCAGTTTCGATGCAATTAAATGCATTAAAACACATGTACATGTGTACAATTTTTTGGTTAAACGAACGGACATACTATTTCGCAACAGGTTAAAACAAACTTGCGCACAGTTTTAACAAATTTCCAATGTCACCAGTAGTATTTGGACCTAAAGCGGTTCTTTTCCTATCAAATTAACCAAAGTGTTTTCTGCAGGCTTATTTTCTTTCCAGTGACCAACCATATTTAGATTTCCAAAAACCAACCATACTTAGATTTTCCCATAGCTTCGATGAAGTGCAAATCTTTAAAATAGAAATTAAATTAGCATGGATACAATTAAAAAATGATCAGAATAATTAGAAATTTGATCTGCATGTATTTTGCCAGCCACTTCTTTAATTGAAAATTTTTTATAAAGACCTTAAAGAAGGTATATACAACAGATTTTATATCAGCGCCCTTTTCAACTTTCTGTGTTAGTACAGGCTTGAAAACTGCTTCAGCATTTCCTTCTCTTGCATTTTCTTCTCTTTTTCTTCTTTCTTTTTATTGCCATGTGCCCCTACCCCCGGGGAACAGGTTTTGCCTTGGCGTATTCCTAACTTAGGCGCTCTGTTTTTCGAGGAAAAGAGGGGAAGGGGTCCCTCGTTTGGTGCGGCAAAAAAACTCTAGGAAGCCACATGACTTATGTTGTGTTGGCTTCCGAAACCCTTACCAAGGGTATAAATTGGCAGAATGGGGATCAGCATGGCCCCCGGGAAGTTCTGCTTGCGGTTCGACCCGGGCTGATCATGGTTGAGGTGCCTACCTTGGCTGCAACATTCTGGCTGTGGTTGAAACTTAAAACGCAGGAAGGGAGTGTTAGTATCCTTGATAATTGTTTGGTGATGGCTTTTTTCGAGGGCTAATAATCTCCTGAGGATCTGTAAGGAACCAGTGATGATTGACGGGTGAGTTGGATTAAGGGCTGATGCTCTTAAAGGGCTTCGGCCTACCAACTCATTAAGCCTTGTCCTCCATTGATTGCTGGGAAATTGCATACATGAGGGATTAGAAAGCCCGAACTCCTCAACAAGAAGTTGTTCATATGACCGCAATCATATGACAAGAATTGCTACCTGTGTGAGCCTAGCAAGCCACACGGGAGCGGTGGTGAATCGTGAAAAATTCACTTCGTGGAATTGATCCACCATCAGGTTAGGCCGTCAAGGCAGGTACTGATGTAAATCATTTTCACAGTTGCCATGTGCCCCTGGATGATGCAAAAGTGTCAAACGTAATTGGCCATAAGCTTCAGGCACTAGTTTGGCGAACTACAAACCGGCAGCCATCAAAATCAGCTTTTTCAGTATGTTGTATTTTTTAGATCTTCTGAAGAAAACACTTTACTTTAAAGATACTGCAATTAAAAAATATGTAAATGGTTTACCTATTTTGCACCTTTTCGATCCATTATAATATTTTACTTTATTGAAATATACAATTCCACACTGTTTTTATTTGGGAAATATTTACCTCCAACTTTCCAATAATTTATGTCAAAAAGCACAATTGACAGATAGTTTTCACAAAAAATAATTGTAGAAACACCTGAGTGTGCGAAATGTTTTTTTGTTTCAATTTATATTGTTCTTTCAATTCCGTTGTTTTATGTGAAAATTTTCTCCATGCGAGAAATACAGAAACGAGGCACAGAATTAATGGAAAAGTCGGTTAAGCGATGTCCGTCTGTCCGCTGTTGAAATACCTTTTCTGAGAAAACCATTAGACTTAGAAACTTTTTTCTTTCACCATCCTTTTACCCCATCGATTCATGGGTTTGCTATTGAAATTCAGTGATATCGGTTCACATATAGCTGAGATATATTCAAAATTCCAAAAAAATCCATTTTTTTTTGCAATTTTGTATGAAAATTTTTGGGAAAAAAGTTCTTTGTTTTGCTTCAAACTACACAGTATTATTAAGCATGGTGGCTAGGAGGCAAAAAAAAATTTTTCAAATATCGGTTCATATATACTAAACATCTGCATTATTACGCTGAAACGGCATTTGAACATATTCGTTTGCTTTTTGAATGAGTAAAGCTTCGTATCACACACAACGGACTACGAAGTGACTCATATTCTATTTTAATAAAAACAAATAAATGAATATACAAGCCGAACGAATAATGATAATAACTCGACTCGTGAAGAAATAAATACAACCACATTCAAAGAAAACGAAAACAAGAAGAAAAACTTTCAAATATATCATCATTCGAATGAATCGAAGTAGCTTTCGATTGTATTTATACATATGTATCTATTACGTATGTATGTAACTGTGTACAGTAACATAACATCAAAGTTCTTTTACCAACTCCAATTTAAAATTTTCAAACCTTATTGCGCACATTTCTTAAAAGCAAATTACGTCTTAACAAAATGTTTTTCTTTGTAGTATAACGAATGTAATGTGCATTCGAAATATAATCGTTTTATTCATTCATTCATTCGATATTTCTTGCACTCTATCAAACAGTTATATTGTATTTGCGTGCATTTGCTCTTACAAATAAGAGAAACTATATATTTGAATTAGAAAGAGTATACGATAGAATCTATTTATTACGACCAACTGTAAAACGCAATTCATTCTCGTTTCTGTTTTTTCTCGTTTTACTTTGTTAATCTCTTTTTTAAATTATTCCATATTTGAATGAATATTGTATTTTTAGTGTGCATACAAACAAATGAATGTATTCTTGCAGCCTATTAATGTATACCCGAGATATAGCCTAAGCCGGAATTTTCATGAAAATGTCGCGTAAGCGAACTTAAACATTTTTTTTGTTCTCAAAAGCAGTTTTGGTAATGAAATAAAGTTATATAAATATGGAAGATAAAAATTTCCGATGTCGGTCCATATATTCCCGAGATATAGCCTAAACCGGTATTTTCATGAAAATGTCGCGTAAGCGAACTTAATTTTTTTTTCCTTAAAAGAAGTTCTGGCAATAAAATGAGGTTTTATAAATATGGAAAATTTCCGATATCGGTCCGTATATACCCGAGATATAGCCTAGACCGGTTTTTCATGACCAAACAGCTTTGGTAATGAAGTAAGGTTATATAAATATGGAAAATGAAAAGTTCCGACATCGGTCCATATATACCCGAGATATAGACTAAGCCGGTGTTTTCATGAAAATATCGCGTAAGCGAACTTTTTTTGCTTAAAAGCAGTTCTGGTAATGAAATGAGGTTGTATGAATACGGCAAATGAAAATTTCCGATATCGGTCCATACAAGTGGACCAATATATAGCCTGAACCTATTTTTCCATTAACATTTTTTTTTCTTTTTTTTGTTGGAAAGCCATTCTCGCTATAAAAGAAGGTTACTAAAATACATATATAACCGAGATATAGCTTAAACAAACCTTTCCGTGAAAATGTCCCTGAAAGATTTCTTTTTTGGAATGGTGATTACAAGGCAAACATATTTTTTCCCCGATATCGGTCTATATATATCCGAGCATTTTTAGTTCAAATTTGTAATATATACAATACATATACGTGGCTATCGCGAAGGGTATTTTAGATTCGGCCCAGCCGAATATATCACACTCTTACTTGTTGTTTCATAATATATTTATTTACTAACTGAATTAAAAAATGTAAATCCCAGTTTGTTTGCTGGGATGGCAGCGGGGATGAAATAAAGCGATATTATATTAATCCAGTAGCACATATATATAATGCATTACATTTCAGCTTCTCCTTACTCTAGACCATCATATACCCTACACGAGGTGATGCTGTTTTTCGCTAAAAATGATAGATCTAGACCGGAAAAGGTCGGTAAAAAACGATTTCACATACTGCCCCTTAAAATAAATTAAAAAAGTCAAAATTATTAAAAAAATATTATTGTATATATGTATATTTGTTTTTTATTTTCAGCTTACCGAGGTTCCGTAGCGCTAGATGAGACCTACATAATTGTGGTCATTAGCTGGAAAAAGAAAAGGTTGGTTCACTGTTTCAATTTTCGTTCAGGGGTGATTTCATATTTTCCCCCTTAAAACAAATTTAAAAAATCCAAATTAATAAAAATTTTATTGTAGTTTATTTATTTTCAGCTTACCAAGACTCCGGAACGCTAGATGGGACTTAATTGTGATCATGAGCTGGAAAACCAACAGGTTGGTACACTGTTTCAATTTTCACTTAAGGGTACGCAAACCCACCCTTAAAGTTGCTATTCTGTAATTAAAATAGAAGGAAAAATGTCAAATTCTAAAAAATTTTGTTTTCTTTCTTATTTCATTTTTACGGTCTAATTCATAAATACATTATAACACGGTGATATCCAACTTATAAGAAAAAATGGAAAAAAGTGCATTCATAAATGAGTGATAGCTTATTAAACTGCTTATAACCTTCTTTGACATTCAAAATTTTTATTGTGGCCTCTAGCCAATTATAAGCGTTTAATAAAGTGACACTTGATGAATTGAACGTTTCTTTACAAAAAAATTTGTTGATTGTGTGTGAAAATGGCAAATATAAATTTGCATACGATGAATTTCATTTCCCGAATTCGTGAGTGTTTAGATTTATGCAATTAAAATGTAATTTTTACAAAAGTGATTACTTTAGAGTCCATCGCAAAATGTGCAAGCGCTAGACGACCTAAAACTTTTAAACGGCGAAACGACCCATTTAAAATGCCAGAAGACCAGTTTAAAACAAGGTACAGATTCAACAAACCGAGCGAACAGAGCATTATTTAAATGATTACGCCAGAAATTGAACTTGACAGAAGAGGCTGCGGTACGTCAGGCGATCTGCATGTTTTGGTAACATTGAGATATTGGGGGCGAAGACAAGTAAGTATAATTTCTAAAAGTGCCAATTTAAATATGCACATTGCAAAGCAAATGTGATATGGTAGTCAGTCAAATAATTAAGCACTTTTAGGTTCAAAAAGATTCTGCCGATCTTCATGGTTTGTCTCAAGCAATGCGTTCGCCGAATTTCTGCCACAGTGGCTCGTGCTTTAGCTCGTTGGAGCGATAGAAAAATAAAAATGTCATCACTCTGATAGAGGAACAGCTCATAATGAAGGAATTCAAATCAATTTAAAATTTCCGAAGTACTGTTTACAAATTAATAATAAGAAATATTTACAGATGATAATATCGGGTGGTTAAATTTCAAGCGCCGATGTTGAATGTGAACCACACCTAAACGCCAAGTTTTTTTTTCCGAATTTTATTTGACATTTCTCTATTTCAGACTTACTCAATTTGAACCATGGAGAGATACACAATCCAACAACGTGTTAAAGTTATCCAGACTTATTATGAAAATGATGATCAATTTTCGAAGAAAATCATCTTCAGTGATGAGGCACATTTTCACCTCAGTGGATTCGTCAATAAACAGAATTGCTGCATTTGGGCTGACTGTCGAAAAACCAATGCACCCACAAAGAGTGACTGTTTGGTGCGGTTTATGTGCTGGCGGCATCATCGGGCCGTATTTTTTCCAAAATAAGGCCGGTCAGGCAGTTACTGTGAATGGTGTTCGCTATCGCGAGATGATAACGAACTTTTTATGGCCCGAATTGGAAGATATGGATGTAGACGATATGTGGTTTCAGCAGGACGGTGCCTCTGGCCACACAGCTAACGAAACAATTGCTCTTTTGCGCAACAAATTCAATGGCCGTGTTATCTCACGTAATGGCGATGGCAATTGGCCGCCAAGATCATGTGATTTGACACCGTTGGACTTTTTTCTCTGGGGTTATTTGAAAGAAAAGGTGTACCTCGATAAGCCAGCAACAATTCAACAGCTAAAGGATGAGATGGAGGTGTGCCGCCGTGGTCGCGGCGCCTATTTGGCCCATATATTGTTCCATATATAATTGAATAATACCAATATATCATAATAAAATAAAATTACAATAATTTCCTAAATAGTTTGTGCTTTATTCAAAATCAACATCGGCCCTTGAAATTTAACCACCCTTTAGTGTTGCACAAACGAATGCTTTGAAGTAGAGATAGTCGACTACTTTTTTGTACCCGCCGGTAAAATTTTTCAAAATTCGAATCTTTGTATACATATTTTTCTTAATAAAAAGTGATAAAACTTTAAGTTATTTTAATTCCAACAAAATTATGTAATAAATTCAGAAATTTATTGCATTTTTCGAAGTTACCTGAACAATCAGTTGTTGTTATATGCATCACTAAGTATTAAATGGCAATAAAAATGACAGGGTATTGCCAACACTATAGTACGAAAGTAATAAATGTGTTGAATTGTTATTTTCTTGGTATTATGTGTTTATGAATCAAACTTTTTATTAGTTGCTTATAACACAGTGAGTATATGACAACTATTACCAGCTTATAAGCTGAAATATGAAATTTTTATGAATTGGACTGTTAGCAAGGTGCATTAACGTATACACGGTGGCAGCACTAGAGCAAAATTACAACAAAAACAGGCATCTGGTAACATAGCTTCACAATTATAAACTATGAATGTACCTTTTCATAATTATAAATTATATTTATTTGAACTATTTTTATGTTCACATAATAATTTGTATATGTTTAATTCAGAATAAAACACTAAATTGACTTACAAAAATGTAAACAATACATTTGACGTAGATAGCTTACTATATTGCCAGTAGCAAAAAATTATCACATGCCGTAGTGCTGCCACCGTGTATACATTAATGCACCTTGACTGTTAGTTTATAAAAACTACTAAGTGGTATTTGGAAATCTTGGCAGATGTACAATTGGAAAACCAACAAGCAAATGGCTTTTCGTAACAGTAACAGTGCAAACAAGTAATTTTTAACAATGATACAAAACTTAATATGTTGTTTATTGCTTATATTTTAACACTCTTTTTTTTACTTTTCACTCTTGTTTTATGTAATTTTATTAAAATACTCAACGTTTCCAATAGGCAAATGGACACTCCCTCACCAACAACACAAACAAGACATTTTACCGAAGAAACAAAGTTTAGCATGTTGTTTTTACTTCTTGTTTGCATTGTTTTGTGGTATCTAGTACTTTGAATTATATTTTTAACACTATTGTTTTCAATTCTCATTTATGTTTCCACTTTGTTTTAGTAAAACATTGAATAAAACAAATTTTTTTCAACCACCGTTTACTGCTGCACACTTTGACATACCTCAATGTTGCCATATCTGGTTATCTGTGCTTTATACATAAACAGAATTTGTCGCCATATGGCAACAAGCTTTTTTTTACATTGGACCAGTAGTGCGATTCTGTAACTTATATAACGATAATCGAATCATTAAAATAAGTATTACGATATTTTATCGTATTTGCTATTCTGTAACATTTTCTTAACGATATTCGTAGACGATCCAAATCAGCTGTTAATTTTACTGCCGATTGTCGATTTCTTAAAGACAAAAATTTTCTTGCTGTTTATTCAATCGTTAAAGTATATATTTTTTTTAATTGTGCATCTATGAAATAAAGTGCTTATAATCTGAGTTTTAAGAGATAAAAATATTTATTATATATTAAATACATAAAATATTTATTAAATAAATTTTCAAAAACAAAAATTTCAGTATAATTTTTTCAAGGGATGAAGAAAGTTTGAACGCTTCAAGCGATAATCAGTGTGTTTATCGGGAGTTGGACAATTCCTTTGAGTTGACAGTTAATGAATTTAAAAAGTTATATTGATTATCACCAGTCTTAGTTGTGGTCATTCTGAACATATAGAAATTAGTACATATAAAAAAATAAATGAAAATGAAACATATGGACACTTATTTTATTTTACTTACCTTATTACAAATTAAATAATATTTATTGTCACTTAAAAATAAGAATCAATATGTATACATATTGTTATGGAAAAATTTATTGTTTTTTCGTTTCTTCTTTGTGGTTTTCGCTTTTTTCTGGCAGAGATGCCACGTGATGCTTATATGAATAAACAAAAAATACAGCTGTTTACCATCGTTAGAATTAAGTTACAGAATCACTCAATCGTTAGTGCAAGCGATGAAATTTGATGACAAAAGTTGCGATTATCGAATCGTTAAAAGATAAAGAATCGCTCTACAGTACTCAGGAGATGACCCCTAGGAAAATAGGTTGTGAGAAGAGGGAAAGAAAAAAAACGCTTCAAGCTTATGTAGCTTTAAAAAAAATAGTTAATTGCCTTTAATCACACAAATTAATGTTTTTTGTTTGTTATTTTTCAACTATGTTCTTTTAATAATATTGTGAAATAATTGCAAGGTATACTCTGCCTTCGAATACTTTGTGGACAAACTGTCTAAAATGTTTTCATTTAATATTTCCTTGTTCCCAAAATATTAAAAAAATAACAAATAACTGAAAAAGTATAGAAAAATTTAATCAGAAATAACAGACCAAAAATGTTGATGTTGCCATATTTTTTTTTTCATTCATTTATATATTGAATCTTCACAAAGTGAACTAACAATAAGTATTCAAATCATAATACTAAATACTCAAAATTAATTAAGTCCAGCCAATGCCAGACAAAAATGTTTTATTTTGCACGGTCAATATCGGTAAAATCACCTATTTAACGTTCTAATGGTGGCAAGGGTATCCCTCCTTCTCAACCGAGAGTGGCCTTCAAAATTAAGTATATTGCGTGCAAGAGGATTTGGGTAAAGTTCCAGTTTACTGATATACCTTGTCGCGTACTTTGAAAATTCATCTTTTACAAGAGGCACGCAGAGATCTTTATAAATTCGTTAGTTTTTTACGTACCATAGAGCTGCAGTAATCGTTCGAAGAATTTGATTTTGTTGCCATATGACAACAAAATACCAATATTCTATTTTATAAAAGTGTTTTTTTACAAATACCACTTAAAACATAGTAATTTTGTATTTGTTAGCATTCGATAATTAGTACACAATTCACACATATACAGGCAAGTTTCCACGCTCGCAAGTTTTCAAAGTCGCCAGGCGACTTAAAAACGCTAAATATATTTTTTGGTGTTCTGTGATTCACGTGTTTTGCTTGCGAGTCGACATAATTTGAATGCTAAAAACATTTGTTTTACCAAAGCAAATAAACTAAAAAATAAATTGAAAATTCCAGCATTTGAGTTAAAAATGCAATCCAAAATTTAATGTAGAACAGTTTTTTTTTCCAGAAATATTGTATTTTATTTATTTATTTACAAATTTATTATAATTTAAATTACAGTAAAGTATATTTAATAAATAAATAGTGAATTTGTCTGGCGTTTTAAGAACATTTTTTAAATTGCATGTATTTAGCAAAAATTGTATGAAAAATCGTCTAGTTTTTATTCTAATTCAAAGAAAACAAATTTAATTCAATATATGTAGCTATACGTCATTTTATTATTTGTTTTATTTTAGTGTTAGTTCATCAATTCACTTTGGTGTACTCTTGTGATTTGAACTCACCAAGAGTCTGGCGCAAGGCGAATTAATTACTAGGTGAACTTGACAGCTCAGGTGATTATTTTTTGCTTGTCGCGTTTTTTCCAATGAGACTCAAATTTTTTTCTTTTGTTTACAAACATTTTCGCGCCATTTTAATCTGAAGATTTTTATGTATGATTTAGTGCAATTTCAAGAAATTTGTGTTAATTTAAAAGTGAAAAACTAATATAAGCTGGGATTTTAATTACAAACAATTATAAAGTTTATATTTAACGTTTATATAAAATTTTTTTCTTAGGCGAATTTATTTTGACATTCACGATATCTTTTACAATAACAAAATACATAGTTCTGAATTCGCCTTCCCGCTTGCATTCACCTGTATAAATTCGCCTTGGTCTGGCGATTGCCTTTCTTGCGAGTTCAAGTCACAATCGCAAGTGTTGGAGCACGCCCGATAGTCTGTTCATCACTATTCTCTAATATCTGATATGCGCCTTTCACTTTTAACATCTTTCAACTACGAGTATGTGTTAAAAATTTTACTAAATAGTGCAACTATACTGAATTTACCATGCCTGATTAGAACTGAATCAATACTCCCTGTTTTTAATAATACCCTGTTATTGTCAGTATTACTCATGAAAAACTACCCCTATTTAAGTTACACACAACATGTATACATATGTGCACATACTTCAATACTTCCAATCTGTTACAAAAACAAATTGCTAAACAAAATTTGTCAGCGTGCAAACACATTTTACAATTGAAGCTATGTATGTTCAAAAACCGTTACCAGGGCTGCCAACTTTGAAATTCCAAAAAACAATGAGGAATTTTGAATTTTTCTTTTCATTTTTAAAAATTAATTTTGTATTATAAAAAGTACAATATTTTTATATGCATTAAGAACGCGACAATGAAACAGCTTTTTAAGCAACTATTATGCAATCAAACTGGGTCTAATAGCACCGTTTGATGGTAAGCCATCAAATTCTTTCAATAGCTAGAATTCGTGTTTGTCAAACTTAGATTTTGTTACGGGTAATTTTATTAAAATAGTGTGTTCTTTACAACAATTATAGCGCTATTTTACCAAATTTATTATTCAAGAATATTTATTAATTATAATCGCTACCGACCGACATCAGCTGTTACTTTTGTTGCCTACTATCTAGTTTTTCATTTTTAAATTCACACAAATTTCTTCAAATTGCACTAAATCATGCAAAAAATCTTCAGATTACAATGACGCGAAAAAGTTTGTAAACAAAAGAAAAAATATTTGACAGTCTCATTGGAAAAAAAACGCGAGAAGCAAAAAATAATCACCTGTGCTGTTAAGTTCACCTAGTAATGAATTCGCCTTGTTTGAAAGTATTGTCATTTTAGTTTTAAAATACATTTTTATCACTGAAATATATTTTTATAACTGCAAAATTTTTAGTATAATATAAATTTTTACGAGTATTTAAAAATATAAAAAATTTTTCATGCAAACTTAAGATTTCAAGTTTGTACACTCTGAAAATATATATATGTAAATCTATTAAAGAATTTAGTTTTTAATTAACTACCCTTAAGGCAGGATCACACGATTGCCGCAATGTGCCAATTTTAACTAATTTTTATACCCCAATAGTGCGATTGCACAATCAAATGCAACCCTGATGCGGCAATCTTGTGACTACTTGAAATGCAATCGTACAATACTTATTAACGGTATTCAAAGGGTTGCCATACAGTCATAAAACTTAAACTATTAGTATGAAAATATATGAATACTGTGTGAACACACTTACTGCCGATTTACCCAAATGCCCTCTGCTTAGGGATTGAAAAGGGAAGTCAAAGCAGCTACAATAAATTTTTTTTTAATTCACAATGTTTATTGTTCTTAAATATTGGGGTTGTCTTATCAGCTATATACAAATGTATTAAAATAGATTTAAGAATACAAGTTCCTTAGATTAAAAATAAATTAAGGTTTCGGGTGGTGGTGCTGCTTGAAGGCTGCTAAAAAGGAAGTGATAATCGCCGTCAATTCACGTTTTAAAAAGTAGCTGATGCGTTTCGAAAACCACTACAAAAGTTCTGCTGCACAAATTCACCTCCCGCAATAGCGACAAATGTTTAGAGTTACCTGATGACTCGTAGTGGATTGCAATTTTAGTTACACGATTTTTGTTTTTTTTTTTGTTCAAACTTAGTTTAAACACTGTGAGCGTACTGACATATATTATTTTAAATTTGAGCCAGCTGAGATGTTTATGGTTTAGTTACGGTAAACTCCGTTTAAAAATCTTATTACGAGTACTTTCTGACTTTTCAAAACATAATATAAAACGTATGTATTAATGATAAATAGTCGAAGTTATTTTAATATTTCTAATATTATATGATGGTATCATTCGTTCAAGTTCAATTCTGGCTTTAGCCAAGAAATATTTTTGTTATTAATTATAACAATAATTGCCGCGATCAATAACTCTTGATCAAAGAAGACAGGAAAAAATAATTGAATACACTAAAGCCGGGGTACAACTAGCTGTTTCGCAGTCACAATATATAATATTAGAAATATTAAAATAAGTTCGACTATTTAACATTAATACATATGTACATATATATCTAACGGCACAGAGCCTATCAACATACATACGTTGATAAATAATAAAAAAATAACTGGTTGTTCAGTGACAGCTGACAACTGCAGTACAAACAACGAAAAAATAAATAAGAGCTCGGTGGCGGAGTTGGTTAAGCGGCCATATTGAAAATACATCATGTTTACATGGTATTGAGTTCGAATTCTAATGGGTGCTGATGAGCAGTGCAGCGACTGCGGAACAGCTAGTTGACAAAACTTCACCGCCTATTTGCTCTACTTGTAACTGCCGGCTAACTACAACTCATATATTAGACGAATGCTACAACACCTCCAGGATTAATTTGTTCGGAAATAAGTCACCAAGTGATCTCCTCAAAAATATTTCTGACTGTTATATCAAATTAATTTATAAATTTCTAACCGAAAACAATTTAAACAAGTAAGAGTGTAGTATATTCGGCTGGGCCGAATCTAAAATACCCTTCACGATAGTCTCGCATATGTATAGTATATTTAAAAATGTGACCGAAATATGTTCGGTTTTATATGAACCGATATCGGAATTTTCTATTTTCTGTATTTTTTAACCTTCTTTTATAACAAGAATTGATCTTTATAAAAATAAAAAATAAAATATTAATGAAAAAATCGGTTCAGGCTATATCTCGGGTATATATGGACCAATATCGGAAATTTTTATTTTCCATAATTATATAAAATTATTTCATTACCAAAACTGCTTTTGACCACAAAAAAGATGTTTAAGAATTTTCATGAAAAACCCGGTCTAGGCTATATCTCGGGTATATATGGACCGATATTGGAAATTTCCATTTTCCATATTTATATAACCTTATTTCATTACCAGAACTGCACAAAAAGTTGTTTAAGTTCGCTTACGCGACATTTTCATGAAAAACCCGGTTTAGGCTATATCTCGGGTATATAGAGACTGATATCTGATTTTTTTTTTGCCTTTAAGTCACCATGCTTAATAAGTGTGTGAAGTTTGAAGCAAAACAAACAGTGTTTTTTTCAAAAATTTCTATACAAAATTGCAAAAAAATGGGGTTTTTTCGGAATTTTGGATATATCTCAGCTATATGTGAACCGATATTACTGAATTTCAATAGCAAACCCATGAATCGATGTGGTAAAAGAATGGTGAAAGAAAAAAGTTTCTAAGTCTAATGGTTTTTTCAGAAATCGACTTTTCTATTAATTCTGATTCAGAATATACATATATACTTTATATAGTCGGAAATTAAAATTGTAGAAATTATAAACGGAATTACAAATTTATATATACCCTTTACATTTTTGTGAAGGGTATAAAAAGTGAAAGTTAAAATGTGATCTGCAAACACCGTCAAAAACAGGCTTTAAATTGTCAAATCGTCAACATGCAATTTCAGCGCCCAAAATCCTGATAAAAGGCAATAATAGAAACAGCTGATTTCGGTTGACAGCGAATATAATTAAATAAAATTGTTAAAATAAATTTAATAAAATATCATTATAATTATTGCAAAGATAATATTACGAGTATCTTCAGCGCTGCCAACTTTGAAATTTCAAAACGCACCAAAATGGTGGGGAAAAAGTGTAATTTCACAAAGAAATGCACCGAATTTTTAAAACCCAAATTTGTATTATAAAAAGTGTAATATTTTTATATTAAAAACCACGATAATGTAACAGCCTTTTAAGCGACTATTATGCAATCAAACTGGATCTGGTAGCACCGCCTGACGGCATGCCATCAAATTCGTTTAATAGCCAGAACTCGTGTTTGTCAAACTTAGCCTCTAGTCTTAATAAAAGACAGTGGTTTTATCAAATTTGTTATTCAGTAACATTATTTAATTATATTCGCTTTCGATCGAAATCAGCTATTGCTTTTACTGCCTATTATCTGGTACACAAAACTACAGCTGCTTACTTACTGCAAGGCATGATATATGTCGAAGAAATTTACTATTATCGGATCATTAAAAGTTACAGAAGCCATCAAACTCTGTCTATTAATAGCAATTCATTATACACAGTGTAAATTTCACTTTTGTTTTCGTAAGCGAACAGTGAAAATCTGTTGGTTTGATTGGGCGTCTTTAAGAGAATTTATTGCAATATATGAAAATTGGCTAGAATTGTAACGAATACAAGATGAAGTTTACCCTAATCAATATTTGATGCAAACGTTTTTGAAAAATTTTATCATTTAATTACTAATTTAGTAATATATCAATTACTAAAACAGTATCTGAGTCTGCATTTATTGTAATTTTTGACAAACTTGGCTTGAACGTGTAATAGTAAAGCATGATAAATCAATATGTTTATTTTTCTTTCCAGAATATGTATAATAGAGCAAGATTGTCTTACTTTTTGCATACAATAAGGTGCGAAACGCACATTACAACTCCGTGTTCTGACTGTACTCTGCAAAATGAAACGTACAAATTTTGGGCACCAAAATAAACCTTTTTCTTACATTAAAAGAAAAAGTTGAGTTGAATTTGATTTGGTGCCACCGAAAAAGTAAAACAAGCGCACCACGTACACATAAAGAATTTTTCGCAAAACGAAAATTTTAAAAAGCACCAAATAGGGTGCGAAATGCATCGAGTTGACTACGCTGATTATCTTGAAGGAATCGTACTAGAGGCCCAGTTTGAAATATGTGAATTCCAGCTATTGAACGAATTTGATAGCATACCTTCAGGCGGTGATATCAGACCCAATTTGATTGTATAATAATCGCTTAAAAGGCTGTTTTATTATCGTGTTTTTAATATAAAGAAAAATATACATTCAACGTGTTTCTTCGCACCTCAAAAAAAGTTGATGAGTTTTATACACAATGGGGTATTAAAATAAATGTAGCGAAAAGCTCTGCGATATGTTTACGAAATGCTTCCGGAATATGTAAGTATACAGTTGTTCCGGAAAGCAAGAATCTTAAAATAACATTACATGAGAGTGAAATACAATTTAAGGACAGCATTAGATACTTTGGAGTGCACTTTAATAAGCTGATGAAGCTTAATAGTCATGTGCTAAACAATATAGATAAGGCAAATCGGGTCAAAGGTGCATTTGCTAAATTATTGAATAGCAAACTCTAGCCAGTGGAGACAAAGTTGCTGCTGTACAAAGTCAATTCTTCTCTATGCATTTCCGGTATGGTTCAGTATTTCCTAAGTTGTTATGAGCAAAATGGAGATTTTCGAAAGACATATAGTTCGGAAATGCATAGAAAAGAATTATAAGTCTATGAACAGAAGGTTTTCAAATAATTACGTAAATATATGAGTTTGCCAAAGTTTCAGCCATATCACATTATGCTTTCCACCTGATGAGAAAGTTTCTTGAAAAGCTATCATATTTTGATGGTAGTATTATTTGGGATATTTTATCTAATGGAAAAGATTTCAATTGGTCGAACACACAATATTTATCATGTGTTGGGATGTTGAAGGAAATTTTGTAGTACAAAACTTTTATGTGGATAAAACTCCCGGCGTACCCAGGAGGTAAACAATATTGTATTTTTTGTTTTGTTTTTACTTTTTTTTCTTTTCTTATTGTTTACTTTTATTTTTATGTGTTCTAAGTTTTAGATTTAAATTTTTTATAAGTTTTAGCAGTAGGCTCATTAATTGTAAACGAAGCTTTACTAGAATTGACAAATGCCGGGAGCAAACACTGTAAATATCTAAACTTATTTGTAATATTGTTATATTCACCCCTATTCTGCGTTTCGATTAAGTCTCCGCATTCAGTTCCGTTCCGATCGAAAATTGGTATTCTGATAAAAAACGGAATCGAAAGAAAAGGAAGAAGACAACAATGTTTATAAAATGAATAGCATTACTGTGGAATGTGGAAATGAAATTGCAAAATAAGCAAGTTTGTTATCGTTTTCATAAGCAAATGTCAAATTTAATACAAAAAGTTGTTTGTATACATAACTAAAAATAAGTTCTTAATAAAGTTTAATACGAAAAAAGAAATATATACAAAAAACGAACTAAAATTAATTGTTCATAAATATATTACAGTGCAAAGAATCTTGTGAAGATAAAGGTACGTAATAAAAAATTAATAGTGTTGTGATTAAATATGGAAAGACCAAAATAAAACTAATAAAAATTGTAGGGGATTAATTCACTGTTGCAATTATTATTATTATTATTGTTTTTTAATATCAATAATTTAATTTTTTAATTTCTATAACAGCTGCATTATTGTTGGTCAGAGAGGAGAACAATATGAGATATAATGAGGCTGGCATTTTTTGTTGGAGGGCTAAGTGCATTGATGATTCCTGTAACTTATTCCCAGAACGCTGCTACTTCTTCCTTGGGCCGCTGGTAATACCCACATGCAATGTCTGGATTAGATGACATTAAATTTGCCAATTCTTCATACTGCTCTGGTGTTGTTCTTTTGACCCAAAATACATAAAAAACACATCAGATTCGGGTACAAAAATTAATAATTTAAAACAAAAAAAAATAATAAATAAATAAATTTAATTAGATAAAATCATTTTAAATGTTTTTTAATCGTTACTGAACATTTTATATCATTTTCTACTTAATTTTTTTTTTAATTTTTTTAACTAAAAAACAGACAACGAAAACTTCTCCGTCAACAAAAAAACAACTGAAAAAAACGGAGTTCCGATCGTAATGCGGAATACATACAATCGAAAGAAACTGAGCGGAATCGAAACGCAAAATACTCAAGTTGCCAGACGGAGAAAATTTCGATCCGAATCGAAACGCAGAATAGCCCCCATTATATTTCTTTTAATTTTCATAAGCGTGACGCATTAACAATCCAAAAAAAAAAAAATGTTTTTAAAATAATGCACTATAGTTTTAAGTTTTCACAAAATGAATGTGGTCTAAACCTGTAATATGAAAAAAAGGATGTCTCAATAAAACTAACTAACTATAAAAATATACTTCTTATTAGAATATAAAATCGGTATTTAAAAATTAAAAGAAAAATTCATAATTCGTTGCGTTTTGTTGAAATACACGATTTTTCCCCATTTTGTTGTGTTTTGAAATTTTATAGTTGACAACGCTGACTGAGACCTAGACATTCCTTGAAAATTACAAATAAATGATATACGTCCATATATGCCCATAAGTAATAAATTATGTATAAGTACATAATTTATTACTTATGGGCATATTCCAAAAAAAAAAAATTTACAAATTATTCCCTATAACATTGTTTTGATAACCACTTTAAATACATTTTATGTCTTTTATTATTTATAAATAATTTACTTTTTTTATAAACACTGACAGCCTAATTTATAAAAATTTGTGACTGCGTTATTAAGAGTTAATAAGAAGAAATCGAAAAAACATTATTTATAAACACTTAATAGCACTATTCAGCTGTTATTAACGATTAATAATTTGCAAAAATTTATTGTAGCCTCTACTCTTCTCTAAACCACTGATGTCCACTTCATAGCACAATTGTGCTAAACAACTCACACGTATTTGTTATGCTCTTTCATTTAGTCATCGTTGAGTTAGCGATGAAAACACATGCGACGGATGATTATAACTTTTTTTCAGGAATTCATGTCCAACAAACACGAGCATTTCATTTGAAAACAACGAAGCAAAGTAAAAAATTGTGTGTGTTTACAATGTTGTAAATTTTACAACAAACAAAAGCATACACATTCTTATTTTATTTAATGTTCACTAAGCCAGCGTCGAGTAAACACATATTCTTAGCGGTTCGTTGAATTTTTTTTATTAAAATAAAATGAGATGCGAGAAGTATTTTATGATAAGCAATGCTTTTAATAATGTTCAATGCCTTTTATGTTACAAAACATTTAAGGAAGAAAATGAATATGTTTTAAAAAGACATTTTAATTTATTTCATTATGAAGTTAATAAAATTAATGATAGAGAAAGGCAAGAGCTGTTTAATGAAAAAAAAAGTTCTTTTCTTTCAATATTAAAAACATGGCTTTTTCAAACGGAAAATAAAGTAGATCAGAATTTAGGAAATAAAAAATTAAAAACCGAAGTATCAAGCTTAATAAGCTTGGATGTAATAAAGCATGGTAGACCTTTTTCTGATGGGATCTTTATTAAAGAAATTCTTATAAAAATTTTAGAAAAGCTTAATTACAGTCAAGACTTTATAAGATCTGTCCCCTTGTCTCGCAATAGTGTAGCTCGGCGCACTGCACAATTAGGAATTAATTTAGAGTGTGCTATCATTGAAAAATAGAAAACATAGAAACGTGCGAGGCAGAGCTCTTAAAAGACTATGAATTCATGTTAGATTTTGCGTTATTGTCTGACGTAACCAACTTCTTAAATGAATTTAATTTAAAACTGCAGGGAAGAGAAAAAAATATATTAGATATGTACGAAATTCTTTTCAATTTTAAAACTAAATTATATTTACTATTAAGAGAAATTCAATCTGGAGATTTTTCTAGTTTTACTAAAGTTTCCCTTATTTATGACAAAAAAAATTATCCCAAAATAACAGATCATGCGTCATTAGTTGAAACACTTTTTAATAATTTTCAAGATAGGTTTAAAGATTTTGAAAATCTTCAGCCTGTGCTTGAAATGTTCAGAAACCCTTTTAATTGTAGTGTAAACAATTTCGAGTTAGAAATTCAAACGGAGCTTATAATACTCCAAAGTGAAGGAAAAGCTTTGGATAAAATGAATGCCATTGAGTTCTGGAAAAATTTAGATGGTTTAGTCTTTGAGGTGCTTGTCATTTTTCTCGTCAACATACTTATGTGGACAAATTTTTTCAGACTTGAAATTTATTTGCTCAAAGCAGCGGAATAAAATCAGTTCTTCGCATTTAAAAAGTATTTTATTAATTCGAAATTCTCATGAAAGCATCAATATGGAAGATATAATTAAAGACAAACAAAGTTCACAGCCTACAGAAAACAGCTCAGCTTATGTTTCTTTTTTTGTATTTTAAAAGAGAACTTCATAAGAACGTCTTATATTAATTCTTATATTACGATTAATTCAATTTTGATCTACTGAACTCTGTTTTTTTTATTTTCATTTCAAAACTAAAATACATATCCTCCATTTCTTTAAATTTATCAGTTTGAGAATGAACAAACTTTCAAATTAATTTTTAAAATATATTATAGGATTTTCTTTTTTACACGTTTAACGTTATGTTTGCTCGGTAGCTCTCGCACCAACACAACTGTATATTCATTTTTGGACACCACTGCTCTAAGCCTTTAATAAGTTGAAATTTATAATTATAAAAACATTTTGTTCGCAAATTTAGAGAATTTTTGAGATGAAAATAAAAACGAACGAAAACGAACTTTATAAATTCAATTGATACTATCGGTAAGTGTAACAAATATATACATACATATATACATATATTTGCATTTCCAGCAAAAATTGTGTAGATATATCATTACTCAAAAGGCGCCGCAAAATTTATAGCGCGAGAATCGATCTATTCGCTCTTTCAGGCAATGTATATAAAGTGAGCTATCGGTTTTATATGTATATCGCGCTGTTAAAGAAATGGTGCTACTTCTTTCGAGTAGTTACATTTCAACGGCCGATGTTGAATATGAACCTCAGCTAAACGCCAAGTTACTTTCTGGATTTCAATTTGTGTGTTACTCAACTTTATTGCCTTGTTGTTTGTAGAAATTCTATAAGGATTCAAATATTATGTCTGAAACAGTAAATACACCGTTTTTTCTATGAAAATCTATAAGAAATAGTACCTCGGGTATGACAGCGCCGTGTAGTGTTAGTTTTAGGTAAAATAAAACTCAAAAATTATTTCTTCGATTCAAAAAATAGCAGGTACTACAACTTTCCAGGACAATAAAAATAAATAAGCAACATTTGACCAATTTTAGATTGATTCTTCCTTGTCAGACAGCGTTCTAAAATCGACAATTTCAAATGTGTATAAAAAATCGCTCACTTGAAGATTTCTTGAAGATTTTGTAATGCCAACATTTATTTCCAATTGGTCTCATCCCATTCCCATTTTGTTTCAAGTTATATTTTATTTTTTAAGCAAATTTTTAAATTATCTTTCAGAGTTGTTAACAACTGCAGAAATTTTAAACTTTTACGAATTCTATTTTTACATAAAAATTTCTTTTGGTTAAATAAAGTATTTCAAAATTCATATTTTCTGTATATCCTGAATTTTTTATGTGTTCAGACTTTTCACAAACCCTTTCAAAAATAAACAAATTATTTTCGACAATTTTTTCCATTCTATTTTCAAAGAAAAAAAACACAATATTATATTTTTCCAAAACAAATTGCCTCAAAAAAGTATAAAATTCGAACTATATAACAAGGTATTGCCAACATATAGCCACAAGAGTATTTAATAGTTAATGTGATATTATCAAGCATTTATTAATAAGCCTTTTTATTACTGGTTAATAAGGTGAAAACCGTTGAATAACTAATGCAAGGATTATCCTTAAATTAAGATATTTTTATAAATTAGACTGTGAGTATATTGATCTGATGTTCCATGAAATTACTTCTCATAAGTATATAAAATCTATTTTAAATTTTTAAAAACTTATCAATTTTTATTCTTTTATTTATATTATTAAAATTAAACATTTTTCAAATAATGCTAACAAATTGTTGGCGAAATATTGAAAAATAAAATAAATTCTTAATTTTCTAAAAAAAAAGATACTTAAGCTGCAGAAATTAATTTATTTAACAAACGAAGTTCAAAGAGTATTAAGATCATTTCAGTCTTTTATAATAGTGTGGCATCAACAATGCCATTTTAAAGCGATATATTAAAGTCTGATAACTATTTTAACATTCTCGTGTGAACGAATAGTACGATCGTGTAGCTTAGTGTATAAGAGCCTTTCAGCGCAATCTAAATTAGCGCGTCAAGCGTAAATTTTCCGTTAAAAATCCTCATAAACATACAAAATGAATGAGACTAAAGGCTCATTTAGCCGACCGTAAATGTAGAAATGTAAATGTAGTCGGAACAGCTGATCGATTTTGTTATACGAGAAATAATGAAAATGCTTATCTGACTGTAATAAAATGTAACCGTAACGTGTGAACCTGTAGAAAATAGAATTTCATTACGTGTTTACGTGACAAATGTAGTCAGTGATGGTATGTATTATTGTGAATGGCAGGACGGCACAAAAACTCTGTTTTAGTACTTTTTGTTTACTTGATAATTGAACTGTTTAAGTAGTTAAATTTTGACACACACATAATATATTTTAACAAATTTTGGAATTTTCTGTAGCATAATTTATACACTGCGCACAATTTTTGCATCTTTCACATTATTTGTAACCTCAACATTTATTAGCCCGATTTCCAAAATATATTCCAACGATAAAATGAATTTTTAAAATTAGTTTATAATATATAGTTATGCTGATATAAATGTAAGAAAGCAATACAGTATAAATTTCGGTCTGTGATCAAATGAAAATGTAATAATAAAAAAGTTTTAATACTTTTTAAGTATAATAAGCTAATAATTATATATAACTAGAATTTTAGTACTGTTATACCCTTCACAAAAATATAAAGGGTGTATATAAGTTTGTGATTCCGTTTATAATTTCTGCAATTTTTATTTGCGACCGTATAAAGTATATATATTCTCAAGAATCAGAATTAATAGAAAAGTCGATTAAGCGATGTCCGTCTGTCCATCCGTCGGTCGTTGAAATATCGTTTCTGAGAAAACCATTAGACTTGAAACGTTTTTCTTTCACCATTCTATTACCCCATCGAGTCATGGGATTGCTATTGAAATTCAGTAATATCGGTTCACATATAGCTGAGATATGTTCAAAGTTCCGAAAAAGATATAGCCTAAACCGATTTTTCTATAAATGTTTGTTTTTGCTTAAAAGAACTTCTGATAATATAAGGAGGTTACCAAATAGAGAAAATGAAAATTTCCGATATCGGTCCATATATACCCGAGATATAGTCTAAACCGATGTTTTAGTGAAAAATTTCTTTAGCTTGAAATCAGTTCTGATTATAAAACGAGGTAATTAATTACTCGTAAAATACAGAAAGGGGAAAATTCCGTTATCGGTTCACATTTAACCGAGATATAAACAATTTTTGCATGATAGTTTCCATGAAAGATTTCCTTTTTGGAATGGTGATTACAAGGCAAACATATTTTTTGCCCGATGTCGGTCCATATATATCCGAGCATATGTAGTGACTATCGTGAAGGGTATTTCAGATTCGGCCCAGCCAAATGTACTACGCTCCTGTTATATATTAATATTATTATATATTATAAGCAGTTAAATTTGTTTTTTTAGAAGTACCAAAGAACAGAGAACAAAAATTCAAACATTTGAGATTTATTCGCTATAGTAGCTTCCAACATTGGTACTAATAAAAAAATTATAAAAAGCTTGTGTTTTATATTTTCCAGCTGTAGCTCATATGAAATGTCGACAATAGACAGAAAAAGAAATATTAGAAATTTTAGGTACCATTTAAACAATTTTCGTACCTTTTGTATATGTACTGAATACTATGAGCTCTCATCACTGCTATGAACAGCTGTATTGCTTTTATTTTATTTTTGCAAATTATTTGATATAAAGATATAGGTGATGAAAAATTAATTATTTTCTTTAACATACAATAATATAAAAATGAAAAACAGAACACTTTTTCCGTAAATCATTAATAAGTGAACACTTTTTCTTCACATGCACTTGTGTTTTTTTGTTTGTATCAAAAACAAATGATACGGTTTTACGTGTTCTATAAGTGCTACTACATTTACATTACATTTACATTTACCTTACAGTTACAATTTCTACGGTCGGCTAAATGGGCCTTAACCCAAATAGCGCGGCTTTAACGTTTTGCACTTAGAAAATCAAATTTAGACAGCGCGTAAGAGAGAAAGCTTTACTGCAAAGCATATGTTGGTCATATTTTGCGGCCATTAGTAGATGCTTTTCTGACTAATTTAGCGACTTTATCACTTGTTATTATATTTAGTTAGTGATTTTTATTAAACAAGGTTAGCGAGCAATACTATCTATGGCACAACGTTAACGCTCTTATTTAAGTTACTTAAGCTACGTACACATGGTTTTCAGATCTTACAATATTGCCAGTAAAATTGTCTAAAAATGTATTACAATCGTGTGAACGTCCAATTTTTAACTTACAACGTTGTCAGAAAAACCATTGTCAATCAATTGTAAGACGACAATGTTGTCAGGCATCTGACAATCGTGAGAACACTCTTCGTCGGCATTGCCAGATAATTGGCTGGTATTGTAAGCTCAGTTTTAATTGTCAGATGTATAAAATTAATGCACCTGACAATGGCATTATTGTCAGAAAAAAGTTTGATAAGCAACACTGCCAAACAGATGGTTGTTGATATACATAAGTGGCAATGCCTTACAACATGTTTGCCATTTTTTCATCTAACAATCTGACAACCGTTTGAACTGACAATTTGTGTCTGACAATGAAATTGTAAGATTTTTTTACGATCGTCTGAACACACAATTTACTTCTGCGGGACAATTTTTCATTGTCAGCATGTTGCCAGATCTTACAATATTGCACATCTTACAGCCGTGTGTACATAGCTTTACTAAGGCTATGTACACTCTTCTAGCTGTAAAGGTTTAAATTAGTGTAAAGTTTAGTGTCACACTTGTTCTCATAGTTTTCGATTTCAAATAGTTGATATTGTTATACGTAAATGCTAGTTTCCTCGACTAACGATTAGTACTAACATGCCAAAGTATAATTTTGTGGTTCTACAGTTAATATATAGCTTAAAATCAACTACAAGGCTATTCAGTCTTTATTGTTGTATTGAATGTCTTATACAAGTTTTATAGAATAACTAGGGTGCAGTATATTCGGGTGGGCAGAATCTAAAATACCCTTAACAATAGTCACATAAATATATAGTATATTATATATTATAAATTGGAACTAAATATGCCCAGATATACATACGAGTATATAGACCGTTATATCCCGGATATATGTTTTTGCTTTGAAATCGCTATGTGAAAAAAGTAATCTATCCTGGAAACTCTCATGGAAAAACCAGTTTCGGTTTTATCTTGGGTATACATATATCGACTGATATCGGAAATTTTCATTTCCTGTATTTCAGTAACCTCCATTTATTACCAGAGCAGTTCTGGTAATTCATGGAAAAATTGGTTTCGACTATATCTCGGGTGTATAGGGACCGATATTGGAATTTTCCAATTTCTGTGTTTTAGTAACCACCTTTTATAACCAGAACTGCTTTTAAGCAAAGAAAACATTTTGCATGGAAAAATCGGTTTAGACTATATCTTGGGTATATGTGGACCGATATTGGACATATTCATTTTCTGTATTTTAGGAACCTTCTTTTATTACTAGAACTGCTATTTAGCAAAAATAATTCTTTAAATTTGCTTATGCGTCATTTTCATAGGAAGCCCGGATATACATATGTATATGGACCGATATCGGGGAATTTTTTTTTTTTTTTTTTGCCTTTTGATCCACATGGCGAATAATTGTGTGAAGTTTGAAGCAAAAGCAACAGTTTTTTTTTGGAATTTTGGATATATCTTTTGGATATATGTGAACCGATTTTACTGGATTTTAACAGCAAATCGATGGAGAAATAGAATGGTGAAAGAAAAAGTTAACAACACTAAACAGTATTTCGACAGTGGACGGACGGACATCACTTAATCGACTTTGCTATCAATACTGATTCAGAATATATCGCTTCTTTATTACAACATAGTCATATCTCAAAAAATTAGCTTTTCGAGATAACAATGCAGAATTGTTGACAATACTACCTTTTATATTGTGCCAAAAATTTATTCAAATTGCTTTGAGATATTTTCTTAAAAAATTTGCCAAGACTTGTATGGAAACTAAAAATTTTAAATACGTTTTTCTCGAAACCAGCTTTTTTACGATATGACTATGTTGCAATAAAGGAGCGATATGTACTTTATAGGGCCGGATATGAAAATTGTAGAAACAACAAATGAGATCACAAACTTATATACATCCTTTACATATTTGTGAAGGGTATAAAAACGGAAGTTGCAAAGCATATTTACACTCAGAGTATACACGGTGTAGTCATGCAAGCGAAAAATACACAATATGTGTATCGGCAACACAGTTTTTAAGGGTAGTAACTGGAATGTTGCCAGAAGTAGAAAGTAACATAGCAAAAAATTTGTGTTATAATAGAAAGATGCTATCAGTTCGGGAGTTTTTTTAATGTTCTTTGCAGCATAGTTCTCTTTTTGAGCAAGAAAGGCAATTTGACCAAACCGCATACACTTTGAAAATTAATTCTCTATTTAAATAATTTATTAAATTAAGAAACTCGTAATATTGCCTAGAAAACATTTTTCTTAGAACGTTAATTTTTCGTGAAATAGGAAACAAATGAAGAAGGGTGTACAATATTAGAGAAACGATATTAGAGAAAACGATCGTACGATTGTACGGGTGTACAATCGTACGATTCATTTACAGGAAACTATTCTAAAAGTCTGGCCGACTTTACAAAATCTCTCCTAAATAACGTTGTAGTGCAATACTATTATACAATAATGATTATAATAATTTATATATAATGATATACTTTGCGCTTTAAAAATAAAATTAAGTTAAACAAGTAAGAGTGTGGTATATTCGGCTGGGCCGAATCTAAAATACCCTTCACGATAGTCACGGATATGTATAGTAAATTTAAAAATGTGAACAAAATATGCGCGGTTATATATGAACCGATATCAGAATTTTCTATTTTTTGTATTTTAGTAACCTTCTTTTATAACGAGAATTGCTTTTCAGCAAAAAAAAAAAAAATGTTAATGAAAAAATCGGTTCAAGCTATACCTCGGGTATATCTGGACCGACATCGGAAATTTGTATTTTCCATTTGTATATAGCCTTACTTCATTACCAGAACTGATTTTGGGCAAAAAAAGTTGTTTCAGTTCGCTTACGCGACATTTTAATGAAAACACCGGTCTAGGCTATATCTCGGGCATATATGGACCGTATTCGAAATTTTAATTTTCCATAATAATATAAAATTATTTCTTTACCAAAACTGCTTTTGAGCACAAAAAAGCTGTTTAATCATTTTCATGAAAACCCCGTTCTAGGCTATATCTGGGGTATATATGGACCGATATAGGAAATTTTGATTTTCCATATTTATACAACCTGATTTTATTACCAGAACTGCTTTTGAGCACAAAAAAGTTGTTTAAGCATTTTCATGAAAAACCCGATTTGGGCTATATCTCGGGTATACATATATTGACCGATATCTGAAAAAAAAAGTTTTGTCTTTTAGTCACCATGCTTAATGAGTGTGTGAAGTTTGAAGCAAAACAAACAACTTTTGTTTCCAAAAATTTTCATACAAAATTGCAAAAATAATTACTTTTTTCGGAATTTTGGATATATCTCAGCTATATGTGAACCGATATTACTGAATTTCAATAGCAAACCCATGAATTGATGGGGTAAAAGAATGGTGAAAGAAAAAAGTTTCTATGTCTAATGGTTTTCTCAGAAACGGTATTTCAACAGCGGACAGACGGACATCGCTTAATCGTCTTTTCCATTAATTCTGAATCAGAATATATATACTTTATAGGGTCGCGAAAAAAAAACTGTAGAAATTACAAACGGAATCACAAACTTATATATACCCTTAACATTTTTGTGAAGGGTATAAAAAAACTCAATAGACGTTACATTATAAGAAAAAAATTTTGAGAAAAGTTTTTGAAATAAACTTTATTTTAAATTTGAAAATAAATTAAAAAATATTTTCTCCTGATATTTCAATTGTAATAAATTTCTTTTTTGAAAGACAAGACGATCATTGCTAATTCATCTGTAAATTCCAACACTTTCATAATTTTCCTGGAACAGTTAGCTATTCAGTAAATTAGCTGAAACCAGCACCGAAAGTGCTTGGCTGGTCCTTGATAATGCTAAGATACAAAAGATAAGGTTGCAGAATCCGGGCACATCATAAATTTTCTTTCTCCTTACATAGCTACATAGGTGAGCTTAATCCAATAAAAAAGTTTTTTTCTAAGACAAAACTACCTGCCCCAAAATTTATTAGCTGATGCGGATAGTAATTTGGACTTGATAACAATAATTAAACAGTCAGTCGAAACGGTAGCACCTTCAGATTGTAACAATTATTATCTTGATATGACCATGAGTTTGTCATTAGCTGCATCTCGAGAACGGTTGCAATAGGAACCGTACAAATTTGGTTTAGAAAATTATATTAAGGAAAAATTACGAGTAATGACTTGAACAACAAGTTTATTTTTATTTCATTTTGTAAATTTTTAGCTAAATAAATAAAAACTTGAATTCGAACTTAAACAAATTTAAATTGAAACGCAAAAAATTTAATTTGAAATAAAAATAGTTTAATTTGAAATAGAAAAAATTTAATATGAAATGCAAAGAATTTAATTTGAAGTGCAAGAAATTGAATTTGTGTTGCAAAACATTGTGTTTGACTTGTAAAAAATTGAATTTGAGTACAAAAATCGTTAATTTGCAAGTAAAAACCTATATATACTTTATAGGGTCGCAAAAAAACTGTAGAAATTACAAACGGAATCACAAACTTATACCTATATACCCTTTACATTTTTGTGAAAGGTATAAAAATAAATATGCTCAAAGAGCTTTTATTTTTATCGTTAAATAATCGGCTATTATATAAAACACAAAATAAACCAATAGGTTACCACGGCTCAGTAGTTAACTGAACACCAACATCTGGCCGTTACGTGTGAATATTATCTGGCAACACTCAAAAGCATATCCTCGTGGATTTGGCAAGTTATCAAAATAGTTGTATATGGTATAAACAGTCGCAATATGCCGCATTAAAATAACGACCAACTACGATGTTTACCTGAACGCGTTTGTAGCATATTAAGAACTCAAGGAAGAAAACAGTCATGAGAATTTTTCAAATATAGTAGAAATATCGTGTATTAATAATAAAAAAAAAACTAATATTATTATTCGTAACAAACTAAAATTAAATAATAATTAAATAAAAAAATAAATGATAATAAAATACATAATATATAATATATATAAACATAAAAGAAAAAGTGAAATTTGCAAATGGAAAGTATTCATTAAAGGAAAGTCTGTAGAAAAAGTTAAGAAATATTTATGGGAACGTGTCGTAGATAAAAGATTTTCCTAAGACATGCCTGGAAACATATACAGACATATGTACTTAGTTGTGTGTATGTATGTATGTTTCTTGTATATTACATGCATATGTAAGTATGCACAAACATACATATTTTTTTCTGAATGTGCATATAAGTGTGTGTGCACATAAACTAGACTCCGTTAAAATACATGCATACACACATAGTTTTTACTCTTATGAATGTGTGTTTCAGCGTATACATGTATAAGTACACACATATTCGTGCATATATATATATATATATATATATATATATATATATATATATATATATATATATATATATATATATATATATATATATATATATATATATATATATATATATATATATATATATATATATATATATATATATATATATATATATATATATATATATATATATATATATATATATATATATATATATATATATATATATATATATATATATATATATGTATATATGTATGTATGTGTATATATATGTATATTTGTATATATAGATATATGTATATATACTTGTGTCTGTGTTCTTCATTTCGATGTGTGTATGTATGTATACACATGCATGTGCGGTAAATGTAAGTATGTTTTACGGTCTTCGTCTGCGGTTCGAACTTAACCAACGCAAAGGCAAAGTTAGCAATAAAGTAACTGTTAACGCAAAGTACTTGTGCTTGGATGAGTTTTGCTTACGACACTTTATACATTGAGAGTCTTAGCGAAAAAACTTTCTTGTCTCAACAGCTACATATGTATGTATATACTTACATATGTACATATTTGCTCAAACGTTACGTTGAAGAAAATTTACTACGGAGCTACACAAAATAACAACAACAATCTCCGTTGGCAGATTATTGTGCTCGATGCGAAAAGAAATTATGAATGTATCGGCGTTTTGCATATTTTAATGACCAATCGACATTTGAAGTGTTTATACTCTAGTATTTTTGTACAACACTTTGACTATTACTAAAGGGCGTTTCAGACTATCATACAAGTCTTAAGATTTTGATTGGATTTTGTGGGACAAAAATCTAATGATTTTTGTTGCGACTGTCAAAAAATCGAACGTATCATTACATTTTGTTTTCATACTATCACACCTAAAGTAAAAGAAGGAATATGACTTGAAAATAAACAGCCAATTTACTTAACGCACGGTTTTAATATTTTTATTATTTGCTTTTGCAAAAAATGCAACCCTGGTCCAATGAAAAATCTTATTGTTTAAACAAATTTCTAAAAATGGTGAAGTGTTATGGAATGTCAAATCTTTTTACCGTATTATTTCTCATTTTCATAACGCTTTAGATTCACACTATCAAACTTGCACGTATTATTTGATTTTTTGACAAGTCTTAATACAAAGTGTGATAGTCTGAAGTGCCCTTTAGCAGTTTGTTTGAAATCCTTTTTGATAAAGGACACAAAAGGACACATTCAAATTAAAGAGATTGGGGATTTACATATGTATATATATATATATTTATATGTATGTAGTTAATGTTATTGACTCATCATCTACGCCCAGCCAAAACGTCTGGGGTTAGTGGCTTACATGCATCTGTACTCGTATTTACACACACACAAATAAATTTCAAGGGTCGATGTTGATTTTAAATAAAACACAAATTATTTAGGGGATTCAAATGTTGTCATATCACGCATAATGTCATAATATTTTATATTATGCTTCGGACAAAAAAGTCAGAAAGTGCTCTTAATAAGTCTTTTTAATCGGAGTTTGCCGTAAGTAAAACGTAAACATCTCAGCTGGCTCAAATTTAAAATAATTTATGACAGAATGCTCACAGTATTCATATTTTTTCATACGAATATTTTAAGACTTATGTCTTTATAACAATCCTGTGAATACCGTAATTGCCGTTTGTTTTTATTGTGGTAATATTGTTATGGTTCAATTATATATGGAGCTAAATATCACATGTCCATCTGATTGTGCAAATTTTCGATGACACTGCTCTTAAATTGTTGCTGGCTTGTGGACGAAGAAATAATCCCAAAGATAGAAGTCGAACGGTGTCATATCGCACAATACCTATTGGCGGCCAATTGAGATAATGTGGCTATTGAATTTGTCGTGCAAAACAGCTAGTGTTTCGTTAGCTATGTGACAAGTGGCACCGTCCTATTGAAACCACATATCGCTCGTTTATTGCAACATAGTCATATCTCAAAAACTGAGCTTTTCGAATTAACAATGCAGAATTGTTAACAGTACTACGTTCTATATTGTGCATACAATTTATTCAAATTACTTTTAAATTGTTTCCTTTAGGAGATATTTTCTAAAAAGTCTTGTAAGGAAACTAAAAATTTGTAATGAGTTTTTGTCGAAACAAGCTTTTTTTAGTTATGACTATGTTGCAATAAAGGAGCGATATCGTCTACATCCATATCTTCTGCTTCGGCCATAAAAAGTTTGTTATTATCTCACGATAGCGGACCTCATTCACTGTAACTGCCTGGCCAGCCTCATTTTGGAAAACCTGCCGCCCGATGACGCCACCAGCCCATTATCCCTTTGTTTAAATGTGGAAGCAAAGTTTGACATATCAAACTACAGAGGAATTGCTAAGCTAAATGCTATTCTAAAACTTCTGGGAAAAATTTTGACTAGTTGTCTATCTTTTGTAAGTCACGTTCCACACTCGTAAATGATGGATTTTTAATTAGCAAGCAAACGGATGTAATTTACACGGATTTCAGTAAAGCATTTGATAAAGTAAACCACGACCTGTTGTTACACAAGCTTTCGTTAATGGGATTTAGCATTACAACCCTTAAATGGATTCGTTCATATCTGTTTAACAAAACCCAACAAGTCAAGTTTAGAACTGTTGTATCGATAAATTTGGATGTTTCTTCTGATGTCGCCCAAGGCAGCCATCTTGGCCCGTTGTTATTTACTCTTTTTTATTAATGATCTGCCCTCTGCTGTCTTGCACTCAAGAATTTAAATGTATGCTGATGATGTTAAACTATTTAAACACCTAAATGGCCCCAAAGATCAACTTTTACTACAAGCCGATATCAATAAACTTGAGGAATGGTGCAAACTTAGTTTTATGTACCTTAACATAAAAAATTTTATCGGAACAACTCTTCAAATTCTTGTCATCCTATTAATGGAATAATGCTTGAACACTATTACCGACTTGGGATTCATCCTTGATCATAAGCTTGATTTTGGAGATCACACTGCGTCAACTGTTAATACGGCTTGTGGAGTTTTTGGATTTATGAAACGTTGGTCTAAAGAATTTTCATACCCTTACATTACAAAACAAGTTTATATTTCCTTGGTTCGCCCTATTCTTGAATATGGATCAATTATCTGGGATCCTTACTTCACCATTCACATAAATAGTATTGAATCTATCCAAAAACAAGTTCTTATTTTCTGTCCACGGGGTCTTGGATGGAACTCGTATGTGCTGCCTTCATATGAAAGTAGGCTTGGACTTATTAAATCACCAACTTTGAAAAGTCGTCGAACCGTCTCTTTCCTCCTTGGATTGATTCGCGGTGAAGTTGATTCAAAGTTTCTGCTGAGCAAAATAAATTTCTGTGTACCAACAAGAGCAACCCGTAACTATGAACTAATAAGTCTAGATTATCACAGGACCGTCTATGCTAGCAATGATCCCGTTCGTCACATATGTGAAATATAGGGTGTTTTTTTAAGCCCGATAGAACTTGAAATTGTAAAAAATAACACAAAAAATTAAATTGTAATCAAAATTTTTTTTTATTCGAAAGATCAATACGTGACATTAACATTTGAAAATGATTTCGGGCATATGGGCACCGCGGCTGTTCTTGACGAAGCGCATTCTGGACGTCCAATTTTGGGCCACTTTTTCGAGCACTGCTGGCCGTATGTCACGAACAACACGAACAATGCTGGCCTCCAAGGCGTCAATTGTTGCTGGTTTATCAGCATAAACCAGTGACTTCACGTAGCCCCACAGGAAATAATCGAGAGGTGTCAAATCGCACGACCTTGGAGGCCAATTGACAGGTCCATTTCTCGAAATCAACTTATCGCCAAATTTTGATTTCAGTAAGTCGATGGTTGCGTTCGCCGTATGGCACGTAGCGCCATCCTGTTGAAACCACATCTCCTCCGGATCAATGTCATCCATATTTTCAAACAAAAAATCATTGATCATGGTGCGGTAACGATCTGCATTGACCGTAACGCAAGCTCCGGCCTCATTTTTGAAGAAATAAGGTCCGATGATGCCACCAGCATGAAAACCGCACGAAACAGTGCATTTTTCTGGATGTAATGGAGTCTGTAGGGTCTCTTGTGGATTGGTCTCACTCCATATGCGGCAATTTTGCTTATTAACAAACCCGTTAAGCCAAAAATGCGCCTCATCGCTGAACACAATTTTGCGATAAAACAACGCGCGAATCGACGACTGATTTTCAAAGTAAATTTGGATAATTTTGTAGCGTTGTTCAAGCGTGAGTCTATTCATGATGATTTGTCAGAGTATACTGAAACAAATAAAAAAAATGTTTCATCAAAATTTAATTTTTTGTGTTACTTTTTACAATTTAAAGTTCTATCTAGCTTAAAAAAACACCCTATATTTAACAAATTTTATTATATTATAGATATCTCTGAATCTAATGATGTTCTCAAACGAAAAATAGTTTTGTACTTAAATACAAAAATTATTTTCTTTAGTCTGTAAGGACTTATAGTCTATAGACATAAACAAGTAAATAAATAAACCGCAGCAAACAGTCACTCTTTGTGGGTGCATTGGTTTTTCAATAATCACTTTTGGATGACATATTCGTCTCAATGTGGCAATTCTGCTTATTGACGAATCCACTGAGGTGAAAATGTGCTTTATCACTGAAGACGATTTTTTTCGAAAATTTATCATCCACTGCTGGCATTTCTCGCCACCATTTCAGCCAATGACGACGCTGGAAATATCCAAGAGACTTTAGTTCTTGAGTCAATTGCACCCTGTAAGCGTGTAAATGCAAGTCTTTATGCATAATGTTCATGAACGACACGCGTGAAAGATGTAATTGTTGGGCACGACGACTAGTTGAGGTGGACGGCTCTTCAGCCACATTATCGCGAAAAGCAGCAATATTTTCTGCAGGACGGGCTGTACGAGCATGTACTCGTATTTTCACATCTGCTACAGATCCGGCGTGCTCAAATTTTTGCACGATTTTTCCGATCATTTGTTTTTTTATCTTGGCCCAGTACTCAGGGGATGACCCCTATATACGCAGTGCATTGTACCAGAATTAGGAAAATAAGTTGTGAGGGAAGAGAACATTTCACTTGAACTTTCCAATGTTATAACAGACGGGAAACACGTCTGCAGGCAACTTATTCTACAGAATACGCTTGGAAAACGAAAACCCTCAGTAGTGCGTAGTACGATTCCCCAGGAAATCGACCACAAATGGAGGATATCTGGATGATGAACGCGTGCTACGTAAAAATGTGCCAGTCTCTAGGAGCGAAATCCATTGTAGTAACGATAGGACAGAGTAACCTACTGTCAACTACACACGGTCGAGTAACCCCAAAATAGACTTTGAGGCACTGGCCCAAACATGGAAGTTGTATTCTATTTTCGGTCGGATGCAGGTGGTATAAATAGTAAGCCGGTCGGATGGAGTGAAGTACATATTATACCGTTTCAAAACCCCGAAGCACCCTCATTTAGACGATTAAATTGACCAAAAAAATCACGAGGCGCACGATATGCATTTTGATTTAAATGCCCATTTTCATAAAAGCCAGTGGCTATGTTCTGTAACTTTGGCGAGAAGTTTTCGCGTGAAACAAATTATGCCATCCTTTCTCGAAAAATGAGAAAAAACTGCGTCTGTAACTCATATCGAAAACTATCCAAAGCGATTACGTCGTTACGTTAGAAACATCAGAAAATATAAGACAATGCCGACATACAATTTTCAAAAATGAGAGTGCCAGCCACAATTAGTACTGTCCAAACTACTTTGGACAAAACTATTTTGGATTTAATATCATATAACTATATTAGTATATTATGGTTTGAAGTTTTTTATATAAGTATATACCTATAGTTTAATGATTAATTGTGAATAATTATAATTATGAAGTGTTAATGAATTTAATTATCTAATACTTACCTTTGAATTGCCTTATGTGTATACTCACCACTATGTAAAGTTGTTCGCAGTGGCCAGTCGAATCAATTGGAAACTTTCCAAGTGTCAATTTGGATAATTTCCGGTTTTTTTGAATAAAAAGACTTACCATCGAGATAGCCTGAAGACTGCTAGTGCGAGCAACTAATTTTTTCCCCACTTGGAATCATCCAACCCATTTGCTAACATACGAGCACTACCCTGCAACCCAGGTGAATAATAAATATAACCTATTCGATTTATTGAAAAGAAATAATAAATCCTCTTTTTATTTTATTTCTTTTCCCCACATCATTATCATTAACTCAACCCGAGTTAATCATATTCCCAATTCTGCTTTGCATAAAGCAGAGTTGGTTAACACAAAAGTTTGCTTTTAGCACTCAAAAAGCACCACTTTTGTTCAAGTACTGCCGCCAACCGAAAATTACTAAACTTAAGAAAATTTTTTCGACGGCGTCATATTATAACCGCCGGCTATTCTAGAAAATTTATGGTTTGGCTCTAATGTTTACATTTTATCAAATACATATGTACATACATACACTTATACTTCTGCACAAAATTTTGTGATATTAAAGCACAAAGTGAATTGCAAATTGTGAATAGTGAAAAAACATTATAAAAGTATTACATTAAGCTTTGTTGGTTCGGAAATTGAAATTGTAGAAATTACAAACGAAATCACAAGCTTAAAACTTGTTGTGTGAAGGGTATAAAAATTACTTAAAAAGCTAAAAAATAAAAACAATGGTAATAAACTGTGTAAATATATTTATTAAACTTAATTTAACAGCAAAATACTTTTTTTTTCTGAAATACTATCTCATAGCCTTTTTATTTGCGAGAAATAATGACCGTTGAAAGCGGGAATATTTTTCTGTAAAATGGCGAATAATTTCTTTACGTGGCAGCTATTACTCACCAAAAAAGTTATAGCTAAAGTTCAGTTAGAAAATCAGCTGCTTGTTTCAACTTATGAGAATTTTGTTTCATTTCATACATTTCAGTCGAAAAGTTTCTCCTGGCGAGAGTTACAGAACACAGCCACCGAATATCTCTCCATGGTGCAAATTGAGTTAGGCTGAAATTGAGAAATGTCAAAGCCGTAGCCCTATATCCCGGGAACTACTACAGCTAAAGCCCAAAGTGAACTTGACTATTTGAAAAGTGAGTAGACAAGTGTGTGACATTTACAGAAAGTTGTAATATGCACTGGACTTATGCCGAAAAAGACTCAATTAAGTTTTCTCACTTTTTGAATGGCTAAACTTCTTCCTTTTTAATATGCTGTTTATAAAGGGTGTTTTTTTAAGCTAGATAGAACTTTAAATTGTAAAAAGTAACACAAAAAATTAAATTTTGATGAAACATTTTTTTTATTTGTTTCAGTATACTCTGACAAATCATCATGAATAGACTCACGCTTGAACAACGCTACGAAATTATCCAAATTTACTTTGAAAATCAGTCGTCGATTGACCCGTTGTTTTATCGCAAAATTGTGTTCAGCGATGAGGCGCATTTTTGGCTTAACGGGTTTGTTAATAAGCAAAATTGCCGCATATGGAGTGAGACCAATCCACAAGAGACCCTACAGACTCCATTACATCCAGAAAAATGCACTGTTTGGTGCGGTTTTCATGCTGGTGGCATCATCGGACCTTATTTCTTCAAAAATGAGGCCGGAGCTCGCGTTACGGTCAATGGAGATCGTTACCGCACCATGATCAATGATTTTTTGTTTGAAAATATGGATGACATTGATCCGGAGGAGATGTGGTTTCAACAGGATGGCGCTACGTGCCATACGGCGAACGCAACCATCGACTTACTGAAATCAAAATTTGGCGATAAGTTGATTTCGAGAAATGGACCTGTCAATTGGCCTCCAAGGTCGTGCGATTTGACACCTCTCGATTATTTCCTGTGGGGCTACGTAAAGTCACTGGTTTATGCTGATAAACCAGCAACAATTGACGCCTTGGAGGCCAGCATTGTTCGTGTTGTTCGTGACATACGGCCAGCAGTGCTCGAAAAAGTGGCCCAAAATTGGACGTCCAGAATGCGCTTCGTCAAGAACAGCCGCGGTGCCCATATGCCCGAAATCATTTTCAAATGTTAATGTCACGTATTGATCTTTCGAATAAAAAAAATTTTGATTACAATTTAATTTTTTGTGTTATTTTTTGCAATTTCAAGTTCTATCGGGCTTAAAAAAACACCCAATACATACACTTTTTAATTAATTCAATTATCAGTTAATTAAAAAATGTTTAACGTGTTCATACATACTTAATATTACTAATGCAATTAACGTTTGACAACAGCTGACAGAAAAGTTGTTTGCACTTTGATTGCGAATATTTCTTCTTGTTGGCTCGCCATCTTTTGTTTGCATTCAAGGTGCATTAACGTCTGTATGTGTAAATTTTATCACAATTATAAACTATGAAAGTACCATTTCACAATTGTAAATGATTTTTATTTGAATTATCTTTATATACACAATTTTCAAATGTTTAATTCAGAATAAACCAATAAATTCAAAATACTTTTGAAATTCAACTTTTATGTTGACTGGGCAGTATATTGCCTCTTTTGAGCAGAAAGCAAAAGAGAATAACATATTCAAATAAGTTCTTTAACTGCCATCCCTAAACAAGAGCGGCGAGCGGAACGTTTTTTTCCGTTGAGCTTTAACGCTGAAACGCCATCCCTAAACAAAATCAGCAACGTTATGTCAAAACGATAAAAACAGGGCTATCAAACAAATAAATAAACAACCCTGATTATTTTAACAGCTGGACGGACGGCATTATTGTTTGTGATTTTTTTATTAACATTAAAATGAAATAATTAAAGTTTTAATAAAAATGAGTTGTTTAGATGAGTTAGATGATTTGGAAAATTTACTTGTGTTAAGGATGATGGCAAACAGAAGGCAAGGAAATCGAGAGCTGTTTAAAAGTCGGGATTCGAGTAACCTGAACAGTTTCGGTGGACATGATTTGCATACAGCTAACACATAGAGCCAGACAGCTCTTAGCTTAAGAAGCGATCTTTGCCATTATTTAAACTCTTTTTTAAACAAAAAAACAAACAACTTATATATAAAAGACTATTTAATAATTTAAAGGCAATTAATATTTCATATTTTAATAAGCAACAGAATATTAAGCCATAAATAAAGATAACATTTTCACTTTTTATAAACGATTATTTGATTTACTAATTTTAAAATTTCAATTTCAACATCATCAACCTCGCTTTCAACTAATTTCTCCAACTTTTCTTTCAGCATTTCAAAAAAGTTGCTATATTTTTCTTTATTTGAAGGTTTTTGTGGCTCTTCATATTTTTTTTTTCATGGCCGTTAGCACATCTGTAAAAAGATCGTCGTTTTTTCTTTTTCGGGTTGGTTGAGTACTTAAGCTCCCTGTTTGGCGGCTGCTATCATCAAAGAGGTACTCTACACTTGTGACATATTGCCGATTGTACTGAAATAAACAAAACGACATTTTATTAATATTTCTACTTTTAAAAGTATCTGTAGTTTTTTACCTTGCAGGCTCTATAGATTCTGCCAAAAAACTTAAACTCTCCATGTGCCTCCACGGAGCTCCAAACTTTTGCGAAGAACCCGAAGGAAGATCATCGGCCATTCTTTTCTTCCTATATCTATACCACAAGCTTTTCCATTTTACTTTGCATTCTTTAACTATAAAAATTAAAGATGGAACATAAAAATTATTTCAGAGAAATCAAATGTCTTTAATACCTGACGAATTTATTTGCTTTAGCCCAGTTCAGACTATTATACTTTGTATTAATACTTGTCAAAAATTCAAATAATACGTGCAAATCTGATAGTCTGAATGTAGTCCGTCATACATACGAAAATTAATACGATAAAAATTTGACATCCCATACGACTTTGTTGTTTATTGAAACCTTTCAAAACGATAATACTTTACATTGGATCAGGGTTGTGTTTTTTAGCAAACCAGCTAATTAAAAATTGAGTAGTCGGCTATTTCGCAGCCGATGGGGTGCCGTCGCTGATAGTATTTTTTGTCGTTATAAAAAAGCTCGAAATTTGGAATTTAAAAATGTATTTTATAAATGTATTTTGCTCATGCTATATTTAGAACATAAAATATGTTTGTGCTATTGAATTTGGGTGTGTTATGGATAATTATTATTTTAACTGTTGAAGAATTTCATGCGCCGACACGTCTATCGCCTACGACGAATAGCGCACCTGCCGCCGTGAAAAGTTTTATGATGGCACATCTATGTTGGTTTATATCAAGTGTGATGGTGTGAATGCAAAATCTAATTTATGTTAGACTTTTTGACAGTCGCAAGAAATGTGTTTAGACTTTTATCTCACAAAATCGAATGAAAGTATTTATACTTGTATAATAGTCTGATCGGGCCTTTTGCAATATCCTCCCCTATCTTTTCCTTGTGCTTGACGTCTTTGTATTTGGAGTCCTTTTTGTCATACAGACATGAGTTTTGATGAATCACTGAACAACTTTATATAAAGTTGACTGTTTGAGAATATCTTTCAAAAATTTCCAAAGTCTACTGATGATTAGGGTAGTTCCTATGAAATGTCGACATATAGATAGCTGGGAAACATAGAAAACAAGCTATTTATAATTTTTTACTTATTTATTTCACTTTTTTATATATTTGTTTTTTTTTACATTTGTTTTTTTTTTTTTTTGCAACTTACTTCACTGTGAAACGCATTGCCAAATTCGGATTTTCTAATAGCAAAGCGTTGCCGCTGCGTTGTCGCCGCGTTGTTTCGGTATGCTCCATACAAAATGTACGGGCATGAGCGCTTTTGACAGCTAAAAAACGCTTGCAGCTCTTGTTTAGGAATGGCAGTACAACAACTGCTCAGTTACTTCCAACCAATAAGTTTGATTTTCGTTTACACACTTTTCATTTACATTACTTTTCAAAAGGAAAAAGCTAAAACATAATAAAACTTCCCACTCTACTTAACATATCGAAAGACTATTCAAAGTTTCTCTTTATTTGGAAAGTTTAAGAAAAAGCAAAAGCGTTCGTAGTGTACAAAAAACTTCTGCTTCGAAGCAACAGTCAAATTTTCAAACTTTTGCTTTTGTAAGTTAAGTTTTTTAAACAATGTTTTCATGTTGTTGAGCAAGTATGATTTTTTTTGCAATAACTCAAAGTTGTTCTCTGGTACGTATTACAGTTAAACTTGGAGCTTGATAAACACTTTATAATATTAAGCTGCTTTGTAAGTGAACATGCAAGGTATTCTATGAGAGTGTTCCACTTATATCTGGTATTGATTTGTAAATGTGAATGGTTTTACATTTCGTACTTGATAGTATCGCTCCTGAGTACTTACACCATTCATTAATATTGCCAAATAATACGTCAACATTTATCATGGGGTTCTTGTTACGATTTGATTGTATTATTAAGCATTAAACACATTCGCGACAGCAGGCTACACGAACACACGACTACAAATGCCGCTGGCTACAAATGTAGCCTGTAGCCAGCTACTTAATTATATTGAAGGCGGCAGCTACATAATAAACAGCTGATATTGTTTTCTTTATCTCCTTACAAATATTAAAAAGCTTTTTGTGCTTATAAAATGGCTGAGGGAAATTTAGATAATTCTATAGTAGCTATTACTAAAATAGTTTGAGCTACTTAGTATTCGATGTAATAATATATATAAATATTAAAAAATTAAATATTTGTAAATCACAATCAAAATCCACAATTAAAATAAAACTTCTGAAATATAAACAGCTGCTTTTTTGCATTTCAATGGTGCAACTTAGAATTTTGTTTTAGCTGTTTCTAAAGCTATGAACTAGGTTGTGAAGAGGAAGAAAAAAGCAAGAAAATGCAATGATTTATTTAAAGACTAAAGCAATTTAAATATAGCTCCGTAATTTATAAACCAATATATGGAAATAATTTTTTGGCAAGAATTATTATTAAACATTTTCAATTTAGAAATATACACTTTCATATACATATAGGGTGTTTTTAAAAAATAATACAAAAAATTAAATTGTAATCAAAATTTTTTTTTTTAAATTAAAAATTGTTTGGTTTGTACATATATACAACAGGTTTTTAGTTCAAGTTTTTCTTTCTTAATTTTTTTCTTAAGAAGGATTTTTTACAATACAAATTTGCTGTGATCAATAATTATTGATTGAAGAAGACAAGAAAAATAATAATCAAATCTTTAGCTGGGGGACATAATAAATAAAATAAATACCGCTAGTTCTGAGACAGCAAACGCTGTACAAACAATGTGGGCAATTAACAAAAAATGCATATGTGATTCAATATGAGATGAATATAGATAGAAAATAATTAAATGCTCGGTGGCTTAGTGGTTAAAGCAGTAGATCATGATACGTCATGACCCGAGTTCAAATCCCAGTGGGTGCTGATGAGTAGTGTAGCGACTACGAAACAGCTAGTTGTCCCCCAGCTAAAGATTTGATTATTATTTTTCTTGTCTTCTTCAATCAATAATTATTGATCACAGCAAATTTGTATTGTAAAAAATCCTGCTTAAGAAAAAAATTAAGAAAGAAAAACTTGAACTAAAAACCTGTTGTACATATGTACAAACCAAACAATTTTTAATTTAAAAAATTATAAAAAAGTTCAACAAAAATTTAACAAATTAAAAATTTTTTTTTATTCGAAAGATCAATACGTGACATTAACATTTGAAAATGATTTCGGGCATATGGGCACCGCGGCTGTTCTTGACGAAGCGCATTCTGGACGTCCAATTTTGGGCCACTTTTTCGAGCACTGCTGGCCGTATGTCACGAACAACACGAACAATGCTGGCCTCCAAGGCGTCAATTGTTGCTGGTTTATCAGCATAAACCAGTGACTTCACGTAGCCCCACAGGAAATAATCGAGAGGTGTCAAATCGCACGACCTTGGAGGCCAATTGACAGGTCCATTTCTTGAAATCAACTTATCGCCAAATTTTGATTTCAGTAAGTCGATGGTTGCGTTCGCCGTATGGCACGTAGCGCCATCCTGTTGAAACCACATCTCCTCCGGATCAATGTCATCCATATTTTCAAACAAAAAATCATTGATCATGGTGCGGTAACGATCTCCATTGACCGTAACGCGAGCTCCGGCCTCATTTTTGAAGAAATAAGGTCCGATGATGCCACCAGCATGAAAACCGCACCAAACAGTGCATTTTTCTGGATGTAATGGAGTCTGTAGGGTCTCTTGTGGATTGGTCTCACTCCATATGCGGCAATTTTGCTTATTAGCAAACCCGTTAAGCCAAAAATGCGCCTCATCGCTGAACACAATTTTGCGATAAAACAACGCGCGAATCGACGACTGATTTTCAAAGTAAATTTGGATAATTTCGTAGCGTTGTTCAAGCGTGAGTCTATTCATGATGATTTGTCAGAGTATACTGAAACAAATAAAAAAAATGTTTCATCAAAATTTAATTTTTTGTGTTACTTTTTACAATTTAAAGTTCTATCTAGCTTAAAAAAACACCCTATACATACCAGAAAATATAAAATTGATTGCTTTTACTCTTGGGCCACATTTCCTTTTTATAAGCGCACAGAACTTACTTTATCCGACATTATAAATAACAATACTTTTTGCCAATTCTTTTTACCAAAAACAGCACATATGAGTATATGATGAATAAACAAATTTTTAGATTTAAATAAGACTTTTTGCTATAAAAAATATACTCGTATAAAGAAATAATATGTAATAAAAACACAAACATCGCCTGAAACTTGTTTTAAAAATGGGTAGAATCAGCTTAATCGTTTTAACTTAAAAAGTGCTTAACAGAACATTTAAAAAAATAGATAAAATTCTTGTATGAATACAGTTTTGTTGTATTTGTCCTAAAAATTATTGCTAAAGCCGTTTAACTTTTTTATGAATACAATTTCTAAATTTCTTTTCAAAGCACTAATTTATTTGTATTCGGTTGACACATTGACATCACTAACAAAGCTTTTGTAGCCAAAAAAAAGTAGAAATTAGTTTAATTGAACTACAACGACAAAATCAGCATGGACAACAACCTGCAGCCGTGCTGCTTGCTGTCTTCAAAATAATCATTCTCATAAGAACACGTGTATTTAAATTTTGAGCTTTTGTAGCTTGTAGCCTGCTGACTCGAATGTGTTTAATGCTTTAAATTGAAGTCGTCTACATAGGCAATAAAATCTATAGCTCTATTCACAATCTTTTGTATTTTTGATTGCAAATTTATGCAATTGCAAACATATGCTATCAATTGTGGACCACCTCCGTTGGTTTAGTTCGCACTACTTTCTTCAAAGCACGAAATTTACAGCTGATTGATAGTTAGAGTAGAAAATAATTTCTTGGAATTTTAATAAAAAATAAATATGCTGAAAAAAAGCTTTATAGAGCAGTTAGTGGACTTTTTAATAGAAAAAGCGATTTTAAGTTAGATAAAGACGATTGGTGCTATTTGAATGCGGCGACGGCAATTACGAACTATTTGGCTGGGATCGCTGATTGTCAGCTATCGATTTGCTATGAACTTTTGCATAAGCAGAGCAACTAAAAACTATAGGTTTTAAGTATTGCATATACACATAAGACTAGCAAGTGCATTGTTTTGTATTTTGTTAGTGTAGAGTAAAAATATGCTAAACCTTTTTGCAAATGCAATGATGCAATACCATTTGCACGAGACTGTGAATAGAGCTTATGTGTTTTTGCATTGCTATGATTGAGCAGAGTTTGTTGTATGCTATTAAAAATAAGATAACAGATATGGGTGATCCTTGTGGGATAGCATTCTCTAGAGGAAGACTATGTGAAACATTTTTCCCTCCTCATGTTTGGTCTCAGTTTACTTTAATTTGCCTTCTTTATAAAAACAATTTTTAAAGTTTTATAAATTCAATTCAATTTATTTTTTTCAAATTTGCTTATAAGAACATATAATGGGTGATAAGAACTATCGGAAATTTAAAAAAAAAAAAACATAAAATTCAGAAAACTGCATAAAATATTTATTTGGATCGATAGTTGGGTCGATATAATTTAATGTTTGAAGATTATTTCATGCAAATGTTGGCCGCGGCTGCGCCTCAAATGGTCCATCCGTTTAGTCCAATTTTGGCATACTCTTTCCAACATTTCGGCCGGTATCTCACGAATAATGTTGGCAATGTTGGCTTCCAGTGCGTTAATCGAAGCGGGCTTGTCGCTATAGACATTCGCCTTAACATAGCCCCACAAAAAATAGTCTAGAGGCTTTAAATCGCACGATCTGGGCGGCCAATTGACTGGTCCCAAGCGTGAAATAAACTGTTCACCGAACTCGCCTCTCAATTGGTCCATTGTTTCGCGTGCTGTGTGGCATGTGGCACCGTCTTGTTGAAACCACATGTCATGCAAGTCAAGCTCTTCCATTTTGGGCAAAAAAAAAATTTGTTATCATCGCACGGTAGCGCTCACCATTTACAGTAACGTTGTGATTCGCATCATCTTTGAAGAAATACGGCCCAATGATGCCGCCAGCCCATAATCCGCACCAAACGGTTGTTTTTTGTGGATGCATTGGTAGCTCTTGCAATGCTTCTGGCTGCTCTTCACTCCAAATACGGCAGTTTTGCTTGTTCACGTATCCATTCAACCAGAAATGAGCCTCGTCGCTGAACACAATTCTTCGATAAAAAAGTGGATCTTCATCTAACTTTTCAAGAGCCCATTCACCAAAAATTTGGCGTTGTGGTAGGTCGTTTGGCTTCAATTCTTGCACCAGCTGTATCTTATAAGGCTTCACACCCAAATCCTTCCGCAAATTTTTCCACATAGTGGAGTAACAGAGGCCCAATTGCTGCGAACGGCGCCGAATCGATAATTCACGGTCATCACCAACACTGGCCGATACGGCTGCGATATTTTCTTCAGTTCGCACTCTACGTAAGCGTGTTGGTGGTTTAATGTCCAACAATGTAAATTTGGTGCAAAATTTTTTTACAATAGCCCGAATAGAAAGAAGCATCAGTAGGTCGATTAAACTGACCATAAAATGGAAGAAGCGCGCGATGAACTTTCTTAACAGAGCCCGCATTTTGGTAATAAAATTCAATAATTTGCAAGCGTTGCTCGTTTGTAAGACGATTCATGATTAAATTATAGACCAAACTGAAGATGTTTGACAGTGACACAAGATACAAAACGTGCGTGAGCTGTCAAAACTAGTGTTGCCAAAAAGATAATAGCAAAAAAATCACTCGTTACATATATTTACAAAGAGTTTAAGGATTTTTTCTTGTTCTACTTAAATATGATGACTTTTATTTGTATTTATAATGAATTTCAATACTATTATATAAATTGGAGGTAAAAATTCGCAAAAAACCTTTGTAAGATGTATAATAAAACTTAAAAGCTACTTAGTATACTAGCTAATCTAAAGAGTTTTATAGATTAAATCACTCGTATAACATTTATTGTCTTATTTTTTATTTATTTAGATCATCGTAGACTGTAATGGACTTCTAAGTGTTATATTTTTACCTAAATAAATCTTAATTAATGAACAAACGTAGCAGTGGAAAGATAGAGCTCTGGCTATCTATTAATAAAAAATCGAAGTAGCAATTGCTTTCGCATGTTTTTTCTTCGGAACATGGTTATAGAAATCGGTTCGAAAGGATTAAGCCAATCTGATATTTGTAGAGCATTTTCCCTGAGCTTGATTAGATACGATAAACTCGTTTTTGCGTTTTTATTGACTACTAGCTGGTTAATAGGTACGAGCGATAGCTTTCAACAATATCAAAATCATAATGCTAAGCAACACAGTTATGGTGGTCAATTTGTGGCGGAAGAAGAGGCCGATGCCATCAGTATCGAAGCCAACATAAGGCTGGCAAAAATTCCTTGCAATTTTACGACAAAGACAAACTGCATATATGCTGAGCAGCAAAAATTTTCCTCGTCCCATCAGCAAAATACGAATGAAATTGTGGTTTCTTGGGTGCCAATTTCGGGTAAACTCAATTCCACAACAAAAGCTTTTGTTTCGAAAATTAGCAAAAGCATTGCGAGTGATGCTAATTATAATATTCGGGAAAAGCGCCAAAATGAGTTTTATAACTTTAACTGGATTTTTGAATTATTGGTGTGCATGATGTTGGCCAGCGCATTTGAAATTTGTTTGCTAGTTTTACGAAATTTACGTAATATAAGTATTGCGTTTTTCGGATTTTGGACAGCTTTAAGTGCAAGTTTACAAAAGCTTTGTTGCACATGTAATGAGACAACAACGTCTTCTAATAAAAATGATCAACAACGCATGCGCAATGTCCCCATGGGTGAAAAGCGGACTTTGTCATATATATTTGCCATTCTTACCTGGCGCGCTTCGCAAACAGCCAAAGATAGCACAAAGGCAACGCAAGAAGGTTTAGCCGATGAAACTAATCAAAATGCAATAAGTTATGGCAATTTCACAACTATGGGTGATCTTCTATTGCTTATATTGTTCACTCATGTCTACTACCAGAGGCAAAGATTTCACCAAGGTGTTGAGAATGAGGCCAACACGGACACAGATCAGGTAATAGAATGCCATAAAGAGAAGAGCCAAAATAGCGCGGTCTATCAAAAGCTCTATGATAGGCAAAATAAAACCGATAGCAATGATGCCTTGAACGATCATAACTTTCAAAAGCGCAGCTCCAATAAGCGTTGTTCATATTTTTGCGGCAATATGTATCAGCAAATTTCTTCAACCCTTGAAGAGCAAAAATCAGATCAAGCCAAATTGACAATTTTGTCACCGTGTCCAACTAAAACACCCTATCTGACATATTGCACTTGCTTCGTGTGGTATACTTGCTGTTTTTGCCAATACTCGTGCCGATTATGCTGCTACTGCTATAGTTACTGCCGACGCTGGAATCAACGTTGCCACATTAATATTCCTCTTTGTAATACCGTCTATTGTTGCTGTTTTTATAAAAATTTGAAGTCCTTTCATGATGTCAATTACCAGTATTGTTGCTATCTGTGCTGTTTTCCGGACGTTTGTTATATCAGCAATTTGGGTTCACATATGAGCTACAGCTGTTGTTGCCATCACATTTATTGCCGCGTTTGCAATACTAGGACTAATCAGACGACCGTTAAGACCATCAATTTGCTTTTACTCAACAATGTGAAAAACTCTGCTCCAAAAATCTGCTCAACGACATCAACTGATGATTATTGTCTGTGGAAATTTATTTGGAATGACAATAGCTATTCTCTGTTTTACCAGGAGGGCTACCAGAGCTATTTAGTTTTTCACGTCAAGGACATGAAAACGATTTTTATGAATAAGCGCACTTACTATCAATTTGCAATTGATGTACTTAACTGTCTATTGCCGCAATATTTTCTAACCATAAAAAGTTGTCAAACTCTTTTAAAGTGGCGGAAGTTGCACGTGACTGTGGTTGTTATGGCTTTAATTTTTATTTGCGCTTCCAGTGGAGGCGCCGATCGCACCCATCATCAATACTACTCATCATTCATTAATAGGTGCAACAAACATTTTTATAAATGTCGACAAAGCAAAAGAAGACGCAGACGGCGCCGACGTCGGCATCAACATTGCAAAGCGTATAGGCCGCAGCATTACTTTTACTCTACACTCATTCAATGTGTTAAGAGGCAAAAAACAAAGAAGCTACACAAACAATTTGTTAATAAGCTGCATAAACAATCGGCTAAGTTGCTTATAAGTGCTTTGGCAAACTTTGAGAATTCTTTGGGCCCGACAGCAATGCCCACAAAAGCACAGATGGTCCGTTCCATAAAGCGAGTTCGTGGTTCAAAGCCAAATATTGTATGGTTGCTAATTGGCTTGATATGGTTCGAAGGTCCAAAAATAGTCAGCTGTGATGTTACTATTAATTACCAAAATCAGCAGCAGCAGCAACAGCACGAACAGCACGAACAACACCAACAACAAGCTGGAACAGCAAATGTGCCTAGACAAACAACAGCCAACAGCATTAATATTAATTTTGAACATAAAGTTGAAAATTTCAATCCAATAAAGACTAAAAACAATAATAGTAATAACAACAATAATTATAAAAATAATGTTAATAATATTAATAATAATAATAACAGTAATAATTATAATAATAGCAGCAGTAATAGTAGAAACAGTAATCGTACTATCAATAGTCATAAAAGCTCCACCAACAATAGCAACAACATTCATCTTTCAGTTAATCTCATTCCTATTATTAACACTATACATTTTAAACATTATTGCAACAGCAATTATCATCAGAAACTCATACGATCATCGCAACGCGTTCAACGTGCCTTAAAAACAAATCCAAATTGGAAGACAAGTATAACTTCAAGTGCCTCTCCGAATAACAATAATGTCAAAGACGGCTTGGACTCGGAACAGATGCCATCGCCCGTGCTGCAAACTTTGTCAGAAGGTATGTAACATATGTACATATGTATTTCAAAACAAATCTTTTTCCGATTTTCTTTTCTTTTCCTACACCAAAAAACAAGCTAAATTTTAAAATATTGTTTTCATCAGAGAAGAAAGATCATAAACGTACATACATACTAAAAGGCTGCACAGAATATTCTAAAAATCACGGCTTACTACTGTGAAGTAGTTCCAAGCACTGTATTTCAAAACAATTCTTAAAACAAAACAAACAAGCTATAAAACATTTAGAAACAGAACAAACACTTCATAGTTTTGTAACGCCTTCACGACAGTGCAACAACAACAAGAGCAAATTTTTTAAACAAAACTGAAGTAGAACATTGTTTCAATGCTTGAAGTTTTACTTCAATTTTGTTCTATTTCAGTTGGTTCTACTTGCGTTTGGTTCTGTTTGTTCTAAATCATTGATGAACATTTAGTCAAACAATTGTTTGTAAGCAACGCCTTCTTTTTCTTATGCTCTTTAGTTTAGTCGTTCAACAGACGTTGGCGAGTGCACATGTCAGCTAGAAGCTTAGAGCTTATTTTCGTCTTACAGCAGCATTTTTGCCACTTACAGTAGATAACATAAATGGTTATACAAAACTTTTTTGTGATGAAAAATGCGTTTGTATATGTCTTTTATGCTATCAAACATTTAAAATGTGTACAGAAAATGTTATTGGAAGATATTGTGATTTCTTCCATTCTAATATGCATAAATATAAAAACATTCTTATGTGAAAACATATTTTCGGACTTAAAATTCATACAACGTAATAAATTGGTTCTACGTCTTTGAAACATTTACGGCTCTTACGAAACTGTCATAACAGCTTTATCGTACGCGATTTAAGTGTTCAAATGAAAATGTTTATGTTAGTTTTGCTTGTCACTACACTTTAAATTATCTCACTAACACAAGTGCAACAAAAATTTTCCCATCACTGTTCTAAATGCTTATAAGACAGTATTCGTTAATGTGTTTAGAACATTTCGGCACTGAAGTGTTTGTTTTGCAATGTGAAAGAACACGATGAATAGTACTTGAAAATACTACGATGTTTTTCATTGTTACGTATTTACTCACTCACACTCGGTAAACGTATTCGTACTAAGGGCGGCGTTGCCAGAAGGTTAAAAAAAATATGTTTGGCGATCATGTTTTGAAAAAATTATATACGCATATTTTGTTTGAAGATTTTATATATAAAATAGGTAAAAACAATAATTTTTACGTAAAATAAAATATTTTTTTTTATCTACATTGTTCTATATTATGCTCATTAATTTTAATAATTTTTATTTCTTGGTTTTAACCCATAACCACAATATATGCGAAGTTTTACATATACCTATTACTAGTTTTGGAAAGAAATTTGTTTGTATCGTTTCAAGTTTTTCAGCAAAAACAATATTAATATCATCATTCAGTATTCTACTTTCAAAATCGTCGAAATTTGGTAGCCGCGATTTCAGTTAATGTTAAATAAAAGGTGACGGATATACACAACAAATGATTTTGTGGCGAATGTAGTTTTTAGAAGCCCAGGTCATCAGCGTTGCCAGAATGAAGATTTTACCTTTATTTTGAATACTTTTCAAGCAAAATAAGATTTGATAATCTTTTCCTCAACATCAAGATTTTTGAAGTTTAGCATTCTAACTAATGTGTAAAGCCTTTTCAAATATCTAATGCATTTTTAATAATTTAATAGCATAAATCTTGAAATAATTTTCATCTTATAAAGACAATTCTTACATATATATTTGTACATAGTTAAACATATATAAAGGATGTCTCAGCAAAAGTATAGTTCTTAATACTAACTTTTTTCAAATAGTTGTGATTTTTTTATCCTAATGCAATGAAGTTTATGTAGGAAATACAATATCCTTTAAATGGCTTCCATGGCTCTGGTGATAAGTTCTTACTCTCTTCAAGAAACTTTCCATCACTTTTTCACAGAGGTGGGGCTATATTTTGCCAGTGAAGCTTGGTTTTAAGCTCAGACACTGATTTTAGCTTAATTTCACAAGGAAAAAATTGCATGGCTTTAAACAGTATGACCTTGGGGAGCAATTGTCATTAGATTTTCTTGAGATAATTTGTTCTAAAAATCGTAGCTACAATAAATCGACCACATCCATGCCATACAATTTATGCCACAAGAAATCTGTTACCTAGTTCCTTTAATAAGTGCCATTCACAGCCAATACAATTTAAAATTCAACTACGTAATAGTGAAGCCCAATCACTACATCTACCAAAAATCCGTACTAGGCAAACTGCTCGTTGTTCTCTTATTTCATAAGTGTTTTCTGAGCCCAAAGGTAAAAAATTTTGTGTATTCAGGAAGCCATTCAGATAGGAATGTATTTCGTCAGTGAATATGGCGTTTTCCAAATTTTTGTAATAAGTTTTCACAGCTATAACGTGTTGTACTCCATTTTTAATAATAGTAATAATCATTTGCCAAAGCTGCCAAAGTCCCACTTGAACAAAAAAAATACACTATACTCTATTTAAAAATTTCACTCCTCCTGAGTCACCCTTTATTTTTAATTTTGAGGAGAAATTTGATTGCATTTTTATGAATTGACTATTTGATGTCAGAGAAGTTAAAAGCAAAACATTTTATGATTTTTAACTAAAATCAATACTTTTGTTTTTAAGTGAAGATTTTTCTACAAGCATTTCTGGCAACACTGTACGTCATGTGCGAGTATATATTATTAAGAAAGCGATTAAATACGAAAATAGAAAATACTGACCATATTACTCTTACTGAGAGTGAGTAACAATAACAGCACTCTTTTTTGTGGTCGTTTCTTTTACTCACTGATTAGATACATTTTTGATGTATCAAGATTTCGCAAACGAACGACAAGTATAAATACCACTGCATCAATTTTTAACAGCGTTTGAAATACTTGAATGTGAAAATGATTGGGTAAACAACTGGTGTACTTATATTCGCGGTGCACCGGTGCAGATCTCTGTTACGTACATGGACTGCTGGGCGCATGCAAGTATAAAACATGCATACACATATAGGGTGTTTTTTTAAGCCCGATAGAACTTGAAATTGTAAAAAATAACAAAAAAAATTAAATTGTAATCAAAATTTTTTTTTATTCGAAAGATCAATACGTGACATTAACATTTGAAAATGATTTCGGGCATATGGGCACCGCGGCTGTTCTTGACGAAGCGCAGTCTGGACGTCCAATTTTGGGCCACTTTTTCGAGCACTGCTGGCCGTATGTCACGAACAACACGAACAATGCTGGCCTCCAAGGCGTCAATTGTTGCTGGTTTATCAGCATAAACCAGTGACTTCACGTAACCCCACAGGAAATAATCGAGAGGTGTCAAATCGCACGACCTTGGAGGCCAATTGACAGGTCCATTTCTCGAAATCAACTTATCGCCAAATTTTGATTTCAGTAAGTCGATGGTTGCGTTCGCCGTATGGCACGTAGCGCCATCCTGTTGAAACCACATCTCCTCCGGATCAATGTCATCCATATTTTCAAACAAAAAATCATTGATCATGGTGCGGTAACGATCTCCATTGACCGTAACGCGAGCTCCGGCCTCATTTTTGAAGAAATAAGGTCCGATGATGCCACCAGCATGAAAACCGCACCAAACAGTGCATTTTTCTGGATGTAATGGAGTCTGTAGGGTCTCTTGTGGATTGGTCTCACTCCATATGCGGCAATTTTGCTTATTAACAAACCCGTTAAGCCAAAAATGCGCCTCATCGCTGAACACAATTTTGCGATAAAACAACAGTCAGAATCGACGACTGATTTTCAAAGTAAATTTGGATAATTTCGTAGCGTTGTTCAAGCGTGAGTCTATTCATGATGATTTGTCAGAGTATACTGAAACAAATAAAAAAAATGTTTCATCAGAATTTAATTTTTTGTGTTACTTTTTACAATTTAAAGTTCTATCTAGCTTAAAAAAACACCCTTTATAAAGATACTTACCCAGCGTACAATGCATTTTTTTTTTGCCAAGTACAAATTGTCGTCATTACATAGTAAAAAAAAAAACCGGAAGAAGAAGTAAAATGTTTTACTCTCAATATCTCCTTTATATATTGCCTTTCATTGTATATACAAACTAGGTGGCAGGTCAGACACAGTAACTTTAGTTGGATAATTCTTGACTTTATACAAGCTTTCGGTAAAGAGAATAAGAAGGGAAAAAGAATTGTCGGTACTCGGCAATTCCTTACTTTTTGCTCGTGTGTGTGCGCATATACAATGTAAATTGTATGAAATAAATGTTAGAGAAAGCTCAAGAACTGCCGAAAATAGTTTTTCTGTGTGGACAAGAAAGGAATTCCAAAAGAATATTGCTAATAAGTTCGGCAATTAAAATCGGCCTGTCTGACCTTACTCTAGCAATAATAATGCGTATGATAAATATTGAAAAATTTACAAGTATACATATCGCTCCTTTATTGCAACATAGTCGTAACTCAAAAAAGCTTGTTTCGAGAAAAACACAGTTCAAAGTTTTAGTTTCCATACAAGTCTTATCATTTTTTTTTGTAGAAATTATCTCCTAAAGGAAACAGTTTAAATGTAATTTGAATAAAATGTTGGCACAATATAAAAGGTAGCACTGTTAACAATTCTGCATTGTTAACTCGAAAAGTTTATTTTATTGCAATAAAGGAGCGATAAGTACGTAGCTGAGATTCCAGGAATTTTGTATTATTTGAGTGTAATTGTGTTTGTGTTTAGTATACTTATGTCTGCATAGAATAACAAATAAATATTTTGGCTTACTTTAGAAAGGAAAAATTAATATGTGATAAAATGTTAAAACAGTTTTCGCAATATTTTCTGTTTTTTCACTGCACGTCTCTAGTGCATTATTGTGTATGTATAGCAAGTACGTATGTAAATATGATTTTTCTCTCTAACAAAATCAAAAACTGATATTTCAATAGAACAAAAAATTGCATTTGAAAACACACGTACACACATGCATAAGCATGTACATACAAATATATTTTTTAATTTTTTTGCACATATAATAAATAAATGTATCTCTACTCACAACACAACAAAAAATCAACATCAAACACTCAAAAAAAAACACTTATTTTTCTACTACAACAACTTTGCAAATATTTACTACACAACAACATTCACTACAACATTCACAACCACAGTGAGCCATGCTCAAAGCGATCTTATGCGTTTGGAATCAATTAAGCATCAAATTTTATTCAAGTTGGGTCTAACGCGAAAGCCCAATGTATCGCATCCATTGCCTAAGCAATTTATATGGGACACAATATATCGCGCTGATGGCATAAAAAGTTTTCATGACTTTTCCAACACGAATAATATTCCAGATCATCACCACTTTACACCACAGCAAAACTATCCTTCTTGGCAAAAAACACCACATAAAATTAGCAGCCCAGTGCCCATAAACCATTATCCTCAAAGACAACAGCGTGACGAGCACTCTGTGGTATCTGAAGACAGCGTCGAAAACATAAAACGATCAATAGGAAGTTTAAAAGTTGTGCGCAAAAAGTATAGGGCAAATAAACATCCACTGCAACAGCAGCAACAAACAAATATTGATCAATATAACAGCAATGATATGTTATATCGAAAAAGTGTGCCAACAACAGCATCAAGAGCTTTCAATCAATTTCTTTACGCAACAACAAATCGAAACAAATCAACACTTCCAGCTAATACAACGATCAATGACTTTACAATATTGAAACAGTCTAATAAACACCAACAATTTCATAAAAATTCACCACACTCAACAACAATAACACAACAACAAAATTTAAGACAACATGAACTTAACCAGCACACAAACAATAATAACAGTAACAATAAAAATTCTAGAAATAATGATAATAATAATAATAATAACATTAATAATAGTAATAATGTTAATGATAGTAACAACAACAACGACAACGACAACAAAAATGACAACATCAACAACAACATTATTATGGTACAAAAACACCTTCGCAACAACAATAAACACATTGAAGGAGCAAATAAGTTTACATATCTAACGGATATCAACAGTAGTGATGATAGTTCAAATAATATGAAGGAGTATCATAATACAGATTCTGATGACAATAATACCATATTTAGAAAGAAAAATCATCAGCAGCATCATATCCACGAACGTGATCGCATTCATGTACAGCCACTGCAGCTGCAACAGACACATGCTGATGTTGTGAACGAGAGAACAACTGAAAACTTTCAGCGTTTCAATATAGACGGCTTTGTCGATGTTCCCGGTGATGTTGACGTGACTGTACTCAGAAATATTGATATGGACACTGAAGCTATACATGAAGGTGAAGATGAAGCCGACGATGATGAAATTATCAGTGATAATAATGATGACAATGACAACGATAACGACAATAACGACGATAGTGATAATGATCAGTATTACCACCAACATAATCACCAACAACACCAGCATGACAAATACTTTTCAAAAATGGAAGCATTTGATGAAAATGAGGACTTCTTTGGCAGCACTCAGGAGATAATTACTTTTGCTGAAAAAGGTAAAAACGAAAATGAATACAACTTTGCTTAAAAATTTCTTTTATTTACAAACTTATTCCATTTTTATTTGTTTACATACACATACCTGTTGTGGTAAAATAATTAACTTCCACAAGGCTCTAGGGCCGTCTGACATAATACACTTCCGAATATTTCTTTCGTTTTGCTATTATACCGTAGTGTGATTCCTAAAAACAAGGTGGCAGCGCTACAGCAAAATTACAACAATACAACGGAAACAGGCATGTAATAAACAGAGCTGTATTTGTAACTTTTTTCACAATTATAAAACACGAAAATACTTCCTCACAATTATGAATTATTATGCCCTTCACAAAAATGTAAGGGATGTTTATGATTCTGTTTGTAATTTCTACAATTGTCATTTGCAACCCTATAAAGAAAGTACTTATATTCTGAATCAGAATTAATTGAAAAGTCCGGCCGTCTGTCGGTCGTTGAAATACCATTTCGTAAGACCCAATGTTGCTTATTAACGCACAAACAAGCGACCGCAAATGCTGCTTCATCTGTACTCGGATGGTATAAATATTGAGGAATCGGGTGCTCTTGATGTTCTTGGAATGAAGATACAGTGTGATGTTCGCTAGACTGAACACATTTTTCATGTCTCCAAAGAAGCATTCATATGTCTTGGTTTTTTGAAACGGTGTAAGATGTACTTCACTCCATCCGACCTCCTTTCTATTTATACCACCTACATCCGACCGAAAATGGAATACAACTCTCATGTTTGGGCCGGTGCCTCAAAGTCTATTTTGGGGTTACTCGACCGTGTGCAGGAGAGGGCGAAGAAGCTCATCGGTGACAGTAGGGTATCCAACTCTATTGACTCACTGGAGCATCGTCGCAGTTTGGGGTGCGTTACTCTGTTCTATCGTTACTACAATGGATTTTGCTCGGACGAGATTAGGGATCTTGTTCCCGAAACTCGCACATTTTTACGTAGCACGCGCTTATCGTCCAGAGCTCATCCATTTGTGGTCGATCGCCCGGGGAATCGCACTACGCATTACAGAGAGAATTCGTTTTTCAGCCGAGCGCTTCGTCTGTGGAATAATTTGCCTGCAGACGTGTTTCCCGTCTGTTATAACATTGGAAGGTTCAAGTCAAATGTTCACAAACACAACTCCCTCTTTCCCCCTCCTCACAACCTATTTTCCTAGTTCTGGTACAATGTAGGGGTCATCCCCTGAGTACTGGTCGAATATAAAAAAAAACTATTAGACTTAGAAACTTTCTTCTTTCACCATTCTGTTACCCTGTCGGTTCATGGGTGGGCTATTGAAATTCAGTAAAATTTGTTCACATACAGCTGAGATATATCCAAAATTCCAAAAAATCTATTATTTTTGCAATTTTGTATGAAACTTTTTGAAAAAAATAGTTTGTTTTGCTTCAAACTTCACACAGTTTTTAAGCAAGGCGATTACAAGACCAAAAAAAAAATTCTCGATAACGGTCCACATATATCCGGGTATGCTATCATATAGTAATGCTCCGTCTCCTTCGACTTTCTCTCTTTACGTTCTTCATTGGATTTTTTGTAATCATTATAAAAACCTTTTATAAATGGTAACACAAAAACCAATGGCAATGCTATAACTGGTAACTTAGCCGCTATCCCTACACTACCAGTAACTATTGCAGCTAAAGCACAACCTCCTATTTCCAGTTTATGGTTTCTTACTTCTCTGTTTACTCAACCTTAAAAAGGAAGTTTTCCATATTCTATCGCATCTTTGCACTTGCCCCTTTCGTACCTGCCCCTTCCCCGTTGCAGTCTTCAACTTCGCTTCTTCCACTTTTGATTTTTGCACCTTACTATCCTCATTATTTTTATTTATAACCTGTTTATGTGAAAGGTCCATCGGAATTTTCAGAGAATTCGATTAAAGATCACGTTCTGGTTTCGGCAGAACAACCGATTTTTTAATGTAAATGTCGCGTAAGTAAACTTATAACTTTTTTTTTGCTTAAAATCAGTTCTAGTAATAAAAGAAGTTTACTTAAATATACAAACTGAAAATTTTCGGTATGGGTTTATATATACCCGAGATATAGCCTAAACCGATTTTTCCATGAAAATGTTACATAAGCGAACTTACGAATTTTTTTTTTTGTTTTTTTTTTTTTTTGCTTAAAATCAGTTTGGGTAATAAAAGGACGTTACTAAAATTCAGAAAATACAAATTTCTGATATCGGTCCATATATACCCGAGATATAGCAAAAACCGATTGTTCCTGAATATATCGCGTAAACGAAAAACAACAATTTTTTTGCTTAAAAGCTGTTTTGGTAATAAAATACCGGAAATGAAAATTTCCGATATTGGTCAATATATACTCGAGATATAGTCTAAACCGATTTTTCAATAGTCGAACTTATATTAATATTTCATATATTTGGTATCATTCGGGTGACACAAGTTCAATCCGGGCTAAAGCCAAAAAATATTTTTATTTTTAATTATAATTATAACAATAATTGCCGCGATCAACAACTCTTGATCAAAGAAGACAGGAAAATATATAATTACATACACTAAAGCTGGGGACAACTAGCTGTTTCGCATTCGCTACACTGCTCATTAGCACCCACTAGGATTCGAACTCAATACCATGTAAACATGATGTATTTTCAATACGGCCGCTTAACCAACTTCGCCACCGAGCTCTTATTTATTTTTTCGTCTATATTTGTCTCATATTGATCACATATACAATTTTTTTATAGTCCCAGTTGTTTGTACTGCAGTTTGCTGTCACTGAACACCAAAATCTGTTCCCCGAGTCGCTAGCCATGGTTGCCATGCACCCAGTTACATAATTATATTAGAAGCAGCAGCATAATAAACAGCTGATCTATAACTTTGAGACCTTCAGCTTGTTGACGGCCGTTTCAATTTTTTGTTTTTTGAATTATTTACATAAAACAGTACCTTAAACAAATATTCGCTATGTATAGAGTAAAATATATACCAACTTTAATAAAAACAAGTAAAAGGGTAGTATATTCGGCTGGGCCGAATCTGAAATGTCCTTCACAAGAAATGTAAATATATAGTTATATTACAAATTTGAACTAAATATGCCGTTCTAATTTATAGTAATGATAACGCATGCAATTCTTAGATATAATTTAGGTATACGAGTATATGGACCGATTCCGGTTATGTTCATTTTCTTTATTTTAGCAACCTCGTTTTAATACCAGAACGGCTTTTAAACAAAACAATTGTTTTTTAAGGAGAAATCGGTTTAGGCTATATCTTGGGTATATATGGACCGATGTCGGAAATATTCTTTTTCTATATTTTAGTAATTCCTTTTATTACCAGAAGCAAAGAAAAAAAGAAAAATAGTTTTATGGAAAAATCGGTTTAGACTATATCTCGGGTATATATAGGCCTGATATTGAGGAAAAATTTGTTTGCCCGGTAGCTATATAGATATAGGTAGATTAATAAATAATATTCGCCCATATTCTGCTTGTCGGCGGCAATACAAGACGACGCCGATTTGTAAATTTTGAGTTGAATTGGCATTCCTGTTGTCAATATTGGCATGTATCGATAACTGCCGACATCTATTTGATATTATACAAGAGAAAATGACGGCAATATGACCGGTTATTTTGTCGTCACAGTTTTTAGCGTCGACTTCAAACAAAAACATAAAAAATATTAATAAAGAAAATTAAACTTAAACAAAAATTGGAGTAAAATGGAAAAAATTTAAATTACGAATCCCGCCCAATTTAAAAAATTATTAGAGGAGCTGGAAAAGACCCCATTAATTGCCAGAATTAGAAATACCGGACTTCTGTCTAAGCAGTCTTCTTTCCATTATTAAGCTTGTTTTGTTTTCATCACTGGAGTCTAAATATGGCTGGAAAAACATTTTGTATTTAAAAAGTTCCTTAGTTTTCTTTCTCCACAAACTTTCTTATTTTGCACAAAATTTTGCTCTAAATCAAAATGTAAACAAAACGAAGCAACTGACACATACATTAGAGATGTGTGTTAGGTTTTATTAAAATAATCGATAAACCGGCAACATAAATACAAAACTGTTAGGGAATGCCAGATTAATATTGACGTCATCCTAAATTGATGTCGCCATAATATTGCCGACGGTATTGTCATCGACAAGCAGAATATGGGTGATTATTAAGTTGGAAGCAAAAGAAACAATTTTTATTTCGAAACTTTTCATACAAAATTTACCAAAAAAAAAGCTTTCTTCGGAGTTATGCCTATATCTCAGCTATACGTGAACCGATTTTACTGAATTTCAATAGCCAAGCCACGTATCGACTGAGTAATAGATTTGTGGTCTAATGGGTTTTTAATCGACTATTCTATCGATACTGATTGGTATATATATATATACTTTATAGGGTCGGAAATGAAAATTGTGGAAAGTACAAACGGAATCACATACATTTACATTTTTGTTTAATCAAAATAACTAACTAAAAGTTAATTTATTTTAACATGAATAATTAAATGATCTTTGCAGTGCTGTCATTTGATTTTTGTCTGTGTTTTTTATAATGAATTAAGTCGCTTTTTGTCGGGAGAAAATTAGAAAGAAGTTTAGTTTGGCTACAGCTAAAAATGTGCTGCCGTTAATAGTTATAATAATTAATTCCATGTAAACAAATGTGTCCTATTTTTGATGCTTACTGTCTTGAAAGTCTCGGCTCGGGGAGCAGAGCTTGCTCCGCTTTCTGCGGGCGCCTAATTTTTTATAGCAAATAATACTCAAGGAAGCCGCATGCTTTATGTTCTATTGGACTTCCGAAAGTGCAAAAATTGGCAGAACGGGGATCAGCAAAACCCCTGGGAGGTTCTGCCTTACAGATCCCTCGTTGCTGATCATGGTTGAGGTGCCTGGCTTAGCTGTGGCTTAAATCTAAAATTAATTTACCTTATAAATTTGGTTAATGCCGGTTTTCGAGGGTTAATAAGCGCCCTGAAGGGCTGTTGTCTTGCAACAGATAACTATAATGTGAGGAGCCAAAAGTCATGGTTAGACTGGTGATGGGGTTAAGGGCTGATGCTCTTAATGGGCTTCTTCCTACCACCTCATTCAAGGCTCTTCCATTGACTGTTGAGAAATTGCATACAGGAGGAATTACATAGTCCGAAATCTTAAGCAAGGGGTTCATCTATAGCGCTACAAACTTACAGCAAAAAGTTTACAGCAAAAGTTTTAATTCCAATATTTTAAATGCTGCAATAGAGTTTGTTTTAGTCTTTCGTGTTGTTATTGTTTAGGTTAAACCTCCACGAGCACTACTCACCCTTTCCTACCTCATCATAACCTATTTTCCTAGTTCCAGTACAATGCACTGCATATGTAGGGGTCATCCCCTGAGTACTGGTCCAAGATAAAAAAAAACAGCAAAAAGTTGTGCGCTGTGTGAGCCTAACAACGCAGGGGGACGCTGGTGAATCGTGAATACTTCATCCCGCGCAGTTGGCCTATCAGCAGATTAGGCCGTCATGGCAGCTGCTCATGTAACTCAATTTCACAATCTGTCTTGAAAGTTTTTAGTGCAAAAACAGGAATTGCATCAACCATTGTTGTGGTGTATCTTTGATGTTATTTGCGTATAACATATTGTAGTGTTGCATTTTAGAACTCAAGAGCTCGCAACTTTTGATTTTTTGAACGCATTATATAATTTTAAATATTTTTTAGTTCAATGTACGAGCACAAAAACAAATTTATGTATTGATTTTTTCAGAATAAAATATTGTATTTTACACTTAACTTTTTCTCGATTTCTTGTTATTTCAGGTAAAATGTATAAGAATCATCGGCTGGTGGAGTTTTCTCATCAAAATAACGAAAATCCGAAGCAAAAGCTTCATGTTCGAAACGCTGAAATACATATTCGCATAGACAAGATTTCCTTAAAAAATAGATCGAGAGCTGGCTCAGGAATAAAACGTAAAAGACTGAAAATATGGATATTTCAACTGGTTGAAAATAACTACACATATAAGGTAACAACGTTAAATTTTGTTTACTTTTGTCCAAACAAGTTTGGACTACATAAATATTTATTGGAGTTGATCGTCGTAAGATGAATTTGGATTTTATTTTATACTTACCTTTATTATTATTATTTAATATTTACTTACCTAATTACCTAATTAATATAAACGTAGCTGAAATTATCTCATATAAACTTACCAAAATTTAACATAAACTAAATTATTATTATAAAGGGTGGTTAAATTTCAAGGGCCGTTGTTGATTTTGAATAAAACACAAACTATTTAGGAAATTATTGTAATTTTATTTTATTATGATATATTGGTATTATTCAACTATGTATGAAACAAAATATCGGCCAAATGGGTGCCACGACCACGGCGGCACACCTCCATCCGATGGTCCAAATTTTCGATGACCCTGAGACATAATTGAGGTTCTATGCCGTTAATGTGCCGAATTATCTCATCCTTTAGCTGTTGAATTGTTTCTGACTTATCGACGTATACCTTTTCTTTCAAATAACCCCAAAGAAAAAAGTCCAACGGTGTCAAATCACATGATCTTGGCGGCCAATTGACATCGCCATTACGTGAGATAACACGGCCATTGAATTTGTTGCGCAAAAGAGCAATTGTTCCGTTAGCTGTGTGGCAAGTGGCACTGTCCTGCTGAAACCACATATCGTCTATATCCATATCTTCCAATTCGGGCCATAAAAAGTTCGTTATCATCTCACGATAGCGAACACCATTCACAGTAACTGCCTGACCGGCCTCATTTTGGAAAAAATACGGCCCGATGATGCCGCCAGCACATAAAGCGCACCAAACAGTCACTCTTTGTGGGTGCATTGGTTTTTCGACAGTCACTCTTGGATTCTCATTCGCCCAAATGCAGCAGTTCTGTTTATTGACGAATCCACTGAGGTCAAAATGTGCCTCATCACTGAAGATGATTTTCTTCGAAAATTGATCATCATTTTCATAATAAGTCTGGATAACTTTAACACGTTGTTGGATTGTGTATCTCTCCATGGTTCAAATTGAATAAGTCTGAAATAGAGAAATAACAAATAAAATTCGGAAAAAACTTGGTGTTTAGGTGTGGTTCACATTCAACATCGGCCCTTGAAATTTAGCCACCCGATATTAAATTTATTTTGAATTTAAACGCTTGAATTTATGTATGAATACTATTTAATTATGCAAGATTGTTCACACTGACCATTGGAAAGTTTTCAAAACGTAATTCTAGTAGTGAAGTAGAGTCCGATATAATTCCGGGGTTTGTTTTTTTCTTAATACACAACCAACAGTCAGCGCGAGCTGTCTCCTACTTCTACACATAAGTACCCAGCAAAAACTTGGTAATGTGTTGCACTGACCTCAGAACATACTTTTCAGTATAATAGTATTTACCGTCTGCATTACTTAGAATTAATGAAGTAATGACTTGCTTAATATCTGTTGTATTTGCTCGTAAGTAAGTAGTTGTTCTTGGCAAATAAACATCTACAATATTTGCAATGAAAATTGAATAAAAGAATACTTGGATTTGGCAAGATAAGGTGATAGAAACGGGTTTAAAAATGTTTACAAAGTGAAAAATGTGGAATATCAATATTTGCTTTCATACATTTTGCTGTTCTGGCAATTTCACTATTCATGTCATTTGTTTTGCTGTCATTACGGCTTACAGGTTATGAATACACGGTGTAAACGTGATGTTAACATCATGCGCTCTCAACCTCGTTCAAATGTATTTACAATGCTAAAATGATAACTCACAGTGCTAAAAATCAGTTCTCTTTTCTTAATTCAGTGACGATAAAAATTAATTTTAATGGAATAGTATTGAAAATAAATTATACTTTTATCCAAAAAACTTTTTGAAAAGGCACTTCTGTAAGGACTTTTTCAAGAGATATTTATGTAAGAATGCATTTAGGAAGGTGACTGCTGTGAAAATGATTTACATCAGTACCTGCCTTGACGGCCTAACCTGATGGTGGATCAATTCCACGAAGTGAATTTTTCACGATTCACCACCGCCCCCATGTTGCTTGCTAGGCTCACACAGGTAGCAATTCTTGTCATATGATTGCGGTCATATGTACAACTTCTTGTTGAGGAGTTCGGGCTTTCTAATCCCTCATGTATGCAATTTCCCAGCAATCAATGGAGGACAAGGCTTAATGAGTTGGTAGGCCGAAGCCCATTAAGAGCATCAGCCCTTAAACCAACTCACCCGTCAATCATCACCACTGGTTCCTTACAGTACACGTATCTGTTGAATAGGCAACAGATCCTCGGGAGATTGTTAGCCCTCAAAAAAGCAATCACCAAACAATTATCAAGGATACTAACACTCCCTTCCTGCGTTTTAGGTTTCAACCACAGCCAGAACGTTTCAGCCAAGGTAGGCACCTCAACCATGATCAGCCCGGGTCGAACCGCAAGCAGAACTTCCCGGGGGCCATGCTGATCCGCGTTCTGCCAATTTATACCCTCGGTAAGGGTTTCGGAAGCCAACACAACATAAGTCATGTGGCTTCCTAGAGTTTTGTTTGCCGCACCAAACGAGGGACCCCTTCCCCTCTTTTCCTTGAAAAACAGAGCGCCTAAGTTAGGAATACGCCAAGGCAAAACCTGTTTTCCGGGGGGTTAGAAAGGTGACATTTATATCATGATGTAAAGTCATGTCTTTTTCATATTATGTAAAGTTATCCATTACATTTTATAAATTTGTAGAAAACATTTTCAGCTGATAGCTTTTGTCGACATCAATTCTCAAATCAAGAACTTATAAGCAATTCGCTATTTTAATATATTTTTTGTAAAGACATTTTGAAGTAGTTATTCGTAAACGAGAATGGTAAGTATTTGCCTCCAATGACATCTCCATGTTAAAATAATGACTCAAAATGCCAAAATAGAAGTAGTGAATAGTATTTTAACACATTACTTTCCAATAGAAGTTTTCGCTGGGTATATATCGAATTCGATCTAAGATTCAAAGGTGAAAAATAAACCCTCTATTATACTTTTTGAAGAAATTCTAAGTGTATTTCTTTTCCCAAATTCACCCTGCTACAATTTGTTCTTTCGGAGCAAATTATAGCAACAACTATTTTCACAGATGCGCCCTTTAGTTTCATGCAGTGTCCTCCTCTGAAGAATGGTTGCCTAACCCATAGTTGATATGAACACATACAGCAACTTTGTGCAACTTTTTCTTCTATTTTTATTTATTTTCAATCTTTGGCAGGGTGTCACTTTGAGTTTATTTTTTATCAAATAGGTCTTCAAAAGTCAAAATGCTTCCGAAGCCCACGTTCTTGGCTCCGAATTGATATACACAATAATAAAAACTAGAGTTCATCCGGTATCGAGCAAATTTATAATTGAAACAAAGTAATCGCACACTACTATATGGGCTGAAAAGCCCCAGGCCTAACACATAGATGGCTCTGGTTTCATTTAGAGTTGAGTTCATGAGCTCTTTTGAGAGAGTGCTCTTTTTAGTTCAGCTCTTTTTTCTGAAATATTTCTTTCTTTTAGTTCAATAGTTCAGTGCTCCGTAGATAATATTTTCAATGAAAGACTCTGTTTCAGCTTTCATGATAAAGAAAAAGAAAAGCAAAACAAAATTGGTGTAAAGAAATGAAAAGTACTATTACAAAGATTAATTAAAGATGAGATTAAAAATATTCAGGTGTAATAAAAAATAATTGTATTGAAAAGAAAAAAACAAACGATATATTTGTTTCATCATCATTTATGGTTTGCATTTTTGTAAAACATAATTGCATTGTCTAATTTTCTGAATAGTTGTATATAACATAGGTGTGTACGTCAAATTCTGGCAGCACTGTTTGAGTTCTTCCGTATACATATGTACCAGAAAGAAAGAAACATGAACGAAAAAGAAAACTTGAAGACAAAAGAAAGAAACATGAACTATGGAGCTAAAAGAGCTTGCCGAAATGGTCGGCTCACTTAGCTCCCTGAAGTGAATAGTTCAGTGATATAGGTCGTTCGCGAACTACCCAACTCTAGTTTCATTGCAGTCGCCTTTTTTCAGTTAATACTAAACTTCAAAAGGTTACTATTAACCATGATACAAAAAACAAGGTAGCCGCTTCGCTACAACAATACAACAATAAAAAAAAACAACAGGTATTTTGTTTGTGTAAAAAGGCGAATTCACACTTAAGCTGTCAAAAGTAGTTGATAGCGAACATGTACAAAAATTTAAATGGCGCCGAAAAAGGCAAACAAAACTTGACAAAGAAAGTGCCGCCATATTAATCGAATTCGCCTGAATTCGCCGATGCATCCACCTAATAATTAATTCGCCTTGCTATTAACCTTAAAATTTCATGATATTCCATTCATTAGTTTGTACATTATTGTGCTAAGAGTGACGTTACCTTTGTTATTTTCAACAAATTTTTGTGATTTTAAAAGTGAAAAAGCAATAGAATAATCTGTGATTTTAATTACAAACAATTATAAAAATTTATATAAAATTTTTTCCCAGCTGAACAATCTTAGGCGAAATTTGACAATAACAAAATACTGAATTCGCCTTCTCGCTTGCATTGACCTTAATAAATTCGCCTTGAGCTAAATGTAAATAGATGTCACGCGTTGAGGACTCCTTATTATTGGAAAAAATTGCAACATAAAAAAATATTTATATATTTTCTAGCTTTAATAAAATAATAAGAAAGTTATGTTTTGTTTATTTTCAGGGCTTTGATCATGTGGCAAAATTTTGTGCTTCCTTTGAAGTAGACACTTCACGTCTGGGTTGGAAAAAATTTGATATCACCTCGACTGTTAAGGAATGGTATTCACGAAGAGAAGGAGAAAAACTCAGATTGCTCATTGATTGCACGGGTTGTGGCAAAGTATATTCGGTCCATCTATTCAATGGTAATAATGTCAAAGGAGACGTAACCATTAGACAACGTCGCATAGCAGATCAGAGGCGTAACGCCAACACGAATGATATTAACCATAAAAAATTTTATAATATCACTCGCAATAATGATAAATTTAGTAATTTGCAATATAATCAAACATTTGTGGCAGCGGAGGAAGTAAAAAGTGAGAGGAAAAATAGTTTAGTTGAAGACAACACTGATGATGATGTTCTGAACTCAAGTCGTCCCTTTTTAGTGCTCCATACCGAAACTAAAAGACAACGTCGCGTTCGTAGGCGAGCTATAAATTGTAATGGTGCTTTGCATGGACAGTGTTGCAAAGAATCGTTTTATGTTTCTTTCAAAGCTCTGGGCTGGGATGATTGGATTATAGCTCCACGTGGCTATTTTGCAAATTATTGCCGCGGCGATTGCACCGGACCCTATCGTACGCCAGATACATTTCAAACTTTTCACGCTCATTTTATTGAAGAATATCGGAAAATGGGTCTGCTGAATGGCATGCAGCCCTGCTGTGCACCTATCAAATTCTCTAGTATGTCCCTGATATATTATGGCGACGAAGGTATTATAAAAAGAGATCTGCCCAAAATGGTGGTCGATGAATGCGGGTGTCCATGATATTGGTATTTCATAAGAAAAAGCATACAGATTCTAACAAAGCTACTGTTATCTCCTATACTCACATAGCAGTTGTCATCATTTGATATTAATGGCAAATTACTTTCATTAAGCCAACCAATCATTCCCAAAATGGTGCCACATACAATATTTCAGCAAAAACTTAAATGCCGTCACAACTGATAGTTCCACTAATCAGCTCTATTATCTCCGGCCTGCTAATCGCTAAAATGACTAAAACGAATTATATATGAGCTGTACAAACCTAACTACTAATATTAATAATACCTAGTTTTAACTAGATTGTGATTACTATTTCAAGTTTTTTTATTAATATTAATTTTGTATAATAAACTATTAAATATACTATTTCTTATTCCTCATGCATAAGTTTGACAAAACAAATTTAAATAGAAACAAGTAAGAGTGTAATATATTCGGCAGGGCCGAATCTAAACTACCTTTCACACAAGTCAGGTAAATATATAGTATACAATTCAAAATTTAACTCAAGATGCTCTGATATATATGGACCGATATCTGAGAAAATTTCTTTTTGCCTTGTAGTCGCCAAACCAACAATAGAAAAATCGGTTGGGGTTATATCTCAGATATATGTATATGGAACGATATCGGAAATTTTAAATTTCTATATTTTAGTAACTTCCTCTTAAAACAAAACTGCTTTTAAGAAAAGAAAAATTTTTTCATGGACAAATCGGCTTAGACTATATTTCGGGTATATATGGACCGCTATCGGAATTTTTAATTTTGCTTTTAAGCAAAAAAAAAAAAATGTTTTCATGGAAAATTCAGTTTAGGCTATATCTCGGGTATATATGGACCGATATTGGAAATTTTTATTTTCTTACCAGCACAGCTTTTGGACAAAAAAAAATGCTTAAGTTCGCTTGCGCGACATTTTCATTACAAACTCGGTTAAGGCTATATCTCGGTTACATCCGCTGTCTTGGTCATAAGCAGGACTATCCCAATTGACCTCAGGCGAAGACAAACTGGTATGGCAGCAGTGGCAAGATTATCACTATGCGAAAGTGGCAAGAAAGATGGAACAACGAATCATTTGGCAGGTGGACAGCGAGATAGACAAGTGGATAAACAGAAAGTATGGTGAGATAAGTGACTATATAACACAGATGCTTTCTGGACACAGGTATCTTCTGGAATACCTCCATAGAATGGGAAAGACAGATACACCGATCTGCCTTTATGGCGATGACTGCGCGGACGACGCAGAACACATAGTATTCAGATGTGATAGGTGGAGGCAGCAAAGACATGACTTAGAGGAGAATGTTGGTGAAATAACACCGGAAAACGTCGTAGAAGTTATGATGGGAAGTGAGAGGAAATGGAGTCAAATAGTGACTTATTGAGAAGATCCTACGAGACAAGAAGCAGGGTATAGACGTGGCCATGGCACGTGCAATCCGGTAGGAACAATGGAGGAGCCCTATCCTGGAGCAATGCGAAAGCGGTACCTGGGTGGAGATAAAGCTCAAAGAAAATGGAGGGGTTTTAGTGGGTGCAAGCCCCACATACCACATACTGTGTGGTCACAGTATCTAACGATGCGTTAGGCATATCCCCTCTCCAACCGAAAAAAAAACATCTCGGACATATAAATTATTATTTTTTATTTTAGATGGATTTTATTTTGTACTTACGTACAATTTTATTGACTTAACTCCAAACTAAAACTAAACTTAAAAATATAAAACTTAAAAATAAGATCTTTCAAAAATGACGACGTCAGCAGCAGCGATCTTCATTTTTTGATTTTACTTGAAGATGTCAGCATATTCACACAGCAAGAACAGCAAGAACAAATCAAATTTCTTTCCATTAGTGGGATTCATTATATTAGTGGGACTCATTATATTAGTGGGACTCATCATGTGTTAACTGCCCCCCCTCTAAGTCAAAGCCGTCCGCGGCTGTTTTTATTATTTCGGCCAGCATTTTTCTTCCAGATGATGCATCGCTGTTACGTCTGATTTTCTTTACAATTGCAAACATTATAACAACGGTTACAAAGATTGCCACGATGATAGAAATTATGCATCCAAATATGGAACGAGTTTGAACTACATCATGCAATCTTTTAATGTGTTGAAGATTTTTTATATTAATATCATGTAAATATGGCAATGTCAATATTTCCAGATGTTCCGTTATATTCACTATTTGTGTTGATGGAATTCCAGGTTGCAGTGTTATTTTTCCTTTTTCATTAACAAAATTAGTGCCATTTACTTTAATTTCTGTATCAAAAGTAATCAAATACGTGCCATTTATTGTGATGAAAGAATCACTAGTTTCTTGAACTTTTGCTATGTTGTCGTTTATAATAATAATTCCATCGTCAACCATTTCGATTGGGTCAAGTTTGTTAAAAATCGTTTTACATGTTGCTTTGTGGTTATTGAATAACTGTTTTACGCATGTGGCATTTTTCTGAATATTACAAAAGCTCGCAGTAAGAGCTGTTTTACAGTTAGTTACAGGAATTACTAGTCCGTCACAGTCTGCAACTGTGTTGGTTTCCAAGAATATTGTTATCTTCTTATGTGCTACCGGAAATATCCTTATCAATTTACATAATTTCTGTATTTTAGGATACTTAATCAAAAAGTAAATTACGTCTTCATTTTGCAGGATCTTTATCTTAGAATTACTTACAATATCACTTATGCTAATATTTGTCATATGTTCGGCAAATAATATATTTGAGATTTCTTCCGAGTCAAGGATGACTGGGTTTACTACATTCAACCTTGCCAAAATTATAGAATAAAAAATGTTATCCAAATCAGTTATCATTGCCGTATTTCTTGCCAATAGTGCTTCGAAAAGATTTTCATAATTAATTTCAGTTCGCTTTTTATTTTTCAAAATATTATTAACTGTCTCTGTAAGTTTGTTAATTTGTTGCTGTATTTGTGTGTTAATAGTTATCTGTTGTTCGTTAGCTTCAATCAAATTTCTTTGTCTATATTTTATCTCACTGAAATCATCAAAATCAGGTGTTCCTGCAATATACTTCAATGCCGTTCCTATTATATTTATACTTCTAGCTTGTCTATGATGAATGTGTAAGGCCTCAATTAGGTTAGAAACCCGATCTGTACTCGATTTAAGAATATTTTTCATATAAGACTGTGGAAACTTGCCAAGAAGGTCCCATGCCTCATTAATAGCATTTCTATAATTTGTTAAATTTGTGCAATGTGTTATGTAATTGTAGTTCTCAAAAATTGCTGCTCTTCCGTCAGTTATTGGTATATAATTCGCCTTACTAAAGTCGGATATCCTGCCGTTTATCACCCTGAACATCATTATGATTAATATGGAATGTCTGTGAAAACAAAACAAAATCCAAATTACTATCTTAAGTTGCATTTGTGAACCTTTCTATTATTTACTAAAACAGTAGAACCTAAATCTTTTTGCACTGTTTTTTCAACAAAAACCTTTGAAAATTTATTACCTATTCTTTTATTAGTTCTGACGTACACTTTGTCCCCTGGGTTAAAAGTACGTGTTATCTTTCCCTTATTAACGTTCTCTATTTTGGTCTCTTGTGCCTTAATTATTCTGGCCTTGATTTCAGCTCTAAGGCCTGTAGGCATTGAGAAAAGCAGTTCTATAGGTTTGTACCTAGTCACTGAATGTATAGATCTATTATATTTAGTAGTTGCAAGAAGTATCAATTCATTAGTATCAGTTATATCCTGTTCTAACTTAGTACACCTAGCTATTTCCGTTAATGTACTGTGAAATCTTTCCACTTGTCCATTAGTAGTACTATGGAAAGGAGGTGTTGTAAAAATTTCTGCACCAAAGTGGTCTTTTAAGAATGATTTTATTGTTTGGGAGTTTAGAGATTTTTCATTATCAACAGTTATATTTTTCGTGTTTTCAAAGCAATTGAGGATTTGGATCAAAGCCTCTTTAACGTCTATAATTGTTCTCGTCTTAATCGGAACAACTAAGGCAAATTTTGAAAACTTGTCTATACAAGTTAAAAATCGATGTTTATCAGTGGAATAGATATCTATATGTAACATTTCACCTGACCGAGAAGGTATTGGTGTTTTTCCAACTTCTGGGCTTATTGGGTGTCTCTGATATTTAGCTTCCTTACATATTTTACAGTTACGTGTAATTTTTTTCATATTTGTGTGCATACTTGGAAAATAATAGTCGATTAATATTTGCTTAATATTCTCTCGAACAGAACGATGTGCCCTACAATGTTCTGTATTCAAAATTTCATTTTGATCATTTTCATTAAAAATATCATTTACTTGTTTCGTCGTATGGCGAAATTTTATAGATGGAAACATCTTCACAACAGTTTCCTGAATTTTGCCTAAAATGGGCAAATCACAATAAATTCCATTAACGACATCGGGATTTATGCATTCCCCTATCAAGGCTATAGCATCTTCTATGGTTCTAAATGTTAATTTATGTCGTATTCTTGATTTAAAAATAATCTTTGTGACCTTTTTCACATCATTGCCTTGCTCAAGAATAATCTGATTCCGAAAACAGTTGATTGGGTTTTCAACTGTTGGAATAACTTCTGACGAAGATACCTCACTGTGTACGGTATTATCTGATTGATCTATTGAGTCTTCTATGATATTAATATATTGTCTGGACAACGCATCGGCAACAACGTTATCCTTTCCTGGTTTATAATGAAATTTTGGTGAGTATTCCTCAATGAATGCTCTCCAACGCTTAATTTTCGCATTCGGATTTTTGTCCGATATCGAAAAGGTTAGCGGTTGGTGATCAGTAAAAATATTCAACTGTCTGACTCCATATAGATAATTTCTTAGAGTCTGGAGAGCCCACACAATTGCTAAGAGCTCCCTCTCATTGGTTGCATAGTTTTCCTCAGTGGAAGACAGAGTTCGTGAGACCATAGTTATTGGTCTCCCTCCTTGTGACAATACTGCGCCTATTGCATATGCTGAAGCGTCAGTAGTAAGGTCAAAAGGTTTCAAGTAATCGGGGTGCAGAAGAAGTACATCTTCAGATGACAGAATTTTTTTCACCTTTTCGAAGGCGCATAGAGCTTCATTATCAAGTTGAATCTTAATACTCTTGGATCGGCTGGCTCCTATGTGGCCGTTCTCTCCTCTCAAGTACTTTGTAAGAGGTTTTACTATAGCGGCATAATCCTTGATGAAACGTCTATAGTATCCCAATAATCGCAAGCCTCTAAGAGTTTCTGGAACTTTATACTTCATTATATCATGAATTTTACTTGGACAAGTTTTAATACCTTCCCTTGATACGACAAAGCCAAGGAATTCCACTTCAGTCTTAAAGAACTTAGACTTTTCAATTGATACGCGCATATTTGCGTCATAGAGTCTAGTCAAGATCCGTTCAATATCATTTAAATGTTGTTTTTCGTTATTTGAAAATATTATTACGTCGTCGATGTAGACATGACAACACTTTCTATATTTCATTTCTTAACACGTCATCGATTGCTCTCTGAAAAATTCCGGGAGCATTTTTCAGGCCGAAGGGAAGTCTACAGAACTCATACTTCCCGTTGTTGACTGAAAAGGCGGTCTTTTCTCTATCCTTTTCCGCCAATCTGATCTGGTGAAAACCAGATTTCAGATCAAGAGTTGTAAAAAATGATGACTTTCCCATATTTGTCAAAATCACTGAGGTGTCGGGAATAGGATATTTGTCGGGTATTTTTTTTTCGTTGAGTTTCCTAAAATCAACCACCAAACGCAATTTCTTTTGACCATCTTCATCAAAACCCTTTTTATCCACCACCCATATGGGGTTGTTATATGGCGATCTTGATTCGCGAATTATACCATCCCGAAGCAAGTTGGAAATTTCTTTATTAACGAAATCTGAAACAGCAATGGGATAGGGATATGCCTTCGAGTAAATTGGCTCATCATTTACTGTTCGTATTGTAGCAATTACATTTGTATTGAATGGCAATGCCTCATTCGGCTTCGCAAAAACTTTAGAATGTCTATTCAATAGGGGCTTTACTAAGTTATTTTCGTGTGACCCGATTACACAACTCTCATTAGGAACAACAGTGCAAACATTTTTGCAATTATAATAATTTATTTTTTCCTCTCCGCCTCTATAATGTAAAATTCCTGTTTTTAAATCAAATCTAGCATCTATTTGCTTCAAAAAGTCAAATCCTATTATTCCATCGAATGTCTTTAAATTGGGAAGAAGAAAGAAATTCACATTTCTTCCAAATATATTAACCAAACAGAATTCATTTATTTCAGCGATATCATGAATGGATTGAACCTTAAATGGTTTATGAATTCTTTTTATACTTTTTAAATTCTTATTGTATTTTATATAGCTTTTTCCTGATCCTGTGTCTATTAATAATTTAATCGGTCGTCCTGCCAATTCCCTACTTACATATGGCAAGAGCGACTTTGCCCTAAAAAAATTAATTTCTTCAAGATTTCCTGCTGAGAAACTTTTCCTGATCCTGTGTCTATTAATAATTTAATCGGTCGTCCTGCCAATTCCCTACTTACATATGGCAAGAGCGACTTTGCCCTAAAAAAATTAATTTCTTCAAGATTTCCTGCTGAGAAACTTTTCTCGTGCTCATTTTGTTCCAAGTGGTTTATTCTTTGAAACTTTGAAACAGGTTGCCTATTATCTTCATTATGGGAAATTGGTTATTACTTTTATCGAATCTCTGCGCATTATTGCGATTTATGAAAGAGTCCTGCTGATTCCTCCAGTTATTCTTAAAATTTGATTCTTGTCTAAATTTTAAAGTTGAAGAGTCAATTTCCATAGGAGTTGGTGAGTTAATAGGTTGCTTTTTAACATGTTTATACTGTGGTAAGTTGTGTGGGGTAAAAAAGCTTCCTTCCACATTTTGATTCTGAAATGAATTTGCAAATGAATATCGAGCATGGTTTGCTTCCAGTTCCTGGGCTAATGCTAACGCGCTAGGCATATCGGTAGGCCGAGATGAAAATAGAACATCACACATTGGCTTACGCAAACCCGATATGAATATTCTCAAGGCATCCTGTCTGTATTTTTTATTTAAAGAAGTTATCAAAGCACTATTTCCCTCGTGCATCATAATTGTCTTATTTACAATAAGTGTCAACTTTTTTTCCACTTCGTCATAAAAGTCAATAATCGACATTTTTCCCTGTCGCAAAGTAGACATTTCCTGTTCTACTAAATAAATTGGTCTTTTATCCGCGTAAGTAAAATCTAAACGCGCAATTATTGCCTTAAAATTAAGTACTGTATTAAATGAGGACAAAACTTGATCGGCTGAACCGACAATTTTATTACGTATAATGGCAACTGCCTGATAGTGCCTGGAGCTACCATTGTAGTTTTCAAAAAGTTTATATGCTGCGAATGCAGCTTGTCGCCATGAAACATACCGAACTTGTTCACCACTAAATTCCGGAAGCGATTTTATTAAGTCAAGTGACTCATTACACTCAATTCCTGCTATAATTGTAACTGGTCTGTACTCCTCTACTGGAGTTGGAGTTTCTAAAGCACTTAGTCTGGTCGTCAGTTCCCTGACAGTTCGTTCGAAAGATACTTTTGTTCGCTCGATGGCAGAAGAAACCGCGGCACCAATCACAATTCTCAACTGTTCTTCATCCATTTTCATAATGAATTTATATTACAAATTATTCAATACAAAAAAAAAATACATTTATCACCGAACACAATGCACTTTCCACAATATTAATCAATTAACACGATAATTACAATATAGTAATTTATAATGAAAAAAAAATAAAATAAACTATGTAACAACTAGCTTACTGTAGAATCATGGTTATCTTCATCGATGATTTCTGGCAATCGTTTCAGTTTCTTTTCCACAGCGGTTGTTTCTTTTAACGAATCAATTTTTTCCTGGTAGTTGCACTCTTCAAATATTTCCCGATGGAAGTTTAGCCACTTTACAGAAGCAACACGTTGGGCGCCAATTATTATTTTTTATTTTAGATGGATTTTATTTTGTACTTACGTACAATTTTATTGACTTAACTCCAAACTAAAACTAAACTTAAAAATATAAAACTTAAAAATAAGATCTTTCAAAAATGACGACGTCAGCAGCAGCGATCTTCATTTTTTGATTTTACTTGAAGACGTCAGCATATTCACACAGCAAGAACAGCAAGAACAAATCAAATTTCTTTCCATTAGTGGGATTCATTATATTAGTGGGACTCATTATATTAGTGGGACTCATCATGTGTTAACTTATATGGACCGATATCAAAAATTTTAATTTTCTATATTTAAATAACTTTCTTTTATAACCAGAATTGCTTTTAAACAAAAAAGTTGTTTAAATACGCTTACGCAACATTTTCATTATGAAATCGGTTTAGACTATATCTCGGGTATACATATATGGACCGATATCAGAATTTTTAATCTTCCTTTTATTACCAGAACTGATTTTAAGCAAATAAAGTTGTTTGAGTTCGTTTACGCGACATTTTCATGAAAAATCGCTTTAGACTATATTTCGGGTATATATGGACCCATATAGCAAATTTTAATTTTCTGTATTGTACTAACTTCTTCTTATAACCAGTTTTGCTTTTAAGCAAAAAAAAATTTTGTTTTCATGGAAAAATCGTTTTAGACTATATATAAGGTATATATGCACCGATATCGAAAATGGTCATTTTCTGTATTTAAGTACCCCCCTTTTATTACCAGAAATGATTTTACGCAAAGAGGACGCTTACGTGACGTTTTCATTGAGACTATATCTCGGGTATATATGGACCGATATCGGAAATTTTAATTTTCTAGGCTTATATAACCTTCTTTTGTAACCAGAACTGCTCTTAAGCAAAAACAAGTAAGAGTAGTATATATATGGTATATTCGGCTGGGCCGAATCTAAAATACCCTTCACGATAGTCACATATATGTATAGTATATATTACAAATTTGAACTAAATATGCTCGGATATATATGAACCGATATCGGCGAAAAAATATTTTTGCTTGGAATCACCATTACAAAAAAAGAAATCTTTCATGGACATTTTCATGGCAAAATTTGTTTGAGCTATATCTCGTTTATATATGAACCGATATCGGAATTTTCTATTTTCTGTATTTCAGCAACCTTCTTTTATAACAAGAATTGCTTTTCAGCAAAAAACAAAATATTATGGAAAAATCGGTTCAGGCTATATCTCGGGTATATATGGACCGATATCGGAAATTTTCATTTTCCATATTTATATAACCTTCTCTTATTACCAGAACTGCTTTTCGCCTTCTGTGAGACCCAGGTATCTGAGAATGCTAATCCACAGAATTTTCACATACCTAGGTATCAACTTCTATCCGTCTTTAATTTCCATCGGGGCCTTGTAATTTACGTTCGCGATGAAGTTGTGTTCTAATGCCAGCAACCATTAGGCATGCATGATGCCGAATTTACCTGTCTCTGGGTTAAATTCAAAAACAGGTCACACTTTTTGCATTTCGGGCTTTTATACAGAAGTCCAAATGCGGGGAGGAATATTACCTTTGCTGGTTTCGATGCCCTCTCCGATTCCATATCGAAGATCCTGGAGAGTTGTCCGAGCAGTGAAATCGTTGTTGCTGGTGATTTCAATGTTCACAACTCCTCCTTGCTTCGTCATTCGAGTCATACGACTCCAGAAGGCTAATATGTTGAGTTATTCGCGCATAAACACCTAGCGCAATTAGTGAATGATCCAACGCATATTCCATGTGTTGACGGGCATCATTAAAACACTCTTGACCTATTCCTGACTCCACACCCTGAAAAGTATGAAGTTAGCGTTAGTGCACCTCTCGGCAATTCGGATCATTGCACCGTTTCTGCCTTCTTTTCGATCTCTGAACTTCGTAGCGTTTCGAAATCAGCTACGAAACGGTCAAAATTTATTTACGAAAAGGCTCGTTGGGCTGAGCTCAACCAATATTATGAGCATTTTAATTGGAAACTTTGCTTAGATAATGACATAAATCCTTCAGCAAAAATGGTCGAGAATATGATATTGCTAGGGATGAAATCATTCATCCCCTCCAAGCAGATATCGGTTAAACCAAGAGTGAAATCTTGGTGAATACAGGTGAATGCAAGCGGGAAGGCAAATTCAGCACTATGTATTTTGTTATTGTAAAACTTCCTGAGATTTTCATACTACAGGCTTTTGAAATACGACCAAAAGGCAGACGCCACATTCGATCCCCTGAAAGACTGCCAGCTTTATGAAATTGTTCCCAAATGTAACTAGAATTTGAAAATATGCCTGTGCACAACAACACAGTTCTTTCAATATGCCATTACCCATCGTTCCGACATCAAAAACTAAACGAGGTTTATAAGTTATTTGATCGTAAAGTAAAGGATCTGCCATTATAATAACACCCGATTTCTTTGTCTGCTTTCCGAAAATGATGCTGTTCTAGTGAGCATTTCGTTTAAGGTTTAATTTAACTTGCTCTTATAGCCATAGTGCAATGTTACAACATCACCGGGTTTACAAGACATTTCGGAAGGCATGTTTTCACATAAAGGAATGACTGCAAAAACATTTACTGGCAAATATAGAGCGGCAGCCGCCCTTATAACAGCTACACATACTGCTGCTCCGGCCAAACAATGCGATTTCACCACTGTAAAGAAATTAAATTATAATTTAATAATTTTTGTAAATAAAGCACCAGCAGTTTACCTGTTAAGTTATTCCTTTTCCCCGCAACAAAACCGGTATATTTTCTGACGAGGTACCACAATGGCTTATTTCCAATAACACTAGTGGCTCGCATGATCCTTTAGCTGTGGTAAGAAAATATTTTAAATTCTGCTGGTCAATCCACTCCATTGTACGTATTACAAATTTTACACCAAATGGACATAAAGCATCAACTGTGTCTTGAACAAATGTTGTTATAGTCATTTGGTTTGTAGGAGCATCGCTTACACGCCGTGCCAAATTTTTTTTCATTTATTTATTTATTCAATTGAATACAAAGCCTTAAGGCCAACTCATATAAACATATGTATATATAAGGCCCAAAAATATATATATATAAAAATTGTGCCTCGACAAAAAAAAATTTCTTGAAATTGCACTGAATCACAAACAAATCTTCAAATTAAAATGGCGCGAAACTGTTTGTAAACAAATGAAAAAATTTGACAATCTCAGGAAGAAAAAGGAGGGAAGCAAAAAATAATAACCTGAGCTGTCAAGTTCACCTGTATTAATTCGCCTTGGTTCAAAGTATCACTATGTGAAAGATGCAATTGAACAAAGTGTTATAAAACTCAAATATTTATCTATTGATAAAATGTTAGCTAATGTTTTGACAAAACCTGTGTCTAAACATAAACACTTAATTAATGTTGTAATAATTTTGGAATTGTAAATTCGTAATGTTGAGGAGGAATAATGTCATATACTTGTTAGCGAACATTATAAAATACTTTGTATTCATCATAATGAATTTAATCTAGCATTTATTGTTTAGTATGTTTTAGTATAAATGAAATTTACTTCACTTCAAATAAACCTTTCAACTTTTTATAATTTTATACTTTTGGATAAAGCAGTTTTATTACAATAGTTAATTATATTTTTTATAATACAAAATGGGTTTTTAATAATGAAAAAAAAACTAAAAATTCGGTGCGTTTTTGTTGAAATAACGTGCATTTTTCCCATTTTGGTGCGTTAGAAATTTCTAAGTTAGCAACGCTAGTTTTGAACGATTGTTAAGCTACGTACACACGGATGTTAGATCTAACACTGTTGCCAGTAAAATTGTCTGAAAATGTATTACAATCATGTGACCTGCCAATTTTTAACTTACAACGTTGTCAGAAAAACCATTGTCAATCAATTGTAAGACGACAATATTGTCAGGCATCTGACAATCGTGAGAACACTCTTCGTCGGCATTGCCAGATAATTGGCTGGTATAGTAAGCTCAGTTTTAATTGTCAGACGTATAAAATTAATGCACCTGACAATGGCATCATTGTCAGAAAAAAGTTTGATGGGCAACACTGCCAAACAGATGGTTGTTGATATACATAAGTGGCAATGTCTTACAACATGTCTGGTAATTTTTTTCATCTAACAATCTGATAACCGTGTGAACTGAAAATTTTTCTTGTCAGATGAATTATTAGTCAGACCATAATCTGACAATGAAATTGTAAGATTTTCTTACGATCGTCTGAACACATTGTCACTACATTGTCAGCATGTTGCCAGATCTTCCAATATTGTAACATCTGACAACCGTGTGTACATAGCTTAAGACTTAAGAATTCGTTATGTGTTTAGAACATTTCGGCACTGAAGTGTTTGTTTTGAAATGTGTAAGAAGATGATGGATAGTATTTGAAAATATTACGATGTCTTGTAAGACATTTTTCTTGTACTTGAGCAGCCTTCTAATAAATATGTATCTATGTATATAGATTGAGCGGACAAAATGGTGTATTTAAAATTACTAGTGGGAACCGCTGTTCGATTCGCATTCGATTGCAGTAGTACGGCTACATAAGGGACTTTAAAAAACGTGTTTGCATAGTAAACATATAATGAATATAAAGCTGCTTTGCTTGCTGCCCCTTTAGGCGATGTGCTGTACAGAGCTGATTTGTCGTAGAGCCGTCTAGCTCTGCTGAGTCTATAATTAAAAATATATTCAAGATCTTCCAAACGCTTACCAGCTGTTGGTTTAAATGACTTCATTATACGATTATGTAAAAGAAAAGCGTCATCTGCTACAAAAACGACAGGAGGTTCTGTAGATGAATCGAGTGGAAAGCGTAAGTCATTTTCTCGTATGGCTTCTCCAAGGGTGCATTATTCAAATATATTAGCGTCACCCTCGCTCCGGTAGGCTCCAATGTCCACATATATAAAGCGATAACCTCCATCTGTAGCAGCTATAAGTACTGTACTGAAAAATAACTTAAGATTTATGATGCATTACTATTATTGCAAAAAGAATATTTAATATGTCTATGCAAATACCTTGTAATTTTAAAATAAACTTCCAGAAGGGCATTTTACTGCGATATGCTTCCCATCGATCGCGCCAATGCAACTTGGAAAATCCCACTTTTTTGCTATGCATTGAAGGAAAATTGTTTCATCAAATTTCCATTTTCACTTTAGTAGTATTTGAACATAAAGCGGCTCTTTTTCTATCAAATATACCAACGAATTTTCTGACGGCTTATATCCTTCCATTTTTTATCCTGAGACGATAAATACATTTTTCAATATTAGAGTTCTCCCAAAACCAACCACATATAGATTTTTCCGTAGCTTCGATGAAGTACCTGCAAATCTTCAAAACAAAAATGCGATGAGCATATGTACAACTAAAAAATGTTCACAATATTTAGAAATCGGCTTACAATATCTGTTGTTGGTCTTTTCTTTTCATCTGCATGATTTTGGCTATCACCTCTTGAAGTCCAGCATCATCACAATTTGTCATGTCATTTTCAGTATCAACCTGGATATCCACATAAATGGAATATTTTTCTACAGGATGGCTGATTAATTTTGCTACATTAGGAAATTCAAATAACTTTTTGTAAACAGTCGTAAAGCAGCTCTGGGCTGAAGAACAGCTCTCGCGTCATCGTAATTATTTCATAAGTGCGGTCAGGCTTGTGTTTGTGGTTCGATCTTCGAGAATTTTGCGTCTCACTCGCACTGGTTAACGGTTTGCCTCAACTAACTGTATTGGTTTACAATTTTTTTTAGAGGTTATCCATTGTTAACCACGTGGAAACTTCCTAGGTGAAGGCAGACGTCGTTATAGTTAGTCACAGCGACGCTACAAAAGTACTGTTAATACCATCTTGGGCATTATGGTCTTTGTCACCCCGCCCATTCTGTGCGTCCTATACTCTGCAACTGTATAGTTACTAAATAAATAAATAAAATAATAAATTTTTGTAAAGTTTATATAATTTATTTTTTAGTAATTCAATTAAAAAATACTATATTTTTATTTAAGTAATTAATTAAGTTTTGAAAATAATTGAATTTAAAGTTATGCATTACTGCCTGGAGTGCTGCAGCGGGAGTTGTCTCAATTACCGTTCGAATGCATTGTTTTAAATGAGCCAAATTTGTTGGGGTTCTTTTGTAAACTTCATGTTTACAATAAACCATAAAAAAAGAAAAAATCAACTGCAGTGTGGTCAAGAGACCTGGGAGGCCAACAGAATGTGGAGTTTCTTGAAATCTGTTTATTGGGAAATTTTTGCCTCAATTCTATCATAACGGGCGTGGCTATCTAACAAGTTGCCTCTCTTTGTTGAAACTAAACAGAGTTGAAAGGGATCCTCTTCTGGAAAATAAACTCTTTCAACATCTTTAAGTAACGTTCTCCATTGACTGTAACAGTAAGACCGTTTTCTTCGAAAAAGTAAGGCCCGACAATGAACCTAGGAGAAACTGCATACCACGCTGTGATGCGAAATGGATGTAATTGCATCTGATTGAGTATCCGTGGGTTACAATTACTCCATATTCGACAATTTTGTTTGTTAAAATTCCGTCTAAATCAAAATTTGCCTCGTCATTAGGTACCTAGTAGTGTGGAAGATGTTCCTGTCCCTCTTCCGCACTCCTTCTATATCCTTACAACTTTTATTTTTTCTTCTATCATACCCTAACTTTTCAGGCAATCACAAAGGGAACGACCTACAGGACCCAAGTGAGCTGGAGTATCCAGGTACTCTTTGGATATTCCAGCGGCCTGCCTACCTAACCTAACCTAGTTGCAAATGTTCTGTTCTGCGCTGTACATAGGAATACATGCAATCCATCCCAGCGGAAAACTTCGAAAGGTGTCCCGTCAAAAACTCCTTCTAAGGCGGTTTTTAGATCCCATACTATTCTTGCCTGCCTTCTGATTAAGACCTTCTAGAAGGCCTACAAACTTCCTGTTACGGGAATGTGTAAAATGTTATATATATATGAAATAAATAAATATGTATATAAATTAAACTCTTTGAATGAAATAAAAAATCTTTTAGTGCACAAAACAAACTTTAAAAATATCATTTTGTTTTTTAGTTATATCTTTCATTAAAATTATTTTTCGTTTCACTGTATTATTATTTATTTAATTACCTGATTGAGGTCTTCTAAAGAAGGCCTCCAATTAGACCTGCTAAGAAGCTTCAATAAGGTCTACTAAAGTACGCCTTTCATGAGGACTGCTAAAGCAGACCTTGAATAAGAGCTACCGGCTAAGGGAGTGTGGAAGGCCTTGGCTGCCTAGGACATCGTGTGTAAAAATTCAGGAACTTCAGACGGCCTGCTTGATGCTTCTTTTTACCAGTGAGATATTGCATGCAATATTGTGATAATATAAGGCGCGTTACACTAGATTTAAGTTTCCTTCATGATTATTAAACTATGTAGGTACAGTTGTGTATGTGTATGTAGATTATTTAAGCTCCAAGTATCTGACTCTCGGAAATTGCAGTTAAGCTTGCTGTATATTTATGTACCTAATTAATAAAGAAATTATTAAATATTTTTGACTTTTTGCTAACAAAAATACATGCACATATATGTACGTATGCATAAATATAAACATGTACTTACAGCTATGGACATATAAATGGCACATCTTACAGAGAGTTCATTCGTATGCTATTATTGGGTAAAAACAATTAACAAGCAACAAGTTTTTAGTTTTTTTCTAAGAGTTATTAAGTATATTTATTATTGATAAGAACTAAAATAAAAATTCTTTAGTTAAAAAAAATTTTATTATTAAAAGAAAAAAACACCAGTGAAAAAAACTGGACACATAAATGGCACAATATATAAATATAAGAAAAAAATGATTTTAGTATTGAATTATTTGGGTTTTTGGTATGTAAAAGTATTTTACCGTTAATATTTGGTACTGTAACCTTTATTTCCGATGACCGCTTCGCACCTACGATCCATACTTTCTACAAGTTTTTGGCATTTTGTTTTGGGTGTGGCATACCAAGCTTCTTGCGCGGCTGACCACAAATCGTCCATATTTTTATAATTTTTTTTTTCGCGATTTCAACCTTGACTTCGTTCCAAAGGTTTTCTATTGGATTTAAGTCAAGACTCTGGGCTGGCCAATCCAAAACGTCGATCTGCTTTGCACTAAACCAATTTTTTATTAGTTTGGAGGAGTGTTTGGGGTCATTGTCTTTCATGAATTTCCACTTAATTGGCATCGAATCGAAAGCGTATGGTTCCATATGGTTTTTTAAAATGTCTAGGTACTGAAACTTGTCCATTTTCCCATTAATTTTTACAAGAGGACCTACGCCATGCCAAGAAAATGCACCCTATACCATAATGCTACCTCCGCCGTATTTTACCGTCCTCTGAGTGAACCGATGATTGTATTCTTGTTCTTTAGGACGATGTACAAAGGTTCTGCCATCTAGTCCTATTCTACTTATTTTAGTTTCATCACTCCATAATACGTTTTTCCAAAAACTAATAGGTTTTTTTTGTGCGTTCTGGCGAAGACTAGCTTTTTTCTGGAAATTCGCCCAAAGAGATTTTCCTCATTTAATCTTCTTCTAACAAGTCTGCTAGATATTTCCGCGCCCAAATATTCGTTAATTTCAGATGCTATCTGTCGTGAGGACTTAAATGGATCAATTTTCGCCATTCTGACAATAGTTCCATCCGTACGCACATTTGTTTTTCGAGGCCATGGCTTTCGAGTTTCACCCTTAATCAATACATCGGGGTTCTCAACACATGATTTGATTGCGTTATACACTTTTTTTCTAGAAACTTTCATTACTTCAGCAATTTCTGACACTTTTTTCCCGTCTTCATGCAGTTTCCATATTATTCGCCTTTCCTCAGTTGTTGTATGTTTGCCTGAACCCATTTTTAAAAAATTTTCACGCTTTACAATTATTTTTTAACTAGGAAAAATAAGAAGTGGTTTGAAATAAATTTTCGCGATAACTACCTTCTTTAAGTAAATTGTGCCATTTATATGTCCACTTAAAATTAGCACTTTTTATAAAAAAAAATATAACGGTGAATTATTAACGAAATATAACGGAACATTTGAGTGTTGTTGGAAAAATTAATCTTACAACGAATAATAAGAAAAAAGAAAACTTGTATTTTTGAAATTTGTTTGGTGTATAGCGCGTGAATTTATGCTCAATTGGAGTTTGTGCCATTTATATGTCCATAGCTGTATCTACATATTTTTATATACATAAGTATACATACATACATACATTATTTTTGTGGCTTAGTAATATGTTTTTAATATTTCTAATAAAATTCAAAACAGCATTCTCAGTGTAGAACAGCTCCTATGAAAGAAATAATAAGTTACATACATACATACATACCTAATTTGAAGAATTTTCGATTGCGCCTAAAAACAGTTACGATATCACAGAATGTTTTGGTTGCACTTACATACATATGTATGTATGTATGTAGCACACACGTATGTTATACATATGTACATATTTTGAACTTCAGTATCCGTGAACTTTTTCATGCGCCTTCAAACATTAAAAGTTCATCAAGATGTTTATAAGTGCATAAGTATGTTTGAGAGAATGTGTGGTGTTAAACACACAAGCACATACATGTGTATATTTGTATGTATGTACATACATATGTATGTAAACGTATTAAATTTAATTAAATAAAAACAAGAAACAAAATGTTTGATAAGACAATTTTTTGATCATATAAATAATTTTCTATTTGTTTTTCATATTGTTGTTTTTCCAAAATAGCAACGTACCGTTTGATAAGAAATAAAAACATTGAGCAGAAAAAATTACAGTTGAGAGTGAGCAGTATACATATGTATGTATGTTTGTGTTTATGTCAATTTTTAACATCATTAAAATTAAATATGAAATGAAGATGATTATAAAAATGAAAATGTTCAAAATTGTTGAAAATAAGATTGCTCAAGAAGGATACACATACATACCATACATACATACATACATACATACATACATACATACATGTTTACTTATCTTCATTAATAGCCTTAACAGTATAAGTCGAGGCAGCCCAGCTGAAGTAAATATACATACATGCATACATACATACATATGTATGGCTTAATTAATTCTACAAAAAAAAAAAGAAAAAAAAGTGCATATGTGTGTACATGTATTAAATTTATTTAATTAATTCACTTATTAATTCGTCTACAATCGCAAAATAGCAAAACAAAAAGAAATCTCTGGCCCTTGAGACACCTTAGCAAACAAAATTGTTACCACATGGATGATATTACAGTTTTATACATTTGTACATGCATATATACATACATATGTATGTAGCATGTACGTACATAACTACGTATGTACATACCTTTAACGGAAAGACTTTCCTTTCCACCGATTTGGTATTGAGTACAGAAGTTATTTTTCATTTTTTTTTTTTTTTTTTTTTTTTTAACTTCATTATTTTATTTATTGAATCTACATAAAAAAATGTAATGACAATAAGTATTCAAATCTTAATACTAAAAAAAAAAAATTATGATTAAAGTCCTGCCAGTGCTGGACGAAAATTTATTTTTATGCGAATATTATTTCAGAATTCAGTCATCTGTTTAGAGCTCTAATGGTAGCCAAAGTATCCCTCCTTCTCAGACGGGTATGACCACCAAAATTAAGAATATTAGCTGCAAGAGGATTTGGATGGAATTCAAGTTTGTTAATATACCTTGTCGCGTACTTCACAAATTCAGATTTCACAAAAGGTACGTTCAGATCTGCGTGGATTCGTGAGTTTTTAACGTACCATGGAGCATCTGTAATTCTACGGAGAATTCTATTTTGACTTCTTTGAATTTTCTCAATGTTGGATGCCGAGGCTGTGCCCCATAATTGAATCCCATAGCACCATATTGGCTTTAGAATCGAGTTGTACAGCAATCAAGCTTCAAGGTCGAATTTCTGCCTAGTAGCCAGTTAATTTGCACTGCTTTCAATTTCATCTGCGTTACTTTTGCCTCGATGTGCGACTTCCATGTTAGTCTACGGTCGAGATGAATTCCGAGGTATTTGACTTCACTGTGTTGAGGTATTACTTTATTGTTAATAGTAATGGGTGAGCATGTTCCTAGACGCAGTGCGAATGTAACATGGGCACACTTTTGTTCATTAACCTTGATTTTCCAAAGCTTCAGCCATTTCTCTAGTTTGTCGATATGTTCCTGTAAATTTATTGATGCTTGCTGGTGGTTACTATGTATGCTAAGGAATGCTGTATCATCTGCAAATGTTGAAGTGTGAACGTTGGTGCTTGTTGGCATGTCAGATGCGTAGATCAAATATAAGATAGGCCCTATTATTTTTCATGATACGGCTAAATCCCCCAAATACTCCAAGGTATACATACCTATATGGGCTTAATTAATCAATTCTTGAGTTACCAATATCGCGTAATTTTCAGATTAAACTTTTCGCTTATTACTCTTCATAATGAAACACGACTATCAAAGCTAGAAATATTATATTTTGCATTGTATGAATATTATACTAAGACTAATTTTTTATTTAGGGTGTTTTTTAAATTTTTTTTGTAGATTCATAACTTTGAGTTGGCAACACTGATTTATTTGACAACCCATTTAACAGCCGATAACTGCCTTTAGCTTAGTTTGTACTGCCGATAGTCTCACAGCGCATCCTAAATTAGTGCGTATGATGTAATTGTCAAAAATCCGTTTGCAAATTCTGTTTCCCGAGTGGGGTGGGGCCTCTACAAGTACAGTGAAAATAATTTACATCAGTACCTGCCTTGACGGCCTAACCTGATGGTGGATCAGTTGCACGAAGTGAATTTTTCACGATTCACCACCACCCCCGTGTGGCTTACCAGGCTCACACAGGTAGCAATTCTTGTCATATGATTGCGGTCATATGACAACTTCTTGTTGAGGAGTTCGGGCTTTCTAATCCCTCATGTATGCAATTTCCCAGCAATCAATGGAGGACAAAGCTTAATGAGTTGGTAGGCCGAAGCCCATTAAGAGCATCAGCCCTTAAACCAACTTAACCATCAACCATCACCGCTGATTCCTTACAGTACGCGTATCTGTTGTATAGGCAACAGATCCTCGGGAGATTGTTAGCCCTCGAAAAAAGCCATCACCAAACAATTATCAAGGATACTAACACTCCCTTCCTGCGTTTTAGGCTTCAACCACAGCCAGAACGTTTCAGCCAAGGTAGGCACCTCAACCATGATCAGCCCGGGTCGAACCGCAAGCAGAACTTCCCAGGGGCCATGCTGATCCCCGTTCTGCCAATTTATACCCTTGGTAAGGGTTTCGGAAGCCAACACAACATAAGTCATGCGGCCTCCTAGAGTTTTGTTTGCCGCACCAAACGAGGGACCCCTTCCCCTCTTTTCCCCGAACAACAGAGCGCCTAAGTTAGGAAACGCCAAGACAAAACCTGTTCCCCGGGGGGACCTATGCAAGTACAGGAAAAGTTTCACAAGCCATCGTAATATTTTCAACCACATCCATCTTCTTCTTTCACATTTCAAAACACACACTTTTGAAGTGTGGCCATGCCAAAATATATTTCACAGCTATATCGGCTTAAAAATAATCTTAAACTGCCAAAAAAAATAATGCAGTTGTGAAAAAGATTTACATCAGCACCTGCATTGCGGCCTAATCTGATGATGGACTAATTCCACGGAGTGAATTATTCACGATTCACCAGCGCCCCCGTGTGGCTGACTACGCTCACACAGGTAGCAATTTTTGCCATATGTTTGTGGGCATATGAGCAACTTCTTGTTGAGGAGTTCGGCCTTCTAATCCCTCCTGTATGCAATTTCCCAGCAATCAATGGAAGACTAGGCTTAATTAGTTGGTAGGCCGAAGCCCACTAGCAGCATCAGCCCTTAAACCAACTTAACCATCAACCATCACCGCTGGTTCCTTACGCTACAGGTATCTGTTGTAAAGGCAACAGATCCTCGGGAGGTTGTTTGTCCCCGAAAAAAGTCACACACCAAACAATTATCCAGGATACTAACAACCCCTTCCTGCGTTTCAGACTTAAACCACAGCCAAATTGTTTCAGTCATGGTAGGCACCTCAACCATGATCAGCCCGGATTGAAAAAAGTCACACACCAAACAATTATCCAGGAAGGGGGTGTTACTTGCTGCGTTTCAGGCTTAAACCACAGCCAAATTGTTTCAGCCAATGTAGGCACCTCAACCATGATCAGTCCGGGTTGAACCGCAAGCAGAACTATCCGTGGGCAATGAGGATCCTCGTTCTGCCAATTTATACCCTTGGTAAGGGTTTCGGAAGCCAACACAATAAAAGCCATGCGGCTTCCCAGAGTTTTATTTACTACAACAAACGAGGGACTCCTTCCCCTCTTTACCCGGTTAGGAGTACGCCAAGGCAACACCATTTTCCCGGCGGGAAAAGTTTCACAAGCCATCGTAATATTTTCAATTAATTTTCAACAATTTTCTTCTTCTAACAAAAAAACTATATAAGTATATAGAAGGAAAAATATTAGCAGGCTCAGTCATACATTTTACCCCCCATCAGAACCAGTTATGAAGCTGTTTGTGGACTTTTTGCCGTATTGTCCGACCTCTGACATTTACCCTACCGTCCTAATTTTTTGGCTCATGCATTTTTTACTAGACCCCACAAAATTAGAAGTCCATATAACACTTATTCCCCCTAATGTACATTCATAAAAATTTTTCAAGCAATTCAGCTCTTTTAAGCCACACTGAACATAAAGTAGCAAATTCACAGTTTTTAACATCGTTTCATTTCGAATTTTCGTTTTTAGGAGATTCGTGTCACTAAAAACTCTTTCAACTTTCGTGGCAAAACCAGGAACTTCACTGTAAGAGCAATTAACGCACAATAGATCAATATTGGTCGCAGTGCAAATGGCCGATGAGGGCCATATCCCATCCACTAATAATAAGAGCAATTAATTCCCAGAATAGATTCCCATTTAAGGCATTTTATAATCATATAAATTTATGCAGAAATCAAGTGCTAATTTCTTATTTAACCATTCATATGATTTTAGTTTCTGCCGCTGAGGCTTCGAAGTTGAAAATTTCATTTCTTCTTTAAAATGTTAATTTGCAATTATTAAGCTTTGCTCAGACGGTTGTCAGATTTGACAGTATTGTCAGATCTAACAATGTGCTGGCAATCGCATGACAATGCACAATTGCTCTTACAATACAAATTGTCAGTTTACACCAGTGGTGCCCACAAGTGCTATATGGAAGAGTAAACACCAATACATTTAAGGAAACACTATTTGTGTTTAATATTTTTTGCTGTAAAAAGCAAAACATTTACAAAAACAAAGTTTACACTGATAATCGCTGTCGTCAATGTTTACCAGCAAAACATGCGAAAGTGTTGTTGCTTTGCTTTTGTGTGTGTGCGGTGAAGAACGAAAAAAAATATATGTATAAAACGAAGTTGTTTGTCTATTTTTCATTGCTAATGCTGAGCGCAGTATTTGTGTATTAAAGAGCACAGCCCTATAGCTAAGTGCATTTACAGAAACACTTGAGTATCAAGCGCATATGACTGGGTACACTTGGTTTACACGGTTGCTTGCCAGAAAAATGGCAATTCCATTGTAAGACAATTATCTGACAATCTTATTATCTGGTTGTCAGATTTTTTATGCAGCAAAAATTGTCGGCTCAATTGTCAGAATCAAAACAAAATATTTACATAAAAATTTAAAAGGAATTATTTAGGATATATATTAGGATCAAGATATTGCGACCATTTTAACAGCATATATTTAAAAAAATAGTGATGATAGGGGAGAAAACATAAAAAAACGTCCCAGTTGCAGTTGAAAGTTGTGAGATCGGTCCACTTCACTTTCCATCCATTGAAACTCACAGAAATAGCACCTGCGACTTTTTGCTATGCACTATCGTTGTGTAGTTTATATTCTGCGCATTCCACATCCCACAAGCTTCACCGATAGCTTGTGGGATGCATTAGTTTAAAAGTATTTGCATAAAGCTGAAGGTCCATATCACGCGTTACATGCGTTTCTTTCTACGCGTTTTACACTTTTCTAAACTCAAGTTACATACAACGCTTTTCATGCGATAAGCTTTTTTTTTTGTTAGTTTGAAGTATTTTTAAAATAAAAACATTTTTTTAGCACAAAACCATAAAATAACAATCCACGGTACAAATATTCTTGACGAACACTTTGAAAAAATAAAATGAATTGTGAAAAAACAACTGACAGCTTTTATAAAGCTTATGACGCGTGCAAAAGCAGAAAATAAACCTACTTTTTGCGTCGTACGCGTCTATGCTTTGTGGTGTGTAATTTGTCTCATACAATTGCACGGATTCTCCTTTTTTGACAGACGCTTACAATGCGTTAACGCGTATAACGCAGCCATGAAGTTTATACTTTTTTTGATACGATTGTTTAAAGGTTTTAGCAACTGGAGAGTTTCTTGGCGATGGAACTTTTATAGCAAAAACTGTCAACCCCTTTTTCATTTTCAACATCGTGTATTTTTAAAATAACATTTTCAGAAATAAACTAACTTTTTAGTTTCGCGCTAAAAACTTTTATTTTATTGTTTTGTTTTCTGTCTAACAATGATGCCATTGCCAGATGTTAAAAAATTCACTCAGCTGACAATATGAAATGAAGTTAACAACGTCTAACAATGATCTGACAACGGCAAAGAAAAGTGTTTACACGATTGTCAGGTATCTGGCAATTATTTTGACTGGCAATGTTGCCAGACAAAACTTGTAAATTTACACGATTGTTAGAAATTTTCTGCACATTTTATTAAAATATTTTCTACACAAACAAGGTAGTATTTCTTTTATTCAGATACGATTTTGGAAATCACTGTCAAAGTTGACATATTAATTGATCTATATTTTGAATACTCTTAAATTAAATAATGCTAAAAAATTTTAAGTACGCAAGGGAAAAATGCTGGAGCTTAATCAGAGTAAAAAATGCTAAATTTAGCCGCAAAAATACCAAAATGGGCACGATGCACTTGTGTGCCGAAATATACTAAACGCATAAACGAATGCTGTCTTATAATCGTTAAGAACAAACAGAACAACATATAGTGGAATCGACCGAAATAGAATAAACTTGAAATAGAAATTGTCAAATTTGACGAAAAAAAAATCGTCAAAATCGTCAATATGATTATGGCCAATCGTAAAAAGATTGTCAGCTAGTAAAATTAATTATTTTTGCAAAAAATAAAATAACAGACTACCGCATTTAAAGTTATAACAACATATATACAGTGCTGGAAAAATTATTAGAAACGACAACTACTTGCCCATTTTATATCAAATTTTTAGCTTGTAAGGTAATCATTTCACCAGACACGTACTGTATTATACTCTTTGATAACGGTACCTAATATTGAGTTCATTTTTGTATGCATGATCGCAAAAATTTTAAGTTTAGTATTCATTTAGTGCAGAGTCCACGTGGTTTCGTTGGAAAAAAAAATGGAAACGTTTCGGAAACTTGAAATAATTCCGGTTTAAATTAATAAAATTTTGTTTTTTAAAAAGTGTTTTATACTTTGTGGGGAAGGTATGTAAAACAGTGATACATTACAGCAGTAAATTTTTCATAAATTATTAATTTCTCATTCAAGATGGGTCGTAGTGCACATTGTACAGTTCAAGAAAGGGAAGTTATAAAAAAATTTAAAAATGATGGCCTTTCCATGTCTCAGATTGCTGATTTAATGAAATGCTCAAAAAAAAAGGTATTTTCTGCGGTTCATTTTAAACCTACGGAGGAAAACCGAGGACGAAAACGCGCAACATCAAAGAAATTTTATCAACTGCTCATACGAGAGTCAAAAAAAAATCAATTTTTGTCCTCAGCAGACCTAAAAAATGCGTTAAACGCAACAGTAAGCAGTCGTACAATCCGAAATAGATTGACATCTGCGGGTTTGAAGGCATATAGTGCAAGGAAAGTACCATACCTTAGCCAAAAAAACATAAACTGCAGATTATCGTTTGCAAGGAAACATCTTCTGCGCAAAAATTGGACAAACGTGTTAAGGGCTGATGAGACGAAGATTAATTTGTTTGGCTCTGATGGCAAGGGGCATGTGCGACGCCCTAAAAACACTGCATACGATCCAAAGCACACGTTGAAAACAGTTAAACATGGGGGAGGGAATATAATGCTTTGGGGATGCTTTTCATCATCAGGTGTTGGGCCGTTGTTCTGGGTAAAGGATAAGATGTGTGCTGTCGACTACACAAACATCTTAGAGAAAGTCATGCATCCATACGCCCGGGAAGAAATGCCTTTGAAGTGGCAGTTTCAGCAGAACAACGACCCCAAACATTCATCTAAAATGGTGAAGAAATGGTTCAAAGACAACAATGTCCACCTGTTGGAATGGCCATCGCAGTCCCCGGACTTAAACCCCATCGAGCACCTTTGGGGTATTCTGAAAAAGAAAATTGTTAGATATAAGCCTAGAAATAAAACCGATTTGTGGGAGAAAGTCCAGGACGAATGGTACAATATAGACCCATTAGTTTGTGCTAGGTTGGTAGGCTCAATGGGTGGAACAACCAAATATTAATTTAGATTTAATTTAAACTTTTTATTTATTGTTTTAAAGAAAAAGTTTTTTATGTTAATGAGTTTTAAGTTTGTTGCTTCTATTATTTTTTCCAAGGGCAATGAAATGAGTCCCGTCATATATTTTGTTACACAAATACAGCTCAGCTGAGTTTTTCTATTTTTTTACATAAATGTGTTCTGTTATAAAAAAAAATATATAGACTCCCAATATAAAATTTTTTTATAAGAAATATTCTGAAGATAAAGAACACTGGACGTCGTTTCTATTATATTTTCCAACACTGTATATATATTTCTTCAAACATGAAGTTAATTTCATAAGTATACCATTCATTAATGCTTGTGATATAGATTTCACTTAATGAAAGTTACTATTATTATACTAAACACTTCTGTTAAATCGGGCATATTAAGTCATAACAAGCACAGTTGCAAAGTTGTAGATAGTCTTTAGTATACAATATTTCTTCCGAAAATGGTCTCCTCAACTAATTTCTCCCTTTGGTTCTGTTAAGTTCCATGTACCCGGATGCAAACTCATACATTTGCAGAAGACGATAAGACTAATATTTTTGCTTTAAATTTAGTCATAGAAGGAGGACTATTATCCTAAGGGACTTGCCCCGACGGAGGTTGCGTTCTGCTGTGGCGGTTCTGACGGGACATTGCCACATAGGGACGAAGGCAAGGAGGTTAAATCTTCCATTTAATGACTTCTGTAGAAGTTGCAGAGACGAGGAGGAAGAAGAGAGCGTTGAGCACTTCCTCTGTCAGTGTCCAGCTCTTTCTTATATAAGGGCATTGTACCTAGGCAGACCGATGCTGCATGATTTGACGGAGGTATCGGAATGCGATGAAAGTGGATTGGACTCCTTTATCTGATCCTCGGGTTGGTTCTAAGCCAGTGATATGTAGATCTACCGAGATACATATCAGATCCAGGCAACGGGACCTGACTGGACCCAATTGGGCTGGCTTTATAATAGCTGGCAGCCTGTTAAACCTAACCTAACCTAGTCATAGAAGGATACTTTATTCCAAAAATCTAACGTTTTCATAGTTATATCGTAAAAGAAATTTTTCAAGTTCAATAAGCTTTGCTATTTTAATGCATATTAAATTTCTCGTCTTTCGAATTCTACGATGAAACAAGAAAACTCTTATTATGTCAGAAAAAATATACTTTCTTCTTTTAAGGATTTATAAAAGTTGAAGTTTTGAATTCATCTTCAAATTTAGTCTTCTTATAATATGAGCACACGCTTTTACATAGAAAATTAGTACAATTTTTAGCTTATTTACATATGATATTTTAAATACGTCTCTTACATATACAATATATGTATACTCTAAAATAACTATTACATAAGATTTCAGTATTATATTTATACATATATACTTATGTAACATAAATATTACTTTCATTTCCTACATAAATTAAATGAAGTATATGCTCGTATGTATTTCAAGGGCCGATGTTGAATGTGAACCACACCTAAACGCCAAGTTTTTTTCCGAATTTTATTTGACATTTCTCTATTTCAGACTTATTCAATTTGAACCGTTGAGAGATACACAATCCAACAACGTGTTAAAGTTATCCAGACTTATTATGAAAATGGGCGTTCAAATCAAAATGCATATCGTGCACTTCGTGATTTTTTTGGTCAATTTGATCAACCAAATGAGCGTACAATCGCAAAAATCGTGGAAAAATTCAAGCAAACCGGGTCTGTAGAAGATGTGAGAACACCAGTGCATGCTCGTACTGCAGAAAATATTGCTTTTATTCGCGATAGTGTGGCTGAAGAGCCGTCCACCTCAACTCGTCGTCGTGCCCAACAATTGCATCTCTCACGCTCGTCGTTGATGAACATTATGCATAAAGACTTGCATTTACACGCTTACAAGGTGCAATTGGCTCAAGAACTAAAGCCTCTTGACCATTCCAAACGTCGTGAATGGGCAGAATGGTGGCAAGAAATGGCAACAGTGGATGATCAATTTTCGAAGAAAATCATCTTCAGTGATGAGGCACATTTTCACCTCAGTGGATTCGTCAATAAACAGAATTGCCGCATTTGGGCGAATGAGAATCCAAGAGTGACTGTCGAAAAACCAATGCATCCACAAAGAGTGACTGTTTGGTGCGGTTTATGTGCTGGCGGCATCATCGGGCCGTATTTTTTCTAAAATGAGGCCGGTCAGGCAGTTACTGTGAATGGTGTTCGCTATCGTGAGATGATAACGAACTTTTTATATGATGTAGACGATATGTGGTTTCAGCAGGACGGTGCCACTTGCCACACAGCTAACGAAACAATTGCTCTTTTGCGCAACAAATTCAATGGCCGTGTTATCTCACGTAATGGCGATATTAATTGGCCACCAAGATCATGTGATTTGACACCGTTCGACTTTTTTCTTTGGGGTTATTTGAAAGAAAAGGTGTACGTCGATAAGCCAGCAACAATTCAACAGCTAAAGGATGAGATAATTCGGCACATTAACGGCATAGAACCTCCATTATGCCTCAGGGTCATCGAAAATTTGGACCATCGGATGGAGGTGTGCCGCCGTGATCGCGGCACCCATTTGGCCGATATTTTCTTCCATACATAATTGAGTAATACCAGTATAACATAATAAAATAAAATTACAATAATTTCCTAAATAGTTTGTGTTTTATTCAAAATCAACATCGGCCCTTGAAATTTAACCACCCTTTAGTTGCTGGAAAGATATAACAGTAAAAATGTGATCCACAAAATTCTTCAAAAACAGACCTTAAATCGTCAAAGTGACGATAAATCGTCAAATATGGCAACCATGAATAGAACTGAAACCAGAATAATAGAATACAAGATTGCGTCTTATGCATGATTTCCCGTTAGATGACGTTTTTGGACTGTTGTAAGGGTTGCCTTTTATCAAAAAAAAAAAAAAAAACTATTTGCCAACAAAGGAAATTTTTTTGTGAAGATTTTTGGCATATACCTACAACCGTTGGTTGCTACGATTTGTTTTTTCGAAAAGCAGAAAACAAAAATTCAAACAATTGAATTTTTTATTCACTATTTTAGCTTCTAACAATGTTCTCTGCTTTTCGATACTTTCAAAAAACAAACGGCATCAAGCAACGGTTGTTCATTTGTTTGAAAGGTGTAAAGAAATGCTAGAGACGTGTGTAAATGAAAAAGCTTGTTTTTTGTGTTTTGACTGGTATTATTAGAGCATTTTGCTATTTAAATTCTCAACAATTTATTTAGATTGTTGGGATATGCAGTTGAATGTTTGAGAATATCTTTCAAATATTTCCAAAGTCTACTGATGATTAGGGTAGCTCCTATGAAATGTCCACATATAGTTAGCTGGGAAACATGGAAAACAAGCTATTTATAATTTTTTTTATTGGTATCAATGTTAGAAGCTAAAATAGTGAATAAAAAACTCAATTGTTTGTATTATTATTTTTATTATTTTTTTATTTATTTTATACTCTAACACAACAAGATACCTTATAAGTGACAGTAATAAGGGCAAACAATAATAATGATAATATACGTGTGTATGTAAATTTAATCAAAAGTGAAAAACAGAACAATTTGTGTTATCACTTACATAAAAGAAAAAACATGAATCATTAGTGTTACTTTGCAAAAAGAAATTAAATTTCTCGTAAAAAAAATTATTTACAAAAAAAAAATTTTTTAATTCTATTTGAAACCTATTAGCTTTGCTTATCTTTTGAATATGATTTGGTAACAAGTAAGAGTGTGGTATATTCGGCTGGGCCGAATCTAATATACCCTTCACGATAGTCAAATTTAAACTGTATATGCTCGGATATATATGGACCGATATCGGGGAAAAAGTATTTTTGCCTTGTAATCACCATTCTAAAAAAAAACCTTTCAGAGACATTTTCATGGAAAAGTTTGTTTAAGCTATATCTCGGTTAAATATGAACCGATATCGGAATTTTCTATTTTCTGTATTTTAGTAACCTTCTTTTATAACGAAAATTGTTTTTAAGCAAAAAAAAATTGTAATAATATTAATGGAAAAATAGGTATAGGCTACCCGAGATGGGTATACATGGACCGATATTGGAAATCTTCATTTTCCATATATATAACCTTCCTTTATTACAGAACTGCTTTTAAGCAAGAAAAGTTGTTTAAGGTTTATGCAACATTTTCCTGAAAGCCCCGGTTTAGGCGATATCTGGTAAAAATTTTTTTTTTTTGCCTTTTAGTCACCATGCTTAATAATTGTGTGAAGTTTGAAGCTAAACAAACAGCATTTTTTTCACAAATTTTCTTACAAAATTGCAAAAAAAAATGGCTTTTTTCGGAATATTGAATATATCTCAGCTATATGTGAACCGATATTACTGAATTTCAATAGCAAACCCATGAATCGATGGAGTAAAGGAATGGTGAAAGAAAAAAGTTTGTAAGTGTAATGGTTTTCTCAGAAACGGTATTTTAACGACCGACAGATGGACAGACGGTCATCGCTTAATCGACTTTTCATTCATTCATTCTGATTCAGAATATACATACGAGGGCGGTTCGGAAACTTCGTAGTCTAGCACAAAAAGCGCGGTATACACAGAAAGTTAAGTGTTTTGGAAACTTCCATCTCTGCTATGAACAAAATTAAAAAGAATGCTTGATACTCCATCAAGCATTCTTTCTAATTTTGACTTTGCGGTGTTCGTTTGATACGCAATGATCGTCAAACTTCAATAAATTCCAAAATATTTTAATTGCCATCACTTATTTTCTAGTATTTTCATTTTCTAATAATGTTTTTTCACATTAAAAAATAGTAATGAAATTCTATAGGTTCTTTTTTATTACTTTTTTTCTTTGTTTCTTTTTTCCGACAACCATTCACATTGAAAACCAGTAGAAATTTGCTTATGCTTGATAGCTTTCACTAGATACAACCAAGCATGCCAGAAAATCAAAATTTTACATACAAACAAATTTTCACACATACTATTACCATGCTTGTTAAGCATTTTGATCGTGTCTATCGCTCTTAAAGCAGCATGACATCATGCCGTCATACTCGTCTAGTAGCGAAAATTTCTTGTATGAGTGCAACCTAAATTCGGGCGTAAAGCGCAAAGTAATTTAACGCTTTGATTTTACGCTGTAGTAACTTAAATAAAAGCGTTAGTCCCAATTTTTACGAGGCAAGTTTAGTTGCGCAATTCTTAACAAAATTTCTTTTAAACTTTCTTTTATGTTCATACACAGCAATTTTACTTGCAATTTTTCGTTTTCTATTGCTTACACTTTCTTAATCTTGCATGTACTGCATTCTTAAATTTTTTCCATTTAATTTTCACTTCTGCCAAAATAGTGCTGCTGTCAGTTTGTTGAGGTATTATTAAATGCTTCAGGTCTATTTAGCCGGTCTATTTATTATTTTATTTTTTTCAAATGAATTAAAATATCACAACTTCGCGTCAATATTGCTTTCACCACGGACAACAAATCAATACATAAAAGAAACACAAATGAAAGAAAATGTCAAATTTCTGACATTACGAATGTCAGCACAAAACGACTTTTCGAGTACAAGCAAATCTGTACTCATTTTTAAACTCCCCACTCTTTCCTCACTTATTTGTGCACAAACTCAAGGCTTGCGCAACTAAAATTGGGACTTAACGCTGTGACATTGACCATGTTGCTCAATAAACTTGTTTAATTAAAATCACAACATAGAAATAATAAAAAGTTATAAAGTCGCTAAATTAGTCTGAAAGCAGCTAAAGTGTGATTACTAATGACTGAAAGAAATGAAGCGAATTTTACTGAGAGGAATTAAAACTTTCTCTTTTACGCTCTGTTAAAATTGGATTGTTTTTAACTTGGACTCAGGAGATGACCCCTACATATGCAGTGCATTGTACCAGAACCAGGAAAATGGGTTGTGAGGAGGGGGAAAGAGGGAGCAGTGTTTATGAACATTTGACTTGCACTTTCTAATGTTATAACAGACAGGAAACACGTCTGTAGGTGACTTGTTCCTTAGACGAAGTGTGCGGCCGAAAAACGAATTATTTCTGTAATGCGTTGTACGATTTCCCGGGCAATCGACCACAAATGGATGGGCCCTGGACGATAACCGCGTCTGACGTAAAAAATATGTGGGTTTCGGGACAAGATCCCTAATCTCGTCAGAGGAATTTCCATTGAGTAACAATAAAACAGAGTAACGCACCCCACACTGCGTCGATGCTCCAAAGAGTCAATAGAGTTGGATACCCTACTGTCACCGATAAGCTTCTTCGCCCTCTCCTGCACACGGTCGAGTAACCCCAAAATAGACTTTGAGGCACCGGCCCAAACATGAGAGTTGTGTTCCATTTTCGGTCGGGTAGAGGTGGTATAAATAGTAAGGAGATCGGATGGAGTGAAGTACATTTTACACCGTTTCAACAACCCTAGGCACTTGAATGCTTTTTTCGAGATATGAAAAATGCGTTCATTCCAGCGAACATCACACTGTATTTTCATTCCAAGAACATCAAGAGGATCCAATTACTCAATATTTATACCGTCCATTAGTACAGATAGAGCAGCTCTAGCGGTCGTATGTTTGTGTGTTAATAAGTAACATTGGGTCTTACGAGCCTTAAAGGCGACCCTGTTTTTACGACCCCATTCGTAGATTAATATTTATTCAGTGAGTCATTCATATTTAGCCTCTTGGCATCGATCTCAGACAGGCTAGGCCTATAACTAAAAGAGTACGAGTGGCAAATGCTGCTGTCATCCGCGAAAGAGTGGACAGGGTTGAAAGTTTGAAGTAGAAGGTCATTTAGGAAAATAAGAAATAGAACGAAAAAGAACGGAGCCTTGTGGATATTATCCAATTGCAAAGTTTCATATATTTTGTATGTGCATGAGAATTTTTGACAGATAAATAACGCTTGACGCACTAATTTAGTTTAGTCAGTATGCCAGTTTGACACGTTGAAAATAAAATTTTTTTGATAAATTGTGTATGCCATCATGCTCGTGTAATAGCGAGTTTGACATATACAGTACATTTTTCATTTGAATTTTTGTAAAGCTACGTACACACGGTTGTCAGATCTTACAATATTGCCAGTAAAATTGTCTGAAAATGTATTACAATCGTGTGAACTGCCAATTTTTAACTTACAACGTTGTCAGAAAAACCATTGTCAATCAATTGTAAGACGACAATGTTGTCAGGCATCTGACAATCGTAAGAACACTTTTCGTCGCCATTGCCAGATAATTGGCTGATATTGTAAGCTCAGTTTTAATTGTCAGATGTATAAAATTAATGCATCTGATAATGGCATCATTGTCAGAAAAAACTTTGATGGGCAACACTGCCAAACAGATGGTTGTTGATATACATAAGTGGCAATGCCTTATAACATGTCTGGAAATTTTTTTCATCTAACAATCTGACAACCATGTGAACTGAAAATTTTTGTTGTCAGATAAATTATTTGTCAGACCATAGTCTGACAATGAAATTGTAAGATTTTCTTACGATCGTCTGAACACACAATTTACTTCTGCGGGACAATTTTTCATTGTCACTACATTGTCAGCATGTTGCCAGATCTTACAATATTGTAACATCTGACAACCGTGTGTACATAGCTTAAGCAAATAATAACGATGTCTTGGTTAGAGCGAGTATTTTTAAAAGAGTTTATTGAGATGTATGAAAGTATGTCAGAATATAAAAATCATAACATCTCGTTTATTAACATTTTAAAATAAGTTATTAAAAAATAAATTCATTTTTATAAAGTTATTGTTTTAATAAATTAAACTATTGCTTTTTTTAGACATTTTAATAATAAACTGAAATAGTTTATAATTATATTATTGAATTGTTGAAAAATATTTTTTTTTGTAATTTTGTCTTAATATTTTTTTATCTTTGTTTATTTAACATATATAAAATTTTGCAGCTGTGTCCTGTTTTTAAATAAGAAATTTACAAATTTTTTTAACTTTTATTTTTTAATATTTCGCCAACAACTTGTTAGCATCTTCAGGAAAAATTAAAATTGTTATAATTATTTTTTGGAAAACAACAAATTATCAAATCATTTTTGGTTTACAGAATATGCTAACTCAAAGAAAAATACTTAACAATCTTAACAATTAAAAATAACATAATTTAAACCAAATTTATTCTGCAACCAACAAATTTATTCTGCTAACATTTACAACATGTTGCTTTCTAACATAAACAAATTAACATAACAAATGTTGCTTACAGAATAACATGCACAAATTTAACACAATTCAATAATATCCTAACAACTTTACTCATGTACATTCAATGTTTCATCAGTCCTGGCCGTCTCCTATATCTCAAAATATCTTCATATCAAATAGCAGACAGACTGAATTACTTCCGCATTTGTAATATTTTAGTAGGAGTTATGCTTTCACTTGGTGACGTACATATATACAAACATGCACATGTGTGTGCATGCATATATATGTATGTAGACAATTGTATTCATAAACGGTCAACGGTGGGTCAACATTCACCCTCTTAAGATTGTTCACACAATATATATATGATATGTATGTGTGTATACATACATATGTATGTATATTTGTCTATTATTAGCTAAAGATATACTTACATATGTATGTATACATACACATGTATTGAATTATCATCTAACAGATTGTTTGACAATAAAACAAATGCACTTACTGACTTCTTAGTAGCATTATGTGTCCACACAAAAATGGAAAATTCAAACACATGGCGAGAGAGCCGTTATTATTACGCTCTCAGCATTTGTATAACTCTCGATATTTTTCTGTACAGTATGTCATGATAATACATTATTAATAATTTATAAATTCAATTACAGCCGGGGGAATTCACAGCAAACAAAAATTTAATTATAGATTTACAAATATATTGGGACGAACGAGAAATTTTTAAAACTCGCTATACCAAAGCGCTGAACTTTAAATCCAATATGAAATTGTAACATAATTCAATAATATCCAAACCAACAAGTAAGAGTCTAGTATATTCGGCTGAGCTGAATCTAAAATACTCTTCACGATAGTCAAGTATATGTATGTATAGTATATATTACAAATTTGAATATATATGTATGTTCGGATACATATGGACCGATATCGGGGAAAAAATACCTTGTAATCACCATTCTAAAAAAAAATCTTTCATGAAAATTTTCATGTAAAAATCGGTTTAGGGTACATCTCGGTTAAATATGAACTGATAAAGCAATTTTCCATTTTCTGTATATTAATTACCTCGCTTTATAATCAGAGCTGATTTCAAGCAAAAAGAATGTTTCACTAAAAAATCGTTTATGACTGTATCTCGGGTATATATGGACCGAAATAGGAAATTTTAATTTTATCTATTTGGTAACCTCGTTATATTATCATATATGTTACGCGTTGGTTTAATCGTAAGATTATATTTCATAGCAGTAAAATAAAAATGAGGCATTTAGATGTCTTGTTTCCAGCTAGCTCCAGAAATTCGTATTGAGGTTCTTTTACCCGCTTGATAATAAACGCGTAAGCATATAAATCCACTTCATGCCAAAAGTGGAATTCAGAAACTAAAGTTCAATCTTGATTACATATGTATGTAAGCATGCAATGAGTTGGCTCGGTGTTAGCCACGGGTACATTTGCACTCCTCCCTTTTGTTTATAATTAAACTCCACTGACAATTCAGTACCCTTTATTTTATTGAATTGTCCCAATTTAAGTTCCCTTGCCCGACATTTTCATTAAAAATCCGGTTAAAGCTGTATAAATATGGACGATATCGGAAATTTTCATTTTCTGTATTTTAGTAACCTCCTTTTATAATCAGAACTGCTTATAAGCAAAAAAAAAAGTTTTTTTTATGGAAAAATCGGCTTATGCTATACCTGGAATATACGAGTATATGGACCGATATCGGAATTTCTCATTTGCTGTATTTTAGTAACCTCCTTTTATTACCAGAACAGCTTTTAAGCACAACAAAATTGTTTAAGTTCGCTTACGCGATATATTCATGACAAATCGGTTTTGGCTATATCTCGGGTATACGAGTATATGGACCAATATTGGAAATTTGTATTTTCTGTAACCTTTTTTCATTGCCAGAACTGATTTTAAGCAAACAAAATTTTTAAGCTTGATTATGCGATATTTTCATGAAAACATCGGTTTAGACTATATCTCTGGTATACGAGTATATGGACCGATATCGGAAATTTTCATGTTCTGTATTTTACTAACCTCATTTTATAACCAGAACAGCTTTTAAGCAAAAAAAAAGTTCTTTAAGTTCGCTTACGCGACTTATTCTTGAAAAATCGGTTTTGGCTATATCTAGGGTATATATGGACCGATATCGGAAATTTGTGTTTTAGTAACCTCTTTTTATTACCAGAAATAATTTTAAGCAAAAAAAAATTCTTAAGTTCGTTTACGCAACATTTTCAGGGAAAAACGGTTTAGGCTATATCTCGGATATACATAGACCGATATAGAAAATTTTCATTTTCTGTATATAAGGAACTTCCTTTTATTACCAGAACTGGTTTTAAGCAAAAAAAATTTTTAAAGTTCGTTTACGCGACATTTTCATTAAAACCCGGTGTTGACTATATCTCGAATATATATGGACTGATATCAGGAAAAATGTTTTTTTTTTTCTTTTAATTGACATGCTCAGAAAGTGCGTGAAGTTTGCAGCAAAACAATTTTTTTTTTAATTTTCGGAGTATATACATATATTCAGATTCAGAATATATATACTTTATAGGGTCGCAAATTCAATCCGATCAAAAAATATGTACAGCTGTTTATGCAACACGTGGGCTGAAAAGTCCCGGGCCTAACAAGGAAAACACATTTTTTTTTTGGTTCAAAATTAGCTTTATTCATCAACGTAAGCTCTATCAAGAGCAACGCAATCATTCCAGCGCCGATCTAACATTTCAATGCCACTTTTGTAGAACGATTTATCTTTTGCCTCAAAATAGGCCTAAGTTTCAGCGATAACTTCTTCCATTCGTGCGAAATTTTTTACCGGCGAGCATTTTTTTCAGGTCAGCCAGTAAGTAGTTGTTGGGAGCCAAATCTGGCAAATACGGTGGAGGTGGGAGCAGTTCGAAGTTCAATTCATGTAATTTCGCCATTGAGCTGTGACACGATGCGTTGTCTTGATAAAACTAAATTTTTTTCTTTGCCATATGGGGTCATTTCTTTGCAATTTCGGCCTTCAAATGCTCCAACAACGCTATATAATATTCACTGGTAATGGTATTTTCTTTCTCAAGATAGTCAATGCACAATGACACCATCCAAATACCGGGGCCATAAATTTTCCAGACGATTGTTGTGCTTTCGGGCGCTTTGGACGAGATTCACCTGTTGCTGTCCACTCAGATGACGATCGTTTTGACTTCGGAGTAAAGTGATGGATCCATGTTTCATCCATTGTCCCATATCGATGCAGAAATTCCGATTTGTTACGTTTAAACATGGCCAAACGCTGCTTAGAATCATCAGCTGGTTATCGTTTTTGGTCAACAGTGACCATACGCAGCACCCACTTTGAATAGAGCTTTTCATAATCAAATGCTCATGCAATATAACGCCAACATGTTCTTTTGATATCTTTACGATGTCAGCCAGTTCAAGCAACTTCACTTTTCGTTCATTCAAAACGATTTTGTAGACTTTTTTATGTTTTCTAGTGTTACCGCCTCAGTTGGACGTCCACTGCGTTCTGCATCATCTGTGTCTCTACGACCACGTTTGAAGTCGGCAAACCAAAGTTTTATAGTTGTTTCTGATGAAACGGAGTCCCCATAACGCTTTTCAAGCCATTGCTTCGCTTGACCGGTATTTTTTCCTATCAAGAAGCAGTGTAAAATTAAAACACGAAATAGTTTCTGATCCATTGTTTTGAAAATAACAAAACTAGCGCCACTCTTAGCACAATAACTCCCAAGCTAAGGAATAGAATATCATGAAATATTAACAGCTGTCTTTTGAAGGTTAGTATTAACTAAAGGGCTGCACAGAATGTTCTAAAGAGCACTGCTCACTACTGTGTAGTAGTTCCAAGCACTGTATTTAAAAACAATTCTTAAAACAGAACAAACAAGCTATAGAACATTTAGAAACAGAACAAACACTTCATAGTTTTGAAACGCCTTCACGACAGTGCTTGACTGTACTTGAATTCTGTTTTACAACAACATCCAAAACAACACATAAGAATAAAGCAAATATGTAAATGATGAATCACAGCAAGCGCATTGGCATTTGAGCATATTGTGTCTTAAATATTTGTGCTTAATAAAAGGACAAAAGCCATGAGCAACAACAACACACATGAGCATACTGTGCTACAGCACTTGTGCACTAATACAATGACAAAAATTATGAACAACAACAACAAATTTTATTAACAAAACTGAAGTAGAACATTACTTTAATGCTTGAAGTTCTAGTTCAATTTTGTTCTATTTCATTTGGTTCTACTTGTGTTTGGTTCTGTTTATTCTAAATGCTTATAAGACAGTATTCGTTCATGTGTTTAGAACATTTCGGCACTGTAGTGTTTGTTTTGAAATGTGAAAAAAGACGATGGATAGTGCTTGAAAATACTAGGATGTTTTGTAAGACATTTTTATTGTGCTTGAGCGGCCCTAATATCTCCTTACTTCCCCGGAAGAAATACTGCAACTCAAATTTTCACACTAAAGCAGCAACATAATTATCATTAAAGCTTAAATGCTTACTAAAGCTTAAAACACTAAAGCTTAAAACACATAGACGACAGCAGACAGCAAACAGCAGTCTGTCAAAAATAGAATACATGTGTTTAGATGCACACGATTATTTTAACGACATCACAGCAGCACGACTTCACAACAGCATTTGCTGCTGCTACCAACTTACTAATTTCTATTTCCGTAAGCAGCAAAAAGTAAATGCAGTGCTGCCGCTATAAAAATAAATTGGCAGCAATAAGAACTAAAATTTGTTTGAAATATTTAATAGAAATAAACATCACACAAATAAAATAAACAAATAAATTGATTAGTTTTTACAGTTTTACGTGATATTTTTACGTTTTCAGTGGGTAATTTTAATTTTATTCATGTAAAATATATATGTGGCAGCTCTGAAATTTGCATTGTTTAAATACTCATAGTACTGCTGCTGTCTTTAAAATAATTATGTCGCTGATGATATGGCAGCATTTGAAGCTAACTTCATTTGGACTTGTGAAGTTTGCTGTCGTCTAAGTGCTTAGAGCTTAATATGACATTGGTTTCCAGTGTTGCAAACATACAAAGAAACATACAAGTGAGACTTATATAAGCGTGTTAAAATAAGTTATTCGACTAGTGTGGAGAATTTTATTAATTGAACAAAATAAACTTCAAAAACATCACTATGTTTTCGTTTTTTCCTTTATCTACATTATTTTTCGTTTCACTGTATTTTCATCATCTATTTGATTATTGATTCAGACTTGCTAGAAAAGCCCTTAGATGAGGTCTGCTAAGAAAGCCCTCAATGAGTGTCTTCTCAAGAAGGCCTACAGTTAGACCTGATAAGAAGGCTCTCAATAAGGCCTACTAAAGTACGCCTACCATGAGAACTGACTGCAAAATTGGGTATTTCAGAAGGCCTGCTTACTCCTTCTTTTTAACAGTGGAAAGTAAAGAAAACTCTGATCAACTATGAGTAAAGAACATATTTGTATGTATATACGTACGTAAGTTTTCACTGTTCTATTGGTTTCAAGATTGGGTCTTATATGCCAGTACATTATTTAAGAGCAGTTCCCAGTAGTTTAAAATTAATCTCTAACTAGCAACAGTCGTTCTTTCGTTTATGACATAGATTGTTATTCCTTGACTTAAAAAGCAATCCCAAACCTTAATATTGCCACCTACAAACTTGGCGATCCAAATGTACCTTTACATGGTAATACATGTAGATCTGTCAAAAATGCGTGAATAAAGAAGATCTTACTGCTTAAGAACAAAATGCATTCAGTAGGAGAGAAATCCAAATGCAAAACTTTACAATCTAAACCATTTCAGAAAACTCTGTATTCTCATCACATCAGAGTTGTATTTTTAAATTTGCATTGACAGCACTTCAAGTATTTATCAAAGGAGGTACAACATTTACAAAACCAAATAGTTGCAGTTCAAGGATGTTGCATGTTGTTTTGTAATGTAACCGTCAGCAGTTTTATTATACTTTCACAGTTATACTTCGATTTTACTTATCGCACAAATATATTTGAGCGAACCTGCTTCTAGTGAGCTGGTAAAACAACTTAAGACAGCGATCGGTAAAGACGCTTTTAATGTAACGTCATTAGTGAAACAAAAATCCGGGTAAACCATGAAAATGATTACCGAAAAGTGTCTGACGTTCGGGAGAAAGAAAGAAGATATTTTTATACTTATCAGCTTAAAACTGCTAAAGGTCTTCAGGCCGTTATAAAAGGTATTGACGGATGATGGCAAAACCGGATTAGAAAACAAAGGATTCAAAATTAAAAATGTAGTAAACATTAGAAACCGTTAAACAATTGCTCAACCCATGTTAAGACAGGATTGGAAGATAAAGGCTTAAAATAAAAATGTTGTGAACATTAGGAATTGTAAAAAGATCCCTCAACCCATATTTAGGGTGAACTGGAACCGGGGGATGTTGTCCTAAAGAAGAATGAGGTACATCCAACTTATACGCTCAAATTCCTTTTACATCGTAGGGTTACCGTAGAGGAGCCGCGTAAACGTTTAGGTCCCATTAAATGCCTAAACTGCCAAGAGTTTGGTCATACTAAGGCTTATTGCGGGCAGTTTCTGTTGTATGTGGCGAACTTCACTGTGCATCACAGTGCAAGAAGTCGAAGACTGACTCGAGTGTTAAAAAATTCAACAACTGTGAAGGTAACCATACTGCAAATTACAGGGGTTGTCCCGTCTACACTCACTTTAGGTGGTCAATGGCAAACAACTCCTGAAATTCTCTTAAGAAACCCCAGCAGTAATAGCATTTTGTTTTTTACTAATTTCCATTACAAAAAGTATAATAAAAAAAAAATAAGGATTTAACATTTGTCTCAGCGCCACCAAGGCTTGTTTGAGACTTCCTTGACAGCTGTACCTAAGTATATAATTCCCTAATATTAACGGTCTTATTACTAAAAAAAAATAATATTAATGGGCTTATTTCTATAAAAATATTTGCCGTCTATTGAGATCCCGTTATAGAAATTTTGCATAGAAATTCGTACAATAGGAGCTCAACAAACATGAAATGCCTTTTTTTTAACAAGAACCCTGAAAAACTAAAATTCTAATTTAGTTAAATTTAACATACTATATAAAACTATATTAGAAGCATTTCGATATTTTCCAATAAATAGGTTTTTAGAAGATGTCTAAAAGATGAAATTGACATACTTTCTTTTAAATACTGTGGTAGATAGTTATATTCCAAACTGGCGATAAAATCAATTCTTTGTTTTGTGACTTCTGTACGGCAACTAGAAATTCTCAAATTTGAACTGTTTCTTGTGTCAAATATTGTTTGCCTTGTGTAGAAGCGAATTGTATGATGCCCTAAACCAGTGGTGCCCACAAGTTCTATATGGAACAGTAACCACCAATACATTTAAGCAGAAACTATTTTTATTTAATATTTTTTGTTGTAAAAAGCAAAACATTTACAAAAACAAAAGTCACACTGATAATAGCTGTCGCCAATGTTTACCAACAAAGTATGCGAAAGTATTGTTGCTTTGCTTTTGTGTGTGTGCGGTGAAGAACGAAAAAATATATAAAAGACGAAGTTGTTTGTGTATTTTTCATTGCTAGTGCTGAGCGCAGTATATATAGCTAAGCGCATTTAAAAAAACAATTGAGTATCAAGCGCATAGGGCTGGGCACACTTGCCCTACACTATTTAAAAGTTTAAAAGCATGAGTCCGTAATTGTTGCTTATAAATTCCATAAATTGGTAATACATATTTAGCGGCCTGCTTGTTAAGTGATAAAGTAGGATATAAATGGGGGGAGATTGAATACAGCTTTAAGAGATTTATTCTGAACAATTTGTAGAGATTTTAAATGTATATTTCTTTTAAGTGTGGTCTCCCCCTGACATGAAAACACTAACTTCAAGTTAAAGTTAAGTGTGGACCGTCCATGTTGAAGTTTAGGTAGAGTTTAACTTGGCTGTTAAAACATATCATTTGGAAACTCTGTTACTCAGTGTCTACACCTGCGATAATAACGTCAAATTCAATCGCAGAGAGAATTCTGTTACGTGTAGACTTCAAATCAGTGTTATCGCAGTGTTATTATAATTTTTATGAGAGCAATCTTATAATAAATCTCATGGCAACAATCTTATAAGAAAAGCTATCAAAAAAACGATTGTGTACGTGTTTGTGCACAAAAAGACGCCATTACAATTTTACCGATCATTAGTTTTGCAAATTTTCTTTTAAAACCCCCTTTTAAACGGAAAGTAGTTTGTTTTTATGCAATAGATATATACTAAAGGGTGTTTTTTTAAGCTAGATAGAACTTTAAATTGTAAAAAGTAACACAAAAAATTAAATTTTGATGAAACATTTTTTTTATTTGTTTCAGTATACTCTGACAAATCATCATGAATAGACTCACGCTTGAACAACGCTACGAAATTGGGCTCTAGAGCAGTTGGCAACTGACACGTTGTTTTATCGCAAAATTGTGTTCAGCGATGAGGCGCATTTTTGGCTTAACGGGTTTGTTAATAAGCAAAATTGCCGCATATGGAGTGAGACCAATCCACAAGAGACCCTACAGACTCCATTACATCCAGAAAAATGCACTGTTTGGTGCGGTTTTCATGCTGGTGGCATCATCGGACCTTATTTCTTCAAAAATGAGGCCGGAGCTCGCGTTACGGTCAATGGAGATCGTTACCGCACCATGATCAATGATTTTTTGTTTGAAAATATGGATGACATTGATCCGGAGGAGATGTGGTTTCAACAGGATGGCGCTACGTGCCATACGGCGAACGCAACCATCGACTTACTGAAATCGAAATTTGGCGATAAGTTTATTTCGAGAAATGGACCTGTCAATTGGCCTCCAAGGTCGTGCGATTTGACACCTCTCGATTATTTCCTGTGGGGCTACGTGAAGTCACTGGTCACCAGCAACAATTGACGCCTTGGAGGCCAGCATTGTTCGTGTTGTTCGTGACATACGGCCAGCAGTACTCGAAAAAGTGGCCCAAAATTGGACGTCCAGAATGCGCTTCGTCAAGAACAGCCGCGGTGCCCATATGCCCGAAATCATTTTCAAATGTTAATGTCACGTATTGATCTTTCGAATAAAAAAAAATTTTGATTACAATTTAATTTTTTGTGTTATTTTTTACAATTTCAAGTTCTATCGGGCTTAAAAAACACCCTATATATGTGACTAATTTTGTACAAAATGTGCGCATAGGCAAAATTCATATAATATTCTTTTCACCACAAAGAAGTGTTTTCTTCTCGGCTTTCAATGATTTATGAATTCTTTTAGATTAACAAAACTACGTATACTCCTAGTTAAATATTAAGATCAGCGTTGTCAACTTTGAAATTTCAAAACGCACCAAAATGTGAGAAAAAACGCGTTATCTCAAAGAAAACGCACCAAAAAAAATTTTTTTTATTAATTTTATGCGTTTTTAACAAAATTGTTAAAAATCTGTAATATTTTCATTAAATTAAGTTATTAAAAGCATAGAAATTTCCTTTTTACTTAATGTGGTGTTTACAGAACACAGGCGTACAACTCGTCTATAAAATTTTTGTGGAAAGCAAACCTTAAAAATTCTTTTGAAACAAATTTTTAGATGTGTTGTTACCCCTTACACCGCTTTCACATACAGAAAGTTTACTTTGCAAAGAGAGTGACTTTCTCCCCTTGCTAGCACTGAGTTCAAGACAAGCGTTGCCAAAACGAAGATTTTACCTTAACTTTTAAGATTTTATAAGTAAAATAAGATTTGAAGATATATTTCCCAAAATTAAAATTAAGAAAAAATTTTATTCTGCTGTTTACTGGTTCCAAACTTTTTGTACGCTACATATACACAAATGTATACCTAGTTACATTTATAGTGTAATTGACGAATAGTGCCCTGCGACAAAATATAATAACTTTTTGCTATTATTTAAAGCTGCTGGATGAGGTATTTATTCAGAACTCCATTCCATCCATCCATTTTAACTGACACATAGTCAGATCGGTTATAGCGCAGCTTGAATGGAAACTCCCAGCTACACTTTCCACAGGCTCTTCAGGTCAGCTGACCTGATTGCACTAGATTTTTTTTGAGCTATGTCAAGCAAGAGCAACAAATAATATAACCAAGGAACTTGACTTAGTCCATTAAACAACAAATGAGATATTCCCGGTCGCAATAAATAAGATTCTGATCAGGTATCACGATCATGGGTGCCATTTATCATGTCATAGTCTATCACCTTATCATATGTTATCATTTCCCCAAAAAATACATCTGCAAATGTATTTTACATTGATAAAGCTTGTTTATATTTCTTTCTGCAGCTTCGTACTACTCGTACGAGTACTAAGTTTGAAAGGATGTTTTATTGAATTGAGTTTTAGCTTAATATTTTCACTTTGATCTACGTTATACTTTAAAATAATCATCATTTTGTAATAATGAACAAACGTTACTTTCTGAGTTTGGCATAAGAAAAATCAAAAGAAAACCCTTTTAAGATTTTTTCCTCAAAATTAGGATTTTTTTCGGCAAATGAAGAATTTCCGATACAAATATCTAGCACCATTGTTCAAGATATTACAAAGTTAACTTTCCGTGTGTGTAATTGTACGCTGTTGTTGGTGAAATCTGCAACTTTTGCATACTTGTATAAAATTTTATTGAATGTATCGGGTGGTTAAATTTCAAGAGCCGATGTTGAATGTGAACCACACCTAAACGCCAAGTTTTTTTCCGAATTTTATTTGACATTTCTCTATTTCAGACTTACTCAATTTGAACCATGGAGAGATACACAATCCAACAACGTATTAAAGTTATCCAGACTTATTATGAAAATGATGATCAATTTTCGAAGAAAATCATCTTCAGTGATGAGGCACATTTTCACCTCAGTGGATTCGTCAATAAAAAGAATTGCCGCATTTGGGCGAATGAGAATCCAAGAGTGACTGTCGAAAAACCAATGCACCCACAAAGAGTGACTGTTTGGTGCGGTTTATGTGCTGGCGGCATCGTCGGGCCGTATTTTTTCCAAAATGAGGCCGGTCAGGCAGTTACTGTGAATGGTGTTCGCTATCGTGAGATGATAACGAACTGAAAGATATGGATGTAGACGATATGTGGTTTCAGCAGGACGGTGCTATTTGCCACACAGCTAACGAAACAATTGCTCTTTTGCGCAACAAATTCAATGGCCGTGTTATCTCACGTAATGGCGATGTCAATTGGCCGCCAAGATCATGTGATTTGATACCGTTGGACTTTTTTCTTTGGGGTTATTTGAAAGAAAAGTTGTACGTCGATAAGCCAGCAACAATTCAACAGCTAAAGGATGAGATAATTCGGCACATTAACGGCATAGAACCTCCATTATGCCTCAGGGTCATCGAAAATTTGGATCATCGGATGGAGGTGTGCCGCCGTGGTCGCTGTGCACATTTGACCGATATTTTGTTCCATACATAATTGAGTAATACCAATATATCATAATAAAATAAAATTACAATAATTTCCTAAATAGTTTGTGTTTTATTCAAAATCAACATCGGCCCTTGAAATTTAACCACCCGTTATTACAGATATATAGTGCAAAAAGTTGTTTCTTATACTAGAACCGAAAGTTATGTTGAAATTAATATGGTGCCACCGAAAATTAAAAACGCACCAAAAATTGGAAAAAAGCGCACCGCGCACCGAATAAGGAAGTTTTTCGTACAAAAAATTTCAAAAAGCACCAAAAACGGTACGAAATGCACCGATTTGACAACGCTGATTAAGATGGACATAAAGAAATTCGCTCTCTCATTCTGCCGAGAAAACGTCGGATATTATGTCAGAATTACAGCCAGTTTACCAATCTCGACAGCCTGCTTGCAATCGCAATCTAAGCGAAAGAAATTTGATTTGGGTTCGTCTAACTTTTTTCTATGCGAACGATGTGTCAAAACTCAATCAAAATACATAAGAATATGCGAGCGAATAGTAGTGAGATAGACAAACCCAAATTCATTCGAATGTGAGTGACTGGCTTTCTTTCGCATTCATTTTCTTTCGAAATTGGTAAACTGACTGTTAATCGCAGTTGTAGACATTAGCTTACAACTCAAATTGAGGTTTTCGTTAGGCAGCTCATTTTTTCTATAGCTCTTCGCCATTTTTAGTTTGCCAAAAAAGTTTTTGTGGAAAATATAGTCGTAAGTATATAATAAAATATTCAAAAACAATTTAAGTATATACAATACAATTTTTGTCATCATGCTACATACATAGACTACATTCGCACATACGACATTTCATTTTGCGAAAAAACTACTCAAGCCAAAGTGAAGCCAACAATAGATAGAGGTAAGACATACTTATGAACACTTTCATTAGTTCAACTAAATAAATTTTTAAACAATTAGCAAAATCGATGCAACTTATGTAGAAGTATTCAAAATTATCGAACTTTATGAACAGTTTCCTTTCTTGTGGAACTACAGAAGCTTCTCATATAAAAATGTGAGTATAAAAAAATAATGCTTGGAAGGAAATTGCAAATGCATTAGGAAAGTAAATTGATGATGTGAAGAAGAAAATTAAAAATTTAAGACAAGCCTATGTCGCTGAAAAGAAAAAGGTGAATGCATCAACGAAGTCTGGATCGTCGACGGAAATTATTTATATTCCACATTTCTAGTATTATGATAATTTAAATTTCTTGGCTCCGGTAGTTGTTTTGAGAAAAACTAGAAATAATCTGAAAACTGTAAGCTTATTGTATCATGTAACATGCATACTTTTCTTTTATAGGAAAACTATTCTGAAAATATAATTAAGTTTAGCAGTGAAAATATTTGCGTAAGCCAGGATGGCGAATTAAATTCATTAGAAACGTTCACAGAAGAGGTGTATAAATCTTTCGATATTGGTTAGCTCAACCGAAATGTTTGGCATTCCCATGTCAACAAAATATTTACTGCCCGTCTACATGAGACACGAAACGGCGTTAAGACATACTGTTAAAACAAGCCTTTGACGGCTCGATTGTTACATGGATTTTTCATTATTTCAACTGCGTCAATAAAAGCGCATTATCACTTTTTATGTCCTTTTTTATAGTTTGTGCAAAAAAAAAATGTTTTTATTGCAAAGTTTGCAATTTAAAATAAGAATTTGAACATTTTTTTTGTTTTGCCACAATGCAGAAAAAGCCTTCGTAATTAAAAAATTACTTCTAGAATGTGAACCAACCCGAGGATCGGATAAAGGAGTCCAATCCACTTACATCGCATTCCGTTATCTCCGATCTCTCAATGCTCTCTTCTTCCTCCTCGTCAGTGCAACTTCTACAGAAGTCATTAAATGGAAGATTTAACTTCCTCTCCTGTCGGGCAGTATAGCCGGCGAGCAGTTTTCCATATTCTCCGGAAGGTTCACTATTCTTCCTATTACCGAGGCATGACTATATGTCGCCTCCTTCCACGTCCCGCTTGACCACAGCTTGATAGCCAAATGTATGGTTATTTTCTTCACCATGAGATCAGCCGGCAGCCAGTTCAGCACAGTGAAAAGCACTTTCGATGGCGTAGCTCCGGAGGCACCAGTCACCATCGAAGCAGCAGTGCGCATTAAATTTTCTGCGATTTTACAGTATGTGGTTTTCTCCAACGACTTCCACCACAGGAGCGCTCCATATGTTCCTAATGGCCCTTTTGCACAATAATAAGGAGATAACCGCTTTTTCTGCCCTTAACTGGACACTACGCTACCAAGATAGTTTGGAATCCAGGTAGATGCCCAGATATTTCGCATTGTCTGACAACACTAGTTAAACCCCATTTACGGTTGGTAGAGTAAACGATGGAGTCTTGTATCTTCGAGTGAAGAGCACAAGCTCCGTTTTCTCCGGATTCACACTTACACCGCTATTTGTACATCATCTTTTTTTAAAGGCTTAGTGCAGAGCCTAGTTGCTGTGATAGTATATCAGGGTACTTACCCGACACAGCAACCACAATATCATCGGCATATGCCTCTGTCCTAAACAGCATGCAATCTAATTCTATCAATATCGAATTCAGCGCTAAATTCCATAGAGGAGGAGACAAAACCGCTCCCTGTGTAGTGCCCCTTCTAGCCACTCTGCAAATTGTGGATCGCCCCATATTAGCAGTAATGACCCTATTGGTCAATAAATTCCCTATGAAACTCACAATTGGATGATGAACATTCAGTCTTTCCAGAGCCATTATTATGACCCTTGGCAACACATGATTAAATGATTGGTCTTTATCAAGGTAGGCAACTAATACATATTCCCCATGCTCCAGAGCTCTCTCCCTCTACATATCCCACGAGCGAATGCCACGCAGTCTCAACAGATTTGCCCTTGGTATAGGCATGTTGAGATGCTGATAAATGTCTTGGACCAACTGACATCCTAAAAACTAATTCAATTATCCATTCCAAGTTTTTAACCAAGAAGGATGACAAGCTTATATGTAGGTCTGAAATCCTTCGGAGCGCTGTGTGAAGCTTTCCCCCCTTTCGCCATGATTGCGGAATGTACGACCATCTAAGGCAGGCCGAGAAAATATCATCATGGCACTATAAGTTCCGCATTTTTCTACAAATCAGCTGGTATAATACCATCTTGACCCGGTGATTTATATTAGCGATTGTGAATACCGGTAATGCAGGCTCCCGTAAAGGGTGTGCATCCAGGAAAATGCGTGTCCATGAGAACTTCTAGGGTAAAAAAAGTCAAGGTCAAAAACGAAATTTGCAAAATTAAAACCGGGGTCTCTTTCAAACTATTTCCGATATCTAAATAAAATAGAATGATTCTTGAATGATCTTCTTATTAAATTTGCAATAAAATTAAATTTATTGAAATCACATAATATTTACATAAGCTATGAGGCGAACTAACTTTTTCATACCCGAGGTAGTCAACTTTGATGTGATATCATAAGGTGGTGCAAATTTCATTATCCTTAAAGCCTATTTCCTCCTCTATGATTCTATCGTACATTTTTTATGATCAGGTCGCAGGTTTCGTAGATACAAATTTATTAGTCCTTTCTTTTTGGTTTGGCCCCACTGTGCGTTGAACTTTATTTTTCTTTTTTGGCTCCTAAAACTATTTCTTTTTTTTACAAATTCATTATAATTTAAATTACAATAAACTAGCACTAGCAACTGGGGCTATCGGCTTCTTAAAACTATTGGTTTAATAGATTTCTTTGAAAACAGTAAGACAAATTTCCTGAGTTTAGGAGGTTTTCCATCTCTTGACCCCACGCTAATTATTTTAATGAATATTTATATAGCCTAGTCCTGCACGAGATTTCAATCTGCACTTTGCTGAAATAATTTTTAAAATCGGACCAGTACCTCTTACGTACATACAAACATACAAATTTTTCCTCTTTATACATTAGTATAGATAACATAATTTAAAGATGCAGAAAAAATAAACAAATATTCCAGCGTTAGAGTTTTATAATATGCATTAAATTTTTGCGTGGTCTGAAGACTTTTTCTACATGCTGTAGTTTTCATACAGCATGCTTTAGTGATAATTTTCATTTGCAGAGAGCGAAAGAGAATTCTATATAAAGAGAGCCTCCAAGCAAAAAAAAACAAAAAACCCAGACTTATTACACAGAACATTAATCTGCGCTTCTTTTCAAATTAGTGCTCACATTAACAGTTAATAATTCTATAAAAGGTTTCAACATCTTCCATAAGTCGACTTAGATTTATCGTTGCATTCCTCGAATGCGGCCGGGAATTTTCGTCGTTTTCCTTAACAAAATTCGCTTCTGTGTGCAGCCAAAAATATTTTAAAGTTTAATTGAAAAACGAATAAAAATTCAAAAAGTCGTTGAAAAGTTCTTTAATAAAAAGAAAATAAATAAAAGTTATTGTGATTAAGCAGGTATGAAAAAAGCAGTGTAATTAATAAGTAAAGTTAAAAATATTAAAAATTAAACACACAGTTGAAAAAAAATTTTCAAGTGAAACACGACTAAATTTTAATATAATTCATATAAATATTTATTAAAAATTGCCTTCAGAACAAACGTACAGCATCATGGGGGCGTGTCGTTTACGCCTGCGCCTGGCAGTTCAAGGACTAGCACTTGTATGCATTTTATTGGGAACAAATGCAGGTGAGATTAATGATATTTAAAAATCCATATAAAATACTTATGCATACATATATAAATGGCACTACTTTGTGGTAATGAATTGCTTTGAATCCTTAAGGGATTTGAAAATTAATATACATACATATGTAGACATGCATAAAAAGTTTTTAATTTAGTCGTTAAAAAAAATAATAGTAACATGACTTTTTCATATATTTTTATTCATATGATAAGTATATAATTTATATTGTATAAACTTAAATTGTTTGTACTAAAATGTATTTGAATTAAAAAAAATTATTTTTCAAAACTAGAAAATGTACAGTGCTGCTCAGAACATTTGCAACTAACACTGCAATAAAATAAATCGTAGCATTTTTTTTTAAATGGTGACTTTATACATCATATTTTAAGTAATATATAATCTTTAATAAGTAGTCATTCTAAATTTAATTTCAAAAATTAAATTATTTATTACTTTTTCCCAAATTAAAAAACACTTATTTCATCTTGCTCAAAAAATTTGCAACTTTCCAAATCGCGTTTTTTATTTCTTCTTGTATAACATTATTTTTATAACTGTAAAATTTAGATCAGTTAAAAATGGAAAAGAGGGACATAAAAAGAAGTATCAGTTAAGATTAATGTAGTTAATTGAAAAATTTCGTCTTAATAAAGAAGGTGTCTGGTGAGAAGGCCAAAAGGAGGTCTTAATCCAAAGTATATAAAAGGCTCTATAAAACATGGTGGGGGAAATATTTTGGTTTGGGGGTGTTTTTCTGCCCAAGGAATTGGCCCGATTCATAGAATCAAGGGAATTATGAGGTCAGAGGACTACAGCAAAATTTTGTCGGGCATTATGTTACCATACGTCTCTTTGGAAAAGCCTCTTGCTTGGGTGTTTCAACATGATAATGACCCCAAGCACACGTCTAAGATGGTTAAACATTGGTTAGCAAATGAGAAATTGTGTGTGCCCAGTCTCCTGACCTGAATCCCATAGAGAACCTTTGGGAGATTGTAAAAAGAAAAATTGGTAACAAAATTTTTAAAAAACCCGAGGATATCTGTGTTTAGTTGGAAGATCAATGGATTATCATCCATAAGGATATAATTGACAATTTAATTTAATCCATGCTAAGAAGATGTGCATAAGTAATTAGAAGACATGGTTACGCTATCAATTAATAACTAAAAATTTAACAAATATAAAGTATCGAAGCCAACTAATATAAGTTGCAAATGTTTTGAACACTGTAAAATCTGAGCTCGTTATCGAAAATTAATTTATGTTCCATAACCCATTGATGTGAATTAATAAATAAGATTTTTGCGTTAAAGTTTCTATTTCTATTATATTATATTAATGGAAATTACAGTTTTTGTCAATTGGGTGCAATGATTGCAAATGTTTTGAGCAGCACTGTATATTGAAATTAGTAAAACAATATACACATACATATAAAATATTGGCTTTAAACTTTTTTACCAATGCAGCTCCAAATAATATAACAAGTACATAGAGTGGTAGAAAATTAAAAAATAATAAAAATTACCGATGCAGATGCAGATTTGATTATTATTTTTCTTGTCCTCTTCAATCAAAAATTGTTGATCACTGCAAATTTGTATTGTAAGAAATCCTTCTTAAGAAAAAACTTGAACTAAACCCCGATGTACAAATGTACAAACCAAAAATGTAATTTAAAAATTATAAAGTTCAACAAAAATTCAATAAATAAAAATTATTTAAGTTGTCTTAAAATTAAATTGTTTGAATTTGAACTCAACTGAGTAGAGTTGTAAGCCATAAAAGAGCCATATGTATTTAAATGATCAGTTGAAGAACAAATCTACCCAGTTAACAAAATCCTGTTTAGGTTTTCTAGAGACATTCATTGGCTAGGTACTTATGACATCTTAAACGAGGGGTACAAGACAGTAGAAAATCGTGAAAGACATATTAGCATCAGCTCAATCAAAATGTTCGAACAAGTATCCACGAAATAATGAACGACCTTAAAAGCTACAATTTCCCTAACTGAGTCCTCGATGATTATGCAAATGACTGTTTTCCTTTCATATTTTTCCCGAATTCGTATTTTTTAGTGATTATAATAAATAACCCACAAATACACCCCGTGACAAAGATCTAGTGCCAGTTCACCGATAACGAACCTGTTCGTTCGTTCGCATAGTTACATTTAAAACAAAAACAACATTCAAAATTTTGTTAATGTTTTAAATGCAATTGTGCGAACAAAAGAACAGCTTCATTATCGCTAACTGGCACTTAATAGAATAGTTTCATAAGTAACGGAATTACAAGCAATTGCACAAAAATGTTTTATGGTGGCAAATACAATTTCTATTAAACGTTCTCCTGTAAAGTTGCAACTATGTTAGTCAGGACATTTCTGCATTTTAGTGACCACAAAGCAACAGCTTCGCTACAACAATTCAACAGTAAAAACGTCGACTTCCTAAACGCATGCCTGGCTAAACATGTCTTAAGTACTACCTTGCGTTGAAGAGAATTTGTTTTTGCATTTTATCGACTTTTAGGAACAAATGTCAAACACATGTTATAAAATTGAATAAATTTTTTTGGAAAAATCGAGGTAACATAAAATTATTTATCCATTTTGTTGACAAGTGCTGAGGCATCATCTCAGGCAAAAATATTGATTTGCTAAAGAAACTTATTAAAAAGGAAAAAGGAAGAGACAAGGGCAATAAAAATCCCGAGAAGAAAAATGATCAAAAATAAAAATATTTACACAAAAAATAAAAATTATGCGCGATTCTGACAGCTGATACTCGTTAAAATGAGTTGCCAAACGATTAGGAACATTGGACGTTGCCAGAATGTTCACGTATGCATAAACGAAGTGTTTGCATTGTAAATATGCATTGCAACTTGCATTTAGGAAGTCGGCCTATATGATAAGATACACATGCATTGTTAGGGTTTTATGTTAACGTGTGCGAGCATGATAAAACCTATGAATTTACGCACGCCGAAAGTGAAAAACCGGTTTCGAGTTATTTGCTTTCTCAGAAGCAATATGGCTACTTCAATTTTTGCTCTAAAGCGAATGACCGTTTATAGTTCAGATGCGTGTTCCACAGCAAAAACGCGCACCGAATATGAAAAACCGGTTCCAAACCGGTTAGTGAAGTGCTACCGAATATATTTTGGGAATTCCCAAAATCTCCCCACTTCCCGGGAAGCAATATGGCAACTCGAACTTCCGCATTAATACGGCAACACCGTACATACAGTTTTATATACCTACATACATACATATATAGAGTGTGGTATCCACCTGACATGAAAACGCTAACTTTAACGCTAACTTCAAGGTAAATGTGGAGCGCTCATATTGGAGTTTGGTTAAAGTTATAACTTGGTTCTTAAACTATTTCATTTGGAAACTCTGTTATAACTTAAATTGACTGCTATTTGCAGTTGTTTTTCGCCATTTTTATTATTTTACTATGAGAAGCTATAACTCTAACATGTGATTTGTACGCTGCCGTTTAACAGACAGATATTCGAACAGCAAGATTTAACTTCGAGTTTTAACTTTGTTTCAAATTAGGTGTAGACTGCATGTAATAATCACTCCTATGACATCGATTTCGAGTGTTGCAAACAAACAAGCAAACGTACAAGTGATACTAATAAATATAAGCGTGTTAAAAAGGCTTTTATTGCATTTGCTTTTTGCAAAATTGCCAAATAGAAGAAGTCACTTTTGTGAAAATTCAATCCAAGTTTTAAATTCTATACGCTTGCTGGGTATGAGAGTGAATATTGTTTCAACTTTGTTTGACACCTTCAGCAATATATTAGTGTACGTTTCACAAGCGAAAGGATTTAAAAAAAACTAAAAAAATTAAATTATTTTTTATTTGAGTTTTTGGGAAAACATATTAATTACAAACCAAACACTACTACTCTAAACGACCATCTTAATTGTTCTCTTTTTCCTTTCTTTATTTTTTGTTAACTTTAAGCTACGTACACACGGTTGTCAGATCTTACAATATTGCCAGTAAAATTGTCTGAAAATGTATTACAATCGTGTGAACTGCTTACAACGTTGTCAGAAAAACCATTGTCAATCAATTGTAAGACGACAGTGTTGTCAGGCATCTGACAATCATAAGAACGCTCTTCGTCGGCATTGCCAAATAATTGTCTGGTATTGTAAGCTCAGTTTTAATTGTCAGATGTATAAAATTAATGCACCTGACAATGGCATCACTGTCAGAAAAAAGTTTGATGGGCAACACTGCCAAACAGATGGTTGTTGATATACATAAGTGGCAATGCTTTACAACATGTCTGGCAATTTTTTTCATCTAACAATCTGACAACCGTGTGAACTGACAATTTTTGTTGTCAGATGAATTATTTGTCAGACCATAGTCTGACAATGAAATTGTAAAATTTTCTTACGATCGTCTGAACACACAATTTACTTCTGCGGGACAATTTTTCATTGTCACTACATTGTCTGCGTGCTGCCAGATCTTACAATATTGTAACATCTGACAACCGTGTTTACATAGCTTTACGAGTAAATCATTTCCAACATACAAATTCGCTACAAAAATGCTAAACGTATTATTACAGCAATAATACATTTATTCTCTTAATAAAAGCCAAAAACATAACCGTTTTATGGGATAATACAACAAATTTCTACTTGCACATAAATATGCGTAAGCACTTGTAACAACAATTACTTTAAGAAAAAAACACGCATACAAACACACATAATACGTGAAAAGCTACTTGCTGCTAAACTTTCACCCAGCAAACAAACACACAAGGTTGTTTCAAATCAAGCATCTAAAAAAATGTAACAGCGAAATTGCACGCTTTGTATATTTTTTATGGGTAAATAACCAAAAGAACGGAATTTTGATAAATTTTTGACCTTACATAAGAAATTCTTCCATTAGATCAGGGTTCAAAATCCAAAATATATTTTGAAATGGTCTTGGCTCAAAGAACATCTTAAAAATCTGTAGCGTTAAGTCATAGCTAACAGTGATGACGCGTTGAATGCTGAGTTAACAATCATCGTATTAACTCTTGACTAGCATACCTATATATAAGCGACAACGCTTTGTTAAAAGCAATATTGCTAACTTGACTGTTTAAAATGACTTGACTGTACATGATTGTACAAAATCGCTAGGTATGTAATGAAAGCGACTAGTTTTAAAAATTGCACCAAAAGTTTACCAAATTTCTCAAAATACAATTTTTTTTTACGAGATTAACTAGTTGTGAGTTCGAGTCCAACTTCAGTCAAGAAGAAGGATTATTTTTAATTATAACAATAATTGCTGTGAAACAATAAGACCAAAGAAGAACAGAAAAAATAATTGAATACCATTAAAGCTGGGGGACAACTAGCTGTTTCGTAGTCGCTACACTACTCATCAGCACCCACTGGGATTCGAACTCGGGATCATGTGAACATGATGTATTTTTAATACGGCCGCTTTAACCACTTCTTGACTGAAGTTGGACTCGAACTCACAACTAGTTAATCTCGTACATATGTATATAACTAAAAAAGTTCACTCATTAATGATTTACATACAATTTTTTTTATTGGACCAGTACTCAGGGGATGACCCCTACATGTGCAGTGCATTGTACCAAAACTAGGAAAATAAGTTGTGAGGAGGGGGAAAGAGGGACATTTGACTTGAACTTTCCAACGTTATTACAGACAGGAAGCACGTCTGCAGGCAAGTTATTCCACAGGCGAAGCGTACAGCTGAAAAACGAATTCTCTATGGAATGCGTAGTACAATTACCCGGGCAATCAACCACAATTGGATGAGCTCGGGACGAGGAACTCGTACTACGTAAAAATGTGCGCGTCTTGAGAACAAGACCCCTAATCTCGTCAGAGCAAAATCTATTGTAGTAACTGTAGAACAGAATAACGCATTCCACACTGCGTCTATGCTCCAGTGAGTCAATAGAGTTGGATACCCTACTGTCACCGATAAGCTGCTCCGCCTTCTCCTGCACACGGTCGAGTAACCCCAAAATAGACTTTGAGGCACCGGCCCAACCATGAGAGTTATATTCCATTTTCAATTACATGGTGCTGATGCCTCCCTATTATGGTTTGCTTTATAAAATTTTATAATTTCAAAAACTTGTTTTATCAGGCTTTTATTTATTCATTGAATCTTAACAAAGTGAACTAATAATATATATTCAAATCTTAATACTAAACTCAAATAAATACAAAATTATAAATAGCTTGTTTTCTATGTTTTCCAGCTATCTATATGTCGACATTTCATAGGGGCTATCCTACTCATCAGTAGACTTTGGAAATTTTTGAAAGATATTCTCAAACATAGAACTTTATATCCCAACAATCTAAATAAATTTGAATATACTTCAATGCCTTGTAGTGTGGAAGGTGTTGATCTAAAGCTTGTTAGTCTGAATATTGTCAAAGACATATACACTGGGCACTGACCATATTTAACTAATTTAATTTCAACATTTTAAATGCTGTAATAGAGATTGTTTTGGTCTTTCGTGTTGTTATTGTTCAAGTCCAACCTCCACAAATACTACTCTCTCTTTCCTCCTCCTCATAAACTAATTTTCTAGTTCCAGTACAATGCACTGCATGTGTAGGGGTCATCCCCTGAGTACTGGTCCAAGATAAAAATAAAAAAGTAATCACTCAGCATTGCAAGCATACATACAAACAAACATACAAGTGAAACTAATATAAGCGTGCTCAAAATCCAGCCAATGCTAGTCAAAAAGTTATATTTTGAGCGAAGTATATCGGTAAAATTACCTCTTTAGCGCTCTGATAGTGACAAAGGTTTCCCTTCCTCTCAGCCGAGTATACTCGCCAAAATAAAGTATGTTGCGTGCAAGAGGATTTGAGTGAAGTTCCAGTTTACTGATATACCTTGAAGCATACTTTGAAAATTCGTCCTTTACTAACGGAACACACAGTCCTTGTTAAATCGAAAGTTTTTTACGTGCCATGGAGCTGTAGTAATCGTTCGAAGAATTTGGTTTTGTCGCCTTTGAATTTGTTCAATGTTTGACGTTGAGGCGGTGCCCCATAATTGAATATAACAAAATTTGCAATCTAACTTCAAACTAGAATTTCTGCCAGTAAGTCAATTTAGTTGTGCCGCTTTTAATTTTCACCGAGTGATTTTCGCATCAATGTGAAACTTCCACGTTGGTCTACGGTCGAGGTCAATACCAAGATACTTGACTTCATTGTGTTGCGAAATAGGTGAGTTATTACTATGGATAGGCGAACATGTTTGTTTACGCAGTGTGAATGTAATATGAATATATTTTCGCTCATTAACTTTGATTTTCCAAATCTTTAGCCATTACTCTAATTTTGATAGTTTTTCCTGCAAATTTCGTGAAACTAATTGATGATCTTCATGAATGCTATGTCATCTGCAAGAGTTGAAGTGTGGATTCCGGATCTCGTTAGTATTTCAGAGGTGTAAATCAAATATAAAATAGTAGTAAAGTTTACACGATGGCTGGAAGTTGCCTGCACATTTTTCTAACAATATTATCACATCTGAGAACCGTTGGTTAAAGACTGGTTTTAATAATTTTATTGTTATGTTGTTATGGAATGTCAAATACGGTGATTTGACATTCCATAAGACTTTGTTTAGATGACACAATTGCTCATTACATTTATACCAAAATATATAATAAAAATATCTAAACTAGATGTTGACCAAATTGATAATTAAAGCTGTTTATATTTTGCTCATATTTTTCATTTCAGTTATATAATAAGTTAAGTTCAGTATAATAAGTTAAGATAAAACCTACTCCTCGGAAGATTGCACAAGAGCTAAACTATTGACTGATGTATTCTCGAAGAGCTATAAAAAAAATGAGAAACTATTTCGCTCCTTTATTGCAACATAGTCATAATTCAAAAAAGCTCGTTTCGAGAAAAACACATTTCAAATTTTTAACTTGCATACAAGTCTTAGAAAAAATTTTTAGAAAATATTTTCTAAAGGAAATAGTTTAAAAGTAATTTGAATAAATTTTTGGCACAATATAAAAGGTAGTACTGTTAACAATTCTGTATTGTTAACTCGAAAAGCTAATTTTTTGAGATATGACTATGTTGCAATAATGGAGCGATTTCGTCTCCGTCTATTGGAAGACGTGAAAAATACTTCGACATAGTCCGCAATTCTAATATCACAAAAAAGTTGTAATACACCATAAATTCAACTTTCGTATTTTTGACAGGTTAAATACAGTTAGGGCATAAACTGTAATAGAAGCGAAAATTTAATTGAATAATATTGAGCATATAAGTTTGATACAAATTTTAAAATAGATTTTCGTGTTTAAATGGAACTTAAAGCTAAATAACATTTATATAAAACGTCAAGAAATGGGCCCAAGTCTTAAGAACTCAAGTTTTATTTATTTCGGACAATTTTTGTGAAATCTTTTTCACCACCTTACACTTATCGCATAAAGTGAATAATTAGAATTCAAAAACTTCACTTTGTGTTTGCTGGGTAATATACATAAATGCCTACAGTCTTGTTCGGTGAGCAACATACAAACATATTTGCTCGCAACAAATATTGAACTATTGTTGTTAGACAAGAAGAGAATTTTATATAAAAGCTTAATCAAAATTAAAAAGGAAATAATATAAACATGAATGGATACCAAATGAAGATGAATTAATTCAGTGACTTTTAAACGCCTCAAGATGAAAATATATCAACATAATTTTGAATCTGATGATTTTATTATAAAATAGAGCAAGTAGGTACTTATTTATTTATTTTTTTTGAAAAATTTGTTTATGTACTCGTAGGTACATCATTTCTGTTTCCCACAAATGATAACAACAAAATAGAATGAAGTATATACATATGTGTAAAATCTAGTGATAAGTTTAATCCATAGAACGGAGAGTATCATCTGATCATAGGTACGAACAAAATGCCCGTTCACGGATAACGGAGCTGTTCTTTCTTTCGCACCATTACATATAAAACAATAACAAAATTTTGAACTTTGTTTTTATTTTAAATGAACCAGCTTTGTTATCAGGGAATTATCACTAAACTACAATTTATATTTAGATACAATATTAGTTTAAGGCCCGTAACTACAACTTGGTGTTAGTTGAAGGTAGGTTTTTTTTATATTGCACCAGTACTCAGGGGATGACCCCTACATATGCAGTGCATTGTACCAGAACTAGGAAAATAGGTTGTGAGGAGGGGGAAAGAGGGAGTAGTGTTTGTGAACATTTGACTTGAACTTTCCGACGTCATAACAGACAGGAAACACGTCTGTGGGCAACTTATTCCATAGGCGAAGCGTACGGCTGAAAAGCGAACCCTCTCTGTAATGCGTAGTACGATTCCCCGAGCAATCAACCACAAAGGGATGAGCTCTGGGCGATGAATGCGTGCTACGTAAAAATGTGCGCGTTTCGGGAACAAGATCCCTAATCTCGTCAGAGCAAAATCCATTGTAGTAACAATAGAACAGAGTAACGCACCCGCTCCAGTGAGTCAATAGAGTTGGATATCCTACTGTCACCGATGAGCTTCTCCGCCCTCTCCTGCACACGGTCGAGTAACCCCAAAATAGACTTTGAGGCACCGGCCCAAACATGAGAGTTGTATTCCATTTTTGGTTGGATGTAGGTGGTATAAATAGTAAAGAGGCCGGATGGAGTGAAGTACATCTTACACCGTTTGAAAAAGCCGAGGCACTTGAATGTTTCTTTAGAAACATGAAAAATGTGTTCAGTCCAGCGAACATCACACTGTATTTTTATTCCAAGAACATCAAGAGCTTGCGATTCCTCAATATTTATACCATCCATGAGTACAGAGGAAGCAGCACTAGCGGTCGTTTGTTTGTGTTGACAAGCAACATTGGGTCTTACGAGCGTTAAAGCTGACCTTGTTTTTACGACCGCATTCGGAGATCACTATTCAGTGAATCATTCATATTTAGCCTCTTGGCAGCGATCTCTGATAGGCTGGGCCTATAGCTAAAAGAATACGAGTGACAAATGCTACTGTCATCCGCGAAAGATTGGATAGGGTTGGAAGTTTAATAGAGAAGGTCGTTGAGGAAAATAAGAAATAAGGTAGGAGAAAGGATTTTATCGCCCGGATGAATCTATTTTCATTATTTCAATTTTCCTTTAACCTAAAAGTAAGACATAGCTTGGCTGGAAGGCAATTTTACCTCTAACTTTTAACGGCAGGTTTTTTATACGAAGTTGCCACATTTTATTAAGTTACCATACTTTCTACCCTATGAATTACGAAGGCTTCCCCTAAGTAGACAAAAAACCATTTATTTCTCAACATAGTCTCTTTTTAGCTCAATATACTTAGTAATACGATTTAAAAATACGTGTTAGTCTCGGTAACCACTTCTTCGTTTGGGATTAGTATTATTTCTGCGTGCCGTTTTTTCAAGTTTTCAAACAGGAAAAAGTCACTAGGAGCTAAGTCTGGATTCTAATAGCGTATTTACACTTATTCACATCTTAGAGATGTGTGTGGAAGATGTTGAAAATTAAAAAAAAAAGCTGTTTACATTACACTTTCAATTTCAATTCTTGGCATTTCTGCCAAATATTACTTCACGTGTTTAATTAAACAAAAAACATGGAGTTAAAAGATTCTGCAATTATTGGATTAATTAATTACTGCTTCAATTTGCAGAATTGTTAGAAATTATGCAAGACGATGGCAAAATTTGATCGAATTTGAAAGAATTTATTAAGATTTTATATAAATAATAATACCTTAGAATCGAAATGGCAATTTTTGGGAAAAGGATATTCCAAGACTACCAGTTCCCGGAAAATATACGAATTTTCCTTCTCACTCCGCAATTCTGCAATTTTTTCCTGTCGAAGGTCTATTAGCATGCTCTCGTCAGCAGCAGACCATACAACACGAAGTATTTTTTTATTTTTTACTATTAATAAATGTATTGTATGTATTATTATTTCTAATTATATATTATTTTTAATTAAATTAAAATTTACTTAAATTGCTGCTCATTGCAAAAATTTTTGACACTTTTATGTGTATTTTCTAGTGATGGTAAAAACTTTTAACAGTTTCTTTTAATTTTTTTAGTGATGACACTAAAATAATCGAAAGATATTGAGTCCAGCAAAATGAGAAACGAACATCTTGTAAAAGAGTTGAGTTTTTTTCATATAGACTTTATATAGGAAGATGTTAACATCTTACCCAAATGATGAAAGATGTAAGATATGAATAAGTGTAAATACGCTATAAGGTGGATGATCCACCAATTCGAAGTGTATTTCAAGTAATTTTAGCATCGTACTTAATGCTGTGTGAGCCGGTGCGCTGTCTTGAAAAATAGCTCTTTTTTCTTTTTTAAATGTGACCATTTTTTTAATTGGTCCTATATTGCTCTACAATACTTTCCTTTGCTTGTCGATCCGTTTGCATTCCAAAATACAGTGGACATTACCTTGCAGCAGACTTCACTGTCTTCGCCTACTTCAGAGCACTTCCACCCATTGTTTCGATTGATTTTTGATTTCAGGTGTGGATTAATAACGTTTTATCAGCAGTTATTAATCCACGCCAAAAGTCAACAGGATTACGCCAAACACTGGTGTGAAGTGGTCTGTCGAACTGGTTTTTGTTCGACACTGAGCAAACGCGGAACCCATCTTGCCGATAGCTTTTTCATATGCAGATGTTGAACACAAATTCATGCAATATGTTTACCATTTCAAAAATCTCACGTAACTGGACTCGGCGTTCATTCATAAAGCTACGTGCTCACGTTTGTCAGATCTTACAATAGTGCCAGTAAAATTGTCTGAAAATGTATTACAATCGTGTGAACTGCCAATTTTTAACTTACAACGTTGCCAGAAAAATCATTGTCAATCAATTGTAAGACGACAATGTTGTCAGGCATCTGACAATCATGAGAACGCTCTTCGTCGGCGTTGCCAAATAATTGGCTGGTATTGTAAGCTCAGTTTTAATTGTCAGATGTATAAAATTAATGCATCTGACAATGGCATCATTGTCAGAAAAAAGTTTGATGGGCAACACTGCCAAACAGATGGTTGTTGATATACATAATTGGCAATGCCTTACAACACATCTGGCAATTTTTTTTATCTAACAATGTGCTAACCGTGTGAACTGACAATTTTTGTTGTCAAATGAATTATTTGTCAGACCATAGTCTGACAATGAAATTGTAAGATTTTCTTACGATCGTCTGAACACACAATTTACTTCTGCGGGACCGTTTTTCATTGTCACAACACTGTCATCATGTTGCCAGATCTTACAATATTGTAACATCTGACAACCGTGTATACATAGCTTAACGATATCGAGGATTTTCTTTTTTGATGGTGCTTGTTGGGCCGCGTTTATATTCAGCAATCCAACATTTTACCATGTAATCTGACGAAGCAGACTCACCGTAATGTTTATCGACCATTTCTTTTGTCTCTTTCGCCGTTTTTCCTTTCTTTCACTCCACAAAACTCACTTTTTTTCATTTTTCAAGAAACACAAAAGTTGCTTACTTCAAACGACTACAACAAAAAATAAACCAATCAATCGATGAATTTGGCTGAAATCTTAACAGCTGACGTTTGCTGGATCACAATTTCAAAAAAATTTTGTGTTTGTGTAGCCTCAATATCTATCTGCCCTCATACAATCAAATTTAGTTGCCACCCCAATTTTTACCTCCTAAAAGTAGTCTAAATTGTGTAGTATTGCCATACTTTGAGGAAGATAACTTTCATTTAACGCACAAGTTATAATAATGATCTGCTAATGGTGCCTTTAAGTAGCGCCAACCTTCTTGCGAAGTTGTATTAATGGCCCTATATGCTATAATAAATGCGGTTACTCATTATGTCATACATGGTGGTATGGTTGCCTAAAAGTTTAGCCTCTATAGTACTCGAAAATGTTTATTAATAATTACCGCGTAAATGATGAAACTGGACTAGGACATGACGATTTTCTCCATACAACTTGGCATAAAATAATGCCAGAGAATTTGGTCGGAAAATATAATCTATTTTATTTTGGCAGCGATTTTTCTTATGCTGTCACTTTGAAGCAGAAAAGCTTTCAACAATATTACCACACTTTAAGTAAATTTCATACATTTTATAAACAAAACCAAAGCTTCAAAAGCTTTACCACGAAGAAAAATATAAGGAAAAACTTTTTTTTACCTAGCAAGAAAGAACAAATGACAGTTTGTGAAGTTGCAGCCGTCGCTTTAATTATGTTAGGGTGCCTCGATGTCTGATTTGGTAGAGTACTCGACCAACAGTCTCTAGATCGTAGGTTCGATACCTGCCACAGACCCTGGGTGTTACTGCAGACAAGCAAAAAAGCTTCCCAGTTTTTGTGTTTGTTTATAAAAAAAAACATGTGCCTGTTTTCTCTGAGAGTCGTTTTTGCTCGCAACTTCGGACGTATTCTGTTTCATCATTTAATCGAAAGTTTGCTGTATGATTAAGTCTTAGCTGACACACTTTAACAGAAAAGTAGATGTTAAAGTTGGCAGAAAAAAATTGGGTGGTTAGCACATTAATCGAGCAATAAAAGAAATAAAATCGGTAGAAATATTTGAATTTTTGTAACTTCTTCCAAATTTTAATAAAATTTGTTCCCACATGTAATTTTTTTGCTGCTCCGCTATGTTTGATGTTGTGTGGCATTAACACATAATTCTCTTAAGATATGAAGTTTGAAGACCTGTGCATAAAAATCAATATAACAAGCAGTAATTCGTTTTTACAATCAGCTCTGTTTTACCTTTGGAGATAGCGAAACTTCAGATCAGCGAAAAATATATCATCATATATGAACATACTGAGAACAAAAATTACACTAGTTACTATGCTTACATACGCTCTACTTTGGCTTACCTCAATTTTTATATTAAAATAAAGTTTTTCTTTTATAATTTAAAAAATGTCGCATATTTATATTCATTTCTTATGAAAACAAACCGAAATTTTATATATTTTGTTTACTAACTGAAGGATGATGAAAGGCAAATCGATAACGCTTGATTAAATAGTACTTCTTAGCTAAACCATCAAATAGATAATTTTTTGTTAGCACTGAGTTTACACAAGCAGGTCTTGTTACAAGTTGTGTGAACGCATTAACAGCCAATAAGCAAAAAAAAGAATAAAACATTTACAATGTATTGGGTTTTCGCACTTGGACTTGCAGGTGTAAACACTGAGCAACAGACAATTTACCAAAGTGCTTTCCACACCTGACATGAGAACACTAACAGGAACAGCAAAATAATGTTATTGTCAGATGTAGGCTGCAAATGTTGCTGATTTCTTGCCGTCTTGACACGGCTGTTAAAAGGTCTGTTAAGACGTCTGTTTTAAAAGCTCTGTCTTAACAGAAAATGACATTTTAATATGAAAATATATAAAATAGTTTCAAATTAAAAGAAATTGCAAAAAAAAAGTTAAAATTCTTATTTTAGATTACAAATTTTCCAATAAAAATATTTTTTTTTTTTTCACAAACTATAAAAATGGGCACAAAAAGTGATCTGTTTTTGCTGACGGAGTTAAAATAATGAAAAATCAAGCCATACGTGTACTCCACCATGTAACAATCGGACGATCAAAGGTATGTTTTAACAATATGCCTCAACAGCTTTTCACGTTTAATGTGGAAGGGCTGTAAAGATCGTGAAAGCGGGCGTTAAAGGTAATGAATATCACAGACACCTCCCAATCATTTTGGAAGAAAAAAGCTTTGTGCTTTCAACATATTAAAGGTTTGTGAGCTAGATGTGCATGTGCTTACGGTTGTTGTGTTTTTCAATTTAATGGTATTTACTTCCTCGCAGACCGATTCAGTAACTTTGAAAGGCGCTCCAATTAAATTAACATTTTCTGCATTAACGTTGTAATTGTACACTAAAGCTGTCACAACTTAGTTCTAGGTCAAGAACTAGTGCTAGTAAAATAAAATTTAATGTCAAATAAAATGCCAAAACAAATTCACCATCAATACTTGTTCACCAAGTTAGTCAAACCATAGCCGAGTCACACTCTATGGTTAATGAATAGAATAGATAATGGATAATATAAAGGGCTTTATTACAATTTAGCGGTAAGACTAGCGATAAACTGATCGGTAACAATTTTTCATTATTGGCTTCTAAATTAAATTTATCTGTTAAGTAGTATGGCAAAGCCACAGAAATTAAAGTATACTTTTAGGAGTAAAAAAAATTTTGTAGTGACAACTAAACTTCAATTTGTTTGTGATCTACTAGAATCGAAAAAATTTTACAACTTCAAATACAAAAGTTTAGGGTTGCTTTCCCTGTAATAACGCATATGTGTTAATCACACTATAGCCGAGTATCTTTATATATTTGCTGGATTGACTAAACAATGGATAAAACAAAATATTAATTAAATGGTAGAGCAAATTGCAAAGATTGTATAAAGTGTATACGATTTAAAACATGCACGCTAGGTTTACAAACAAATGACATAAGTTTCTGGTTGTTTTTCACTATTACTCATGCAGATTGTAAATCCTAGTGTTTGATATGCATTTAATGTCAATAACTAAATGAGAGTAATATAATTGTACCAATCAAAAAGCGCAAACAGCATTTTATGTTTCGACATTTCATAGGAACTACCCGAATTATCAATAAACTTGGAAGCCTTTGAAAGATATTTACAGACATTGAGCTAAATATCTCAATATTTATTAAATGCTTGAAAATATCTTTCAAAGTTTTCTAAGTTTACTGATGATTAGGATAGTTCCTATGAAATGTCGACATATAGGCAGCAAGGAAACATAAAAAAATAACTTTTTGTATTTTTTGCTTGGTATCAATATTAGAAGCTAGTAAAGTAAATAAACTCAATTGGTACAAACATATTATTTTCTCTTTTTGCCACTTTGTCGAAGAGAAGAAAATACTACTGGTAAAAATAAATATTTACCGTTTACTTTCTATTATATCCCAATTATTACCTGCTAGGGAAAATGATTAAATGAACAAAGTTATTGTAGCAAATAAATTTTTATTAGCCCTGTTTGATAATTGCTTCTTTTAGTTACAACTGCAATACGTGGACTAAACCGGGCACTCGGTTTTCTTAGACATAGAGTTGAAAGAGTCCCTCGTTTGTTGTAGCAAACAAAACCGCATGACTTATGTTTTGTTGGATTTCTGAAACCCGTAACAAGGGTTAAAATTTGCAGAACGGAGATAAGCAAAGCCGCCGAGAGATTATGCCTTGCAGATCTCTGAAGTGCCTGCCTCAGCTGAAACGCTCTGGTTGTGGTTTAAGCCTAAAATCGCAGAAAGAGGAATTAGTTTCCCTGACAACTATGGAGCACGGCGATTTGCGGGTGCTAAAAACCTCCTAAGAGCCTGTTGTCTTGCAACAGATATTTGTACTGTAAGGAATTGCTAGACGGGTGAGTTGGTTTAAGGACTGATGCTCTTAATGGGCTTCGGCCTACCAACTGATTGAGCCTTGTCTTCTATTGATTGTTGGGAAATTGCATACCGGGGAAATTAAAAAGCCACAACTCTTAAGGAAGGGCTTCGTCTATAAGGCTATAAACTTATAGCGAAAAGTTGCAGCCTGTGTGAGGCTAGACATCCACACGGAACGCTAGTGAATCGTGAATAATTGATCCCGTTGAATTGTAATACAAAAACCTTGCTGTAATATGTTCTGTATGATGTTTAGTGTTGTCGGATCGTCAGATTTATCTTTTTGGGAGTTTTTTTGAGATGTTGAAACGACTTTTTTTCTATGAGACAAAATTTTTTTTGGCAATTTGTGCCGTTTATATTTTTATAAATTTTTAATTATATTTTATTTAAAATAAAAACTTGAAAGAAACATATGACAATATTGATGATGTTATGCTATGATCTGTCGGTACTGTCAGGTCAAGTTTGAGCGTTTCATATAGCCTCTTAAAAGGCCATTTAAATGTTATGTTTTTAAAATAAATGTATTATGCTTTTTATACAAAATGGACTCTAACGTTTTTAAGTGTAAGCAAACTTTTCTGCGTTACACACATAGTTCTCCAATACTGTAAAGTTAAATAAATAAATGCAATCGATACTACAATGGATTTTGTTCTGACGAGATTAGGGATCTTAATCCCGCAACCCATATATACGATCGTCTAGAGCTCATCCATTGAATCGCACAATGCATTACAGCTTACTTATAGACTGATTAGTACTATAGCTTGTTGTTGTAGTCATATTTGCTACCATTTTATACGAGTAAACTCTGATACGTTTCTTTGAGTGATGCCACCCACTAGAATCTCTTTTGGTTTAATCAATCTTATAGCGCATTTACACCAACTCAAAATCTAGTAGATTTGAATTGAAATCTACAACGAAATCTATATCGTTTACACCACCGTTTTTCGACATCTAGCAAGATTTCATTTGCTCAAAAATAATTTATGCATGCGGGTTTGACAATACAATATTATCAGAGACTGAATACACCAGCATTAAAGTGTATATTTTTTGTGCCCAGAGACTGCATACACCACATTGTAGTGCAATTTTTGCTGCAGCGTAGTATTTTTAAGTACTTTTTGCAAGAAATCACAGTTGCATCGCTTAGTACTGAGTAGATTTCAAGAGATTCCGTCGAAATCTACTCAAAAAGTAGATTTCATTTTGTATGAGAAATCTTCTCAAAATCTACTAGATTTGGCTTGAAATCTCGAATGAGCAGATTTCGTTTTAGTGTAAATAGGCTATTATGTATTATATTAAATAAAACAATTAAATTAAATTAATTGACAGAAACAAATTTTTGTAATCAATTTTTATTTCTTTATATGATTTCAGATAACAGCTGCAAACGTGGTTGCCCTGAATGTAAGTTTAGTGAAATTATTTTATGATTTATATAATTATACTCATGAAGCAAATAACTAAGATGACGCCGAAATGTTGACAAAATAATTTTCATCTGCCCCTAACGTCACACGGGATTAAAGTTTGTTGTTTCTTCATTCTCTCTTACTATAATTTATTGCTTCTTCGTTCTCTTGTGCTATTGCAATAGTATACAAAAATCCCTATCTACGTCACATTCTGCAGCTCATTGATGTAAACAACATAGCGGATCTGCGCAAAGCATAATCTATTATTTTTGTTTCATGAGTTATACTTATATACATATGTATCTATGTGTGCATGTACGTTAATAAAAATTTCTTTATGTTTAGCTGATAATGGATATTTATCTTACGTGCCTGGAAATGTCTATGACTACAATTTTGACAGTTTTATGACTGTTGGCGTCAGCCGTGACAGCAGCAACTCTGACGATACTAGCCTCAAAATTACTGGTAATGCAAAATTATACGCTGAAGGCAATTGCGGATATACATTACAGTTAGGAGCAGTGAAAGTGTCAGCTACAAAGGATAGTGTTGATAAGAAGATTACGCAAAGCATACAAAAGCCTATTTATTTCACGATGCACAGCGGTAAAATAGAACCCGAATTATGTGCTGATCCGGGAGATAATGTATATGCTTTAAATATTAAACGGGCCATTATATCAATGCTGCAATCAAAACCAGATGCTGCGCAAGAAATAGATGTATTTGGTCAGTGTCCCACTCACACATCTGTTAGTAAAATCGGAAATGCTGAAATTGTAAACAAAGTTCGTAATTTGAATACCTGTAATTATCGTAGAATAATAAACAGTGGCATTTTAACGAATGCTCTTCAAACTAAGCCTGGTTCGGACAGTGCGTCCATTCTTAAGGCCGACTATGTAAAAGAGTCCAAAATTGAAAAAGGTTTAGTAAACAATGTCCAATTAATTGAGCAATACAAATATTTGGAATTTTCTAAATCTGATGTCGGCATGCAAGCAAAAGTTGTTACAAATCTGAAATTAAGAAACCCAGCTGGTGCTCCTGCACCTGCTCCAGCTACTGGCTCCCGATTAGTGTCAATTATGTTCCAGCAGCCTGATACTTATACATCCAAAAATATTGCAGCTCTTAAAAGTAGTTTTACCAAGCTGGTGGAGGAATTAGATGGCTATGTGAAAAAAGATAGTGCCAAAGACTTTGTAGAACTGATACGACTTATGCGCAACTCCGACACTGAAACTTTACTGGACCTGGGATCATTCCCCTTGCCAAACAAAGAGTTAGCGCGCAAAGTGTATCTGGATGCACTGTTTCGTACAGCTACATCGGAGTCGGCACGTGCCATCCTAAAGCAATTCAACAAAATGAATGAAAAAGAAAAAGCCATCGCTGTTATGTCATTAAATTTGGTTCAGAATGTTGACAAAGATACCTTAAACCAAGCAGCGGTAAGTAAAATTTTTAATACGCTATTTCAAATGGCCACCAGCTAAATTACATATTTTTCTTCTCAATGTGCATATCTTTATTTACAGAATCTTTTGAATCCAAATGCTATTAAAGAGGTTTATTTGGCAGTTGGAAGTTTTGTCTCGAAATATTGTGAGCGCTTCAGTTGTAAAAATGGCGAAATTGATGGCATTTCTAAGAAATTTACCGAATCTCTCAAACACTGCAAGGCAAACACGAAAAAAGATGAAGAACGAATTTTGTATGTACTGAAGGGTATAGGCAATACTCATCATTTGGCAAATGGAGTTGCTGCTTCACTAGTTGATTGTTTCGCTCAAGGACGTTCAAACCGCATGCGTGTTGCTGCTTTACAGGCCTTTTCTGCTGCTAGCTGTGACCCCAACTTGCAAAAGAAGGCGTTGGAACTTTTAGCAGACCGCAACGAAGATAGCGAGTTACGTATTGAAGCATTTTTGGCTGCTATAAAATGTCCAACAGGTGAATTAGCAAATGAAATTGCCGAAATTGTGAACAGTGAAACGGTCCATCAAGTTGGTGGCTTTATAACATCTACCCTTAGGGCTATTCGTGACTCTACGGATGAAGATAAACAGTTGCAGCGACGCCACTTGGGTAATATTCGTGTTACTAAAAAGTTCCCCATTGACTTCAGAAGATACAGTTACAATAATGAAGTGTCATATAAAATGGAAGGGCTAGGTTTGAGTGCCAGCGCAGACTATAAATTAATTTACTCTCAAAATGGCTTCCTGCCACGATCAGCACGCCTTAATGTGAAAGCCGAAGAGTATGGTATTAATATGAATATTCTGGAAGCTAGTGTTCGTCAAGAAAACTTAGAAAATGTGTTAGAATATTTCTTGGGACCTAAAGGACTAATCAATAAGGACTTGGGCGAAATATTGAGCAAAGAGGAAGATGCTGAAGGTCACCGGTCTCGCCGTTCAATAGCCGATGATTCCTCTAAGGTTGCCAAAAAATACAAATCGTATGGAGTTAAAAGTGTTAATGATCTAAATTTGGACCTTTCTTTAAAACTTTTTGGCTCTGAGATTCTTTTCTTAAGTTTGGGCGATAATATTCCCAGTACTTTTGATGAGATTGCGAAAGAATTCACCAAAGCTATTGACAAGATTAAAAAAGACCTCACAAATTACAACAAGGAGTTCATTTCTCATAATTTCTTTATGGACACCGAAATTGTCTATCCAACCGGTGTTGGTATATCCTTAGAGTTGGCCAATGAAGGATTTATAGCAAATAAAATGGAATTTGGTGTCAGTGTTGATATCGATAACTTAATGCAGTCTAATTTGTATAACTCAAAATACAAATTCAAATTCGTACCCAGTATTGATGCCAATGTTAATCTTAAACTTGGATTCAATGCACTCGTGTTATCAACCGGATTACGTAGTGTTTTCGCAATGCACAGCGCAACTGGCAGTTCAATAGATGTAACAATTACCCAAGATTTGGATATAAATGTTGAATTGCCACGCGAAAAAATTGAGCTGGTGGGCTTAAGTCTGCAGAACGATTTTTATGTGGGACAACAAGACAAAGAAATAAAATCGATTCCATTGAAATTAAAGAAAGCTGAGGTGCAATCAGATGTTAGTGAAAGTTGCTACAATCAATTTGAAAGCTTAGGTTTTACTCCATGTATTGTTGGTAGTGGACTTGATGCAAACTTGGAGAATGCTTTGACAGAGCCTTTCGATTTTTCGATTTACGTTCTGACCGAAAAGCATTATAAATTGAAATGTTCATATAATGATCAAAAAGAAAATTTACTTCAATGGAAATTGGATTATAGCACTCCTGGATCCAAGGAACCACATGACACTTTATTGACAGTTGAGCTGGGCTCAAAACCGGGTTATTACGGACGCGCTGCAGTGGACAATGCACGCTATCACTTAGCTGTCGAAGCCGGCTTAAATAATGATAATAAAGAAATAGTGTTGTATGCTCAGTATGAACAGGACAAAGATGTTACGAAAAGCAAAATTGGATTTGTGAAAAATGGTAATGAGTATAAACCTGTGATTGAAATCACAGGTACGAATGGGGCAATTAGCAACGAAATTAGTGGCTATCGGGTGGATGGACGCATTTTAGTGCAGAAATCAGAAGAGCAAAGCCGATTGAACTTTGAAAATCTACAATTGATAAATAAAGAAAATGATAATGTTAAACTAAATGGCTGGGCGGAGTTGAGTCCATCTTCAGTTGCTACCGAACTGCAATTAACATCAAATGAGGATACCGTATTTATTAAGAGCAACGTTAAAATCTCTGGTGGAGAATATTCTGCTGGTCTGTTTGTAAATGATGTTAAGACACCCGAAAGCGTATATGGTGCTTCAGCTGATGTTCATTTGGGTGATCAATCGGTAAAGGTAGACGTCTTGAGTAAATTTGGCAAGTGGGAAGCAAGCTCCACTAATAATGTTGAGTATGTTAGAAGTGAGGGCTCAGATCTAATTGCATCCAGCAAATTCATTGCGGCAATTAGCATTAAACACTTAAAAAATAATGTGGGATCATTGAAAGTGCAGGGTCTGACTGAAGGTCAAAATAAATTCGAAGTGAATGCAGATGCAAGCAGTGGCAAGAAAGTTGCAGCTGTGGCAGTAAAATACGCCGCTAACCAAAAAGCAGAGAATGACTATCAATTATCTGTTCATGCCAAACTAAATCAACATTTTATGGATATTGCATCTAAATGTGATGTAGTCGGAAATCATTTTTATTTGGATAATGTGCTTACAACCAGTTGGGGATCGGCACTGACATTAAAAGGTGAACTTGGTCAACGCTACTCCCCGCAAGATATTTACGTAGATTTGCAAGGCTCTGCTCAAGTGAATGGAAAGGACCAACCTACTCAATGGATATTGAAAATAATCGGAGCTCCGGAAAAAACCAACTCAGAATTCAAGGTTACCCGCGATAATTCAGAGATAATAAAAATTTTGGCCGATACTCAACATCCTCAAGATAAAGTAACCTCTGGAAAAGTGGATGTGACTGTGAAGAACATTATTGCTGCTAAAGGTGACTTTAAATTGGCTAAAAATGGCAAAGGAGATATAACAGCTGTAGTAGAAACTCTTAACACTGAACCTAAACACAAACTTGAATTGAACTCCAAGTTCCAAGTTCAATATCCCAAGTACGATGTTGAAGCTAACGTCATGCTGGATGGCCAACAGAAATTGCACTTAAAATCTGAGAACGTAGTCGACAAACTTAAGTTTAATACTAAAAATGAAATAGAAGCTGCCGAAAAAAAAGTACTGTTTGATGCTAGTGGTTTAATTAAGGGCGACTGGCGATTGAATGGTGAAGTTCAAGGGGCATTTACATTCACTTGCCCTGTAGGACGCATTATATCTGGTACTTTAAAACGTAAGATAAGTACAAATGCAAAAACTGGTATATCTCAAGGAAATTTGGATGCACAGCTAAGCGATCAATTGCCTAATGGTGGAAATAAACGCTCGATTGTATTGTCTAGCAAATTAGACAAGTTGAACATTAAAACGAAGGAATTTTCCGGAACATCACAATTTGTGTACTCGAACTTTGACAGCGAAAACTTAGAGGTAGATTGGAACATTAAGAAATTACCGAAAGGGGAAAATAAAATGATTGCTTTTGATACCATCGTTAAAGGATCATTGATGAAATCTCCCGCTGAAGTTCACTTTGTTGTTGAAGAATACTCAGCCCGACATGCCATTTTCAACCTTGGCGGTAATTATGGAGATGCTGTAAATGGCCAAGTTAATGGCAACTACAACTTAGGCGAAAGAGGTTCACCTATGAAATATGAAGTGCACTCTATTGTTAAATTGCCAAACACATCATTCAAAACTCTTGAGTTAATTACAAAGGGTCAGTTTTTGGAACCCCAAGCTGATGGCGGGAACTACATTTTTGAACTATTTGTTGAAGAAAAGGCTGGAAATGAGCAATTCGCCAAATTGAATGCTAATGTGAAGAGCTCCGAAAGGAGTGGTGTGTTCAGCGTTAACTTGCACACCAACACGATGAGCGCACCACTGGAAATTGATGGCTCTTATATAAGTGATCACCAAAACTCCCCTGCAGACGACAGTGAAACTGGCTCGGTAAAATATGACTTTTCCTTTAAATTGGGTGATAAATTTTTAAAATCCACAAATGATTTTTCCTTCAACGGCAAAGAGTCTCTTGTTAACCGCTTGACTGTATCTAGCAGTTTTGAAGGTGCCAAAGAACTGGAAATTGAAGTTAAATGCAAGTTAGTTGACACAGACTCCTATAACATAAATGCTGTTGGCAAGCACAATGATCATTCGTATAATCTTGACACGTTCTTATATCAGGCAGCCCACAAAAAAGGAGTACAACTTTTACTTACCTTACCAAACAGTCAACCAATTAAACTTGTTGCTGTGTCCGAATTCATTGGACGCAGAAAAGCAAAAATTACCACCGAATTGGCGAATGTTTTAGATTTGGATCTCAAATTTAATGCCGAAGCCTCATATAATGCTATAGATGACTTTTATTTTGTTGCTCAATGGAATTCTGCGAAACTGGAGCTGATAAACTACGAACTTAGTATTCGCACTCAAAGTAAAACCCTCTCCTTATTATTAAAGAACGCTCAAGAAGAAATATTTTCTGGCTCTGCAACCTGTGCACTTAAAAACGAAAATAACAAAAATATACTTGAGGGCCAGGGTGAAATAAAATACAAAGGTACCGCACAAAATACTAACTTCCGTTTAACCAGACAGGTATATGAATTGGCCACCGACAAAGAGGTAGGATTCTCCTACAACTTTAATGGCAACTTTGGACCCAAAAACGGTCTCTCAACTCTAAAGATTACCACCAAAGAATTCAACGTTAAACTCTCTGTTTGTGAAGAAAAGAAACAATGTACTAATGTGCAAATTTTGGCATCAAACGATATGTCAAAAGACGAAACATCCATTCATTCCGTTTTGGTGTTATTCGATTTACGTGAAATAGGCTTCCCATATGAATTCGAGTTGCAGACGGAAAATGTACGAGAAGGCCTTAAGTTCCAATATTCCTTAGACTCAAGCATTAGCTCTAACAACAACTTGAAATATAATTTATTGGCAAACGTGCAACCAACCGATGCTAAAGTACAATTGAAACTTCCCTCACGTGAAATTCTATTAGAAGCTCATCAGAAGTATCCAACAGGTGGTCAAATATTTGGTCATTATGAAAATTCAGTAGCCTTCTTTATTGACAAAACAAATAAGCCACAGGATGTAACCAGGTTCGTTGCTCAAGCAGACCTGACTGGAAAAGCAAATGTTGCCGTTAATATCAAAGGTCTTTTGAAATTCGAACATCCAACAACTCGTTCACTTACTATCTCCGGTAAGTTGGATGCAAGTCGTGAACAGCAAACCGTCAATTCCGAAGTTGTATTTGACATCTTCAAACTGCCCGAACAACAAGTTATTGCTACCAGTCATATTAAAAACTTGAAGGCCAACAGCGGTTTTAATATAACATCCGCTCAAGTTGTGCGATCTACGGGCTTAGGCTTTGAATATAATCTCAACAGCCATGCTGGCCTCAACACTGAACAGTATGAATTTAGTTCTGGAGCTGATCTCAGTTTAAGCAATTCCGATCTAAAGGCTTCTGCATTCGTTTTTGGCAACAAGGAGCGCGCAGAAGTTTTAATATATACTCTTAATGAAGAAGTAGTCAAAATTGTCGCCGACTACAACAAACAAAAAAAATCAACATCGTTTAATGCCAAATTTCAAGCTTTAGGAAAAAAACCAGTTGATATAAGCGGCGAAATTCAACCGACCTCTGCTAAAATTAATGTTGTCCGTGATGGCCTGTTGAATGCTCAAGGTGAAATAAAATTGGGTAAAGAATTGAAATTCCAAATTGAAGGAGCTAACAAAGAACTTGCAAATGGACGCGTTGGATTGGACTCGGCCAACTTTTTGCGCACCTCTTATGCTGCCAACGATGAAAATATACAGATGTTTATGGTAAGTTAACAAAATCCTTTATACTTACAATTTTTTTTTTATAGCCAATAAGTTTCTTCGTTTACTTCTACAGTAAATTGCATTAAATGAATAATTATTTAGCAAATGCTAAAAGGAAGAACCATCTCTTGTCTAAAAAGGTACTCAAATGAAAAAATAACAAAAATTCGTGAGCTTTACTATACAGTGGATAAAATATATCCCAAAGGGCTATGTTGCAAATCTAACTAGCTAGCAGTTAACTGTCAAACATCTCATAGATTCTGCACTCACTACCTATCTGAGGTACTACTATATCTGAGGTATATATGGACCGATATTGGAAATTTTCATTTTCCATATTTATATAACCTTATTTTATTATACGCGACATTTTCCTGAATAACCCGATTTGGGCTATATCTCGGGTATATGTATATAGACCGATATCTTTTAGTCGCCATGCTTAATAATTGTATGAAGTTTAAAGCAAAACCAACAACTTTTGTTTCAAAAAATTTCATACAAAATTGCAAAAATTCATGGCTTTTCCGAATTTTGAATATAGCTCAGCTATACGTGAACCGATATTACTGAATTTCAATAGCAAACCCATGAATCAATAGAGTAAAAGAATGGTGAAAAAAAGTCTCTAAGTCTAATGGTTTTCTCAGAAACGGTATTTCAACAGCGGACAGACGGACATCGCTTAAGCGACTTTTCCATTCATTCTGATTCAGAATATATATACTTTATAGAGTCGCAAATGAAAATTGTAGAAATTGCAAACGGAATCACATACTTATATATACCCTTAGCATCTTTGTGAAGTGTGTAAAAACAGCTGTTTTTTGTGCTTCAGAAGGGTATAAATTACGTCGAAAATCACAAAAACTTGTGGTTTACAGAACAGGCACAAATCGCATTTGTGCTTTTGAAATGATATGGTTTTTGAAATCACGTGAGTTTTAGAATAGGCCTGATAATTACAAGTCTTACATTTATAAATGTGCTCCCCAGCCAAAGACATTAATAATACAAAGCGTTTCATAATGGTCCCCCTCAGTAGCCAACATATTAACAACATTCCTCTAGCCTGTAAGTACGTATGTAACACCACAAATTCATATTGTATTCACTAAACGTTTAACTCTCGCCAAATACATAGACGTAGTTCCAGAAACACCATCCGAGCCATACAATATCTGCGACATAAGCAATGAATGGGCCAACCTGCATCTAATATAAGTCGGAATGAACGCATTAAGTGAAATATAACAGATTTTACCTCCAAGAATATCAAGTTAATTAGAGAATGAGAGTTTAGAGCCTATAGTAATGCCCAGGCATTTCAAGTGATCCATCCACCAAATGTATACGAAGACTATTCAATGTAATTTTCAGGTCAGAAAAGTAGCGACTTGTGTGACCCAACATGACAGCATTTGTTTTAGCTGTATGTAAAATTAGGGCATTAACTGTTCAGTTCAGAACGCGGTCAAGGCAGAAGTTAATGTTGCTCTCTAATACATCCTGAAAATCCAAACCACAACGGAAAAGCAAGAAAATATCATCTGCAAAAAAAAGAGACGAATTAATGTATCCCGGAAAACTATTGATGTATAGGATAAACAGGATAGGACCTAAGGTTTAGCCCTGAGGCACACCAAACGATAACACACATTACGACGAGCCATTATGCGACTCAAATTGTTTCTATCATACAGAAATTAATAAATTAAGCGACACGCAGTCCTGGAGAAGTTAAATTCCTCTTTGAGTTTCCTAATCATAGCAGAAAAAGAAATAGAATTAAATGCCTTAGAGAGATCTAATGCTACAAGAACAGTTGTGAAAAAGATTTACATCAGCACCTGCCTTGCTGCCTTATCTGATGATGGACCAGTTCCACGGAGTGAATTATTCACGATTCACCAGCGCCCTCGTGTGGCTTACCAGGCTCACTCAGGTAGCAATTATTGTCATATGAGCAACTTCTTGTTAAGGAGTTCGGCCGTTCTAATCCCTCCTGTATGCAATTTCCCAGTAATCAATGGAAGACAAGGCTTAATGAGTTGGTAGACCCAATCCCACTAAGAGCATCAGCCCTTAAACCAACTCACCCGTCAATCACCACTGGTTCCTTGCAGTACAGGTATCTGTTGCATAGGCAACAGATCCTCGGGACGTTGTTTGTCTCCGAAAAAAGCCACACACCAAACAAATAATAAGGATACTAACACCTTTTTCCTGCGTTTTAGGTTTCAGCCAAGGTAGGCACCTCAACCATGATCTGCCTGGGTCGAACCGCAAGCAGAACTACCCGGGAGCCATGCTGATCCCCGTTCTGCCAATTTATACCCTTGGTAAGGGTTTCGGAAGCCAACACAACATAAGTCATTCGGCTTCCTAGAACTTTGTTTGCCGCACCAAACGTGGGACTCCTTGCCCTCTTTTCCCCGAAAAACAGAGTGCCTTAGTTAGGAATACGCCAAGGCAAAACCTGTTCCCCGGGGGAACATAATGTCAAAATTGAAACACACGCGTTCTTATGAGAATAAATATATTGATGGCAGCACAGCTACACGAAAACACGACCACCGTTGTAGCTGTCGCCAAACTAGATTTACTTTCGTTTGCTACAAAAGCGCTTTGAAAACAAATTCACAAAATGTTTATGGTCTTACTCATAAAAAAATATGTTATGTTTCTTAAACTATGATTTCAGTGTGTAACAGTACATGTACTAAACTTTAGTACAAGAATTTTGCAGTAAAAAATTGCAAACACAAATAAGAAATGGTGTCTTTATTTGGTAAACGATTCACCAAACTACAATAACTATCCGTCCACACGGGCAATCTTGCCGATACAAGATATTTGCAATTTGATTACATAATTCTGCCGGCATTATTGCTAGTATGAAGACACAACAGATTGCCTGTGTGGTCGAACTGTAAAGACTAGCATAAATTTGTAGAAATTTTTTGTTAAATGGACATAATTTTTTATTTACAGGAACAACTTGAAAAGGAACTTCAACCAGAGTCAGAGGCGGAGGTAACAGCCCATTTGAAAAAACGTTTCGAAACTCTGAAACAAACCGTCGACCGTCAATTGCAGTTATACAAAGACAGTGCTCCAGATTTCAGCCAATTAAAGAACAACTATCAGAATCACATAAATGAAATTGTTAAAGAATTAGAAGTTGATCCTGCGGTGAAGCACATTTCGGAGGCTTTGTAAGTATTTTTTTGTTTATGGCTAATATCCCATGTTCAGACACGGTAATATGAAATGCTACTTTCGCTTGCTGAATTATGTTTGTGAAATACAGTATGATCACAGGTTTCGTTTTGACAGTTCTTTTCATATATAGTAGGTGAGTTTCACGAGATCACCGACTAATGAGAGTAAAAAGCAAATTACTCTCCCAATTTAAAATTTTATGCAAAACTTGAAATACTAGTGCTGCATACTTTTTAGATTAAATCATAACATCCTAAATCATAAACATCCTAAAAGCGAACCATTTGCTTTATTGTCAATAGCCGTAACCAAGGCGAATTCATTATTAGGTGGATGCATCGGCAAATTCGGTTAATACGGCGGCACTTCCTCTGTACATGTTCTTCATCAACTACTCTTGACAGCTGAAGTGTGAATTTGCCTTTTACACAAACAAAATACCTGTTGTTTTTTTTTTATTGTTGTAGCGAAGCCGCTACCTTGTTTTTTGTATCATGGCCGAAGGCGAATTTATACAGGTGAGTGCAAGCGGAAAGGCGAATTCAGTACTATGTATTTTGTTATTGTAAAACATATCGTGAATGTCATAATCTAAATTCGCCTAAGATTGCTCAGCAGAGAAAAAATTTTATATAAACGTTAAATATAAGCTTTTATAATTGTTTGTAATTAAAATCACAGATTATATTAGTTTTTCACTTTTAAATTCACACAAATTTCTTGAAATTGCACTAAATCATACAAAAAACCTTCAGATTAAAATGGCGCGAAAAAGTTTGTAAATAAAAGAAAAACAATTTGACAGCCTCGTTGGAAAAAATGCGAGAAGCAGAAAATAATCACCTGTGCTGTTAAGTTCACTTAGTAATGAATTCGCCTTGTGTAAAACATACCGTGAATGTCAAAATCTAAATTCGCCTAAGATTGTTCAACTGGGGAAAAATTTTATATAAACGTTAAATATAAACTTTTATAATTGTTTGTAATTAAAATCACAAATTATATTAGTTTTTCACTATTAAATTCACACAAACTTCTTAAGATGGCGCGAAAATGTTTGTAAACAAAAAAAAATTGACAGTCTCATTGGAAAAAACGCGAGAAGCAAAAAATAATCAGCTGAGTTATCAAGTTCACCTAGTAATGAATTCGCCTTGATCATGGCCATAATCTAGTGTTTATACATGCGAGTAAGAGTTCGAAAAACTCAATACACTCACATTTTTTTACTACCGCATTCACATTTTTCGCACTCGCAGGTCTACTCGCAACTAAATTTGCTTGCAAGTGATTTTTTGGCACTTCCATGCAATCAAATGTCAAACAAACACACAGTGTTACCATGTAAATAACTTTAAGCAAATCAACTAGATCATTGCAAAATCAAAACTCAAATTTTAGCTAGTTAGTTTGTTAAATTGTATGTTAATTTATTGAAATTTATACTACTATGCTTAAATTATAAAGCGTTAATATCAATAAAATAATGACAATATAAATTAATGCCAACTATTTCCTAAAAATATTCTCATGTGAAGACCACACTGATCGCACAGAAACCATAATTTTTTGAAAAGTCTCATCAGGTTTTTCAAATCGCATGATTTGTCAAAAACTCTGTAGCACGGTTGCAGTTTTCGTAGTTTTTCAGCACACTTGCTTTATTTAGTAGATCGCACGATCGTGTATGATAGTGTAACAAGGTCTTAAATAACATTTAAATACGAACGCAAAAACTGGGCCTTACGATCGTTAATTTAGTCGTCAATGTTACAGTGACGAATGAACATGTACATGGGTATATAAATTTATTCCTTGTTTTTCTCTGTATTTTACGGATTTTCCCCCTTTTTTCATATAAAATTTATTAAAAACACTAAAAACGTAAATCCATATATTTATTCTTTACTTTTGCTTTAATTAAATTGTAACTAAAACGATTTTTTTTTTGAATTGCGTACTTTTTCTCCCAGTCCAATTGTATTTGCACTCAGAGCGTAACTATGTTTTTCTCTTTGGACATCCTTACCAGTGTTGTCAACTCGGTGCGTTTCGCGTCGCTTTTGGTGCTTTTTAAAATTATTTGTGCGAAAAATTATTTAGTAGCTAAATTCAACTCAACTTTTTGTTTTAATATAAGAAAAAAGTTTATTCAAGTGCCGAAAATTTTTACGTTCCCTTTTTGGAGGGAACAATCAGAATACGGAATTATAATGCACAAAGTAAAACAATCCTGCCGTATTATATATACATATATTCTCGAAAGAAAAGGAAACATTTCGTTTTATAAAATTTGCTGCTTTTAGAGAGTATTTTTATATCAAAAGATCAAGCCGGGTTTGTCAAATATTACAATTAACACAAACACAGATACGGAAGTTCGTATTTATGATAGCGCGTGAATTCGTTACTGTTTTGCTAATTCATAAATTACTAAATTATTAATAAAATTATAAATTGTTTTCAAAACGTTTGCATATTGATTATGGTAAACTTCATCTTTTATTTGTTATAATTCTGGCATATTTTCGTATATTTCAATAAATTCTTTTAAAAACACCCACTCCAGCTAACTGATTTTCACTGTTTGCTTACGAAAACACAAATGAAATTTACATTGTGTTTGAAAGAATTGCTGTTAATAGAGTTTGATGGCTGGTAATGTCATTCTGTAACTTTTAATGATCCGATAATCATAAACTTCTTCGACATATTTCATCCCCTGCAGTAACGATTGTATGCTCCTGCAATATAATTTTAACGACGGTAAGCAGCTGTATTTTTGTCTATCTGATAATAGGCAGCAAAACTAACATCTTATTTCGGTCGACAGCGAATATAATTAAATAATATCGCTGAATAATAAATTTCATAAAATGTCGATATAATTATAGTAGAGATAACTTTGTCTTACTAATAGTAACAGAATCGCTTTAGAGGTCAAGTTTGACAAACGCGAATTCTAGCTATTGAACGAAAAGGCTGTTTCATTGTCGTGTTTTTTAATATAAAAATATTATATTTTTTATAATACAAAAAGGGTTTTTAAAAATGAAAATGGTGCGTTTTGAAATTTCAAGGTTGTCAACGCTGATCCCTACTTTAAACTGGGGGGTTACTCTCTATTGCGATGCGAAAGAAAAATGGTTCGTAAACGAAGAATTCGTACCCTGTATTGTGTTTTCGTATTTACCTTTCGCATTTAATTTTTACCTTTCACATATTTTATTTTATCATTCTTCGCTATTGTTTGTTTTGTGGTACCAGTGTTGCTTCATTTTCAAACTATTTCGCAAAAAAGTTTGCGCAAGGCGAATTCATTACTAGGTGAACTTAACAGCTCAGGTGATTATTTTTTGCTTCTCGCGTTTTTTCCAATGAGACTGTCAAATTTTTTTTCTTTTGTTCACAAACTTTTTCGCGCTATTTTAATCTGAAGATTTTTTTTTGTATGATTTAGTGCAATTTCAAGAAATTTGTGTAAATTTAAAAGTGAAAAACTAATATAATCTGTGATTTTAATTACAAACAATAGTAAAAGTTTATATATAACGTTTATATAAAACTTTTTCCCAGTTGAACAATCTTAGGCGAATTTAGATTTTGACATTCACGATATGTTTTACAATAACAAAATACATAGTACTGAATTCGCCTTTCCGCTTCACCTATATAAATTCGCCTTGAGTTTGCGCAAACGGCACAGAGTTCCAAATTATACTCTTATCGCATTTAACTTTCGCATCGTAATAGAGAGTAACCCGCCTGAAACAATATGTTTGATTCAATCCAAGGCGACTTTATACAGGTGAGTGCAAGCGGAAAGGCGAATTCAGTACTATGTATTTTGTTATTGTAAAACATATCGTGAATGTCATAATCTAAATTCGCCTAAGATTGCTCAGCAGAGAAAAAATTTTATATAAACGTTAAATATAAGCTTTTATAATTGTTTGTAATTAAAATCACAGATTATATTAGTTTTTCACTTTTAAATTCACACAAATTTCTTGAAATTGCACTAAATCATGCAAAAAAACCTTCAGATTAAAATGGCGCGAAAAAGTTTGTAAACAAAAGAAACAAAACTTGACAGTCTCATTGGAAAAAACGCGAGCAGCAAAAAATAATCACCTGTGCTGTTAAGTTCACCTGGTAATGAATTCGCCTTGATTCAATCATGAATGAGCGAGCGAAACACGAATTTAAATGTCCGTGTAAACATGTTACAAGTCGTTATGTATGTATGTAAATGTTTGCTAAACATTGGCTTATTTTTATTACAGGCAAAATATTTATACTAAATTTGTCAAATTGGAAACCGAGCTGACAAAATTATGGAGCGAAACTTATGAAAAACTGTATGACTTATTTGCATCACTGTATGAAAAATACGAAAATATTCTCAAAGAGACTCTAATACCAGCATGGGAAGAATTCTTTGCCAATACTAGTAAAATTGTACGCGAACTTCGTTTGGAAATTGTACGTTTGTATTCGAGAACTTTCAAGACCGTATTGGAGGTTTTCAAACAGTATGAACCAGCATTGAGAAACTATGGAAAAACCATTGCCGAAGCCCTGAAGCCATTCAATGAAATTGTTCAGAAGTTATGCCACGCCTTTGCCACCGCTGTGGAAGATTTAGTTAATGAGTGGATCAATTATTGGACGAACCTGCCTTCGTTTGAATCAATCCAAAATGAAATAAAGCAAAAACTAGAAGCTTTAAAACTGGGAGAGAATACTTTGGAATTTATTGATAATGTATTTGATGAATTACACGTTATGCCATTAACTGCTGAAGTAAATGATTTCTTACAAAAGGTACACGAATATTTGGTGGCCAAATTAAAGCACCAGCAGGTGGATGATGATAAATTGATCGAAGAAATTGTTAAACTTTTTGTAAAAGCCGTACGATCGGTGTTAGCCAGCATTGAAGCGACAGCGCCTACCGGTACCACTATTACTGGTCTATCATTGCATGAACTGTTAGCAAATGCTCCCATTCCAGCTGACTTATTCGATGAGTTGCCAGCACTGCTATCATTGCGTTCTAGCATTATCAACTTCTTGGTAAATGAAGACTGGGAGAACTGGTTTACAAAAGAATCCTTAAGTACTTGGATGCTTGTAGACGACTTCAACCTTAAAGGTCACATTGTCGATGGTCGCCATGTGTTTACATTTGACGGTCAACATATTTATTTCACCGGTAGCTGCAAATACATTTTAGCTCAAGATTCTGTTGACAACAACTTTACCGTCGTTGCTCAAGTCAACAATGGAAAGATGAAATCGATCTTCTTAACGGACCGCGACGGCCAGTTTATAGAAATCAACGACTCAGGTGTGTTGAAATTGAATGGCAATACAGTAGAATATCCTCAGCATGTAAATGGTTTGCATTCATGGCGTTTGTACTACACCGTTCATATGTTCTCCGAATACGGCGTGCAAATAACATGCACTACTGATCTTAAAGTATGCCATGTTGATGTGGACGGCTTTTATACCAGCAAGACTCGTGGATTGTTGGGAAATGGAAATGCCGAACCCTATGACGACTTAATACAAATCGACGGAACTATAGCTAATGATGCAGCTGTTTTTGTGAATGGCTATGGCTTAGGCAAATGCAATCCAGTTACGGTTGACACACAATCTGAACGCACAGATATTTGCAGTGAGCTGTTTGGGTATGATTCACCACTTGCCGTAGGCTACCTGTTTATTAATCCAAAGGTATACCGTACTGCATGTGACCAAAATGTTAATAACGCTGCTGAAAAAGATAAGGAGCAAGCCGCATGTACAATTGCCATGGCTTACGCCTCTGCCTTGAAGTTATTAAACGTCTTCGTTTTCTTGCCGAAAGAGTGCCTGAAGTGTTCTGGTCCAGCTGGGCAACGTGAACTTGGGGAAGAGTTCACCCTTAAAGTACCCAACAACAAGGCCGATCTTGTTTTTGTCGTTGATGTCGACATAACGCCTACAGTTATGCACGATTTGGTAGCACCCGTTGTTACTGAAGTGCGTGAAACTCTTAAGAGCCGCGGATTTACAGATATTCAAATTGGTGTAGTAGCATATAGTGCTAATCAACGCTACCCAGCTGTTTTAACTAGTGACAATGGTAAACTTAACTACCAAGGAAACCTGGCCGATGTAAAGCTTACTGGTCCAAAACCAGTATTTGAATCAAGTCTTTCGCAAATGATTACTGAAAAGAAGGTTCTGGACATATTTGATTTATTGGAGACCATCGTAAAGAGCATTGTTCCCCAACCGGATGAACAAGCATTCCGTACAGCATTGAATTATCCATTCCGTGCTGGTGCTGCCAAGAGTATAGTCGCTGTGCGCAGTAACACCTTAGAGTACGACAATATGGTCAGTAAAATTACTACAACAATTCATTTAAGTTTCAGTTACATATTTATAATAATTATATTTTTAAAAACTTTTAATGCAGTTAAAATTCGTGAGAGCTCATTTACTTGGTGCCGTTACTCAATTTGACGCTGCTCTTTTGCATGTTATTGGCCCCGTTAAGGACTTGTCATTGAAGGATGTTCCAGCAGAAAAACTTATTGGTATATTTTACACAAACTTTACACCATTCAAGACATAATTTTGTTTGTTCATATTTAGGCTTTAATTCTCGTTTGGTTGCTACTCTCGACGGAAAGGATGCCAAAAAACGTTCCAAGTTAGAGTTCCATAACGACATGGGCATTGATTTCGTCCTTAACAATGGAGGTTGGGTATTCGCTACGCAAAACTTTGATCAGCTTAAACCCCAAGAACAAAAGAAGGCCGTTAACCAAATCACAACTTCCCTTGCCGATACACTTTTCAAAACTGAAATAGTTACTGACTGCCGCTGTATGCCAATTTATGGCATCCATGCTCAACACAAGTGTGTCATTAAATCTTCCAATTTTGTCCCAAATAAAAAAGTCAAAGCTTAATCCATTCGGATCCTATCACTTACTCTGTTCAATACAATTAATTTATTAAATTGATTTAACGATTTTTATTTTGTCAAACGAAAAAAACGATTAACAATGTTTTGTAAATAAATATACATATGTATTTGATACTAAAAATAAATTTTCGTTCTTGCTTTTCATTTTTCTCAAAACTGTAATGTAAAAAGTTATAGCAATTAACTTACCAGCTGACGCATTTTATAGTTTTATTATCTTTTTAAAATACAAATATAAAACACTGTACGAAGGTACCTATCAGATGTAATTTTGAAAAAAAGCTCAGCTCTACTAAAAAAAACAACTCTTGGATTTCTGGGGAAAAATCTTTTTAAAAAAATCATTGGACATTTTTCTGTCACTAAGAGATAGAAACCACGCGCGTGTCCGTGGTTGCCACATACTCGTATAGTTGTTACAACAGAAGACAAACCATCTTCCAGTTTAGTAATTGCAGATAAATCGAAAACATAAGCGGGCATGAATAGGAACGTAACCGTGGTTAAACGTCAGCAAAGCCCCATATCAGTTAAAATAGCATCTCAATCGAAAATACCTCCAGATGATAATAAAACTACAGCCACGGATAGTAATAGATGTGCTATCCTTCAGAGCCAACAAGATCCAAAAAAACATTTAAACCACCACCAACAGGCTTGAGAGAGTCTACTTCATGTGAGCTGGTAAAACAACTTATTACGGCAAGCGGCACTTTTAACGTAACATCAGTGAAACAAAAAATCATGTCAACCATGAAAATGATTACCGAAAATTGTCTGATGTTCTAGAGAAAATATCTTTTTACACTTACGCTTAAAAGTGCTAAAGGTATTTAGGTCGTTATAAAAGATATTGACCCTTTTGTAGAAATGCATGATATTCAAACCAGATTAGAAGACAAAGGCTTATAGCCGTTTAGAAATGTAGTAAATATTAGGTTAGGTAGGCAGGCCGCTGGGTTCCTTGTATGTCCTGTTCTCCAGCTCACTTGGGTACTAAATTTGGGTTCCTCGTGTTTGACTGTATGAAGGGTAGGTGAAGAGATATTCGTAGATGTGAAAAGGGAAATAGTGCTATAGGTATATAGTTAGGAGAGGAAAAAGGTGGGAAACTGTTATGTTACTAACCATCCGCCAGACATGTTAGGCTATTGAAACTCCGCTCGATTAGACACACTAGACGGTAATGCTCTACTACCGGGCATGTTCCGAGCAGGTGAAAGATCGTCTGCTCCTCGTATTGGCAACTTCTAAAGAAATGGCTGTAGGGTAAGCGCAGTGTCCTAGCATGGTACCCAAACAGGCATTGTCCAGGGGTGACTGCCACTGTAACTCACAATTAAGATCTGGCTGTGTGGTGTACCCTTACATACTTTTCACCTAATTCTACTGTTCCACATTGTCGATGTTATAGATCTGGGGCCAAATCACCGCATACGATATCGAGCAAAATTATAGTAATTTTTCATTTTGGTATCACGGCATACGATATCGAATAAACTGTATTGCAATAATATAAAAAAGTTAAAGGTTTTATTTTTTGTATTCCTACTTTTAGGAAACGTATGGTCTTCAATCTATTACATTTTGTTTAAATTACGATCCAATATGCATCGTTTGCCATAATTTAGATGTATCGTAATGTTATTCGATACGATAGTTAATTCGATATCGTATGCGGTGATTAGACCCCTGAGTAATAAGCTCGTAATGAGCGTGATTGTGAGTTGGTCTATTTTCAGATTGTCAAAAGAATCTATGACTGCCTGAGTGCCGACATTTTAAAGCACCTTCGATGTCCTTGAAGGCTACTACGGTGGAGTTTCTGTATTGCTGAGATGGCGACAACTGATTGTTGCTAATTTGGACATTATGTGGATATCTATGATCCTCTCTAGCATTTCAATGGTTGGAAACACCCCGGAAAGGGGTGTTTTTTTTTATTTTTTTATTTACAAGTCTATGAATTACAAATTCTTACAGACCTTTTAAATTGAACTTACAAATAAATGTTCATTAATTCTTCTAGCGATTCCTCGCAATTTGTGGTGGAACATCCATCCGCCTTTTGTACAAGGCTTGGGATTGTCGATTGTTTATAAAGTATTATCCGAAGTCTACATGTATCAGAGGTACTTCTCACGTTACTACAAAATTCCCTCCAGGATCTTCGCTTCGATTTCGTGATGAGATTTTTGTATTTGTTCACTGAAGCTTTATAATCTTCCCAGTTACCTGTTCTTTTAGCTTCGTTGAAGAGTCTACCACATTTCTGTTTTGTCTCCGATAGTTCTGGGTCTGCTAATTTCCCTTTTTACAGATAGTCTGCAAGATCGTTTTGTGGCGTTCTTGAAAGCGTCATTGAGTATCCCCATTGATCTTTCTATGTCCATGGCAATGGTTATGGTCGGGTATTGGGCTAGGTATCTACTCAGGATTTCTGCCCATTTTCCCAGTACGTTTTCCACCTATTGCGATGACATGTGATGGTTACTTACTTTGAAATCTAAATAGCAGTGATCGGAAAAGGAGCAGTCCTGTAACACTCCCCGCGCTCCCAGCTCTCTCCACCAACTTGCCTGGTGGTGGTTCATCCTTGCCATGAGAGCTATAGCTGGGTTGAATCGATATGTGGGATTCTCCTACATTCGTCGTAGCAGTTACAGTATCTTCATCACTATAATCAGATAAAATGAATATATTTATGTGCTTTTTGACTATGATACAGGATCTTACGGTTTTGTTCCCTTAGTTTGCTGCATATATTAGTTCATAGCCCTTCACGCCTAGTCCAAGGATGGCTCTTGTACTAGCACACCTTTGCTGTGATGATGGTTAATTTGTGTAACCTTCATTTTTTATTCGGTGTCGAGGTCAAAGTTGATGATGGTGGCATTCTCCGGATCGGAATCCAGCAGACTGTCCTCATCATTAACTGTGGATTTCTCCAATCCTCCAAAGAACCCTCCAACCAAACTAGAATTTGATTGTGAGCTCCTGTACTTTTTTTGGCTTCTTCATCGGGTTCGTCGTCCATCTTGTCATTTGCCTGATACAGACAGCCTGTTTCTCTGGTAACCGTAGAATACCGAGAATGGCCGATTGCCAGCGCAATGCAATCAGTTTGACTCTGCCCTATATCCCCCCTGCGTCAGTAAACTGCGAAGGAGGATCAATGTTACATTCTACCACCTTGAGGAAATTGTCCAGCAATTTCTGGCTGATCAAACCCCATTTTTCACAGGTGATTGCTCCGTAAGAGTTGCTTCGGTCAACTACAGCCCTATGCAGTGGATTTTTTGCAACCTCACTGTAAGGTCTATTGATGACCACGGAATTCTTCCTCGGCTTTTTGCTCGGGTTAACTGGTTCTTCCGCGGACCGTTGTCTTTTGCATGCTGCCTCGACAGCAGTGGTGACGTACGGATCCGGGGGTTCGGCTTTATATGCCTTGGTCCATGTCAAGCACTGTTTGTCGTTGCTTGACATACAGGGCTGTTCTGCAAATCACTTTTTGTGAAAGTGATTTGAAATCACAAAAAAGGTGTTATGCACATAAAATATTTTTGATTTTTGTGATTTTAAACCGGTAAGCTAACTTGCAATCAATTTGAAATCACATCCTAATTTTTGCAAGTACTTTATTGTAAATTTCATAATTTATTACATTAATAAAGAATTGAATGTGTTTTCTCTTGATTATTTAAATAAAATAATTTATTTTATACGAAATAATTCACAAAATTAAGCAAAAACTAGGTCCTCTCACTTTGTTGCAAGATTTGCTGTACTATTTTGTGACTTGGTTTATTGGTTTATTTTATTTTATCTTTTATATTCAGTAGAAGAAATTAACCTTATTTTGCAAAAAAATACCGCGAATAAAAAAATTTAACCTGAAAATAAAAATATCAGTAAATTGAAGCAAAAAAACAACAAGTTTTTGTGCTTCAGAAGAGTATAAATCACATCGAAAATCACAAAAAAATTGTGATTTGCAGAACAGGCACAAATCACATTTGTGCTTTTGAAACGGCATGTGCTTTGAAATCACGTGATTTATAGAACAGGCCTGATAGACTCCTCGGCTACATTTCCGAGCTTTTCGACATATCGTCTGATATGCTCTGAGTTTAAACATAGTTTTGCGGGAACTAGCATTTTATTCCCGCTCAACCTTTAGTGCAGTCTTGAACGTGGACTCTCTAGTTCGTTCTTTGCAGCAAATCCGCAGTTTTTTCCGCATGTTGTTGGCTTTGCCAGTTTTGAGCTTCCTGACACGTCCAAGCTCAGACTGTTTTTGACCTGTTAGGCACACATATACTTGTTTTTTTTTTTTATATTGGACCAGTACTCAGGGGATGACCCCTTCATATGCAGTGCATTGTGCCAGAACTAGGAAAATAGGTTGTGAGGAGGGGGAAAGAGGGAGTAGTGTTTGTGAACATTTGACTTGAACTTCCCAACGTTATAACAGACAGGAAACACGTCTGCAGGCAACTTATTCCACAGACGAAGAGTACGGCTGAAAAACGAATTCTCTCTGTAATGCGTAGTACGATTTCCCGGGCAATCGACCACAAATGGGTGAGCTCTAGATGAACGATGAACGCGTGCTACGTAAAAATGTGCGTGTTTCGGGAACAAGATCCCTAATCTCGTCAGAGCAAAATCCATTGTAGTATCGATAGAACAGAGTAACGCATCCCACACTGCGTCGATGCTCCAGTGAGTCAATAGCGTTGGATACTCTACTGTCACCGATGAGCTTCTTCGCCCTCTCCTGCACACGGTCGAGTAACCCCAAAATAGACTTTGAGGCACCGGCCCAACATGAGAGTTGTATTCCATTTTCAGTCGGATGTAGGTGGTATAAATAGTAAGGAGATCGGATGGAGTACATCTTACACCGTTTCAAAAAACCGAGGCATTTGAATGCTTCTTTAGAGACATGAAAAATATGATCATTCCAGCGAACATCACACTGTATCTTCATTCCAAGAACATCAAGAGCATCCGATTCTTCAATATTTATACCATCCATGAGTACAGATGAAGAAGCATTTGCTGTAGTTTGTTTGTGCGTCAATAAGCAACACTGGGTCTTACGAGCATTAAAGGCAACCCTGTTTTTACGACCCCATTCAGAGATTAATAGAAGATCACCATTTAGTGAATCATTCATGTTTAGCCTCTTGGCAGCGATCTCTGATAGGCTGGGCCTATAACTAAGAGAGTACGAGTGACAAATGCTGCTGTCATCCCCGAAAAAGTGAATAGGGTTGGAAGTTCGATAGAGAAGGTCGTTGAGGAAAGTAAGAAATAGGGCAGGTGACGAGATTACGCAAATAATCAAAATTGTCTGGTGGCACTCGCACAAAGATTTTGTGTAGGTCAGGATCATAGCAGATCATCATACCTTCCAAAAGAAAAGGTCGAACCCAATATTCCTTTTATTTTCTTCTTTCTTTGTATTATTATCAGCCACTTCTTCCTCTAATATTAAAACTGTTGATGCTATGATGATTGTGTCGTCATCCATGCTTTTTAATAATTAATTATTTCACAAAAGAAGCAATACAGCTAATCAAAGTCAATATTTTCAATATAAAAAGTTCACCAGTAGTGTAAATTAGTTAAAAAAAAATTTTTATCAAATTTCTATCAAACGATTTTTAATATATTGAAAGAATATTTTGATAACATTTTTGAAACGTGTAAAAAGAGCATCAAAATAAATTTTCAAAATTTTGACAAGACTTCAAAATGCCTTCAATCGTGTAAATCTAGCTTTACAAAAGCTCCATAGGCCACCTCAATAAGCAGACTTAACCCCAATTGATCACGTTTGGGATTTAATTATCATTAACTTCAATAACAAGTAAAGTGTCACTTAAAGCTCTAGAAAAAAATCTGGTCAGAAATATCACCTTCTAAAACAGAAAGCTTGGTACTTTCTATGCCACGCCGTTTGCAGGCATTTATTGATAGCCATAGCGGTCCAACGAAGTATTGAAACGTTTTTCTTTTTAATTTATGTAAAATATGTATTAAGCTTTTGCCCAGTTTTATCATATTTTTAGGAATTACAATTATGTTTGCAATGAACTCTATATTTTTTGTTATTGTCTTTGGACTTATGAAATTAAAGAAAACTGTATAAGTTAAGTTTTTCTGAAACGTTTACTTTTCTTTAAACATACAAATTTCGAGGTGTAATTAAACTTAAGTCTCTTAACTGTAGGTAGGCAAGCCTCTGGATTGCTAAGTGTTTCCTTAGTTGTCCCCATGTGAGCTGGTCCTTGTCAGTTACTTTTAAGATGTTTTTATGTATATAACTAAGTCGTGAAGTTTGTGATTTTTTTTTCTTTCTTTAGTTTTTACTTTATTATTTTTACAAGAGCAACGGCTTAATTTTAACATTTACATATATTGAAGATCTCTTAGAGATAAAATATATACGTCGTAATTTTATACTTGAATCTTCTATTATTATTATTTGTTTCTTGTAAAATCTTGTACAAATTGATTTGACGTTATGAAGAAAAATCAACTTAAATTATATATTTGACTTTCCAATATAAGAACCAATAACTCATGTTTTACAGCATTTAACAAATTCAACACTTTCTGTAATATATTCACTGTTATGCAAAGTCGTAACATTTAAGTCCTTAAAAATTTAATATTTTATAATAATATTTATGATAATTTTTTCATAAAATTTTTTTACAAATACAATAAGAAAAAATAATGACATTAAATTAAATTTTATAATTATAGTATTTCAGCTCGATTTCAATTACCATTCATGAACTTTTTTTCTGTAAAAAAAAAAAAAAAACAATTTTTACTTTAAAATGTGGAGTTATTGATTTTGTAGTTGCACAGCACAATCTCCGAAAAGTAGGTTGCATGCATATTATGATTATTAATTTTAGTTTTCGTCGCTTGTTTCGCCATTTATAACTTGATTAAAGAAGGGATTGAGAGCTTTAACGGCCACACCTAGAAGAAAATTATTATATAATTAATTATTTAAAAACGGTACATATGTTTTATCAAACTATAAAAACGGTTCGCCATTTCAGCTTAAAAATACGAATAATTCATAATCACTACTCAAAAAATTGCTTACCAGAGTAACTACCATGACGTGGTGTGAGGACTTAAGGGTATGCTAGGACGACTATTCTCTTTCGAGGGAATTCTTTCTAGGTTCTCATGGCTAAACCTGATTAGGAGTTAACGAGTTTTAAAGCCGGCTTACATAAACCCTCAAACAGGGATGTTATGCGACCCGTGCCCATATAACCGTTATTGTCCCACGGACAATATCTTTATCTTATCTTTTGATCGAAGCAGAATTCTTTGGGTATTGGATAGTTTTAATCCATATAAATCACCGGGTCTAGATGGTATTACAGCAGCTGATTAGAAGGCGGAACTTGTAAAATATGACATTTTCGGCCTGCATTAGGTCGTTGTATACAGCGTGGTATGTGTTATAGTCTTTACTCCGAGAAAGAGAAGCCTTCACGAACCACTCCGAAGGATTTCGGTCCTATAAGCTATCATCCTTTTTATTTAAAGAACAAGTTATCCCTTGCCGTATTTCACACCAGGACACATTTTTTTCGGTGGTATGTGTTATAGTCAGTATTCCAAAAAAGAGAAGCCTTCACAAACCACTCCGAAGGATTTCGGTCATATAAGCCTATCATCCTTTTTATATAAAGAACAAGTTATCCCTTGCCGTATTTCATACCAGGACACATTGTTTTTCGGGGTATAGAGGGATAGGAGTCCCTGGTTTGTTGTAATAAATAACTCTAGGAATTTGCATGACTTATGTTGTGTTCGCTTCCGAAACCCTAACAAGGGTATAAATTGGCAGAATGGCGATCAGCAAAGCCCTCAGGTGATTCCGCTTACAGTTCAACCCGGGCTGATAATGGTTGACGTGCCTACATTGGCTGGAACGTTCTCGCTGTGGTTTAAGCATTAAGGCGCAGGAAGAAGGAGTTAGTATCCCTGATAATTGATAGTGCATGCCAGGAAGAAGGAGTTAGTATCCCTGATAATTGATAGTGCATGCCATAATTGAGTGCAGCGCTTTTTTCGGTGACTAACAACCTTCCGAGGGTCTGTTGCCTTTAGAACAGATAGCTATACCGTAAGGACAGACGCTTTTAGCAAGGGCTGATGCTGTTAGTGGGCTTCGGCCTACCAACTCATTAACTCATGAGGATTAGAAGGAACGAGTTCCTGAACAAGGGGTTACACACAAGGCTAAAAACATGTGGTAAGAATTGCAACTTGTGTGTTGCTAGTAATCTGGGGGCGCTGGTGAATCGTGTATAATTTACTCCGAGAAATTGGTATATCATAAGATAAGGCCGTCAAGGCAGGTGCTGATGTAAATATTTTTCACTGTTGTTACATAAAGCCTTGAAACAGGCAATATATATACACCATAGCAAGTCAATGAATCTAGGTCATTTATGGGAAATCTGTTGAGATTGCGTTACGTTCGCTGACATGGTAGAGAAAGCTCAGAATCCCCGGGAGTACGCTTTATTAGCCCTCCCTAATACACAGGGAGTCTTTAACAATGTCTTACTAAAAGTTATTACAATGTCCCAGTGCAAAGTGCACGTTGATCAGTCGATTGCAAGTTTCATACGGAATTTACTGACCAATGTTGCTTCCCATATGTTGCGAGTAAAAATTTGAAGATTGGTAAAGAGCGGGGCTGCGCAGGGACGGGTTGTCTCCTCTTCTCTGGCCACGTTGCTAGAGGAATAAAATCAAGGGCGTTAGGAACTAAGCCAATTTTTTTTAACTTGGACCCAATGCTCAGCGGAAAGCCCATACAAATGCAGTACGTTGTACTTCATAATATTACGGTGGTATCGTAGCATCTGAGTTTTGGACTAAGGCTTATTAATGCAAGACTGCGTTGAATATACTGGCAGGGGCCTCAACGACGTCCAGCTTAGCTTGGTTTCTAAATACAGGATATATCTAGAAGAAATAAGGCCAGATTCGAAGCAGGAGCTTTTCTACAGGGACAATGCGAAGTGACCGGTAATATAGTACAACGTTAGTAGCAACTACACAAGACAGATGTGAAGTTACTTCTCGAATAGCGAGCCTGACATGACGCAGCAAATCGAAGACTTGAAAAAAATGCTCAACGCTAAAAAATTTCGCACGAATGAAGAGGTTCTCGCTAAAACAGAGTCCTATTTGGAGGCAAAAGATAAATGGTTCCACAAAAGTGGTACTGAAATGTTAGAGCGGCGCTGGAATGATTGCGTTGCTCTTGATGGAGATTACGTTGATGAATAAAGGTAATTTTGAACCTAAAAAAACTGTGTATTTTTTGTTAGGCCCGTGTGTTAAAAAGGACCCAAGTGGGGCGGCATACTTTTTAATGGCTGGTAACCTTTTAAACCTAACCTACGTGAGGCATCGCTATATCAGAATTTTGTAGCATATACACTCTACTCTACTATATGAAATTGAGATTATGGTCACTTCTGGCTTAAAACTAATTTATAGTTTTTAAAGGCGATGTAAATATTTATAAATGAAAACGTTTTTTATCTAGGATTTTACCTTTTCCTGCAGATTGATCCTTCGAATCACGCCACGCTTTGAAAGATTCTTCGGCTATGACATCTCCATCATTGAGCTCACCAAAAATTGCTGCCAAAAGACCTAAGAAAATTTCGTTTAATATGTAAAATAAAAGTTAGAATAAACTTTAAAGAGCTCAAATTTATACCTCTCGGATGTTCTAGACTGTGAACCAACAACTGTATGGCGTATAGGCATTCCAACTCCATTTCTTCCTTGGAATCTAAGTAACGCAGCAGCACAGGTATACAAATCTTTTGGAAGCACGGTATATCTAAATTATTACTATTGGAATCTTTTATAGCAAAGCTTGTTAATATCGTCGTCAAATTTTTAATGAAACTTTTGTCGACTTCTGCAATATTTCCCTAAAACAGCAAAAAATACAATTGAATGTTATAAATGAATATTCATCTTGTGAATATAGTACTTGTTCTGGTAAAATCAACATAGTAAATATTCATATATTATATGTAAAATAGTTTTTATTTGGTCCAATCAATTTATTTTTTTTTTTTTTTTTATATAAAAAATTTGGCATGAACACAAACATTCTAAACTAATTCGAGAGGTTTTTGATAACTTTGTGACATTCCACGCGATATAATTTCAAACGCAACACTGCTGTCAAACTGTCGAACTTTGAGCAACCTGAGTCATTTACTTTGCATTTATTAGCCCTTAAAAGCAGAACAGTAAATTTGTCGTGTTAAATACGGGGTGTCCGCCGGGAAGGTATACTACTCGCAGTAATTCCATTGTAATCCTGGCTGCGTGCGATATGGCACCGTCTTGGTGGTACCACATGTTAATAAAGCCCAAAGCATGTAGTTGGGGCGGTAAAGTGTTTTTTTTTATCATATCACGATAATGCTTCACATTTAGAGTTAGCGTTACGCCGTTTTCATTTTCAAATAAGTAAGGTAATGATTGCTTCTGCCTAAATTGACAACACTTTTAATGGATGTAAAAGTGGCTGATAAATGTTTTGAGACTATTCTGTTTATTCACATATCCGCCCAAAATGAAAATATGCCTTGTCACATTGGATTTTTTCATGAAATTCATGATTGATTTTGATAAAATGTTTTAACGATTAAAATAGGTATATCGAGCATTTTTCCATGACATTGCCACGTGTGTACTTCACGACTACCAAATATGAACTGTCAATACTAATGTTTACCAAAATGGCGGGAAAACAACTTAGTATACCTTCCCGCCGGACAGCATATATTATTTTTACTGTAAAGAAATGCATAATTGTACCCAATGAAAAATGAAATGATTAGTATTATGGAAAATCAGCACTCTCATTTTCAATGGTTAAGAGGTTTACTAAGTTCGGTTGTGGCGTGCCAGCACAAATAGTACGTATATGGCAAAATACTTACGTTTATATAATCTATGATACTGTCCGCATTTGAACCTTCTTTCAATAATTGTTCTATGTGTTCCCCTAAACGTTTGTTACGTTTATCTCTAGATTCTTTCAAATTGAATTCCGGTTTACAATTCTCATTTTCCACATATTCCAATTTCTATATAAATACATAAATTGAATTGTTAACATTAAAGCTTAGATAATCATCACGATATCTTTACTCACATTCGTTTTAATGAATTGATTAACTTCATTTTCATCGATAAAGCTAGTCCACTTCAGTTGATTTTTCTTCCACATATTGCGTGTAAAACTAGGTCCTATTTCTGTGGTGCAGTACTGCAAAAATGTTTTAAGGAATTTTTGACTAAATCTTGGTCCACCGCTTTCACGTAATTGGTTGTTCCACAAGTCATTAATAGTTATTAGCTTCTTAACTATTAATGGGCCTTTATCAAAAGAAAAATATATATATGAATATAGCATATAATACATTTTCAGGAAATGTTTAATGGCAACTATTAAATATATTTTTTTCTTTTTTTTTTTCTCTTACCGCAAAATTCGAACACATACAGCCAGAGCTCAGGGATGTCAATAATCAAGATATTTGCCAGGTCGGCAAACTGTGCATAGGCTAGCCGGAAATGTTCTACGGAAATGTATTTCTTTTCAATTAAATACGCTACAACATTCGCTAAATGTCGCCGACACATTGGACCTACATTTGCTAAATGCAAATAATCCGTCAGTATGTAATACAAAACACCACATAATTGTTTTTCCGTTATTCTCTGCATACAGGAAACTGTTGAGTTATCTATACATTTAGAATTAGCAGCATTTTCAACCATATCAATAACTGCGGATTTTATAACTTTTATATCTAATTCGGATGGTTCTTCAAAAGTGGCAGGCGGCGCACACAATGGCCGAGTTGATTCACTTGTAGCTACATTAAAGTGTTGTTGTTGTTGCTGCTGGTGATGTGTAGCGCTAAAGGCAGAGAAAGACGGTTGTTGTTGTGAGTCGCGGTATAAACCAGAATTTAATGTTCCAGCAGCACTTGGCATGCCAGGCATTTTCGATGTAGTCATTCTAGACAGGGATGACGATGACATTGGCAGCTGGTATTTCGAATGACTAGAAGACTTTTGCATATTTGATGAGTTACCACTACCGATACCACGAACGCCTTGGCTAGCACGAGAAGAAGAGTTTTCTCTTGACGCATGTGAAGAACCAGTTCGTGACAACAATCCTTCAACAGAAATAATTCAAATAAATAAATTTGCAAGTTTTTTTTTAATAAATACTTATTAACTCTTACTATCATGGTCATAGCGATCCCGTTCCATTGAGCCTTTGTTATATGAACCTTTATTGCGAGGATTACCCCGATCTCGATCCCGATCTCGATCAGAACCTCTATTTGAATCTAAAGATAAAGCGGCGAAGGAATTTGATGGCGTCGATGTTGGTTGAGATGCTGCATTATTCCACTGAAAGAAGGCTGCAGCACCCATTTTTTTGTTATTCATATCCACAGCCTTAAATGATTAATTAAATTCGTATTTGTTATTCTTACATCTATTGAGAATCAAATAATTAAATCGAGAATATTTAAATTGAGAAACAAATAATTGGGAATCAAGTTAAATCATTTTAATAATTATCAAATAATACCTCAAATTATGTAAATTAAGTTAAGACAAACCAATAAAAGCAAGCAATAAAACAATTTCCTATGAATTTGTTCACATCATTTTTAGAATAAATTTATTGACCGTTCTCTGTGTTCCGTTGGTATTGACTATAGTTCATAAAGTCATGAGTTACCTGATCATTCAATTACGCAGTATATTTCTGGGAAGCAGTGTTCAAAAAAACTTAACTTACAAAAGCAAAAGTTTGAAAAATTGACTGTTGCTTCGAAGCAGAAGTTTTTTGTACTCTACGAATGATTTTGCTTTTTCTTAAACTTTCCAAGCAACGAGAAGCTTTAAAAAGTCTTTCGATATTTTAAAGAGTGTGGGAAGTTTTATTTTGTTTTAGCTTTTTCCTTTTGGAAAGTAATAATTAAGCAACAGTGTGTAAACCAAAATCAAACTTCTTGCTTGGAAGTAACTGCGCAGTTGTTTTAAAGAACTTATTTGAATATGTTATTCTCTTTTGTTTTCGGCTCAAAAGAGGCAACATACTGCCCAATGAACATAATAGTTGCATTTCAAAAGTATTTGATTCTTATTGTACAAAATATATTTTTACAGTAAACATGCAACAGAAAAGTAAATAATTTTAATAAACATAAGATTGCTTGTATAGCAAAAACCTGCCACTAGGTGGGTCAATTATGTTTCGAAAGTTAGGTGAATTTAAACTATTATATGGCATACTGTCTTCTGTAACCAATCCAATAATGGATCGAAATACAATCTTTTTACTTGTTTTTATTTGAATACTTTGTGTTCTTTCAATAGTAGAACACAAAATTTTTTTTTAACTTTTATTGAGATCTAATATATGTAGTTTCTTCAAATATATTTTTAAATTGCTGATTCGATTATTCATTAATGGAAATGTGCAAATATTTAACTCTGCTTTGCCTATGTCAGATTTATTTTTGAAGTAGCGCTAAACAGCTTTTTTAAAATCATGTGTCGGTATATGCATATAATATCCTGGCTGTTATATTAAATACATTTTGTGTTTGCTGGTTAGCTCTTTCACCAACGCAAACACAATTTATGCTCACTCTACATATGACTTGAAAGTTAAAATAAAACTAAATGAGCGAAAAGAAACTAAAAACTGTTTAAAGAAACTTTTCATTTTGTGTACGATGTTGGATTTATTTCCCAAGGATTTATGTTTGTTGAAAGGGTATGTTTCAAAGAGTTTGGGAAGTGGGCAGTATAGTCCTTACTATTATTATTTAAATATTTAGCACCGGTTACTATTCTTTTTTTATTTTTTTTTTTTATTTTTTTTTTTTTAATGAAACTTTTTTAGCTTTTAGGTAGTTACCCTGTTGGGGCATTTTGGTGATAGCGCCTTGTGAAGTCCCTCACAATTTGCGCATTTGACATCGTTAGATTCCGATGTTTTATGGCTGCCAGCACAGATGGCATTGGGTGGGCTTAGAACGGATTGGTTTTTGGTATTGCCATCTAACTTTTATGTAATTTATTGCTGAATAGTTTTGTCTTAATTCATTAAGAGTTACCGATTTTCTCTCGAAATATACTACATAGATTATCATTTCACCTCTATTTTGTCTTTCTCTGTACACAATTTTTACATCTGTGCATTTTAATCCTTTAGCTAACAGATAATTTTTAATTATGGCAGGATCATATTTTTCTAATCCTAAAAGCACGATTTTAAAAGGTTTATCATCATTAGTAGTATACGAGAAAAATTCGAAATCATAAATTTTCTTTCAGTGCTTTTGACACACTATCATATTCCTTTTTGTTTGTGCAAAATATTTTTAATCCAATAGACATTTTTTTAATTGAATAATCCGTTATTTTTAATGTTCTCATTTATACATGGATTTGTTCTATTTTACATTTAAGTACTGTTATAGGAGGAATTTTCTCTTTAACAGCTTTATTAATTATAACTGCTTCTTCGTCATTATCATCATCATCGATCGTTTTTAAGGGAGCAAAATAATTTTGCTTGCCGATTCTCTTAGAAGAGATTTGCTGGTTTGTTTTACTCATTTTGATAAGCCTTGGATAGTCATCAACATCGTCACTACACAGCGCTCTTTTTAAAATTTTAGATGTTAATTTTTAATTGTGCAAAAACGATGTAAAAGCAACTGTTTGATAAGAAAAATAACTGCAATTTGGAAACTCAACTGAACACCTCGAGTGCAAGATTTCAACTAAATATATATAATATAAATATATATACTATGTAAATAACTATATCTCTATAATGCAAATGATTTATTAATGTTTTTATGTTATTTTTGAACGAAAAACTAAATCAAAATATAAAAAATTAACTGATAACTATTAAAGTAGTCAACGTACGTTAAAAGTCAATTTAAAAACTTTACGATAGATAAGTACGATATGTAAAAAAACCTCATAAGATTACGCGTAATTCAACTAAATATTCACTTGAAAAAAGCAACGGATAACGTACGACGTGTTCTATGTGACCCGGCTTTTACTTAACAAAACACTTAATAACGCTTAAATAATACTTTGATTCTCTATTTTTTAAGTACGTAACATTTTGCTGCTACAAAATTTAAATATCTTGTATTACAATATAAACGTAACTTAATGTGGTATTTACTTACCATTCCAACAAGTTTACTAGAGTCTACCACCAGGGAACGATTTCCTTTTCCAGTTTGGATATGCCATGTGTCATCATTATTTGAATTGCCTGATTGGCTAAGACTACTGGAATTTCCGCCCTGCTGTCGTTTGAGGCTACCGGTATCACCACGCTGACTATGACTTCCGCCATAATTTCTACCATCGGAACGCCCACCACGCTCATCACGTTTGTTAGTAATGCCCCCACTGGGCACTGAGTTCGCAAAGTGATACGAAGTACTCAATTGCTCGGTATTTGCCTCTTTTTCAATTTGTTTCATAGTTTTTGGGGCTTCATTGCGTGTAGATTGCCAATTCTTTTTGCGCAAATCAATCACGTCCTGGAGCATAAATCGAACTCGCGATGAAATTTTGGAATTTTCATTCTTAGACGCAATATTTTGCATTCGCTGTATAACATGATCTAAAGAGTATTTCTGTTTACTGTCTTTGAGGAATGTTTGTTCGAATTTTTGACCAACTGTAGTCAAAAGTTTACATAAACATTCAAGCATATCTTCATTATTAGGGTCTTTCAATAAAGCGTCTATACAGTTATTAATAATTCTACCAGTAAGTATTGCAATTTTGAACAATTCGCCAATAAAACGAACTGTGCCACCAGAACGGCGTCGTATTTTACGCTCTTCTTCGTCCAATTGAGCTTCCAACTCTATCTTTTCATTTGGATCTTCGCAGTTGGCAATTTTTTGTCTAATAGGCTCAAGTTTTTCATCTTTAGCATTGCTATTCGTTACATTTTGATAAAACTCTCGTTCCGTTTTATCTAATAGCGCACTACGGAATGACGCAAGATTAGTTTTTGTTCCACTTTCCATACGTTCATCTCGCGCTTTTACTTCGGATATTAAACGATAACATAAGCTAGCGTAAGATACGGAAAAATTTGGCTCATCGATGGCTTTTTCGAAAACCAAAATCATAACAGCTTCCATTTTGTCCATCGTATCAATCTTTAGTTTGATTATTTCTTCCACAAGAGGCTCAAACTTTTCTGGGGTAAGTTTATTTAATATACCTCGAACCCGCCGAAGTAACTCATCTTTCTCACGTTGTGCCTTTTCATCTGGATCAATTTGGACTTCAGTTGATTTTACTAACACCCTAGGACGCCAAGCGTTATCAGCTTCGTTCAGCTTAACATCCTGATTAAGAGATAGATTTAAATGAATTATTGGTTTTCCGCTGTTACGATTATGGTGACCACTGTCTGCACCTCCTCGACCTGACATGGAACTTTGTTTCATATAATTTTGGTAGTTACCATCTCCACTTGTACTACCTCTCGATCCATTGTAAACGCCATCCACAGATTGTGTTTTCTTATTGCCTCGATTTTGATAGTTTGGCATTAAAGGATCGACAAGTATTGAAGTGTTTTTCACCTTGGGCCTTTTATTGGAAGCCTCCGCATCGCGCAACTGCATGAGTTGCTTTTTATTATACTGTTTTCTGCCATTAGGATTTGATGGCGACCATTGACCCTCATTGTAATCAATTAATAATTCAAATGGCTGCAGCTTATTTGTGTTAACGTCATCTGTCCCACTACTACCGTCGACATTTAGGTCTTCCTCCTTGTTTTCATTTTCTTCTGTACTTTTATCATTTTTTGTTCCTATTTCAGTTTCTGTATCTGCTTCGGCTTTTCCATTTCTTATTGAAGTAGTGGATGGTGTTTCATTACACTGATTTTTTAATGTTAAGTCTGCTGAAATACTAATGTCTAAGGTTTGTTTATTTTCAGGCCCATCTTTCGGTGACACATTTGCTTTATCTATTTCATCACGGACTTCATCCTGCATGCTTGTTGATATATTACTGGGGCTACTAGATTTACGGGTCTGGTTAGTTTCAGTTTCACTTTTCGACACTGCCGTTGGTGTTTTAAAAGGGTTTTCAACAAAATTATCATTCTTTTTGTCTAGTTTATCGTCGCTTTTAATAAGAGTTGTTGTGTTTTTAGTAAGATTGTTGCTTTTATTATTTACAGAATTTCCTTTTTTATTACTGTTATTGTTGACAAGATCATTATTATTTATAACGTTGTTTTCCGTTGATTCAATCAAGGCAGTTGCTGGAGTTATTATATCGTTTCCATTTTTAGCATTTGAATTTTGGTTTTCTTGCTGTTGCTCATTACAATTAATAATATTAATTTCTTTTTCTTGAGGTAATGGTAAGTTTTCTTTTTCTCCTAGTTGCATAGTTTTTACAAATTCAGTTATATTTAAAACAGCAGTTTTTTCTTCTTCACTAGCACCAAAAATTTCTTCTGTACAACTTACTTTTCCTTCCTTTTCCCTATTAATTGAATTGTCGTTTGAAATTTGTATAGATGACTGCAATGATATATTTTCCTCTTCTGGTTTGTCTTTTTTTAATTGTTCTTGTTGTGGCACTTGTTGGTTTGTATAATTTGTTGGAAGCGATTCGTGAACACAATTGGAACTTGTAGTATTTGTTGTTAAGACTTCAGTTACTTGCTTAATATTTTCTTCCGTTTTGCCTAGAATATAAGACATTTAAATTTATTTAAGACACATTTTATTAAATGTTCTGATTATGTTTTTATTAACAATAGATTTGCACAGATTTAGCGCTGGAATTAGATTAGTTAAAACCGATTAGTGTCCACGGAATATACTTTCCATACTGCTCAGACTACGAAACATTTTTCGAACACCCCTCACACTTCAATGGATGTAAGCTAATAAATTGAGTGTTAATGCTAGCAAGACGAGAGCTATTATGTTTCAGACGGGATATCGTACGCAGAAATTTCCTGAAATAAATATTCACACTCACAGTGTTTGAATTCCGCACTGACAATCATAGATGGATGGAGCACCCATAGTGGTCTCAGTGTGAATCCACAAAAAACGGAGCTTGTACTTTTCACCCGAAAATACAATACTCCTCCTTTCAATCTGCCAACCTTAAGGGCCGTTGACCTTAGTCTGGCGGATAGTGCCAAATAACTGGAAATCTATCTTGATTTAAAACTGTATTGGTAGAAGAATGTTCAATTTTGAACGGACAAGGCGGCTGTTGTTGTATGGGGCGCTTGTTTGGTTGAGGGCTTTAGAGAAAACCACCTATTGCAGATTCATAGAAAGGATACTGCGGACGTCTGTTTTGATGGTAACTGGTGCTTCTTGCACTACGCCAACTAAAACAATAATTACGATGATGCATTGGCTGCCAGCTGATCCCATGGTGAAAGAAGTTGCCATGTGCTCGGCAATCAGGCTAAAATCCGGTGGGATGTGGAAAGAAGCGACAAAAGGTCATGCTTCGATACTAGAAGGTATAATGGACCTCCCGGAGTATATTGCTTACTGTACACCAGCTCTGCTGCCCGACAAGAGATTTGACGTGATCTTATCAAGCCTCGGCAGCGAACCAAGTGTAGGTGCCCGGCTTTCTGTTCTATGAGAGCGCTGTATCTAGGCGGACCGATGCTACACGGGCTGGCAGATATATCGGAATGCCGAGTGAACGGACTGGATTGTTTTGGATCTGAACCGTCGGGGGAAGTGTAAGTCTCATAGGTTGCACTTCTCCCTCAGGCAACACAACGGGACCAAAGGGACGCAAGTGAGCTGGTTTCATAAAACTGGCGGCCTGTACAACCTAACCTAAGCTAATATTCAGGGTACGGATATTCAGTTTGTCGATTCTTTCAAATGGTTTGGTGTTCTTATTGACCACCATTTTGCTTTTAATTAACATATTTCGACCTTTTGGGCTGCTCTGTATATAAACACTCATACTCTTGCTTTCTTTTATCAATAATAATAATAGTTAAAGGTATATCTAACCACTTAACATCTGTATTTACATTTTCTAGATTTAGAAGAAATCCCCAAATTATTGAATTATTAATAAACTGCTATTTTCAGCGGTCGTTTCTTAATAGAAACACGTGCTGCTTCTTTTACCCTCTTTTGTGTTTTTATTTAAAACATTTAAGAATATTAGCAGTTCTCACGCTTCGTATTAAAATACTACTATAGAGCTTGTCTACTCGTATATTGGAGATATGGTAAAACTTGGTGAATTTAAAACTTCACAACAAAATTCATAGAATTTTAATTTACTATATTAACGACCTTTACAATACCAAAAACAGTAGTAGATTTAGTAAACGTAGTAAGTTCATTTATTTACAAGTGTGAAACAGCATGCAGATTTGCCGCCATATTTATTTTTTTGCTCTTAGTAAAGTAAATGTACATAAACTTTGTTGAAAATGGAAAACATCAAAAATAAGTTAAAGTGAAAAAAGCTCAAATAAAAGATTGAATAAGCATTAGGTAAACGAGTTCGATAGACCACATCACAGCGGTGTTTGAATATGATAAAACGTAATCCTACTGATTTTTGGAGTCGATTAATAACTGTTGATGAAACGTGGCTACACCACTACACACCTGAAACCAAAAATCAATCGAAACAATGGATGGAATCAAAGAAAGCAAATACAGTGAAATCCGCTGGCAACGTTATGGCCACTTTGAGGAACACGGAATATTATTCATGATGAACACGGAATGTTATTCATCACTTATCATCCAAAAGGATCCACAATTACAAGAAAGTAGTATCGTGCATTATTGGATCAAATGATTGATGCAATGAAGAAAAAACGACCCTATTTAGGAAAGAAAAAAGTCCTTTTTTTCAAGACAACGCGCCGTTTCGCACGCCATTAGATAGGACGCTCAAATTACGTAAAATACACTTCGAATTGGGTGATCATCCACCTTATAGTCAAGATTTTGCTCTTAGTAACTTTTCTGTTTCCAAATTTTAAAGAAGTGATTAAATATTTGGAAGGGTTCCCAAAATCGTATTATTCAGAAGATGTAAAAAAGTTGGAGTATCGTCCAAGTGTATTCAGCTAAAAGGAGACTGACTATCAGGAGAAATAAATAGTTTTTGAAAAAATTCTTCTTAGGTAGCTTCAATATCAATGTTTCTTTTTCAAAATGTGTTCGCTGCTACTGGCTTATTTTTCCATTCCCCTTCCCCTCTATGTTTGCTATTCGCCAGATCGAGTCCAGAGGAGAGCAATTATTGATACGTACATGTGACATCTAGCTTTATTATATTTAGAATATTATTATCTACCGAATTATATATAATAAATGATTAATATATTAAAGGGTTGCACGAGCATTGAAATTCGAGCATATGATCACACTCGTTTCAATTTTATGCTCTGTTCATGCTTGTCCATATCAGGCGTTGCTTATAAGCACAAGTGTTCATAAGCAATAAACAGTAATGAGTGGACAGTTTGAAATGGTCGAAACTTATGAGCATTACTCGTTTTGCTCATAATCAATGCTCGTGCATCTGGTCTTCACAAACAAAAACAGATTTAAAATACGAATATTACACTGAAAGAAATTATGAGTTTTGTTCTTTGTTAAGACGTGCAAAATTTGTTTTCATTCTTAAAACAATTATGAATATTATATCATCTTTGTTTTAAATTCAACAAAAAATGAAATATTTTTTTAGCGTTTAAATATTATAATAAATTTAAAGGAACAAATGGAAATTATTAAAGTAGTTTTTGGTTGTTTATTAATAATAAATATGTGTTTTATTTTTTGTTTGTTTTCAACTTCTCAGTAGTAAAATATACTAAATGAAAAATAGCAAATTATACAGTATTTTTCCTTAAATATTCATAGAATATACGTACTCATTAAATATTTTGTTTTAAAAAGTTGCAAATACCTAGTTTACACGAAACATAAAAATTCATATATTTATATAGCTACACTTCTCAGTGTAGCAAAGCAAAAACGTTAACTCTCTTTAAAATTTACAACACATAAAAAAATCCGCCATATCCCTACTCTGTTGAAAGCTATCAGCTACTGAATGAAATTTGTCTTTTCGCACATGTTCTTTTGTTGTAAATATGGATGCCACTGTCACGAAGAAAAGAAAGCGTGTGGATTTTTTTATAAAACATTTGTAACGTTATAAAATTTCTTAAGTTTTTGATACAAAAATAGCTTTTCAGGAATTATTAAAGCAATGTCAGTGAATACAGTGCGATAGTTAAATTCAAAGATGATAATAATGTAATGTAATGAAGATTAACTATAGGGTGTTTTTTTAAGCTAGATAGAACTTTAAATTGTAAAAAGTAACACAAAAAATTAAATTTTGATGAAACATTTTTTTTATTTGTTTCAGTATACTCTGACAAATCATCATGAATAGACTCACGCTTGAACAACGCTACGAAATTATCCAAATTTACTTTGAAAATCAGTCGTCGATTCGCGCAACTTATAGACGCAAAATTGTGTTCAGCGATGAGGCGCATTTTTGGCTTAACGGGTTTGTTAATAAGCAAAATTGCCGCATATGGAGTGAGACCAATCCACAAGAGACCCTACAGACTCCATTACATCCAGAAAAATGCACTGTTTGGTGCGGTTTTCATGCTGGTGGCATCATCGGACCTTATTTCTTCAAAAATGAGGCCGGAGCTCGCGTTACGGTCAATGGAGATCGTTACCGCACCATGATCAATGATTTTTTGTTTGAAAATATGGATGACATTGATCCGGAGGAGATGTGGTTTCAACAGGATGGCGCTACGTGCCATACGGCGAACGCAACCATCGACTTACTGAAATCAAAATTTGGCGATAAGTTTATTTCGAGAAATGGACCTGTCAATTGGCCTCCAAGGTCGTGCGATTTGACACCTCTCGATTATTTCCTGTGGGGCTACGTGAAGTCACTGGTTTATGCTGATAAACCAGCAACAATTGACGCCTTGGAGGCCAGCATTGTTCGTGTTGTTCGTGACATACGGCCAGCAGTGCTCGAAAAAGTGGCCCAAAATTGGACGTCCAGAATGCGCTTCGTCAAGAACAGCCGCGGTGCCCATATGCCCGAAATCATTTTTAAATGTTAATGTCACGTATTGATCTTTCGAATAAAAAAAAATTTTGATTACAATTTAATTTTTTGTGTTATTTTTTACAATTTCAAGTTCTATCGGGCTTAAAAAAACACCCTATATAAAAATTTTTTTGGTACATATTAAGAAGCTTTTTGGTAGTAAGTTTTTATATCTGGAGCAATCCTGGTTGGATTATTCACGAAGAGAATAAGTAATTACTCAAACAACTTCGTCAGCTGCGTAATATGTTGTAAACTGTGCTGCCATGACCAAAAAATTATTGCAACAATAATTAAAAAAAAAATGTCCAAAAGTGCAAAAATAATTACCAAAATTAATATAAATTTGTTTACTTGGCAAATATAAAAAATGTAATCTAATTTGCATTATTATACAAAATATATTTCCACTTTATAGTTAAATAGTCTTGTAATTACTCAAGAAAGCAAAAATTATGCATATTTGTTTCAAATTGGCTGTAACGATTTGGAATGCCCCCTTTTTAGGACTCAAATTTTTTATATAAACTACTCCTTTTGTTAAGGAAATATGTTAGAAAGAAATAAAAGTTATACTTTTAAACTTAAATCGTCCAAGATTTAATATCGTTAACCGTAAAAAATATCACTACTTAATCAGACGATTTTCTGGTACTAGCAACTGTGTTAAAGAAATGTCAAATATATTGTATGGTCTTATATTGGAATAATCTTATAGTTATAATCTAGTCCAATAGTATAAAGTTTTGTTAACAGCGTTCATATACATATACAGTGAAACTTTTCCAAAGGGACACTTCCTACTGGCATAAATAGGCAATCTTTTTGAACCGATATATTCCAATTTTTCCATACAGTTTTAAAAAAAGTGGCAACGTTTAATAGTTTCGCTTTTTTTACTACGAGCATTAATCGACCATAACCAAACAATAACCGGACACTGTTCGTTTTGATACTGAGCACTGCTCGTTTTTTCAAGTAAGCATTTTGTTTAAATCAACAGTGTTCGTTTCTGCTTCTTGATATTTGGGTATTATCGTTACTCTGTTCAATGTTCGAGCATAGGAGCATACTCAAATATCAAGCATGCCCATGCAACTCTTAATAATATATGGAACTTTACTGAAATTTAAATTAGAAGTATGCTAGCAATACTCCATAGGCTTGTGTATTGCAAGCACAAATAAGTAAATAAATAAAATACACTCGCATAGAAGCATATACAGGAAGTAGCAAACATGGTAAATTTGGGGCATGGTATGAGTGTGTACGTCGGCTGCTATTCTCCTATTATTGATGAAATAATGGACAAAAGATTTTATTTGCATACCTTAAAAGATAATATACATAAATAGAAGTGCTCAGAAACTTGCCATTGAGTCCGACTACTATTCTCAACATGACAATGACCTCAATCACATTGCAGAACAAGTTCACTTGTGGGTTTTGTACAATACCTTCCCCACAATCGACCTAAACCTAATACATCTGTGGTTAGATCTCAGTTCATGGAGCATCATATTACCTCAAAAAAAAAAAAAAAAAAAAAAAAAAAAAACTGCTAAAGCACACACTAAGGACGGATGAAAAAATTGCACCAGAAGTAACAAAAAAGTTTAGTGCATTCGGTGCAAAAACATTTGGAACATGTTATAAAACACAATGGAATAAGTCAAATTGATTAAAACGTTATTTCTTTAATTTTTAATTTAATGCAAGCTTTCTGTTTACTGAAGGTGACTTCTGTTCACCGAAAATCTCCGCAACAAACATGTTTAACATTTTTTTAAATACCAATCAACAAATTTATAAACAGCTTGTGTTCTATCTATATTGGTATCAATATTAGAGGCAAATATAGTGAATAAAACTCAATTATTTGATTTTTTTTTTAAATAATTAAAGATAAATAAGAAAAACATTTTACTTGAAATAGAAGTTTCTTTAAAGTACATTAATTTTTACATTTATTTATATTCTGGGCATTGGAAGCTGTTTTAAAGTTCAAAAAACTCAAATGCTTTTGCCCACCATTTCTCTCCAAAGCCGGTGCAGTAGTGCAGTCTGAAAAGGGATATAAAAACGTGTTTGGCTATTAATTATACAGCAGATGAAATCATTTGTTTCTATATTTGAAGTATCTTTTTATTTTATAACGTTCTTTGCTTCCTGTGTAAAATTAGTGCAGGTCATGCAGGTTTTTTTTTCGTGATTATCTATAATTCACAAGGCAGCTTTACCAGGTAGTGTCATTTTATCTTCGTTTCGTAAGATTGTCAAAATTTTGTTAACAAGGTATATAATTCTGAAAGAAACACATGGACTTTCGTTTCGATTTCAAGCAAGACGGAGTGCAATTTGGCCAACACAATTTCTACCAACAAAATACATGTGATGTTGTTTATCTTGGACCAGTACTCAGGGTATGACCCCTTACATATCGCTCCTTTATTGCAACATAGTCATATCTCAAAAAATGAGCTTTTCGAATTCACAGTGCAGAATTGTTCACAGTATTGCCTTTTATATTGTGCCAAAATTTTATTTAAATTACTTTTAAACTGTTTGCTTTAGGAGATATTTCCTAAAAGTCTTTTCTAAGACTTGTATGGAAACTAAAAGTTTGAAATGTGTTTATCTCGAAACAAGCTTTTTTGCGTTATGATTATGTTGCAATAAAGGAGCGATATGTGTATTGTACTGAAACTAGGAAAATAGGTTATGAAGAGGAGGAAGTGTTTGTGGACTTTTGACTTAAACATATCAATAGTAACACGGAAAGATCAAACAAATGTTCTCACAGCATTTAAAATTTTCGAATTAAATTAGTTAGTGCATATGCAGCTATGGACATATAAATAGCACATGTAATAACAAATACCAAACCTTTGCCAGACTTGATTTTTAACGGTGTTAACGATATGGCAAAATGTGTCATTAATATGTCCATATAGCTGTGCCTTCGACACTGCTCAGACTAACAAGGTACTAAATTACATAGCAAACACATTCAAAAGAAATTAATAATGAACATAAAAAGAGAACACGAACTAAAGTTAAAAAAAATAATAATAATAATAATAATAATAATAATAATAATAATAATAATAATAATAATAATAATAATAATAATAATAATAATAATAATAATAATAATAATAATAATAATAATAATAATAATAATAATAATAATAATAATAATAATAATAATAATAATAATAATAATAATAATAATAATAATAATAATAATAATAATAATAATAATAATAATAATAATAAGTAACATATGTACAAGCATGTATACACAAAACACGAATGACAGTAAGAAACACGTGTGCACAACACGTGTTGTTTTTATTGCAAATACAACATTACCTAGTAATGCTCGCCTTGGTCAGTCAGTTTTACAGTGATACGAACTTTCAATAAGTGTCACATGTTCTTCGTGTGGTACAAAATTTTTTTAAAGATTATCATACCTGCTCAGGAAATTTAAATTGGTTTTGATTGAGAATTTTTATTTCGTTAGATCTTTTTAGCCTCTTCAGATTTTCACCGATTTGCGCTCCAATAAATTTAAATTTTATTATTTTTAAATTAAATTTATTATTTATAAATTAAATATAATTTATTATTATACCCTTCACAAAAATGTTAAGGGTATATAATTATAACCTTATTTCATTACTTAAAAACTTTTGAGCAAAAAAAGTTGTTTACGTTCGCTTACGCAACATTTTCATGAAAAACCCGGTTTAGGCTATATCTCGGGTATATATGGACCGATATCGGAAATTCTCATTTTCCATAATTATATAAAATTATTTTATTAACAAAACTGCTTTTAAGCAAAAAAAAGTTATTTAAGATCGCCTACGCGAAATTTTCATGAAAAACCCGTTCTAGGCTATATCTCGGGTATATATGGACCGATATCGGAAATTTTCATTTTCCATATTTATATAATCTTATTCCATTACCAAAACTGCTTTTGAGCCTAAAAAAGTTGTTATAAGTTTGTGATTCCGTTTGTAATTTCTACAGTTTTTTTTTGCGACCCTATAAAGTATATATATTCTGATTCAGAATTAATCGAAAAGTCGATTAAGCGATGTCCGTCTGTCAGTCTGTCGGTCGTTGAAATACCGTTTCTGAGAAAATCATTGGACATAGAAACTTTTTTCTTTCACCATTCTATTACTCCATATTGCCATGTGTTTGCTATTGAAATTCAGAAATATCGGTCCACGTATAGCTGAGATATATTCAAAATTCCGAAAAAAGCCATGAATTTTTGAAATTTTGTATGGACATTTTTGACAAAAAAAAGTTGTTTGTTTTGCTTCAAACTTCACACACTCATTAAGCAAGGTGACTAAAAAGCAAAAAATTTTTTTTTCAGATATCGGTCCCTATATGCCCGAGATATAGCCCAAATCGGGTTTTTCATGAAAATGTCGCGTAAGCGAACTTAAACAACTTTTTTTTGCTCAAAAGCAGTTCTGGTAATGAAATAGGGTTACATAAATATGGAAAATGAAAATTTCCGATATCGGTCCATATATACCCGAGATATAGCCTAGACCGGGGTTTTCATGAAAATGCTGCGTAACCGAACTGCAACAACTTTTTTGTGCTCAAAAGCAGTTCTGGTAATGAAATAGGGTTACATAAATATGAAAAACGAAAATATCCGATGATATCGGTCCATATATACCTGAGATATAGCCTAAACCGCGGTTTTAATGAAAATGTCGCGTAAGTGAACTTAAACATCTTTTTTTGCTTAAAAACAGTTCTGGTACTGATATAGGGTCATATAAATATGAAAAATTTAAATTTTCAATGTCGGTCCATATATACCCGAGACCGGGTTTTACATAAAAGTGTCGCGTAAGCAAACTAAAACAATATTTTTTTTGCTTAAAAGCGGTTCTGGTAATAAAATAGGGTTATATAAAAATGGAAAATGAAAATTTCCGTTATTGGTCCATATACACCCGAGATATAGCCTAGAACGGGGTTTTCATGAAAATGCCGCGTAAGCGAACTTTAACAACTTTTTTTTTTGCTTAAAAGCAGTTCTGGTAAAAAAATAAGGTTATATAAGTATGGAAAATGAAAATTTTCGATATCGGTCTATATATACCCGAGATATAGCCCAAACCGGGGTTTTCATGAAAATGTCGCGTAAGCGAACTTTAAAAACTTTTTTTACTTAAAAGCAGTTCTAATAATAAAATAAGGTTATATAGGTATGGAAAATGAAAATTTCCGATATCGGTCCATATATACCCGAGATATAGTCCAAACCGGGTTTTTCATGAAAATGTCGCGTAAGCGAACTTAAACAACTGTTTTTGCTTAACAGCAGTTCTGGTAATAAAATAAGGTTATATAAATATGGAAAATGAAAATTTTCGAAATCGGTCTATATATACCGGAGATATAGCCCAAACCGGGTTTTTCATGAAAATGTCGCGTAAGCGAACTTAAACAACTTTTTTTGCTTAAAAACAGTTCTGGTAATAAGATGAGGTTATATAAATATGGAAAATGAAAATTTCCAATATCGGTCCATATATACCAGAGATATAGCTTAAACCGTGGTTTTCATGAAAATGCCGCGTAAGCGAAGTTAAACAACTTTTTTCGCCTTACAGCAGTTCTGGTAATGAAATAAGGTTATATAAATATGGAAAATGTAAATTTCCGATATCGGTCGATATATACCCGAGATATAGCCCAAACCGGAGTTTTCATAAAAATGTCGCGTAAGCGAACTTAAACAATTTCTTTTTACCTTAAAGCAGTTCTGGTAATAAAATAAGGTTATATAAATATGGAAAATTAAAATTTCCGATATCGGCCCATATATATATACCCGATATATAGCCTAACCGGTTTTTTTATAAAAATGCCGAGTAAGCGCATTTAAACAACTTTTTTGTGCTCAGAAGCAGTTCTGGTAATGAAATAAGGTTATATAAATATGGAAAAAGAAAATATCCGATATCGGTCCATATATACTCGAGATATAGCCTGAACCGATTTTTCCAATAACATTTTTTTTGCTGAAAAGCAGTTCTTGTTATAAAAGAAAATAGAGAAAATTAAAATTTCTGATATCGGTCCATATATTCCCGAGATATAGCCTAAACCGGGTTTTTCATGAAAATGTCGCGTAAGCGAACTTAAACAATTTGTTGTGCTCAAAAGCAGTTCTGGTAATGAAATAAGGTTACATAAATATGGAAAATGAAAATTTCCGATATCGGTCCATATATACCCGAGATATAGCCTGAACCGATTTTTTCATTAAAAAATTTTTTTTTTGCTGAAAAGAAATTCTCGTTATAAAAGAAGGTTACTAAAATACAGAAAATAGAAAATTCCGATATCGGTTCATATATAACCGAGCATATTCAGGTCACATTTTTAATATACTATACATATTCGTGAGTATCGTGAAGGGTATTTTAGATTCGGCCCAGCCGAATATACTACACTCTTACTTGTTTTTAAATTAAATATATCTATACAAACACCAGATTGTCCTAGCGTCCTATATAAGTTCCGGTCATGTAGTTATCACTAATTGATCAAAAAATTAAAACGATTTGTTGCCTTTGGAATATATGATTTAATATGAGAGCTCTAGTTGGGTTATAGTGAAGCGTGAAATTATGGGGATTAATGCGATCTGGAGAGTTCTGAAGGACAATTCGGGTGCGTACCCCTAGGTGAGAGGAGGTTGGCTGATATCGGCAGCGTGTCAAACTATAGCTTGTGCAGGTGAGCGATCGGCCATGTTACTTAAACAAGCGATCTCTCTTGTAAACGGGCCATGGAAAGGAGCTAGGCTTGACGTGGTTCTTCTTTTAGAGGTTCCACGAAGATCTAGAGCCATCGCCAGGATACCAGACATCTCTGGTTACGCGGTAGAGATCCTGGAGGTCCTGAGAGGCGGAAATCCTGACTTACCGACCCATGATTGGAAGGTTGTCAGGGTATACGAATCATAGGGCAACAACAGGCATATCACCACCCAGCTGAATCAGGAGTCACTGGCGCCACTTTGTGCTAGAATGGGGAAGATGTATCTGTGTTTTGATGCTATCTTTTTCTGAGTATACAAGGCTCACGCCATGGGCGACCTAGTTCCGGAGGATGTGGGTACCGAATCGGAAGGCATGCCTGTGGATGAGGCTGCGAGTGAAACATCCGGCAAAGACGCCCTCTCTAATTCTGAGTTGGTGGGGAAGTTCTCCGAACATATTGACGTGGACGTCCTCTTGGCCTCTGATCAAGATCAGGATCAAGAGGACGTCAACATCACGGTTATAAAAAAAGCAGATGATGGTGAACGATCTACAGGTTAACTTTTAGCATGCAAAAGCAGCTTCGGCTGCATTACTTCTCCGTCTGTCGGAAAGACAGTGGGAGTTGGTTCTGATCCGAGAAACCTTGCTCTGTAAGGGCAGGGTTTGTGGAAAGAGAGCTACAAGCTACTGTACATGGATCAAGGTAGAATCAGCTCGTGTATAATAGCAAGGAACGATTTAAAACTCTTCATTCTCTCTGATTTCAGTGAAGAAGATTCACTGACGACCGCCTGGGAGACAGATGGAGGTACTTTCCTGGTTGTCTGTAGCTACATGGCCCCGAACCAATCAGGGTTCGCGAGGCTGTAAAAATGGCGGGAGAGAAAAACCTGCCGATAATCATAGGAGCTGATGCAAATGGTGAGTCAATTTTTTAATTCATTCTTTGCAATAATATAGATGTTATGAATGTTGGTTCGAAGCCCACTTTAGTTGTTGTAAGCAAGGGAGGTTCTGGATATTACGCTAATTAGCACTAAGCATTCGGAGTTGATTAGAGGATGGAGAGTATCGTAAGATTGCTCTTTCATTGGGAGGGCTGTGGAGATATTGACTAGGTCCTTCAAATCGGCCATCTCAGGTTCATGCAAGGCTAGTCTGTGTCGGGGTAAGAGTAAACCACCATGGTGGGATCTGGAGATAGCGAAGGCTCGAAAGGAGTCTCGTAGACTTTTTAATGAGGCCAAAAGACTGGGTACCTGGTCAGAGTACAAATCCTCGGTGAAGAAATTCAAGAACTTGATAAGGACTGCGAAGCGGAGTTCATGGAGGTTCTTTTGCGGTGGTCTGGAAAAACCTTCTGAGATTATACAAATTCTATGTATCTAGTACCCGGCCTATAGCAAGTTTCGTTAAGAAACAGTGTGGTAGCTGGACAATCAGTGGAGATGAGACCCTGAAAGTTCTTATGGACACGCATTTTCCTGAATGCACGCCCTTTATGGGAAACTGCATGACCGGTATACACAATGACCAAGGAGATATCTGTTGAGCGAAGCAGAGTCCTTTGGGCGTTGGATAGCTTTCACCCATATAAATAACCTGGCCCAGATGGTATTATACCAGCTAATTTGCAGAAAAATGTGGAACTTATAATGCCATGATTAATACGAATTTCCTCGGCTTGCCTTAGGTGGTCCTACATTCTGCAATCATGGCGAAGGGGTGTTGTAGTCTTTATTTCGAAACGAAGGAAGGCTTCATACACCACTCCGAAGGATTTCAGGCCTATAAGCTTGCCATCCTTCCTGCTTAAAACCTTGTAACTGATAATTGAAATACATCTTAGGATGTCAATTGTTTTGGGCCCTTTATCAACATTTCAACATGCCTATACCAAAGGCAAATCTGTTGAGACTGCGTTGCATTCGCTCGAGGGGTATATACAGGGAACTTTGGAGCATTAGTTGCCTTCCTTGATATTAATGTGTCATAATAATGGCTTTGGAAAGACTGAACGTTCATCAGTCAATTGTGAGTTTCATAGGGAAATTACTGACCGATAGGGTCATTACTTCTAATATGGGGGGAAGCACAATTTGCAGAGTGGGACACAGGGAGTGGTTCTGTCTCCTCTTCTATGGAAGTTAGTGCTGAATTCGTTATTGATGGAATTAGATTTCATGCTGTTTAGGACAGTGGCATATGCCGATGATATTGCGGTTGCTGTGTCCGGTAAGTAACCGGATATACTATCACAGCAACTAGACTCGGCACTAAGGCTTATAGAAGAATGGTGCATAAATAGTGGTCTAAGTGTGAATCCACAGAAAACGGTGCTGATGCTCTTTACTCGAAGATACAAGATTCCATCGTTGGCTCAAACAACCGTAAAGGGGGTTGAGCTCAAGCTGTCAGATAGTGCGAAATACCTAGGTATCTATCTGGATTCCAAACTATCCTGGCAGTGGAATGACCAATCAAGGGCAGAAAAGGCGGCTATCGCCTTATTCTTGTCCAGGAGGTTCATTAGGAAGACCTGGTGAATAAATTCTAGGAATTCCTGCTGGCTATTCGACACGGTTGTTAAGCCCATTCTAACGTATGGAGAGTTTGTGTGGTGGAAATCTTTGTAGGAAACCACCTATTACAAAATTGTAGAAAAGATAATGCGTTCTTCTGCTTTGATGGTGACTGATGGTTCCGGCACTACGCCATCGAAAGCACTTTTCACTATGCTGAACTGGATGAAAGCAGATCTCATGGTGAAAGAAATAGTCATGAATTCGGCTATCAGGATATGGTCAAACGGGACGTGGAAGGTTGCGACATATGGTCATGCCTCAATAATACGAAGAATAGTAAACCTTCCCGAGAATATTGATTACTGCTCACCGGCTCTACTGCCCGACAGGAGATTTGATGTAACTTTATAAGGCATTGTCTCGGAAATTATTGGTACAGATCGTCAAGGGGACCTGCTTGAAATCTTTACAGATGGATCCAAGTCGAACTCTGAAGTTGGTGGGGGATTTTTAACCCCCTTTATGAGAGGAGATGAGTTTCAGGCTGCAAAATGAGTGTAGAGTAACGCAAGCCGAAATCGCGACCATTATGACGGTAGCTAACTGGATATAAGGGGAGGACATCCAAATTTGTACTGATAGAAAAGCTGCACTGTATGCACTAGGTGGTGTCCATACGACTTCCAGGTTGGTTGGTGAATGTCCCATATCTCTAAACAAGATAGCGAGACATTCGAACGTGGAGCTTTTCTGGGTACGAGGGCACAGTGAAGTGCCCGGAAATGTTGTAGAGGACGGACTATCAAAGGCCGGTGTCCGGCTATAACAAAGGGATATAGATGGTATCGTTGGAATCCCGCTTAGGAGCTGTAAGAAATAAGTCCAGCGTCAACTTTTTGAGACCGACGAAGAGAGATGGTCTAGTGAGTTCATCTATCGAGTATCAAGGATGATGTGGTCCAGGAGGACTATTATCCTTAGGGGTCTGCCATGACGGAAGTTGTTTTCTGATGTGGCGGTCCTGACGGGTCATTGCCACATAGAGTCCCAGTCGAGGAGTTAAAATCTTCTGTAGAAGTTGTAGATACGGGGAGGAAGTAGAGAGTGTTGAGCACTCCTTTGTCGATGTCCAGCTCTTCCCTAAGTAAGGGCTTTGTATTTAGGCAGACCGATGGTGTACGACTTGCCGGATCAACTATTATACCCATTAAACACAAAGTTATGGCGTGGTTATAGCTGGTGGAATCCTTGTTCCATATTTTTTTTTAAATTTGCCAAGTCAGTATGTTATCGCCAATAGTAATCATTAGTGCACCAAGTTAATGGACTGTGTGCTTCCTGAAATTCGAGCGCTTGGTATCGATGAGCTCTGGTTTTAACGTGACATCACTACGAGCCATACATCATCTTAAACAATAGCCTTGACGAGAAATTATTTTTGTAAGCACTTAATTACACGTTTTGTTACATTAAATTAACCACCTAGCTCGTGCGCTAGCACATATTTGTACTATTTTCTTTGGGGGCATATAAAGTCTAAGGTATTCAGCAATAAGCCAACTACGATAAATGCTGTGAATATTAATCGTATTATTCGCCACTTCAGATGTGGTTGTAGCCAACATTTGCATATCGTTTTTATGCAGTAAATGCCATAAATTGCCTTTATAACCCATAATATATACTTTAAGTTCACTTCCAAATGTATGCTGTTTTATTTTATTGTATACATTAAACCTCACGATGGATCACCCGATGTGTAACAATATATAAATATTATAAAATTTTTAATATTATTTAATTTTTGCAAAATTTTTCAATTAATGTTTATATAAGAGTCTAATGAGGATTCGATTAAGTTAAAGAAGAAAATAAAAATACTCGCATAAAAAATAAATTCATGCCTTCAGCATGATGTCATAAAAAACTGTTTTATTTTCAATAATTTTACGAAAAATTTGCAATTAATAGGATTATTTAATATCACAGTATAAAACCACTCAAGTTTATATGCTCAACCTTATGTTTGTTGGGTTGTAGCCGGCATTCACACACACACACATATATACATTTGTAGTTCGCACGCACATGTTTGTTTTTGTACTTTTTACTACACAACTGAGTAATTTATAAGGCATGCGCGTAAGGAACACAGAATTCTTAATCGAAAATAAAAAAAAATGTCCGGTTGACAAAAATATTAATAAAAAGAGAACTAAAGCAACATCTTAAAATTATTTTTGCGACACGTAAATGGCACTCGCACATAACCTCAATAGAAAATAATATTTGGATAATTTTAGTGTGTGGTGTCATAATCTAAAGGAACACTTATTATTGTTATGTTTTGTATGCACATTAATTATATTCGTACCATTTACACATTTTGACGACCACTAATGAGTTTTACACATGTAAAAAAATATCTTTTTGTCGAATTTAAATAATCCCAAAAGCGAAAGACGTTTCCTCTGCACCGGTTATACTAATTTATGCACATGAATAAATTATATATAAAACTTTGTTGCAATTTTATCACAGATTGGTATTTATTTATATATATGTATATATATATATATATATATATATATATATATATATATATATATATATATATATATATATATATATATATATATATATATATATATATATATATATATATATATATATATATATATATATATATATATATATATATATATATATATACATATATATATATATATATATATATACATATATATATATATATACATATATATATATATACATATATATATATATACATATATATACATATATATATATATATATATATATATATATATATATATATATATATATATATATATATATATATATATATATATATATATATATATATATATATATATATATATATATATATATATATATATATATATATATATACATATGTATTCAGGTATATATTTTTGTTCTCTTGGCACCAGTTTAAATATTTTGCTTCTATTAATTTTATATTTGGTTAATATTATGTTAAACACAGCTTCTTAAAAATTAAAATAAAAACTGATAAGGCGTATTTGTTCTGAACTTCGCACACGTTTTTTTATTCTTTTCCTTTTTTATTCTTCTTTGCCCTGTTCAAAAGACCACAATAGATGAATGAATAAAAATGTTTGCTTATTGTTGCCACATGATACAACCAAACACTGCAGTAATTGTTGAAAATGTTGTCTGCCCTTTAGTTGGCAATTTTATTTCTTGACACAAGTACAGATTCAGATAAATGTTTTTGCAGCAAGAGAATATGTAAACAGAAATACAATCAATTCCACACGCACACACGTTCTGAGAGATTAAAGGGAAAAATACAAATCAATAAAATATTTCAGTTTTGTTGTACATTTTTACCCTTAAATACATTATTTTTTTATTTTTAACATAAAAATATATACCTATATAATTTTTAAATAATATAAATATTTCTTAATAATTCAGAGCACAATATAGACAAAATAGACAGCTCCAGCAATTTAGAGGCATCACTGGAGCAAGTCGACAGACAGTCTTATTAACTTGAATGTAGAAAATTACAGAATTGAATTTTCATATTGCACAAGATTGAAAAGTTTTAAGCAAGTCCAGTTTACAGTACAAAATGGAAAGAAAAGAAGAAAATTTGAAGTGACAAAATTGGCGGAAACGCATAGTTTTCGAGTTACGGGCCTCTGAAGCTTTGATATATCTGTGCATGAAAATGCGATTCTTCACTACATTTCTCAAAAGATTTAGACAAAATTGGTATCATTCGAAAGCCTCTAAACAGATATACTATGTAAACATTTTTTAATTTCTTAAGAGAGTTTCCTTGGCTTATCTTTTGGCAGTTATATTAAGCTACGGCTAATACTTTTATTCTATAAACTTATATCCTCAAATAAACCAAGCTACATAGATAGGGATGAATCGATACTTATACTCGATACAGTATCGTTCGCAAAGTATCGATACCTACTCGGTCTCGAAGAAAAAGCAGCGATACATACTTGTATCGGTCGATTTCTTCAAACGATTAGCGGCAGGGAAGCACACATAGAACCAAAAATCAAAATTTTTGTTATGAACATGATCCACTGGCTGTAAGTCAGGTGTCTGAAGCGCAGATTTTTTAAGAGCAGGAATTCTATCATATAATTATTCTGCTACATTCACGCAATAGTTTGTCTGGTAACTGTCTGAGACAATCAATGGAGGAATAAATACTTTATAAGCTGTGACAAAGTGACATAATTCTGACGTGCAGTTTTTATACCCTTCACAAAAATGTTAAGGGTATATATAAGTTTATGATTCCGTTTGTAATTTCTACAGTTTTTTTTTGCGACCCTATAAAGTATATATATTCTGATTCAGAATTAATACCGTTTCTGAGAAAACCATTAGACATAGAAACTTTTTTCTTTCACCATTCTATTACTTCATATTGCCATCTATTTGCTATTGAAATTCAGTAATATCGGTCCACGTATAGCTAAGATATATTCAAAATTCCGAAAAAAGCCATGAATTTTTGAAATTTTGTATGGAAATTTTTGACAAAAAAAGTTGTTTGTTTTGCTTCAAACTTCACACACTCATTAAACATGGTGACTAAAAGGAAAAAAATTTTTTTCCAGATATCGGTCCATATATACCCGAGATATAGCCCAAATCGGGTTTTTCATAAAAATGTCGCGCAAGCGAACTGAAACAACTTTTTTTTTGCTCAAAAGCAGTTTTGGTAATGAAATAAGGTTATATAAATATGGAAAATGAAAATTTCCGATATCGGTCCATATATACCCGAGATATAGCCCAAATCGGGTTTTTCATGAAAATGTCGCGTAAGCGAACTTAAACAACTTCTTTGTGCTCAAAAGCAGTTCTGGCAATGAAATAAGGTTACATAAATATGGAAAATGAAAATTTCCGATATCGGTCCATATATACCCGAGATATAGCCTAGACCGAGGTTTTCATGAAAATGTAGCGCAAGCGAACTTAAACAACTTTTTTGTGCTCGAAAGCAGTTCTGGTAATGAAATAAGGTTATATAAATATAGAATATGAAAATTTCCGATATCGGTCCATAGATACCCGAGATATAGCCTAGACCGGGTTTTTCATGAAAATGTCGCGTAAGCGAACTTAAACAACTTTTTTGCTCAAAAGCAGTTTTGGTAAGGAAAAAATTGTATATAATTATGGAAAATTAAAATTTCCGATACGGTCCATATATGCCCGAGATATAGCCTAGACCGGCGTTTTCAATAAAACGTCGCGTAAGCGAACTGAAACAACTTTTTTTGCTCAAAAGCAGTTCTGGTAATGAAGTAAGGTTCGCCTACGAGACATTTTCAAGAAAAACCCGGTCTAGGCTATATCTCGGGTATCTATGGACCGATATCGGAAATTTTCATTTTCTATATTTATATAACCTTATTTCATTACCGGAACTGCTTTTGAGCACAAAAAAGTTGTTTAAGCGTTTTCATAAAAAAGCCGGTTTAGGCTATATCTCGAGTATATATGGACCGATATCCGAAATTTTCATTTTCCATATTTATATAACCTCATTTCATTACCAAAACCGCTTTTGAGCACAAAAAAGTTGTTTAAGTTCGCTTACGCCATATTTTCATGAATAACCCAGTTTAGGCTATATCTAGGGTATTATGAACCGATATAGGAAATTTTCATTTTCTATATTTATATAACGTTATTTCATTACCAGAACTGCTTTTGAGCACAAAAAAGTTGTTTAAGTTCGCTTACGCGATATTTTCATGAAAAACCCGGTTTAGGCTAGATCTAGGGTATATATGGACCGATATCGGAAATTTTCATTTTCCATATTTATATAACCTTATTTCATTACCAGCACTGCTTTTGAGCATAAAAAAGTTGTTTCAGTTCGCTTACGCGACATTTTCATGAAAAACTCGATTTGAGCTATATCTCGGGTATATATGGACAGATATCTGAAAAAAATTTTTGTTGCGTTTTAGTCACCATGCTTAATGAGTGTGTGAAGTTTGAAGCAAAACAAATTTTTTAAATTTCCATAAATTTTGGATATATCTCAGCTATATGTGAACCGATATTACTGAATTTCAATAGCAAACCCATGAATCGATGGGGCAAAAGAATGGTGAAAGAAAAAAGTTTCTAAGTCTAATGGTTTTCTCAGAAACGGTATTTCAACAGCGGACAGACGGACATCGCTTAATCGACTTTTCCATTAATTCTGATTCAGAATATATATATACGTCATAGGGTCGCAGGAGGAAGACGGATTGGGATATGCAGGGCAAAATTCTCTCAGATCTTCTTCCGGATCGTCCGACCATACAGGAGTGTGAGGACATTGAGAGAGGTGTGGAGTAATTGACTTGGTCTTTCGAAACGGCCATCTCAGGTTCATGCAGGGCTAGTCTGTGTCGGGGTGAGAGCAAAACCACCATGGTGGGATCTTGAGATAGCGAAGGCTCGAAAAGAGTATCGTTGACTGTTTAATGAGGCCAAAAGACTGGGTACCTGGTCAGAGTACAAAGCCTCAGTAAATAAATTCAAGAACCTGATAAGGAATCCGAAGCGGAGTTCTTGGAGGTCCTTTTGCAGTAGTGTGGAAGGAGCTTCTGAGACTAGTAGGCTTCGCAAAATCCTATCTAGCACCCAGCCCATACCAAGTTTCGTTAAGAAACAGTGAGGTAGCTGGACAACCAGCGGACATGAGACGCTAGAAGTTCTCATGGACATGCATTTCCCTGGATGCACACCCTTTATGGGAGACTGCATGACCGGTATACACAATGGCCAAGGGGATATCTGCTTATCTTTTGATCGAAGCAGAATCCTTTGGGCGTTGGATAGCTTTGACCCATATAAATCACCGGGTCCAGATGGTATTATACCAGCTGATTTGCAGAAAAATGCGGAACGTATAGTGCCATGGTTGATAAGGATCTTCTCGGCCTACCTTAGATGGTCCTACATTCCGCAATCATGGCGAAGGTGTGTTGTAGTGTTTATTCCGAAAGGGGGGAATGCTCCACACACCACTCCGAAGGATTTCAGGCCTATAAGCTTGTCATCCTTCTTGCCTAAAACCCTGGAACGGATAATTGAATTACATCTTCGAATGTCAAGTATTCCGAGCCATTTATCAGCATCTCAACATGCCTATACCAAGGGCAAATCTGTTGAGACTGCATTGCATTTGTTCGTGTGGTATGTAGAGAGAGCTCTGGAGCAGGGGGAGTATGCATTGGTTGCCTTCCTTAATATGGAGGGGGCATTTAATAATGTGTTGCCAAGGGCCATAATAATGGCTCTGGAAAGGCTGAACGTTCATCAGTCCATTGTTAGCTTCATAAAGAATTTACTGACCAATAGGGTCATTACTTCCAATATGGGGCGAAACACAATTTACAGATTGGCTAGAAGGGGCACTCCACAGGGAGGGGTTCTGTCTCCTCTTCTATGAAATTTAGCTCTGAATTCGTTATTGATGGAATTAGATTGCATGCTGTTTAGGACAGTGGCATATGCCGATGATATTGTGCTTGCTGTGTCGGGTAAGGACCCGGATATACTATCACAGCAACTAGGCTCTGCACTAGGCCTTATAGACGGATGGTGTACAAATAGAGGTCTAAGTGTGAATCCGCAAAAAACGGAACTTGTTCTCTTCACTCGAAGATACAAGACTCCATCGTTTACTGTACCAACCGTAAGGGGGGTTGAACTAGTGTTGTCAGACAGTGCGAAATATCTGGGCATCTACCTAGATTCCAAACTATCCTGGCAGCAGAATGGCAAGTCAAGGGCAGAAAAAGCGGCTATCGCCTTATTCTTGTGCAAAAGGGCCATTGGGAATACCTGTGGAATAAATCCTAGGAACTCCTGCTGGCTTTTCAGTACGGTTGTTAAGCCCATTATAACGTATGGGGCGCTTGTGTGGTAGAAGTCGTTGGATAAAACCACCTACTGCAAAATCGCAGAAAAGATAATGCGTACTGCTGCTTTGATGGTGATTGGTGCTTCCAGCACTACGCCATCGAAAGCACTTTTCACTATGCTGAACTGGCTGCCGGCTGATCTCATGGTGAAGGAAATAGCCATGAATTCGGCTATCAGGCTGTGATCAAGCGGTACGTAGAAGGAGGCGACATATGGTCATGCCTCAATAATAGGAAGAATAGTGAACCTTCCGGAGAATATTGATTACTGCTCGCCGGCCCTACTGCCCGACAAGAGATTTGATGTAATCTTATCAGGCTCGTTCTCTGAGACGACTGGCACGGATCGTCAAGAGGACGTGCTTAAAATTTTTACAGATGGATCCAAGTCGGACTCGGGACTCGGTGGGGCTATCTTTATCCCCTTATATGAGAGGAGGATGAGTTTCAAGCTGCAAAATGAGTGGAGCGTAGCGCAGGCCGAAATTGCGGCCATTATGAGGGCAACTAACTGGTTAAGGTACTACAGGATATACGGGAATGATATCCGAAATCGTACTGATAGCAAGGCTGCGTTGTATGCACTAGCTGGAGTTTATACAACATCCAGGTTGGTTCGTGAATATCTCTAAACGAGATAGTGAGACATTCGAACCTGGAGTTTATCTAGGTACGAGGGCACAGTGAAGTGTACGGTAATCTAGTAGCGGATGAACTGGCATAGACCGATGTCCAGCTTCAACAAAGGGATATTGATCGGATCGTTGAAATCTCGCTTGCGAACTGTAAGAAACAAGTACAGCGTCAACTTTTTCAGACCGCTCAAGACAGATGGTCTAGTGAGGATGCCTGTCGAATATCAAGGCTGACATGGCCCAGATATGATAACAGGAGGACTATCATCCTTAGGGGCTTGCCCCGACGGAGGTTGCGTTCTGCTGTGGCGGTCCTGACGGGACATTGCCACATAGCGACACAGGCAAGGAGGTTAAATTTTCCATTTAATGACTTCTCTAGAACTTGCAGAGACGAGGAGGAAGAAGAGAGCGTTGAGCACTTTCTCTGTCATTGTCCAGCTCTTTCTTATATAAGGGCATTGTACCTAGGCAGACCGATGCTGCATGATTAGACGGATGTTTCGGAATGCTATGTACGTGGATTGGACTCCTTTATCCGATCCTCGGGTTGGTTCTAAACCAGTGATATGTAGATCTACTGAGATACATATCATATCCAGGCAAGTTTGTCTAAATATCTTGAGAAATGTAATGAAAATCCGCGATTTTGTGTATATTAAAACTTCAGAGGTCCATAACTCGAAAACTATGAGCTTCCGCTAACATTTTTATTTAATGTTTTCTTCTTATTTTAAATCTTCTAGCCCCCTACAGATATATTTTTTTATTTTGGAGGACTGAGCGTAAACTGGACATTATCGATATGGTCATACATGGTTACATGACCGATATTATGTAAAGATTTAAACACATATTTCAAAACCTGATATTCGTGAATCCCATAGATTCCCAAAACTGTTTTACAATCATTTTTATATAAACAAGTTATGGGATATAACATTTGTAAATTATAAACTATTTTTAGAGCTTTATTTACTTATGTTAACATTTGCAACGATTGATACATCATCAATTTAGTTTTCCGCTAAGTATATTGTTGAACTTGTGCGAACCTGGAGCAATCTTCTTTTTTATGTCTATTATGTACAAATCCAATGAAAGGCTTCTCTGCAGTGTAATTCATAGATGCCTAACTGAACTTACTTTTTCTGAGATTGTATTCCAAATTTGTACCGTGACATTAATCAAGCGGATAAAGTTAGATCTAAAACGAATTAGCTTTGTATTACCTGGGTTAAATACCATCCAATTTAGGCGCACACATTTAAAAGTTAGTGTCATGTCACGTTCGATGTGCGTTCTTAGAACAAAGTCAACCATAAATGGTAAAACAGGACCACATCGTCTGCAAATATAAATTTTGTCCCCTTGGTTTTAGATTTCTTACATCATTAATGTAAATAGAAAATAAACGTGGACCCAATCCACTTCCGTGAGGCCCTCCATAGTTCACAGCACCAAAAAAACTGTTATCTTCATTGATCTCAACATATTGTTTTCTATTTGAAGAATAACTTTTAAACAATAGCGACATTTTCATTCATTGTCGATTACGCGACATTTTCATGAAAAATCGGTTTAGGCTACCTATATCTCGGGTATATCGGTCTAATCAAAAAATAAACTTAACTTCAAATTTCGTGAGTTACGTATGTTCGATTTTCGCATTTTTCCCCCCGTTACGTTGGTACACATGTCTGTTATATATGTTGGCAATATCAGCTATTTCGAAATGTCAGTTTGTTTTTGACAGATAAAAAGGTTAGACGTGTTTTGGTATGCTCTTCGATTTTTTACTAAATTTTGAGCAAACACAGCCTTGTATGGTCATAGCTCCGGAGCTGCTGAACACCGCCTAAAAATACTAGATGGATATCATCAGCATGCAAATAGGCATCCGAGGTAGGTAAGTTTACCGCATTAACGAAATCATTCACATAGAGCATAAAAAAAGACCTAGGATACAACCCTGAGAGACTCCACTGTTACAGAAAAGTTTCGATAAACAGCAGCAGTCAGATGTACGAAGCTGAATTTCTTAGTACATCGGCCGCTGCAAAACTAAAAGTAAAAGCTGAAAGCAACAACCAACACAATGCAATGTGTGCCTAACGTGCCAAAAACATCCTGCAGACTACTCGGACGTGCCAAGGAGCTCAAAACTGGTAAAGCCAACAACATCCGGAAACACTCCGGATGTGCTGGCCAGCAGAGAGGGAACTGGAAAATCCACGTTCAATACAATACAAAAGGTGGAACGGGAGGAAAACCCCAGTTCCCGCAAAACCATCTTAAAAATCAGAGCGGCTCGACGATATCGAAAAGCTCGTAAATATAGTCTATGTCAAGCAATGAAAAACAATGCTTGGCATGGGCCAAGGCATATATAGCCGAAAACCCAGATCCGGACGTCACTACTGCCGCCGAGGCAACTTGCAAAAGGCAACGGTCCGCCAAAAAACACCTAACACGAGCAAAATAGACCTTACAGTGAGGTTGCAAAAAACCCACTGAATAGGGCTATCTGCCAGGCAGATAGCACTAAAAACCGCGATCAGGCTGAACGCGACAGGAGCATGGACATACAGACCGTGGGGACATGCCAATATACTGGAGATTGGAACGGACTTAGTCCCCGATCTAATTGTCTATTGCAACCCCAAACCATTCCTTTCAAGGAGCTTCGGCTACCAAATGGATGGGACCAGAAGGGGAGAAAGGGTTGGGGGTGACGTTTACATAGAAGAATTTAACACTAGAATATCCTTCAGACTATCAGACGGATGCAGTGTACTTCATTCCAACCTAACCATAAAATGGGAACGTGGACATGGGTCCAAAAACGACAACAACATCGCTGACGACTTAGCCAAAAAAGGGACAGCCCTAGAGGATAAGGATATAGATCCCTTTTGCGGACAACCTTTATCAGCGTGCTGGAAAAGTATAAAACCCCACACGCTGGAACGCGCCCAAGAAAAGTGGCACACAGAGCCCACATGCCTTATATCAAGAAACCTGTGGCCGCACATTCACTTTAAGAGAATATGGGAGCTATTAAAACTGCGCAGATCTCACCTAAGTGTGACTGTAGCAGTCACCACTGGACATTGCCCGTTTGGCAACCATGCCAGGAGACTAGGCCTACCCTATAACGACTATATCTCTGGTATATATGGACCGATATCGCAAATTTTTATATTCCATATTTATATAACCTCATCCTATTACCAGAACTATTTTTAAGGAAAAAAAGTTGTTTAAGTTCGCTTACGCGACATTTTCATGGAAAAATCGGTTTATCCTATATCTCGGGTGTGTATAAACCGATATCAAAAATTTTCATTATCTGTATTTTAATAACCTTGTTGTTTCTTATGGAAAAATCGGTTCAGGCTATATATCGCGGGTATACGAGTATATAGACCGATGTCGGAAATGTTCATTCGGTTTTTCCTAACTTGCTTTTATAATCAGAACTGCTTCTAAGCAAAAAAAAAAATGTTTTTCATTGACAAATCGGTTTATGTATGGACCGATATCGAAAATTTTCATTTTGTGTATTTTAGTAACCTTTTTTTATACGGAAAAATATGTTTAGCCTATATCTCTGGTATATATGGACCGATATCGGAAATTTTAATTTTCTCTATTTGGTAACCTCCTTATATTAACAGAACTGTTTTTAAACAAAAAAGAAGTTGTATAAGTTCGCTTAAGCGACATTTTCTTGAAATCGGTTCAGAGTACCTCGGGTATACATATATGGACCGATATCGGAATTTTCCATTTTCTGTATTTGGTAGCCTCCTTATATTACGAGGACTGCTTTTAAGCACAAAAAATTGTTTAAGTTTGCTTGTGCGACATTTTCCTGAAAAAATCGGTTTAGGCTATATCTCGGGTATATATGGACCGATAATGGAAATTTTCATTTTGTTTATTTAGATAACCTTATTTTATTACCAGACTTGATTTTAAGCAAACAAAGTTGCTTAAGTTCGCTTACGCGACATTTTCATTAAAACCGCGTGCTAACTTCCAAGATTAAGGAAATTGAGAGACAACAAATATGTTATTAATCAGGTAGAGTAGATAATTGGAAATTAGTGGGAAAATTAATTTTAAAAATTTTATAGGAATTTTATCATGTCCAAGAACGTCTTCAGGGGGTGAACGTTCACGTCCAACGCAGCCTAATTGTTTTAAGCGTTGTTGTGCGTTATTAGATTCGTTAAAAACTCTTTTACCATAATTTCTTCGAATTCTCCTTAAAATAGATTTAGCTTTATTTCTGTACCTGCAGTAAGTATTCCAATTAGACTTTGAGGCGACATTCAGGTAAGCTGCATAAGCCATATCACGTAGTGATCTTGCTTGAATAACTTCTCTCGATTTCAACCAGTTGGTGTTCCAAAATTTAGCCTTGTATCTGACAGAAGGAACTAAATCATGTAGCTCTTGTATCATGTCATCCAACGTTGAAAGCTGTGAATTCACATCATTGGTGCGGAAAATATTTGATATATCGAAATTATCAGCATATTGAATTAAATCATTGTAATTTGTCCTATTATAGTCTCTGACAACAGTAACCGCATATTATTGACTATTTCACTTTTTCAATCTCAGATTAAGAAAACTTGAAAAAAGTGTCACTACGGCTTTACTCAGTTGAAATTAAATACTGTACATTTAAATCTACTACGCAATCCTGAGGCTTATACGGAGCTATGGAATGCAATTGTGAGGTAAATTCTCGGCATAAAACATTGAAATAATTCAAAGGTGTGAAAACAAAATTATTAATACGATTACTCCAGTTCCACGATGTGTAGAAAAACTTACGATTTCATAAGCACCCAAGTGTATCTTTAGTAAAAGATAAATTTTTAAAGTGCGCGGAAAGGAAAGTGAATAAACTGGCACTTCTCCCAAATCATCTATCACTTAGCATATTTAACTTTACTTTTACTTAATTGAAGTTAAAAGGTCAAAATCAGGAATAAAACCTAATATAACAATTTTGTTATTGTAAATGGAAACTAAGCCATTTACTGCCTGACCCACGATGTCATTCGACAAAAACAAACTTTAAAATGTTGTTTTTTGTTTGCATGTATTTATGCGAGTGAGTGAAGTCAAGTGACATCGTGGGCCACGCAGTTAATATCATAAACATGCAGTTTCAATTTTGTAGACTATTTGACAGAACCCTATTGCCAATTCAAAATTATCATATATTTTTATATTATATACTATTTGAATAAGCTTATTCAAGTAGTATATGACTTAAAAATATATGATTTTGAATTGGCAATACGGTTCTGTCAAATAGTCTTTCAAATTGAAACTGCGTGTTTATGATGTTAAATAAATTTGGTATGAATTTTAATTTCTTAGCCGTCTGCTAAAATTTATTGTAATATTTTTGAATGCTATTTGAGTTTAGTACGCAGAATTATTTAAAATGAAAAGCTTAACTTACCTTGGACAATGTGTTGCTCATGTTTTACGACGGTAACATTTTGTGATCTAAAAAAATAAAAATATTTTAAAAATTATATTAAAACGTGTTAAATTGCTTATAACAAATAACTATTATATTCGAACCCGGAAAATTCTGAGGACTGGATTTTATTTAATTAGTATTAGGTCATAAATTATGAATATCTTCTAAATGTCATAACAAAACATGTTCACGTCAGAGAAGATAATTGGAATATCTGAGGCCACAAACATAAACCGCTTATCTCGACTTATGACAGTAATGAGTATTGTATATCACCAAAATTCCAAAATCTTTATTCTCCCGTTTCTAAAACTTAATTAGATTTTAAGATACAAAAAAACACATTTCGATTTAATTTACAAAATTATTATTTTTTAATTGAGTTTATTTACTTTATTAGCTTCTAATATTCATACCAATTAAAGAATAGGTAAAAAGGTGTAAAGAAAAGTAAGAAATGATAGAAATAGAAAAATTCAGTCAACACCAACAAACAGAATTTTAAAAATTTTCAGCCTGATTTTTTTTTAGTTTGTAATGAAGATGTATATTTTCTTTTCTTTAACATCTCGCAAATTAATAGCATTTTAATTACCAACAAAATATTCCGGTGAACAACATAAAGAGTACCAAGAGCTAACATTACATCAATTAAAAACAACTGTACGGTTTGATTTATGGGCTTTTAGAATCATTGGTCCACATTCTTCAAAAATGAGGCAAATCAGAATGTTACCGTCGATGATAACTGTTATCGCATTTTCTTAATTGACTATGCGCTGCATAACATTCAAGCGCGTGCTCTCCCTGGTCCAGACTTGTGGAATGCTAGGTATAATGAAATTCTCAGGATAGATATGCCAGACGACATGTTCCTGATGCAATAGCTGCTATAATAAAAGCATGGGAATAGGAAGAGCCACAGAGAAAACACGGACGATTCATGGAGACTAAAACATGGCTATATACACGCGGAATACAAAAAGCTACTCAAGAAATCGAGGATTTTGTTTCAACAGAAAAGCGAATCCTCATTGAGATGGATTTGCATCTTGGGGATGTGGGTACACATGTGAACAAATCTTGAAACAAGTTTAGCAAAGCGGCAAAGATAACATCGCACCTCATGAATCTTTTGATCAGCGAATGTTGGTGGCCTCCTACCAAGTAGGCGAAACCTACTAACGGAAGCTTGCATTATCGTCCTTCTCTAGGGAAGTGAAACAGGGGCACCTACACTAAAGAAGGAAATTAGGGTAAAAACAATTAGAAGCAATCTCAGGGCTGCAACATTCGAGAAATACCGCAGCTCATTGCACAGTTTATGCAGGGAAGTGAAACAGGGGCACCTGTTTCACATGCAAAACAAATTATTATGTTCACGAAAAAGTTTTTGTAACTCATCAATGCTCGCAACACAGTTTATGCAGGGAAGTGAAACAGGGGCACCTGTTTCACATTCAAAACAAATTATGTTCACGAAAAAGCTTTTGTAACTCATCAATTAAGTTCGAAGTTAAATAGGTATGTTCTGTTTTAAATACCTTTAACGCTTTTAAAATAAAGTTTTTATCACAAGGTGTCAGTAATCATACAGTAACAACACCATCGGCAGAATAATGAATACTTTTATTATTTTTGCTTTGCAACCGATGAATAAGTTGCCCTTCTATCGTGATAATTTAAAGAAAACTGGAGATCACGTTGAAAAAACTATGCAAGTTTTCACCAGTGGCTGTGTTCTGTAACTTTGGCGAGAAGTTCTCGCGTCGAAAACTTGTGAAACAAATTATTCCCTTGTTTCTCGAGAAGTGAGAAAAAACTGCGTGAGCGCCAGCCACAATTAGTACCGCCGCCGACCAAAAATTACTAAAGTTAAGAAATTTTGTTCGACGGCGTCATATTATAACCGCCGGCTATTCTAGAAAATGTATGGTATGGCTCTAACGTTTACATTTTATTTACAAATACATACTTACATACATACTTATGCACAAAATTTTGTAAAATTAAAAAACAATTGCAATTTGTGAATTCTGAAAAAAACATTATAAAAGTATTACAATATACTTTGTCCGGTCGAAAATTAAAATTGTAGAAATTTCAAACTTATATAAGTATTACCTTAAAACTTGTTGTGTGAAGGGTATAAAAATTAATTAAAAAGTTAAAATAAACAGAAATCATTCTAAACTGTGTAAAAAAATATATATACATATATCAAACTTAATATGACAACAAAATACTTTTTTTTAACCTTATTATTTAGTGATGATTATTGTTATTTGAAATACTATCTCACAGCCTTTTTATTTGCGAGAAATAATGACAGTTGAAGGCGAGAAATTTTTTCGCAAAAGTTTTACAGACACAGTTTCTTTGTAAAATGGCGAGTAATTTTATTACGTGACAGCTATTACTCACCAAAAAAAAGTTATAGCTACAGTTTAGTGAGAAAAGCAGCTGTTTGTTTCAACTTTGTTTCATTTCACATGTTTCAGTCGAAAAGTTTCTCGTGGCGAGATTTACAAAACACAGCCACAGGTTGAAATGGAAATCCATGAATAGATAGGTCACTTGCGATAATTGAATTGAAATGTTTTGATGATTGCATTTTTAATCTTTCTATTTGCGCTCTCATATATGTGAATACAACCGCTTCTGCTTCAAGTTTTGCGACTCTTTCAATTAGATCTCTTTGCTTGTTTTTTAATGTAATATCGATCTCAGTTAATAGTCGTTCTTCACCTTCTTTAACAGTTGCCTTATTGCTTTCACCTAGTCTGGACTCCCATTTTCTTAATAGAAGACCAAATTGTGAGATTTGGCAGTTCATAACCTCAGTTAATTTTAGTATTTTAATTAAATTACTTTGCATGTAGCAAAGTAATTTAATTTTGGTTTTCTTTTTGTTTATTTGCTTTGCAGTTATATTTATTTATTAGTTTTTTATTAATTATCTCTTTCTGTCTTCAAATTTAATACATGTGATTGTTTGCGGAAGAAGAAATTATAATTGATTTGTAAGTGCATATTTTTTTTTGTTACAATACCGTTGAAAATTTATTTTGATTAATTTCAATAAGGTTCATTGCACTTGGATTTTTTTTTACGATTATCCAATCGTTTTTGCCTAAAAGTTGCTTTCATGTAATAAAGAGTAGAGTTCTTACTTACTTATTTTATTATTATTAAAATTAAAATTTATCTTCTTCTTTGTTTATGATATACATATGTGATAATATGAATTGTTGTGCATTTGAATATGTTCCAAGAATGCACTTTGTATATTTTTTAAAAGTCTTTGTTAAAATTTGTCTTGATTTTTGTTGAATTAGAAAAATGTAACTGCACGGCTACCAAAACACGTCCAACTTGCTCAAGCAATTTATGTTTCTTTTTTAGCTGCAGCACAATACTGCATATATAGGGGTTATCCCCTCAGTACTGGTTCAAGACTTAAAAAAAATCGTTGGAGAGATGTTAACGAGTGAGTATAACTGGAAAACGGCTGTAGAATACGTTGAGAATCTTCTCCAAAGAAAGGGGTTTGATCTAAACAATATGATAGCTACACAAGCAGAAGAATACGGGAACAATAGCGGAGCCTGGACCGAAGCATCACATAACTTGATGACGCTGAACCTACAGCATTAGATTTTACCGATGCACTGGCTTAAAACAACTCATGGATATTTGTAAACCATTCTGAAACAGAAACCCAATTGGTATATAAGGTTAAACTTAAGCATTAAACACATTCGAGACAGCAGGCTACACAAACACACGACTACAAATGTAGCCTGTAGTTAACTACATAATTATATTGAAAGCAGCAGCTACATAATAAACAGCTGATATTGTTTTTTTCTCCAGTTGCAAATATTTATTTATTTATTTAATTATTCAATTAAAGTAATACAAAGCCATAAGGCCAATTCATATAAAAATATGTATATTACTTAGACTGTAGAATGCCTCAGCATACCAAAAATATATAGATATAAAAGTTAGATAAATTTCAATCGATTTTGTTCCCCATCCACAAAACGTAACAAATTCAACTACTGTACGTTACAATAATAATTTTCTAATTTAATACAATATATGAAGCCATATTTAAAGCAGATAATTTTTTATGTCAACGATTTTTATATATTATTGCAGAATTTACATATTATTGTAGACTTATCATGTCTCCCACATGTAGACTCAAGTAATCAAAGCAATGAAAAAAAACGGTCCAGTCACGGTAGTACATCGTTTAATATCAACACATTTTGCAAGACTGTCACAATGTTGATAGATATCGCCAGAGTTTAAGCTTAAAAACATTATTTGACTGTGTAAAAATACGTAATTCTTTTGTGCTTACAAAATGGCTGAGGGATATTTAGAAAATTCAATAGTAGCTATTGCTAAAATAATGCGAGCTACTTAGTATTCGATGTAATAATGTATATACATATAAAGAATTAAATATTTGCAAATCACAATCAAGATCCACAATTAAAATTAAAACTTCTGAAATATAAACAGCTGCTTTTTTGCAATTCAATGGTGCAACTTATAGTTTTTAGCTGTTTCTAAAGCTATCACCTAGTTGAAGAGTAAGAAAATGCAATGAACTATTTGAAGACTAAAGTAATTTATATATAATCCCATTTTTTCAAACCTATATATGGAAGTATGTTTTAGCAAGAGCTGTTATTAAACATTTTCCATTTGGAATAATATACTTTGTTACATAAGAATTACAAAAATTATTGTTGTTTCAATAATAATAACAAAAAGAAATAAATAAAACACTAACGAACAAAAAAGTAACAAAAAATTTTTGTTTCGGTTTATGGAAAAATGCAAATAAAGAAGTGTGACACATAGTATGGCAATATATTTGACAACAGAACACTTTGAAAAATTTATTTAAACAACAAAATTTTTATTGGAATAGGATTGCATTTTTTATACAAGCAATTAATAATAATATAGTTATCATTTACAATTCTCATCTGAGTCATAGTGTTACACTAAAAATTTTTACTAGTTCACATGACTATTATATGCAAACATATATTTTTTAATGGTTTTTATGAAAATCAATACTAAAAAACAAATATATAAATGTTAACTTCAATTGATATAAATAAAAAGTATTGATAATGAATTTTTCATGAATTGTGTTAGCTTGAGCATGGAAGAAAATATGAAAACGAGCTTTTTTATTGTTTCGTTTTTTTTACACATCACTAGTGTACATTTTTTACGAATTAAACAAAATCTTAGTAATAATAAAACGAAAAAGGTGTAAAGTATATAAAGTGTAATTGCTATCAGGAATCTAAAATAGATTACTTTTTCTCTTAGGCCATGTTTTCTTTTAATAAATACACAAAACTAAAATTATTCGACATTCAAATAATACCAATTATTTTTATCAAAAACATCGTATATATGATTAATAAACTAGTTTTTAGATTTAAATAAGAATTTTCACAATAAATAAAATATAAAAAAAAAAAAAAACTTAGAAAAGGGTGCAATCAGTTTTAAAAACCGTTGACTGAAAAGAGTGCTAAACAGAACATTTGAACTTACAATTCTTTTATGAATACAGTTTTATCGTGTTACCTCTAAAAATGATTTGAATAACTATTTAAAATTTTTATGAATATATTTTGTGAGTTTGGTCTCAAAGCGCTAATTTATTTGACTTTGTTTGTTTGATACATTGACATCACTAACAAAGCTTTTGTAGCCAACAAAAATAGAAATTAGTTTAATTGGACTACAACGACAAAATCAGCATGGACAACAACCGGCAGCCGTGCTGCTTGCTGTTTTCAAAATAATCATCATAAATCTCATAAGAACACGCGTATTTTAATTTTGAGCTTTTGTAGCTTGTAGCCTGCTGTCTCGAATGTGTTTAATGCTTTAGATACAAATGTTATAATTATATATAGTTAGTAAAGGTATTTGCATCATGCTGACTAAAAGAATTTTGGAAAAAAATGGTATGCTTCTTCAATATATCCCATATTACCCATAAGGAGTACATTGGATCTAATTTGAACATCCAGAAGTCTGTGTACCAACTCCAATCCTTCTATATCCCAGAAGGATTATTTTTAGCCTGCACAATGACTGTATGTGACACAGTTGTGAAAAAGATTTACATCAGCACCTGCCTTGCGGCCTTATCTGATTATGGACCAGTTCAACGGAGTGAATTATTCACGATTCACCAGCGCCCCCGTGTGGGTTGCTAGGCTCACACAGGTAACAATTTTTGCCATATGTTTGTAGCCATATGAGCAACCTGTTGTTGAGGAGTTCGGGCCTTCTAATCCCTCCTGTATGCAATTTCTCAGCAATCAATTGAAAACAAGGCTTAATGAGTCGGTAGCCCGAAGCCCACTAGCAGCATCAGCCATTAAATCAACTCACCCGTCACCCTCACCACTGGTTCCCTACAGTACAGGTATATTGGTATATTTCCTATACAACAGATCCTCGGGTGGTTGTTAGTCTCCGAAAAAAGCCGCAAACCAAAAAATCATCAAGGATACTAACACCCCCTTCCTGCGTTTTAGGTTTTAGCCACAGCCAGAACGTTTCAGCCAATGTAGGCACCTCAACCATGATCAGCCGCAAGCAGAACTACCGAAGGGTCTTGCTGATCCCCGTTCTGGCAATTTAAACCCTTGATTAGGGTTTCGAAAACCAACACAACATAAGTCATGCGGCTTCCTTCCCCTCTTTACCCGAAAAACAAAGTGATCTGGCTAGGAATACGCCAAGGCTAAACCTGTTCCGCGCGGGGAGTGTATGTGACACAGACGGAAATCAATTTGAACTGATAGTAAAGCTGCGTCTCTGCGACGTGCGGGTTGGTTTGCGAATGTCGGATATATCATAACGAGACATTAGAACCTGCAGCTACTTTGGATACAGGGGCATAGTAAAAGGCCTGGAAATATTGTAGGGTACGCACTAGCAAATTCTTGGGTTCTGTTACAACAAAATGATTTACTTACATAGATATACAGACATAATTGTAAATGAAAAAATATCAACAGCTTGTTTTTACCTTTCCTATCTGTTTATACGTATTTGCATTTTTTTATTGGTATCAATACTAGTAGCTAATAAAGTAAAGAATAAATTCAGTTGTATGATATAGTTGCAACATAACTTCACTGCTTATTTCATTTAACGGTTTAACAAGGCAACAACTTAATTAACATGAGAGCTTCATTATGATTCCCCTTTATCTCGTAAAAGATTTTTAACGAATAAACTATAATATATTAACAAATAAGCGTTATTATAACTTTTACTTTTCAATCGCAATTACTCCATGTTGGAGAAATTGAATCTAGTAGCTAATCTATTACTTCAAATGTTCCTAAGGGAACATTTGAAGTAATAAGGGAACGAATAGTTTGGGCCTCCATTTTTCCTTATGTAATTAAATGACTTAAGGAAAATCCTGCAATCGCAGATTACATTTTTAAAAATTTAAATTTCGGCTTTAAATTGACTGCCTATAATTCATTTCATTTATAACTTTAATTTCGTTTTTATTTATAACTTTGACTGGATCATTCAATTAATGACCTTGAAATCAATATAAGCATGTTACACAAAACCCTTGTTTCATTTACCTAGCCAACAATTGTCTTGTTTAGGATAATTATTATTCGAAATGTATTGATATATTATTGGGGCTTAGTATTACATATTATGAATGAATGATATATAGGAAAAAAATTAAATAAATATTTTTAATTTATTTTCAATTATTTATTTGATTCTTTAACATGTTTAAAACTTATAATTGATTCCAAAAACAAATTTCGAGGTCCACATTAATTAGCTAACGTAAAAATTTATTTTCATTTGGAAGTTGTGTGCCTTTAAAATCTATAAACTAACGCACGTTATTCTTTTTTAGTCATATGCTGGGGCTATTCCATAGGCCCTAATGGCTTCATTCAAATATGCATATATGTATATCAAAGGAATAAAAACAAAACAAATTAGCAAAAGGATCGTTTTGTTTTTAATGAATGCGTTTCGAACAATTAAAGAACATGACCGATTATGTCGAATTTCTGCACAAAAGAAACCAACATCTAGTGCTGTATATCTACGAATATCATTAAACTTGGCCTCCATTTTTCCGACAGAATAAATTATAATGTACTTACTTTTTATTTCTCTGTTTTTGCGGCTGTGTGGGGAAAATTTCAATAGAAGGGGCATCCGTCATTGCAGATACTATTGGTGTAGGTTGTTGGGTACCATCTGGAAATGGAAATGGTAATAATTTATATTTAATATAATATAAATTTGATTACGTATGACTATGAGGAATGCAAAATTGATGTATATATTTCTGGTACATAATAATGCATGTATTTATAATATACATGAATTTGTCAATTAATTATTAATTAACTATGGCAACTGCAATTTATGTTTCGTTTATATATTGGTTTACATACTTAATCGAAACTCTTGTAGTACAAAGACGTTTTTAGTTGAGATTTTAATTTTTTGATGCGTATACAACCGTTCCAAAAACAATTAGTAACAATATTAAACTAATAGAAAAATATTTTACTATAAAAAATTAAGGCAGAAAACACTTTGATAAGCAAATTAAGTCCTTAATTTGTTTACATCGCAAACTCACAGAATTATATTAATCGTGCGAGAATAAATTATCAGTAAATTAGTACCAGCGTCCTTAAAAAATACGACTTCCATGCACGATCAGTCAGAAAAAAGCAACATATTTCCAAGACAAATAGAAATAGACTAGATTTTGCAAACACGGAGTTCTGGATGGATGTAAATTTTGCTTACGAAAGTAAGCAAAATATTTTGATGTGATGGAAAAGTTCTGGTGTATCGTAAGAATCCCAAACATTACGAGATAAATACAAGCTTTGACTGTTGTAGACTCGTAATTGTTGCAATTATAATGCGATGAATGTAACTTTTTTTTTTTTTCTTTATAATACGTTATGTAAATTCTTTTCAACATTTTACGGTATTTTCTCAACAAAACAAAATAAGATTTTTATGAGTTATGCCCAAAAGAGTTTTTTTTTTTTTTTTTTTGCAACTGTATGCTGGTTAGAAAAATATTTGATTTCATCTCGATCATTTACTAATTTTATTTTTATAATTTATTTATTACCTTTAAAATTTCTTTCGGCTGAATGAATTGTACTGCCACCTGTTTGGTGTGTAGACGTTTCTGTATGTTGAACAATTTCTGTATGCATTTTTGAAGCTTCAGGTAATTTCACGTCCGATTTAGCAGACGTCGATAAGGAACCAATTTCTAAATCTAACGGCAAATCTACATTATGTATAGATTTAGATGATGATGTCGTTGATGGAACTGCTGATATGTTAGGCGACTCATTCTGAAAGTTTTTGTATAAAACCAATTTTTGTTTAATAAGAGCACTAATTTTTTCCATAGATCAAAACCCACGAATAATTTCCTCACTCTTAAATTTTTTGTCACAGCTATTTACCTCTAATTTAAAATTTCCTTTTTTTTTTTTTTTTTTTTTTTTTTTTTTTTTTTTTTTTTTTTTTCTACTCAATGCTTAATTGACTCACACTAGCATTCCTAATTCAAGTAAATTTTCAAAAAATAATAAAAATTTAGAGGGAACGTTTTCTTCTGTTAATTACCCAAACTATTATTTCGCTGTGACTAAATAATAGTTTGCGCACTGTGAGTCATACAATCAAGATTATTTGTTAGACCAAATCGTTTATATGCTTTCCCTAGTATTTACCTAAAAAAATTTTTAATTTTCGGTGAGGTGATTATCCGTGGACTACTGGGCTTACCTTGTCAATATCTAAATCGTCTAAAATGTTTCTATTTGTAACAGGATGAATAATTTGAAGAGCATGCAAGCGCAGCCTTGCTTTTGTTGGTGGAGGGTTTTGTGGCTGTTGCTGAGACGGAGGCTGATGTGGCATACTAACTAAAGGAGCCACTCCAACTGGTTGAGCTGCCGTTGTATTAGCAACACCTAATACCGTATTGGCTGTCACGGGAGATACTCCCAATGGTATCTGACCCTGGTTACTACTCGATGTAGGGCCACTAACAGACCCACCAGGCTGTACAGTCATAGCATTACTTAAACCAGCTCCAACACCCGGATTTACAGTCGCACGTTGTTGCTGTGCCGGTTGTGGCACGTAGTAAGGGTAATACATCTGTGGATAAAATTGAGGAGAATATTGACATTGTGGTATTTGTGGTGTACGCGTTGCATATGGAGGAGCAAATTGTCCTAAAACAACGCTTTGATGCACTGCAGGGTACACAGTGGCTGAATGAACATATCTACTTCTTGGTGCAGGGCTTGAAGGATTTTGTCTATACATATTAGCAGCAGGTTGGTTTGCTCTGCCTGTGGAATTATTTGCCGCATTTTGCGGAACATACTAAAATTAAATAAAAACAGAAAAATTTTAATGTTTATAATATAGTATAACAAAAATTTAAACAATAAGCTATTTTTTTAAATTGATATTGAACAAATAAATATATGAATGTATTAAATATCTACAGATTGATATATGTATATTCAATCATGAAACAAACATTTTTTGCTGTGTTCGAAGCACTTGGGTATGAAAAAGAAAGTAGTACGCATCTGGGAGCTAGAATGGGCAAAAAAAGTCTTAGAGCAAACGAACCATTTTCGCACCCAAATGGAAATATAAAAAAAAAATACTATCAGATGCAAGCAATTTAAGACCAATACGTTCTGTATATAATAGAGCCTATCATATTGTCGATATTAATCCAAGTTTCTCTTGGCGTCGATGGTGGTGTGTATATAAAAGATTTCAAGATCGGAATATCTTCAGGTTATCAAATGAACGAGGTATCATTCGTCTTTTTATAAAACAGCTAAGGGGCTAACGTTCAATAAAACATTACATACGAATATTCTCATTGTAACGGACAATCAGGCAGCTATAATATGACAATCTAATCCGAGGTTACCTAACACTGAATCCGAATTAATTTGCGGGACTAAAATTTTACCTTGAAATGTGACAGGGTTTAATTCATTGAAACAACACAGCTGATAAATTAGGTAATGAGAAGGCAACCCTCCAGAATGGGGACAACGATCCCTTCTATGGGCAGGTTGTAGGAAGCGTAAGCAAACACATAATAGCTTCATGCTATACTTCGAGGAACCACTCTCTCTTACAGGTAAACACAAATGAACTCTTCAGAGTGCACTATCTCCCATTTCCGTTATCTAACTCTCTATCAGCGAACCAAAAAGAATCAAACTCTTTTCAATTGAATACAGTTCCCCTTTTCTCCTTCTCACTCTCTCTATCTTTCATTCTCTCTCTCTCTATCCTTCACCAATCTTCTTTCCCCTTTTTCATTTTCTCTCTCTTCCTATTACAAACAATTAAATGCAAATAGGCGTCTTTAGTAGACCCACATGGACACAAACACAAAAGAAGAAAAAATGCGTTAATGACAAAATGCATACGTGATTCGATATAAAACGATTATATACATAGAATAATTCAATGGCTCGGGGACTGAGTAGTCAAGACGACTGGACATGATACGTCATTACCCGAGTTCAGATCCGAAAATGAGTGCTGATGAGTAATACGGTGGCCACGAAACAGCCAGTTGTTCCCCAGCTAAAAAAGTTTGATTATTCTCCTGGTCTTCTTCAATTAAAAATTTTTATTGTAAAAAATCCTTCTTAAGAAATTCAAAATAGCAGGGTGTATGAAACGTTTTTTCTTGAACTGAATATCTTGCACCGTTTTAAAACACCAAGAAACTTGAATAGTTCTTTAGAGACACGACAAATGTATTCAGTGCATTGAACATCCCACTTAGTTTTCATTCCAAGTGCAACGAGAGATTCCGATACTTCAATATCTATACCAACCAGGTGTACAGATGAAGCAGCATTTTTGGTCATGCGTCTGTGTGTTAGCAAACAATACTAGGCCTTACAGGCGTTGTATTCAACCGCATTCGGATATTGTTTAATTCATATTTTGGCTCTTGGCACTTATATCGGATAAACTAGTCCTATAACGGTATGTGTACGAATGGAAAATGCAGCTGTTATCTGCAAAAGAGTATTTAAGATTGGTCATTAGGAAAGTTAACAACTAGAGTTAGAGAAAGAACCGGACTATCCCTGAATTAATTTTGAACTTTCTTGATGGGATAACCGGTCAGATAACACTACTTAATATAAACCGAGATAAATCGCAGCCAATTAATTTTAGCAGTGATGCTACACTCTATCAAAAGCCGCCACTATACTTTCACCGTTTCATGTTATGACTTTAAAAAAATAGGAAAATGTTGGAAAACGTAGACCAAATTGAATTGGGCGGTAATTTCCAAGGTTACTGTCTCAACATTTTTTTGGGATTGACGTTACATTGGCAATCTTCCACCAACATGGTACAATATGCATGCTACTGGGCGCGCACTTTTTTACTATAGAGTAACAGAGTAATCCAAAATTTACACTCTCTTTTCCTTGCAAAAGCAACCAAGTCTACGTGTTTTCTCAGAATTACATAAGTAGCTGCTTAATAAAATTTTGACGTACTTCTCGCAATGCAACAGTTGAGCTCTTAGCACTACTTGGTAAAGCCTTGAATCAAATTTACTCTTGCCACTTTTACTATTCATCAAAGATATAAAGAATACCTGAAAATCTGTTTATGAGAAGTAATAAATAAGTAAGAAACTCTAAAAATTGTACCGGGTGTTCCGTTCTGAGGTTTAATTTTTTATCTAAAATACATAATGAATAATGTGTGTGAAGATAATTATGCCGAGTTAATTATGTTTGAAGTAATGGAATTACGTAACGACATATTTAAGTGTGAAGATAAGTATGTTTGACGTAAGGTCCCAACGAACTAACATGTTTGTTTATGTGTTTGAAATAACTTTTATTTAAAAAAAAAAAAAAAAAATACACAATACCTTAAAAAGAAAAAAATTGTGCTCATACAGCATAAACAAATTTTATTTGAAACTTAAACTAAATGCTGAAATTTTAACATGGAACATATAAAACAATTTAGTGGAAAATTCGTGATCCGCGAAAGAATTTGCCCATATATGGGCACATTTTTGGATGTCACTCAATAGGACTTTTTAGAATAGGAAGCCAAGAGTGTCCTCTAAACGCTGATATAAGTGGCTGATCTCAATTGTATTTGGGAGTTTTTTAAAACAATTTTATATGTCCACTTAGTGGAAAATTCGTGATCCGCGAAAGAATTTGCCCATATATGGGCACATTTTTGGTTGTCACTCAATAGGACTTTTTGGAATAGGAAGCCAAGAGCGTCCTCTAAACACTGATATAAGTAGCTGATCTCAATTGTATTTGGGAGTTTTTTAAAAAAATTTTAAATTTTTACTTAGTGGAAAATTCGTGATCCGCGAAGAATTTGCCCATATATGGGCACATTTTTGGTTGTCACTCAATAGGACTTTTTGGAATAGGAAGCCAAGAGTGTCCTCTAACCGCTAATATAAGCGGCTGATCTCAATTGTATTTGGGAGTTTTTTAAAGAAATTTTAAATTTCCACTTAGTGGAAAATTCGTAATCCGCGAAAGAATTTGCCCATATATGGGCACATTTTTGGATGTCACTCAATAGGACCTTTTGGAATAGGAAGCCAAGAGTGTCCTCTAAACGCTGCTACAAGTGGCTGATCTCAATTGTATTTGGGATTTTTTTAAAAAAATTTTAAATTTCAACTTAGTGGAAAATTCGTGATCCGCGAAAGAATTTGCCCATATATGAGCACATTTTTGGTTGTCACTCAATAGGACTTTTTGGAATAGGAAGCCAAGAGTGTCCTCTAAACGCTGATATAAGTGGCTGATCTCAATTGTATTTGGGAGTTTTTTAAAAAAATTTTAATTTTTACTTAGTGGAAAATTCGTGATCCGCGAAAGAATTTGCCCATATATGGGCACATTTTTGGTTGTCACTCAATAGGACCTTTTGGAATAGGAAGCCAAGAGTGTCCTCTAAACACGAATTTTCCACTAAGTTGAAATTTAATTTAATTTAGCTGTTTAATCGATGCAGATACAAACCAAGTAATATTTAGATTGTGTCATGTTTACTATTACCGAAGCTTATTGTACGATATTTATGATCTATTCATTTCGTCTACCACTTACCGCTACAGCCATCTATTGCAATACGGTGGAAGAAAACTTGTACACCTAATAGTATTTGCAGAAGGAAATTGTACACTGCGTATTTGCCCATATATATACATATATTGTTGATGGGTAATATTTTCTTAATTTTCAGTATGATTCTGGAGACAGTTAACACATTTTGGAGTTCTTAGATATTTTGTACATTCCGCAGTAGGATTTTGTATGACCACGGTGGTATTAAACTCAGTCGTCAGTTATGCTCGGAGCTTTGACATTAAAGATTGCATTGTTTATGTGTCTTATTTTAAAAATGTCTATTGTGGAACTTGGATCAAGGTCTACAAAGACCATTGGGAATGGCAACTTATTTACCCTACTTCTGACCTTTAAAAAATTTCTAACCAATGTAGACGTAGAAGCGTGATTTGGACTCTATGGAATATAGAAGTGCTACAGCTATGGGTTACCCGGAAATAATACACAGGGAGTCCAAGACTGGATTTTCTCCCCTATAGTAGGAAAGTAGGGTTTGTAGTTAGAATGCGCTATACGAGGGCAGATTGATTTTGAAGCTACCTAGGTAGGAAAAAACATTTTTTTCAAAAACCATTTATTTCTCAACACAGTCTCCTTTCAGTTCAATACACGAAGTAAGACGATACTCCAACTTTTTTGTACCATCTGAATAAGACGATTTTGGGCACCCCTCAAAATACTCGTTTGAGATGAATATCATGTCCAAACACCGCTGTGAAGTGCTCTGTAGACACTGAGAAAACGCAGCACCCATCTTGCCGATAGCTTTTTCATATGCAAATGTTCATGCAAAATGTTGAACACACGGTCGTATGATATGTTTACCATTTCAAGCACCTCACGTAACTTGACTCGGCTGTCATTCATAACGATTTCTTCAGTAACCACGTCTTTTGGCCTTCTTGCTAATGGTATTGTTACAATGCTTTAAATTCAGCAATCTAATATTTTGCCATGTAATCTGACGGAGTAGACTCACCGTAATGTTCATCCAGCTTTGTTTTTGTCTCTTACGCCGTTTTCCCTTTCAAATAACAGTGTTTAATCACTGCACGAAATTCACTGTTTTTATTTTTCAAGAAACACAAAAGTTGCTTACTTCAAACAACCACAACAAATAAACTAATCGATGAATTTGGGTGAAATTTGACCAGCTGACGTTTGGCAGATCGCAATTTCTGATGCCATCCAGCGGTAGATAGCATTAATATTAATCCATCATCGTATGCTGAGTCAGACATACCCCAGAGTAACGACCTCTGTGGCGTGCGAATTGAATTCTACCAGGTTTAAGCTTTTTTATTCTTTAATTAATTTAATTTAACAATAGTAGCAGTGATCAGTTACTCTTGCATACAAGAAAAAGCAGTTATATACTCTAGCTGGGGAATAAATACATATGTAGTTGCTTCACTAAAATTGAAACTTTCGGAACATGGTTTTATATTACATTTATGTATTTTATTATTTCAAGTAACATTTGATCAATTTTAGTCTTCTTCGAAAAGGGATCATTCTTAATATTAGAAAGGTATTAACAACAGTGTTGCAAACCATTTAGCAACAATATTCCTAATGCTGCTGCAACAACCAATCACAATCGACTGGATATTGATATACTAAAATACGTTTATCTTATTAACAAACTTAACAAACGGTTTTTTTAATTTCTATAGTATTTTTAGCATTTATATATATATATATATATATATATATATATATATATATATATATATATATATATATATATATATATATATATATATATATATATATATATATATATATATATATATATATATATATATATATATATATATATATATATATATATATATATATATATATATATATATATATATATATATATATATATATATATATATATATATATATATATATATATATATATATATATATATATATATATATATATATATATATATATATATATATATGTTACAGCATTGAATTTACTTACAATATTTTGCGCCGATTGTGGCTGCATTTTATATAAATCTGTTTGCTGTCCAGGAGCGACGGTTGGCTGAATGCTGTGTAGAAGTTGAATTTGGGATTGTGATGACACAGCAGAGGCTGAAACTCCTGCTGCACTTACAGTTGGCTGTTGCAGCCCACTCTGTTGGGGTATTGTGTAACCCGCAGAAGGTGCTGCTACATAACCACTGTTCCCTAAAACACAATAATTAAATTAAGTATTGAAATTAAGTAAAAAAAAAAGGAAAATTAATTATTACCAGAGAAATAAATGACGGGTGTGTAAAGAATATGCTGATCAGTGAATGATGGTGGATCCTGCGATAACGACAATTTTTCAGAATCTGATACTTGTTGCCTATTTGAAGACAGTTTGCCGCTTGTTTTTTAAAATGTTGATAGTAGAAAAATTTCCTTTATTAAAACTTCTGAAAACAAAAGAATTAAATAACTTATTTAAGAATGTTCATATAAAATAATCTATGAAAAAAATTGTAATAACTTTTTTTTGGATAAAAACACATTTTTTTTAATAATTATGAATGATGCAAACCAACAACATAAAAAAGTGCGAGGAATGACAACAAACGCACTCTACTGCACCCACAGTCATTGTTACAGCACTTTCAAATTTTGTCTACATTTCCATCGTTTGTATAAATCTAAAATAACCTAATTAGGGTTGTTGTAGAGTCCCAGTCAGAATTGTATTGCATTTTTTACTTTGGAAAATACCCCTACATATGCAGTACATTGTGCAGGATCCACGAAAATATTTTATGAGTAGGAAAGACGGAGTATTATTTATGGACGTTTGACTTTAACTTAACTGAAGAATTACTTAAATTGTTCTATTCGTACCTATTTAATAGAACACAGTTTATAACTCTTAACGGATCAGACTCTATTATTGAGGCTGTTACTTCTGGTATCCCTCAAGGATCGGTCTTTTACTTTTGCTGATCATTTGAAGTTGGAAATTCAAATAATTTTTATGTAAATATTAATAACCATTTTGATTGTTGTTCTGACAGGATGGATACTACGAGGGCGGTTCGGAAACTTCTTATGAAAGAGAATAGTTAGTTTTTCAAAAATATTTTTATTTTTCAATATAATCCTCTGAAACTTCAATACACTTAGCCCAACGCCTTTCTAGTAATGCTATCCCTTGATTAAAATAGTTTTCCTCAAAGTCTTCAAAATAGTGGGTTACAACTGTAATTGCATCTTCATTTGAGGAGAAACGCTTGCCAGCAAGGATTTTTTTTTAGATTTGGGAACAGGTAAAAGTCACTGGGAGCTTAATCAGGAGAATAAGATGGGTGGTCAAGCATCTCGTACTTTAATTCGTTGATTTTAGCCATTGTTAAAACACTCTTGTGCGCTGGTGCGTTGTCTTGATGAAAAATTGTTTTTTTGTGTTGTAAGCCAGGACGTTTTTCGAATTTGTACATTTAATTGATCGAAAAGGTTTCAATACTACTCTGAATTTATTGTTTTACCCTTTTGCAGATAGTCACTCACTAAAATACCTTTGAGTCCTAAAAAATCATTGCATTTCCTTTCTTTTTCTCATTTTTCACCGTGTTCCCTGTTTTCTTTATGTGTTAATTCATAATATATTTTGAATGTACTTCATTACCTTGTGGTGGTGAAAGTGTTGGACTAAATTTTGCAGTGTCGAAGGTATATACACTGGGCACTGATCAGTTTTAACTAATTTAATTCCAACATTTTAAATGCTGCAATCAGAGTTTGTTTTAGTCTTCCGTGTTGTTATTGTTAACGAACACTACTCCCTCTTTCCTTCTCATTCCTAAGTTCCTAGTTCCAGTACAATGCACTGCATATGTAGGGGTTATCCCCTGAGTACTGGTCCAAGATAAAAAAAAACAGAAAAAAAATATGATAATCAGGTCCATCTCACAGTTTAAGTTTTTGTATAAAATTTATTGTGTTGAGTTCTAGCCTTTGGTATATATTTAGCCATCTTAATGCGTCTAACATAAATTGCATTGGGGTAAACCGATTTAGTTTTAATATTGAACGTATTGCCTTATTCAATTGTTTTTGCAATCTGGATAATTATGTATCCGAGCAACATGTACACTGCAGAGCCGTATTCAAAGTGGAGTTTAATAATTGTATTGTATATATTAATTGACGTTGCAAAGGAAATTTTACTTCATATGCGTTTAAAAAATCCGATTTTTTCGCGATTGTTTTACAAATATATACGACATGTGCTTTGAATTTTAACTCTTTGTCTATAATAAATCCTAGATAGTTAATCGAATTTACGAGTACTTTATATATTGTTTGGTCTTTATTTTAAAATGTTTATTTGTTTTCATATTAATTCCCATTACTTTTGTTTTTTTTATTTTTTTTTATTTTTTTTTTATTTTGTTCATTTTCAGCTCTATATTGTTTATATTCCCCATATTCCAAGAGGCGTCATGGTCGTTACATCAAGACGCCTTCGACTCATTGGTTACTCTCTTAATTTCAAAGCTCAGACTGGTTATTTTTATACAGACAGGAAAAAAACTCTTTCCAGAACAGACCAGAGGATGACCTTTTCCCGCTTAAAATTTGGCACGATTTTTAACATACATTTTTTGTATTAATAAATTTATTTAATTAATAGCAAATTAAAAAATAAAAATGGACACTTCGCTTTGGAGATGGCTGCGTGTTTTTATCTAATCAGTATTTCCTACTTGAATCCAGTGTTTAAAAAACTGCAGCCAAAGTAGCAAAAGTCGTAAGATTGTGCTTTTTCTTTGACTTCTCAATTTTTTGCTATTCAAACATAAACTGTTGCTTCAACTTCTGATTTCAATCATGCAAACAGTCGCAGTTAAGTTAGAGACAAAAAACGAAAAGTTATACACTACGAAGACTTCTGAAGTCGACATGTTTGAACAGTTTTTAGTTTGACTGACTTCTTATTTTTCTTTGAGAAATTTTTTATAGCACCTCTTACTTGCGATACATGTGATTTCTAAAAAGAGTGTTGAATACTAAAATCAGGTTGCCATTTGCATGAAGTAAAGGAATCCTTCCAAATAGTTATTCCGTGCAACAACAAATTTCTATTCTGTTGTTTTAAATTGTGAACACATGTGTACGTCCTCTTTTCAAACATATTCATATTGAACAATTCTTGCTGCGAGAATCGACGGGCATAAAATCTCGTCAGAAACATCTCTACCTAACTTTACCTGCTTTTACATTGTGTACACACCCAAAAATGGCAGGCAGCTTGTAATATTTGTATATACTTATATTGATGGACATAACCTTAAAATTATTGGTAGCAGCGCTGCGTCGGAATATTGTTCAATAATTTTGAGTTCAGTTCATTTTAAGTTCAAAGCCAACGAAGATAATTAAGATACTGTATTTATGTGGCCTGTAATTTGAACACCTCTGATACAAGATATCTGCAATGTGACATCTGGTTTCACTTCGATTGTGAGGAAATCACAAAAGCCATGTTATCCATGTTGGATAACAACAGAAATCTTAAATACAATTAATGGGTTTTCTATTGTACTCTATTTTTCCCAAAATCCTTATATTATTTTTGTAAATAATATTTAATATTATTTTATGTTTAAGCAGAAAAGTTGGTATAACTGAACTCTTAATATCTAAATTCTAAATTATTGTAAATCTTCAAATTATTTTGTAAATAAAAATATAAATATATATAATTGTAGAGGATACATGGAGAATTCTCCTGATAGTTCTGATGTAGCATTTAGAAAATAAATATGTAAAGCGTTCGCATCTCTCAAAATCTCTTGATTATTAAGGCGAAATTAAATCCTATGTGGATTCTGACGTATCTGAAAACATGGGTTCCGTTGCTATTGATAAGTCTATTACTCGACCTTGGCTATCATAACTTAAGTTTTGGACACATACATGTTCGTAGTATTAATCCGTCAAACATATCTACAAGTTGGATGAATTTTGTAAATTAATTTATGACTCTGGTTTAAGTATTGTTGGTGTGTCCGAAACTTGCTCTACCAGTGAAACCTTTCTTAAGCTGCTGCTATCCCTGGGTGTAATATTATAACCGGGGATCGTATTGCGACTCATACTTAGAGGAGAGCTGGTGGTGCCTATATGTACACGAGTATATCTAAGCATTTGAATTTTCGAACAGTTTATAAAAGTGCTGGCTTTGACATGACTGAACAAATTGTTTTGTTTTTGGCTAGAATGCTAAATCTGTCTAGTGCTCGTATTGATTTGTTATAAGAATTGCATAGTGAAATTTTTGAGAGGTATAATAATATTATCGTAATGGGAGATTTTAATTATAATGTGTTTAATTTCTAATAGATTTCGGTTAATATGTCTTAGAATCTGTCTTCATACAGCTCATGGTATTATTCCTGCTTATTTCGATGTAGCTCATGGCACGTATTCCTTGATTGGATATTTTGTTGTAATTTAATATCAACACATAATGAGTCAATTTGCATGTTCTTTCACCAACTCCCATCTCAGTTTTATTTACATATGCTCAACATACAAATTGATTTATGTCTGAAGTAGTTAAATTCAGAAACTATGGTATGATAGACTACAACTTACTTTACTGGCAGTGTTCGCAACAATTTTTGATTTAAGTGATGTCGAGGCACAGCTGGATTGTTTTTATGAACTTCATAGTTTGTTTCCTATAACTAGGAAGTGTGCACGAGATAAAAATTGTTTTGAAGTCTAAGAATGTTGTTCCTGCGATATCTTAGAGAGACTTAGCTTTTAGAGGCTATTGCCTCGTTCTGTTATAAATGGAACATTATACGTAAGTGCAGAAACAAAGCCAAAACATCTATTGGACGGAGCGAACTAAATTTGGAACTAAGTTCTTTAACACCACTGATAGCACTCGTGGGCTGCACTTCTCCCTCAGGCAACACAACGGGTCCAAAAGGACCCAAGCGGGCTGGTTTCATGAAACTGGCGGCCTGTACAACCTAACCTAACCTATCAAGATCAATATCAGAAATTTTCAATTGCTGTATTTTAGTAGCCCCTTTTTATTAGCACAACTGCTTTTAAGCAAAAAAAAAAAAAAAACAGTTGTTTAAGTTCGCTTACGCGACATTTTCATGAAAAAATCTGTTTAGGGCTACATCTCGGGTATATATGGACCAAAAAAACCTTAATTTTCTGTAATAAGATAACCTTATTTTATTACCAGAATTGCTTTTAAGCAAAAAGAAATTCTTAAGTTCACTTATGCAACATTTTCATGAAAAAATCGGTTTATGTATATATGGACCGATAACAGAAATTTTTATTTTCTTAATTTATTTATTTTTTTTGTCTTGGAACTGTATTCAGCGGATGACCCCTACACATACAGTGCATTGTACTGGAACTAGGGAAAGAGGTTGTAATGAGGTAGGAAAGAGGGAAAGTGTTCGTGGAGGTTTAACTTAACCAATAACAACACGAAAGACTAAAACAAACTCTATTGCAGCATTTAAAATGTTGGAATGAAATTAGTTAAAACTGATCAGTGCCCAGTGTATATACCTTCGACACTGCTCAGATTTGTAAAATTTAGTTCAACACCTTCCGCACTAGAAGCTTATGCTGTACATTCAGAAGAAATTAATATAGAACATATATAGAAAACACGGACAATGGTGAAAAAAGAAACAAACAAAAAAAAAAAAAAAGAAACACGTGTACACATATTGCTACCTATTCCGGTGCACTTTGATGTCATACGAAATTAATAGTGGACATATGTATGTATATAGAAATATGGACAACGGTAAAAAAAAAAAATAAATAAATAAACGTGTACACAGCTTGTTACCTATTCCGGTACAATTTGGCTTAATATCAATTTAATTAATGAACGTATGTACTTATATAGAAAATACGGACAGCAGTAACAAAAGACATGTGCACACGACGCAGTTCTGGTAATAAACAAAAAGTTATCTAAATGCAAAAAATTAACATTTCCGATATCGGTCCATATATACATATGTATATGTATATATATAAAAATATTTTTTGCTTAAATAATTTTTTTGCTGGTTATAAAAGGAGCATACTAAAATACAGAACATCAAAATTTTGTATATCGGTTCATATATACCCGAGATATAGTCTACGAGTAAACCGATTTTTTCACGAAAATGTAGGGCAAGCGAACTTAAACAGCTTTTTTGTTTTGCTTAAAAGCAACTTTATTTTCATTAAAAACTCGGTTTAAGCTATATCTCGCGTATATACAGACTATCGGTCTGTATATTTTTATTGCCTTTTAATCGCCATGTTAATAATTATGTTTAAATTTGACGCAAAACAAACAAGTTTTTTCTTCAAAAATTTTCATACAATATTGCAAAAAATAATGGCTTTTTTCGGAATTTTACGTATATTTCAGCTATATGTGAACCGAAATTACTGAATTTCAATAGCAAATACATGAATCGATGGGGTGAAAGAAAAAAGTTTCCAAGTCTAATGGCTTTCTCAGAAACGGTATTTCAACGACGGACAGACGGACATCCCTTAATCGAGTTTTCTATTTATACTGATTCTGAATATGTATACTTTATATGGTCGGTAATGAAAATTGTAAAAATTACAAACGGAATCACATTTTTGTGAAGCATATAAAAAGAAAATGCTAAGTGAAAAAGTTAGCGGAAACTTATAATTTCCGAGTTATGGATCTCTAAAGTTTCAATACTCGTATACATTTCTAAGTTTTTTTTTTTTTTGCGAATCTGAAAACTTCAATAAACCTTTTTGGATATGCCGAAATTTTTTTTATATCTGTAGCCAGTTGGGAGCGGAAAAATTTTTTTTAAATGTAATAGATTTGGATAAAAAAATTATTCTAGAGAAACTTTAGTTGGCACAGCCGGTGTTTGTTATACCATAAAGGAAAAATCTCTTCACCCGGCGGAAAGCCGGCTATGCAGAGCAACTTTGGCATCGAAGCCGGTGTTTGTTGTACCATAGAGGAGAACATCAATCCGCCCGGCAGAAGGGCGGCAACAATTTTGTTTTTTGATCGGGTGTTATTTAATAAGATTCTAATCACACTTTCGTTTTTGCAAAAAAAATATATTTATATTAATCACGAGCACTTTTATCTAAAAATTTTCAAAAACTGTTTTAAAGACATAAAATATGCTTGCATAATATATCTATCAAAAGCTTTCGAATGATAACAATTTTGTCTGAATATTTTGAGGAATGCACTGAAAAATTTCAATTCCAAGTACAAACAAGCATATCATACTTCAGAAGTCCATAACTCGGAAACTATGCGTTTCTGCCAACTTTTTCATTTAACATTTTCTTCACATTTTCCAATTTTCTATCCCCCTATACAATTTTTGTTTTTTGTTTTAATTTTTAAGACTGTGCGTAAGCTGGACTTGTTCCAAATGTACATACTTAAGCAGCATGTATGTATATCATATATACACTATACAAACATGTGTGTGTACTTACGTACATAAAATTATAATAAACGTAAACAATTTTACTTTAAATACCGTGAAATTTATTTAACACTATTTTGAAACTCAATGATTTTACTTGAATTTTAACTTTAAACAATTGCGTTTGTAGATTTATGACCAATAAAACAAACAAGTATGTACATAAACATATAGAACTATGGCTATCTGCATCTATTTTATTTAACAAGTTGTTAACAATTTGGTTTAGTGAATCAATGAGGAGGAATTTATGTACGTACATATGTAGGAAATTGTAAAAAATATATTTAAAAAATAGATTACACCAAGTGTGGATTTTACTATTTCTTGTCATCCATTCATTTTACACGGCACACACATTCACACATAAACACGTGAACCAGTTTTTGTTCTCCTTATTGTTGCAGGTTTTTAATGCGTGGGTAATAAATAATAAAACTAGCCTGTTGATACTTTTAACAAAAAAAAACCTAACAAAATTCAAGTTAAACTTCGTAGATTTTTTTTAAAGATTTACGTATAACTGTAACTTATTGTTTGCTTGTGCAAGCACGGCAACACAAAACAGAATTTGTAATTTGATGTCGTGGTCACAGCATAGCTCGTAGAAAGTGCATGATGAATTTTTTCTTTTTAACAAAGAAATATTTTTGGTTACTTAATCACGGCGACTAAATATTATTTAAACATTTTTGGAACATTTAAAATCAAGATATATTTAAATTACCTGATCATATATATATATTCCTTATTGCAAAATGGCAGCAAGACAGGATTTTTAATTATTTTTGGGTGCACTAAGTTCAGATATTGTCACACGTAAGTTTTTTTCTTTTCTTGTTAATATCAAAAATGCCGAAAACACGGTAACTAAAATAAACAATGTTACTTCGTGCTAAACCATTAACTTTTATTGTTATAAAATCCGAAATAATTTTTTATTTTTTATATTGTCCGGTTTTATAAACGAATTGCGAATTAACAACGTCGATTTAGAGTTGTAATACAGTGCTACCAATAATTAAACTAGGTATGGAAAACAAATATGAAATACTTTTAGCAGTGTTGCTTCAAAAGGTACTATATTTAAGCACGTGTATAATAGATTAGGGCATCCAGACCTTTACAGTATTTTATATTAGCCAAAAGCTGAATACCAGTGTTATTTTTTAGAATTCTCTCTTCAATTCATTGTTTATTGCTGTTCCGGTGGTGAGAAGGATCTGGTGTGAAAGTTAAATGAATTCAAGGGAAATGTTGTTGCTCGATCGCTAAGGGATATATCGTTTAAAGCCTATATGTTAAATCGGATATAGGTGGTTAAATTTTATGTTAACTACGGAATAAAGCTAATAATATTATTCGCAACCCCCCGATTAGATTGTTTTATTTATTTTTAGTTTTAGCAATAAATATGTTAACATTAATTGCAGCAAACATCAAAAATGTGTTATCAGGGAAGACAGCTTATTGCTAGTGGTTGCAATTAATGCTTATGCAATTTTCATAAACAATTATTGCAGACCAAAAAATTGAAAATAGATTATCATTGAGTTTGACATTAAAGAATTAAAAAAAAAATTCTGCTAGCGCATAATTTTAGTAAATTTATCTTATGCAAAAGTTATTAATTTAATTTTTATTACTTAAAATAACGTGTTTTTTTAATAGATTGTTGCATTGGGGCTGCTTTCAAAGTAATCACGCTGTACAAGCAGTTTTTTTGTCTTTAGGACTTAAAAATTCCAGAGTACAAGAGATTGAATAGGAAAAAAATGCATGGGCTGAAATAACAAAGAAATATGATAATTTCTAAAAGTAGTAAAAATAAAATTTTAAGTTATTTTGCTTCTACTTTGGCACATTTCTTTGCGTTAAAATTTTGTTATTTGCGTTTACTTAGGCACTTTTCTTTGCAATAAATTTTGCAATAATTTGGCTCTTTGCGTTGAACTTTCCTATTCTGTATTTTTGTAATTATCAGTTGAAATAAATGTGTGTTCCCATACCTTTAACATAAGCAAAGCGATAAGCAATTTTGTACCGTTGTTTTGCCGGTGTTATTGCGAAGATATTTATTGCTAATCTAGACTGAGGTAAAGCTAAGTCCCAATTTTCATGAGGCAATTTTAGTTGCGCAATTCTTATCGAATTTTCTTTCAAACTTGCTTTTATGTTCAGAGACAGCAATTTTATTTGAGCAACTTTCGTTTTCTATTGCTTACACTCTCTTAATATTGCATGTACTGCATTCTCAAATTTTTCCATTTAATTTTCGCTTCTAAATTAATACTGCTGTGTGTGTATTTTTTGAAGTTGTCCACAATATTAAAAAAAATGTTTTTTTCAAATGAATTAAAATATCACAATTTCGCGCCAATATTACTTTCATCACGGACAACATATCAATACATAAAAGAGACACAAATGAAAGAAAATGTAAAATTTCTGACATTACGAATGATAGCACAAAACGACTTACTAGGGATGGTATTTTCTTTTACTTTTCTGGAGATAAGACTCTTCCATCTGATGGTGAGTTTTGAGGGGATCTGGATGTTTGCGGGGTACCCTATGTGTTTGTAAAAAACAGCCCCCTGTTTTGATTACATAGCGTCTACAACTGATATTAACTCTGATATAATACGAGAGAGAACTTCAGCAAATTACTACCCGTCCACACAGGCAATCTGATTGGCAATTATTGCCGTGGCAACTGCCAAAATCGATTGCCGACACAAGATATTTGCGTGTCTACCGTCCACACGGGCAATCTGATTGGCAATTATTGCCGTGGCAACTGCCAAAATCGGTTGCCGACACAAGATATTTGCGTGTGGACCGCACGAATATGTGTTTCAATACATGTTCAGCAATTATTGCTAGAAGATATTGCTGAGCAATTATCTTTGAACATAAGCTGTCAAAATTCACTTATCATCACTGATGTTTATGAACATACATACAAACATACGCCTCAATATATAAACAAATGTACAAATTATTATAAAAAGTGATTTTATCAACAGAAAAAACGTAATTATTTACATTTTTGAGTTCATAAAAAAAAATAAAGAAATGGAGTGCTCGGAGATTGATGCATTTAAAGCACTCATTTTTAAAAGAATAAAAAAATAAAACAATTACAATTAATTAAAACATGCGCAACCTTCTTCGCCAAAATATCTTAAATTATGTTTTAAGAGATTTACATGTTCGCCAACTAAAAGGACAGCGTTGAACATTAGCAATTTGATGACGTAATTCTGCCGGCGTTATTGCTAGTATTAAGACACATCAAATTGCCTGTGTGGTCGAGCTGTGTGGACCGTACGAACATGTGTTCGAATACATATTCATCAATTATTGCTAGAAGATATTGCTGATAATCTGTGATTTTAATTACAAACAATTATAAATTTACGCATACCTGGATTGAAGGTAGCGGCTTCACATAAAATATCTGTTGTTAACAATCTCTGCTTAAATGCTATCTCAGGCACATATGTATTTATTGCTCATATTTTATTTCATTATTTTATATTTAGAAATCTCTAACCTTCTAACAATTTAGTTTTCACAATGCTATGATTATTTGTATTGTTGTCAATAGTTTGGTATGATACGAGTGACACACATATGTACATAAGCATGTTACATTTGGATTTATTAGGTCATAAATTTGTTTTTTATATTTTTAGTTATAAGATATTGAATAATATTCTTTTCTTTGTGTCATGGATTTGGGTATACTACCTGTGTATCTATGAATGATAATATTGGTACCATCATCACCAATGAGGTGATTCGGAATTTGAACCTGAGTGTTAACAATCTAAATATTATTCACTTTAATGTGCAAAGCCTTCCACCAGAGAAAATTCCTCAAAATTAGATGAAATCAAAAACATTTCCAATAACAGTATCTTTGATTTGATTGGCATATCATATTGGTGGAAATAAAAGATGAAAGCGGTAAAAAAGTTTTAATTAGAGTTATATATTTGCCACATGGGATTTTAAGTAACTTTGAAGATTTAATTGCGGATTATAGCTCTAGGTATGAAAATGTTATTTTAATGGGCGACTTTAATATTACCTTATTTGAATAGAGTCAAAGGATGAGAAACTTGTGTGCCAGAATTGGCTTTAGCATTGTTCATAATAACTTACCAAATCACTTCACAATAGGGCCTTATAGGACAAAAATTATTGATTACTTTTTAATTTCAAATCCCAGACTGGTTATAAAAAAATGCCAATTTCAGTTTCCTGCACTTAATAGACAGAAACTTTTCGTTTCTCTACTCTTTCTTTTTTGTTGTTGTTGTTTTTTTTAAGCACAGCTAGTGTGTTTATATGAAGTTGATGTTGATATGAGAATAATGATATGAAGCAATAATATAAAAATGCGAAAAGTTAAAAAGAGAACGAAAAAATGTCTAGTACAGAGAGTTGTGTACTACATAATCTCCCCCACCGACAATTTTCGTTACAGCACCATCAAATTTCGTCTGTCTGCCCATCGTCTGTCTAAATGTAAAAGCGTTTTCAAGGTGCATTAACGTATACACGGTGGCAGCACTAGAGCAAAATTACAACAATACAACAAAAACAGGTATGTGGTAAGCTATGTTTGCCAAAAATATTTTAAATTATTTCCACAATTATAAACTATGAATGTACCTTTTCATAATTATAAATTATATTTATTTCAATTATCTATATGTTCACAAAATAATTTGTATATGTTTAATTCAGAATAAAACACTAAATTCACTTTCAAAAATGTAAACAATACATTTGACGTAAATAGCTTACTATATTGCCAGTAGCAAAAAATTGTCACATGCCGTAGTGCTGCCACCGTGTATACGTTAATGCACCTTGAGCGTTCTAATATTATTTATAGCCTATTTACACCAAAGCGAAATCTGCTCATTCGAGATTTCAAGCCAAATTTAGTAGATTTTGAGAAGATTTCCCATACAAAATGAAATCTACTTTATGAGTAGATTTCGACGAAATCTCCTGAAATCTACTCAGTACTAAGCGATGCAACTGTGATTTCTTGCAAAAAGTACTTAAAAATACTACGCTGCAGCAAAAATTGCACTATAATGTGGTGTATGCAGTCTCTGAGCACAAAAAATATACACTTTAATGATGGTGTATTCAGTCTCTGATAATGTTGTATTGTAAAACCCGCATGCATAAATTATTTTTGAGCAAATGAAATCTTGCTAGATGTCAAAAAACGGTGGTGTAAACGATATAGATTTCGTTGTAGATTTCAATTCAAATCTACTAGATTTTATGTTGGTGTAAATGCGCTATTAGCAAATTTAATATTTAATTACCAAGCATTTGTAGAGGAGATAAACAGCGTTGATCTAAGTAGTATTTACAATAGTACTGATATAAATGTACAAGCTGAATGTTTGAGTAGAACGATAGTTCAACTATATGATAGACATATTTCGATCAAGTCAGTGAAGAGTAGGGGAGGTGAGAACTAGAAGAAGGCATCTGTTATAGTTCAGGCTATCCAGCATCGAAACTTGGCGTATAGAGCATATCTGGAAAATAGAACTCCAGAGAGATGGAGCATTTATTGTAGACGGAGAAATAAATTAAAATCAATAATAAGAAAGGAAAAGAAACAGTATTACCAAAACCTATTTTCCCAATGCTCGCATAAACAGATGTGGGGACAGTTTAAACAATTAGGTATAATAGGTGACAGAGCTGATGTAAATGGAAGTATTGATGTAACCGAATGCAACAATTACTTTATAATGTCATCACTTCAGGCCACACCACAACTTTTATATCAAAGCAGTAATCCTCATAGTAATGCAGGACATTTTTCTTTTCGTACTATAGACACTATGGACATATGGAATGCCTTGCAGAAAATCAAATCTGTAGCAATAGGACCAGATGGCGTCTTAATTAAGTTCTTGAGACTAATATTTCCGGCAATTGCAAGGCATATGGTATAGGTCTTTAATAACATTATCGCATCTTCCACTTTTCCGGATCAATGGACGCTAGCTAGAGTTATTCCAATACCGAAAGCTAAAAATCCCCAACATTCATTTGATTTTAGAGCCATAAACATTCTTTCTGCATGTTCCACAGTTTTTCAAATATTATTAAATGGCCAGATCGTGCAAAGCTCTAATTTTTCTTCCCGTTTATCTGATTTTCAATCAGGATTTAGAAGGAAATATAACACAACAATACTACTTACCAGCCTAGTAGATGATATCAGACATAATTCTGATCACAGAATAATATTCGTTTTAGTGAGTCTAGATTTGATTCTATATGCCATGAGGTTTTACTGAACAAACTTTACACTTTGTTTTATTTTTCTTCTACAGCATGTAAACTAATCAGGTCTTTTCTATTTAGACGGAAACAATTTGTGCAAAGTGGATTCAATATATCAGAAATTAGAGAAGTGTCTCGTGGAGTTCCTCAGGGGTCAGTATTGGGCCCGTTATTTTTCAATATCTATATTAACGACACATTTGAGATTTTTTCTAATATTTTGAGTCATCTATATGCAGATGATCTCCAATTACTTTTTTCGTCACAACAAAATGATATTGATAATTTAGCTGGTAGAATTGGTTATAATTTGCGGCAAATAGAGGAATGGTGCGAGGACAACTTCATTGTTGCTAACCCGAAGAAATCAAAAGCGATTGCATATAATGCTGTAGGAGGAGGGCTGCCCAGAATTGTAATAAATAATGAAGATATAGCGTATGTTCAATATATGAAAACACTAGGAATATTCATTGATAATAAACTAACATTTGATTTTCATTTGAGTTATGTTTTCTCAAGGATCTCTTTTGGATTACGAGAGTTGTATAATACGAATTGTTCTTTACCGCTTAAAATTAGAAAAATCGTAGCTAATGCAACTCTAATGCCGATTATACTGTATGGCTTAGAAGTGTATTCTGGAACCACAGAATCTAACATTGCCCGTCTAAAAGTATTTTTTAATAGAATTGTAAAGTATGTTTATAAACTAAAGGTTCGGGAACATGTGTCTATTTATGTCAGAGACTTCTTGGGTAGCTCTTTTGATGTCTTCTTGAGAATTAAAATAATGTTATTGTTTTATAAAGTTTTAAAAATGGCTCTCCTAAATACTTTCTACCCAGATTTGAATTTGGACATTCTTCGAGGTCGCATACATTTCTTTGTCCTTTTTCAATTCTCAAACAATGCAGCGTTCTTTTGTGGTGAGAACATGGCGAATTTGGAATACATTTGTGTCCTATAGTGAAAGACACTTTGCTCATTCGCCTCTAGAACTTAAAAATATTTTATTGTTAAATCTACAAACTATTACTGCACGTTATCATTTAGTGATGGTGGTTAAACTTCAATGTTTCATTCCTTATTTTTATCCAGTTATCCAGATCTAAGACATATTTATATATTTAAGTGCTTAAGAATGTATTAAGAATGATGTATGTTAAAAAATACGTATATGATACATGTTTCACAAAGAATACAACAAATTTGTATATTAAAATTTTTAACATTATTTAAATTGATACTTTAAGAACATAATACTGTGCCATGTTTAATTACTAATCAATTTGGCCATACCACTGGCTTACCGATTAAAAATAAAATATTTGAATTGAAAAGTTTATATTTAACGTTTATATAAAATTTTTTCCCAGCTGAACAATCTTAAGCGAATTTAGGTTTTGATATTCACAATGTTTTAACCAAGGCGAATTCATTACTAAGTGAACTTAACAGCACAGGTGAATATTTTTTGCTTCTCACGTTTTTTCCAATGACAACATTTTGACATTCACAATATGTTTTACAATAACAAAATACATAGTACTGAACTCGCCTTTCTGCTTGCATTCACCTGTATAAATTCGCCTTGACTATAACAAAATACATAGTACTGAATTCGCCTTCCAACTTGCATTCACCTGTATAAATTCGCCTTCGCCAAGACCACAAGAGAAATGAAAAATGTGTGCCCATCGTCTGTCTAAATGTAAAAGCGCACTTACGAACTATCACTACCCCTTACGGAACCATCTGGCAACGATGGCTATATTACATACATACAAGTTACTGTTTATGTTTTGACAATGAGGACATACGAATAAGTATGCAAATATAAAAATATATCGTTATCGCAACAATAACACACAAAAAAAATATATCGAGCAAAACGTTGATTAAAAACATTTTGATAATAAAAGATTATGAAAACGAAAAAATGTTTAAAACATGGTTATGCCAATGGATTTCTGCAGACATATTTACTTATGTATAGATGTGTTTGTAGGTATGTTCACACACACGAACAAGTCAATGTTGTCATAACAATAGTACACATTTGATAAAAACCGCATACAAACTTGTGTAAATTTAATCGCATCTCCAAATAAAATTCGCCTCAATAACTTTTAACGCAAAAGTGAATATCTTTTCAAATCAAACTAGCAGTCAATAAATATGTTTGGATATAGAAAGTATAACTCAAATAGGTGACTAAGTTTAAATCCGCAACACGTACAATATCATAGAAAAGTCACAGGCAGACTTTGAATTGTCAAAATTTTAAAAATTGTGGTAACGGGTGATGCTACTGTGAAAAATAGTTATAAAATAATTAAGTTAAAAAGTGATTTTAATTAATTATATCTACATAAGAAGTAAACAGATATTGTACGTTTATTAAATAATAATTGAAAGTGCGCGCCAGTAGGAAAACTGCTTGAAGTCAAAAATAAAAACTTAATAGCCAGGTAAGACTTGTTTTTTCCGTCAGGAAACAACAGTGCATTGTATTTTTTTAAGTATAAGAACTTATGTAAAATAATCACATGAAAGTTTTAAATTTTAAGCATTAGGTTTATTTTTTACAAATTGTATTTTCGCACACCAAATCTTTCGGTTAGAGCGGCGCCAAAATCTTCATAAATAAAAAAATATATGAAAACGCGCGGCCAAGTTTGGCATTGCTGCTAAAAATTAGTGCGTAAGTGCTGCCCACAGCTGCCATGCAGCGTTGTCAACTTTGAAATTTCAAAACGCTCCAAAATGAAAAAGCGCGTTATTTCAACAAAAACGCACTGAATTTTGATATTTTTCGTTTCATTTTCAAAAACCCACTTTGTATGTTAAGAAGTACAATATTTTTTTTACATTAAAAACACGATCATGAACCAGCCCTTTTAAGCGACTATTCTACAAACAAACTGGGTCTTATAGCACCGCCTGATGGCATGCCATCAAATTCGTTCAATATCTAGAATTCGTGTTTGACAAACTTGGCCTCTAGCATGCCTCTGTTAGTTTTACTAAGATAATGTTACTTTTAAAATAATTATAACGATATTTTATCAAATTTATTATTAAGCAATGTTATTTAATTATATTTGCTATCGACCGGAATCAGCTCTTACATTTACTGCCTATTATCAGGAACAAAAATACAGCTGCTTACCGTCGTCAAAATTAAATTGCAAGATTAAACAACCATTACTGTCGAACGAAATTACGATTATCGGATCATTAAAAGTTACAGAATCGCACTACAAGCCTTCAAATTTGATTAATAGCAATTCTATCAAAGTGCACATTTCGTGTGTGTTTTCGTAAGCGGTGTCTTTAACAGAATTTATTGAAATATACGAAAATTTGCCAGAATTACAATAAACAAAAGATGAAGTTCACCATAACCAATATATAATGGAAACGTTTTGGAAAAACTTTGTAGTTTATTTAATAACTTGATAGTTTCTCAATTACCAAAATCGTAACGAATTCACGAGCCATCATAAATACGAACTTCACTGTTCAGAGACTGCATTTATTGCAATATTTGACAAAGTTGGCTTGATCGTTTAATAGCAAAACACTTTCTAAAAGCAGCAAGATTTATAAAACGAAATGTTTCTTTTTCTTTCGAGAGTGTGTACTCGTATAATATAAAACAGTAAGATTGCCTTACTTTGTTCATATGAGATGATATGTTTTCCACGAAAAACGAAACGTAAAAATTTTGGACCCTTGATTAAGCTTTTTTCTTACATTAAAGCAAAAAGTTGAGATGAATTTTAGTTTGTGCTACCGAAATTTAAAAAACGCACCGAATATTTAAAAAAACCCCAAAAACGGTACGAAACGCACCAGGTTGACAACGCTGCTGATATAACAACCTTATCAGGAACTGCAAAATACTGTTACTGTCAGATGTAGACTGGAAATGTTACTGTTATCTTGCCGTCTTGACACGACTGTTAAGACGTCTGTTTTAAAAGCTCTGTCTTAACAGAAAATTACATTTTATGATGAAAAAGTTAAAATAATTCCAAATTAATAGAAATTGCTAAAAAAAAAAAATTTTCCCCATTTTGGTGAGTTTTGAAGTTTTAAAATTGACAATGCTGCAAATAAATATAATGGTTGCCTGCATATACCAAAAATATTACTTCCCTTACCAATATAAATTAAAAGTTGATATGAATTGAAAGGGAGTTAAAATTTGAACTACACCTACGCCTGCTTTTGGCGATTTTTGTAGATCGTCAAATATGGCAACCGAATAGAATAGCAAAATATCTTGTATATATAAGGAAACCTGTTTGTGGTAGGTGTGATGATCAGTGTGGCCATTTTTTCCATTTAGCATTTTTCAACTATACTCGTATAAAGGGTGATTAAATTTTAAGGGCCGATGTTGATTTTGAATAAATAATTAAATAAATTATATAGGAATTATTGTCATTTCTTTTTATTATGATAAAATTGGCATGGTTCAATTATTTATACAACAAAATATCGGCCAAATGACCGCCGCCTTTGGTATATATTTTGCGATCTTAATGCAACTAAAATAAATTGTATTGGAAAATTGGAATTGATCTTTAATAAACCCACAGAAAAAACAAAAATACATATTGCGAATTCTGCCCAATTAATACCTTGAAAACACTTAAAAAGATATTGGGGAAAGTGGTGAAAAATCAGCTAGAAGAATATTTGGAAAAAAAATCAAAATTTATCAAAATACCCGTCCGCATTTAGAAATAACTATTCATGTGAAATGGCAGTCAATTACACTATAAATAGATGAAAATATGTTGAGAGAAATAGTAAAATATTGGCTGTATTTTTTGGATTTTAAAAGTGCCTTCAAGGCAATAGACCGAAATATACAAATAAAAAAGTTATATATGTACGGAGTAAAAAATAATGAACTAAAATAGTTTCAATCATATCTAGAAAATCGTGATCAAATTAAAAAAGGGAACAATGTTATAATGTGTGATTTTATAAGAACTATCGGAAATTAAAAAAAAAAACAAAAAACACATAAAATTCAGAAAAATGCATGAAATATTTATTTGGATCGATAGTTGGGTCGATATAATTTAATGTTTGAAGATTATTTCATGCAACAAAAACAAAATATATAAAAATATAAGCCTATGTATGATCTATATGCAAAATTACTATGAGAATTTGGCTCCCCAGCCACATAAACACTGCCAAAAAATTTTATTTATAAGATGTAATAAGTAAAACTATAAGTTAATTATAGCTGAAGATAAGCTTTACACATGTATAACGTTATAACAACTGTATTTCAATTTAAACTTGATTATCATTAAAATAACTTAAAAGCTTTTTCCTATACGACGAATACCCATACGAAAAACGTTTAAGATTATTAGGAAGTAGGCTCCAAGTACGATGAATGCCTATAACAAATGAACGATCAAAAATACTCAAATGACTCATCGGAACATTTATTTGCACATTAAGGGTTAAATTTAAGAAAGAAAATTCGTTTACTAGTAAATGAGGGCGTCCCGTTTTCATGATTTTATAAAAAAAAGCAAATTTCGTATATGAATATAGTCGTTAAATTTGTACTTTAAGAAAACAGGAACAAGCTCAGAAGTACGATTATGTTCATATATTCGATTATTCATTATACACCTGCAGATCAGAAAATTAATTGTAAGATGGATACTGATAATTTGGCACTGAGTTATAGATACTTAATTAGAAAATATTAATACATTCAATGTATATGAGTATAGTTGTTATGATATTATTTAATTATGTTAAATTTTTTCATCTTATTCTGTAAGCAACATTTGCTATGTTAATTTGTTTATGTTAGAAAACAATATGTTGGTTGCAGAATAAATTTGGTTTAAAAATTATGTTATTTTTAATTGTTAATATTGTTAAGTATAGGGTGTTTTTTTAAGCCCGATAGAACTTGAAATTGTAAAAAATAACACAAAAAATGAAATTGTAATCAAAATTTTTTTTTATTCGAAAGATCAATACGTGACATTAACATTTGAAAATGATTTCGGGCATATGGGCACCGCGGCTGTTCTTGACGAAGCGCATTCTGGACGTCCAATTTTGGGCCACTTTTTCGAGCACTGCTGGCCGTATGTCACGAACAACACGAACAATGCTGGCCTCCAAGGCGTCAATTGTTGCTGGTTTATCAGCATAAACCAGTGACTTCACGTAGCCCCACAGGAAATAATCGAGAGGTGTCAAATCGCTCGACCTTGGAGGCCAATTGACAGGTCCATTTCTCGAAATCAACTTATCGCCAAATTTTGATTTCAGTAAGTCGATGGTTGCGTTCGCCGTATGGCACGTAGCGCCATCCTGTTGAAACCACATCTCCTCCGGATCAATGTCATCCATATTTTCAAACAAAAAATCATTGATCATGGTGCGGTAACGATCTCCATTGACCGTAACGCGAGCTCCGGCCTCATTTTTGAAGAAATAAGGTCCGATGATGCCACCAGCATGAAAACCGCACCAAACAGTGCATTTTTCTGGATGTAATGGAGTCTGTAGGGTCTCTTGTGGATTGGTCTCACTCCATATGCGGAAATTTTGCTTATTAACAAACCCGTTAAGCCAAAAATGCGCCTCATCGCTGAACACAATTTTGCGATAAAACAACGGGTCTGATTTTCAAAGTAAATTTGGATAATTTCGTAGCGTTGTTCAAGCGTGAGTCTATTCATGATGATTTGTCAGAGTATACTGAAACAAATAAAAAAAATGTTTCATCAAAATTAAATTTTTTGTGTTACTTTTTACAATTTAAAGTTCTATCTAGCTTAAAAAACACCCTATATGTTTCTTTGAGTTAGCATTTTTTGTAAACCAAAAACTATTTGGCAATTTTTTGTTTAAAAAAGAAATTATTATAACAATTTTAATTTTTTCTGCAGATGCTAACAAATTGTTGGCGAAATATTGAAAAACAAAAGTTTAAAAATTGTTAAATTTTAAAATAGAAAACAAGATCTCAAGCTGCAAAAATGTTATATATGTATATTAAATAAACAAAGGTCAAAAAATGTTAAGATAAAATTAAATATTTTATTGTTATTTTTATCAGTTGGTTTTATTTAAATAATGGTCAACAATTGTTCACAAGGAAGAATTATGAAAAATAAAACAATTATAAAGATACATTAGCTAAAATAAGAAATATATAATTCAATTAAAATTTTAGCATTAGTTTTTGGTAGTTTAAGATTTCTTTTAGCCCTTTTTTGCATTATTTTAACGTGAATTTAGCTGTAAACTATATTTAGGAATGGCCACACTGGTGATCATAGACTGAAAAAAAGATCTACATTCACATGGGCAGTGTGTATATGCATGTGTACTTTAGTGTAATTAAAAAATCTAACATTGTTGCAAACCAGCGATCGGCAACCTTTTAAAGCGCTGGAGTTAAAAATTACAATTTAGAAATTTAAAAATTTTTAAAAGGCCACAAAATGTTTTTCCAATAAAAATAGTACTTGCATAAATACATTTTTTAATAGAAAAACTGATCTATTTGTTCATAAGAAAAAATATATATTTATTCTATTTCTATCTAACATGCCTATATTGGCAGTTATTCAACTATAAAATTTAAACTTCACTAAGACCCGGCTTTTAAGTTCGTATTTAAATGTCATTTAGTTCCATTTAAATTCGAAAATCTATTTTTCATTACAAATTTGAATCTAACTTAAATGTGTAATTTTCTGCATTTTAATTTATCTCATTTACCATATCTCTCCTTTAGTGCAACGTAGTCATGTCTAAAAAAATTAAGTTTTCGAGTTAACAATGCAGAATTGTTAACAGTACTACCTTTTATATTGCGCATAAAATTTATTCAAATTTCTTTTAAACTGTTTCCTTTCGGAGATATTTTCTAACATGTTTTTCTAAGACTTGTATGAAAACTAAAAGTTTGAAATGCGTTTTTCTCCAAACAAGTTTTTTTTAGTTATGACTATGTTGCAATAAAGGAGCGCAAATCTTCATTTAAAGTTTTTAGCGAGGAAAAATCAGCAAAATGAAGATAAATCTGCATTTCTGGCAATAGTGTACGTGACAGATGTTTTCAGTGATGGTATATATTAGGTGTGTTCATTTACTTTACTAGTAAAAATTAGCACCGAGAGAGTAACAAGAAAATTTTCAAAATTACTCTCAAAAATGTGAAAAAGTAAATGAACACTTTACTAGCAAAAATTTGCAAGTTAGAGTAGTGTTGTTGTGTATAAGTACTTAATAACTACCATTATATCCTTTGGACAAATTATACATATGTATATGAATGTTATTATAAAAATAATGTGATTATGGTCATTTATATTCAGCATTGTCTTGACTGGTGTTTTTCGAGTACAGCTTGTAATAGAATAATGAAAAGTTTTACAATTTTATTTAATCTAGGACTAGGCATAGTGGAAATACACTAAGCACTATAAGGGTGATTAGCTACTTTTGAATAAAATATCTATTTTCAAATAGCATCCCATACACGTTTCACTTCAATTCGTAAATGAGTCGGTTGTTGTGCAATTCAAGAAGTAGTTTTTTTTGCAAAGAGACCGTTAATAATTTTTTAAATTGTCTTTAATTTCATTAAATCTGATAGTTGAATGAAAATCTTCCTATTCAGTTTATGAAGTGTGTGGCCAAGAATCAATTCAATTGAAAGACTCAATTAACAATTGAATTGAAATGTGTATGGGCTGCTTTATACGTTATAACAGCCTGCATTTTCATTTTTATTTCAAATTAATTTCAAATTGTAAAGTACCGAATAGCTAGGTACTCATAATATTTACGATACTAAAAATAATAGTTGGTCTGTAAAAATTAAAGAAACAAAAACATTTCAGAGGTTAAAACTACAAAAATATTAATATAATTAAAAATGGAAGGTGTCTAAGTGTCTATTTAATTGCTTCCCTAAAAGTTTTAAACACATTCAAGCAAGTAAATTTGCCGGAACATCCTTTGCCATTGATGCGCTACATACTGTGTTGCTTAGTTCATTGCCACTAGACGTCTTATTTTAACTCTGTTGTTCCTAAGTTACACAAAAATCAATTTGTTATCTTTTTAATACTTATACTCGTTTTAAAAGTTTACATACACTTACAATTTCTTAAATTTTTCAAAATATTTTCATTTTTAACTTAATTTAGAAATATTGTTTTGTAAACACAAACGCAAAACAGCTGTTTGAATAATTATTGCAAATAAAAATTTTACTTGCAAAAACTTGCAAGAATTTTTCTGTCTCTCAATTTTGTACGCTCTTTTAACGCTCTCTCGTTGCAAATTTTTTGGGTTAATGAACGCTTTCTAGTAAAAATTGTTACAAATTTGTGAAAATTTTTAGTAAATGAACACACCTATTATTGTGAATGGGAAAGTGGCATAAAAACCCTGTTGTAGTACTTTTTGTTTATTTGCTATTTGAACTGCGGAAGTAGTTAAATTTGTATACATGCACAATATATTTTAATAAATTTAATACTTTTTCTCTGAGTTCTGTAAAATACGCTAAATGATTGCACATATGTACATCGGTGGCATAATTTAGACATTGCGCATGATTTTTTCAAATGTCACATTCGATGTAACCACAACATTTATTCGCCCGATTTCCAAAAATACATTCCTCAAACATACTCTTCCAACTATAAAACGAGTTTTGAAAATCGGTTCATAATGCGGAGTTATGCTGTTATAAATGTAAGAAAGTAATACATTATTAAATTTAGGTCTGTAATAATAAAATTTTTTTCATGTTTTTTAAGTATAATAAACTAATAATAATACATTATAATATAACTTTTTATCAAAAACGTAAAACGCGTGAGTCACAAAACACCTAAAAACAAATTTGGCGTTTTCGAGTCGCCTGGCGATCTTGAAAACTTCCGCGTGTGGGAACATGCCTGATAATTTAAGTGTTATTAATATTCAGAAAAAAAAACACGGAAATTAAAAAGAACTTCCATAAATTTTGTTTGTATTATCAGTAAACTTCAAATTAATAGTTATTTCAGGGTGATGCGACGTTATTATCCTGGTTAGTTGGACTACCAGAATGTTATGTGCCAATACAATGAGGAGAGCAAAACTAAATACAAGGGGGCCTTGATAATGATTAAGTTCTTTAATTCGGAAGCGGATAAATGCCAAATAGGCATACATATAGAAATTATTTAGAGACGGTAGGTTAGCCAGCTATGTACGCCGAGCCTTAACTCTCACATACACACCTCGTATACCGAGTACACGAATTGTGGCTCCGGTTTCTTGACCCGGTAATAACCACAATAATTTGTTTCCCTTTCCTTTCAGAATCTATCAGTTATCTGCTTAAACTATGCGCTATTTTTACAATGAAAACGATACGTGGGCACTTTTTTGAACCCAATAGTTACGTGCAAGTAAACATTTAAAATTTACAAAGAGCTTAAAGCTCTAAACACTTTGACGACAGCAGACTTCACAACTTCACGATTATAAATGAAGTTTAAAGGTAGCAGCAGCACTATGTGTATTTTAACAATACAAATTTCAGAGGTGCCACATATATATTTTACATGAGTAAAATTAATATTACCGACTGAAAACGTAATAATATTACATAAAACTGTAGAATTACAGGATGTTTTTTCTGTTAGATACAACTAAAAAAAAAATTCGTTCTAATTGCTGCCAATTTATATTTATTGTGGCAGCACTGCATTAACTTTTTGCTGCTTACGAAAATAGAAATTAGTCTAATTCTGTCATTCGCTTACGAGCGAGTTTTTACTCGAATGTGCGAGTTTTTAAACTTTTGGGATTATGTCATTCGATATCGAGTAAAAGGTTTCGAAATTTCTAATGATGGCATTCGATAGCGAGTAACCATTCGAATGCAACCGTGCAACTTTTCACACGTAAGCAAAAGTACTATCGAAATCCAGCCAAACAGAAAAACACAAAAGAAATGTGAATAAAAATTTGTTTTGAATAGCAGTAGTAGTTAAATTAAATTGAGAATTTTTGGTTCTAAGGCTTTTTTTTTTTAACTTGGATCAGTACTCAGGGTATGACCCCTACATATGCAGTGCATTGTACCAGAACTAGGATTTAAAAGTTACATTCCTCTAACTGGAAGAACATTTTGGGCAAAATTACTAAAAAGATCCAATGTTTGGTATCTCTCTTTCTGTACTGACTGAAGTGACTTTAGTTTAACACTATTTTTGTACCCATACACTATGGGAAGATAGCTTAGATGGCTGTGAACTAAACTATCATATACCAGCTTCTTAGTACGGCGGTCAACTTTGTTTCTGAACTTGCGCAATACACCAACAGCTGATGATATTTTAGATTTAATTGCATCAATATATCGATCCCATTGCAAATTATTCGTAAAATTCAATTCCAAATATTTGACAGATTGAGATTCAGTTATTGGCACACCATTAACATGAACTGTCAAAAGCTGATCACTCATTATCATATGCGGTTTAAATCGAATAAACTTTGTTTTATTATTATTTAATAATAACTTATTAATTCTGACAAACTCAGCTAACAGTACAGCATCATGTTCTATTTGTCTTTTTAATATTTCCTCATATAGGGTGTTTTTTTAAGCTAGATAGAACTTTAAATTGTAAAAAGTAACACAAAAAATTAAATTTTGATGAAACATTTTTTTATTTGTTTCAGTATACTCTGACAAATCATCATGAATAGACTCACGCTTGAACAACGCTACGAAATTATCCAAATTTACTTTGAAAATCAGTCGTCGATTCGCGCAACTTATAGACGCAAAATTGTGTTCAGCGATGAGGCGCATTTTTGGCTTAACGGGTTTGTTAATAAGCAAAATTGCCGCATATGGAGTGAGACCAATCCACAAGAGACCCTACAGACTCCATTACATCCAGAAAAATGCACTGTTTGGTGCGGTTTTCATGCTGGTGGCATCATCGGACCTTATTTCTTCAAAAATGAGGCCGGAGCTCGCGTTACGGTCAATGGAGATCGTTACCGCACCATGATCAATGATTTTTTGTTTGAAAATATGGATGACATTGATCCGGAGGAGATGTGGTTTCAACAGGATGGCGCTACGTGCCATACGGCGAACGCAACCATCGACTTACTGAAATCAAAATTTGGCGATAAGTTGATTTCGAGAAATGGACTTGTCAATTGGCCTCCAAGGTCGTGCGATTTGACACCTCTCGATTATTTCCTGTGGGGCTACGTGAAGTCACTGGTTTATGCTGATAAACCAGCAACAATTGACGCCTTGGAGGCCAGCATTGTTCGTGTTGTTCGTGACATACGGCCAGCAGTGCTCGAAAAAGTGGCCCAAAATTGGACGTCCAGAATGCGCTTCGTCAAGAACAGCCGCGGTGCCCATATGCCCGAAATCATTTTCAAATGTTAATGTCACGTATTGATCTTTCGAATAAAAAAAATTTTTGATTACAATTTAATTTTTTGTGTTATTTTTTACAATTTCAAGTTCTATCGGGCTTAAAAAAACACCCTTTATTTATATTGATAAAGAAGGCAAATGTCATCAGCAAACATAATTAATTTTCCGTTAAAATTAATATTTTTCATATCGTCGATATATATTTTAAATAGAAGTGGACCAAGCACACTTTCTTGAGGCACACCACAATTAACATCTAATAGGGAACTTTTCACATCACCAATTTGAACAAATTGCTTTCGGCTTGTTAAATAATTCTTAAGCAACAGTACTGATTTGTTGGACACACCAATAATCCTTAGCTTTCTTACTAAAATATCATGATTGACTAGGTCAAAAGCCTTCGATAAATCAAAAAAAAAACTCCAGATCCATTAAGGCCGGTATCAAAACCATCACATATATGTTCAATCACATTGACAACCGCTTCTTCCGTCCCGGAACCTTTTGAAAATCCAAACTGGTACTCAAATAATACGTTATTTTTATCTAAGTATTCAGTTATTTGATCAAAAATAATTTTCTCCAAAATTTTATCAATAACTGATAAAAGAGAAACTGGTCGAAACATATCAACTCTATTTGAGTCTTCACGATTGTTATCGTTGATGGTTTTATTTATTTCACTTAATCCATTTATAGAGTCTAAAGGGAATGTAGAGGCCAATTTATTTTGTGTAACTTCTTGGTACAAAATTCTTTCCGTTAGCACTTTGTGTTAGAGTTGAGTTCATGAGCTCTTTTGAGAGAGTGCTCTTTTTAGTTCAGCTCTTTTTACTGAAATATGTCTTTCTTTTAGTTCAATAGTTCAGTGCTCCGTAAATAATATTTTCAATGAACGGCTCTGTTCAGGTTTCATGATAAAGAAAAGCAAAAGAAAATTGCTGTAAACAAATGAAAAAATTATTATAAGGATTAATAAAAAGTGAGATTAGAAATGTTCAGGTGTGATAAAAAATAATTTTATTAAAAATAAAAAAAAACGATATATTTGTGATGATGTCTCGATGTTTTTATATTCAATTATGGTCGCATATCATATCATTTATTTTTATAATACAAAAAACCAAAGTAAAATTGTGTTGTCTAATATTCTGAATAGTTGTATATAACATAGATATGTACTTTCTACGTCAAATTCTGGCAGCGCTGTTTGACTACTTCCGTATACATATCTACCAGAAAGAAAGAAACATAAACGAAAAAGAAAACTTGAAGACAAAAGAAAGAAACATGAACTACGGAACTAAAAGAGCTCGCAGAAATGATCGGCTCACTTAGCTCCCTGAAGTGAATAGTTCAGTGACACTAGTTCGTTCGCGAACTACCCAACTCTACTTTGTGTTCAGACAGGGTTTTCATAATGACATCGTTTTGGTTTACCAACCACACACAACAATATTAAATTAATTTCGCTTTTAAAAACACTTTATAACTTTTGAATAACACAAATTGCGTATATTTTTAAATTATTTTACGCAAGCAATATAATTTTAACAAAAAATTTTTAATCGAAAAGATGAAATCTTTCTATGGGTTTTGGAGCGGTTTTTTTGCCAATTAACTTAGTTCTGTCAATACTCCCAGACGTCCAGTGTTTGTATACACTTTGATTAATGTAAATTTTGCATTGCGTAGTAGTTAGCTTTAAGTTAGTCTATACAAGCTAACTTAAAGTTGGTTTTTTTTTTTTGTAGTTAGCTACTCATTTGCCGGCAGGGTATATATGTACATATATATGTGCACTTCAATAAAGAATTACTGTGACACAAATCACACAGTGTAAGCGCAAATTCAATTTTTAAGTAGAGACGGTGAAAATTGCGACAAAAAAAAAAAACTGGAATAAATTTACAGTGACGACGTATGTCACAGGAAAAAGTTGCGCTGACAAGTGAGTACAAGTGGCTGATAAATAGAAACGGTGCCCAATTTGTTGTCTTAATTGCCAAGCGAAATACGATATTCTTCTAATATTTATATTATTTGAACTTTTTTCTGCAATTAATTCTATTCTCTATTCGTTTTATGAAAAAGTTAAACAGTATTTGTGTTGATCCTAATTTATTGACCTTTTCTTAAATAATTTTCTTTTTTTTAATATGGCAAATTATTCGAGGTCGTTTTTTATAAAAATGTTTAATAAATTAATTCAATATTTCGTTTTCCGTTGGAAAACTTCTTCAGGAAAATAATTGTTATAATTTGTTTTGAAAAATTCGAAAGAAAGTATAACAATTATTTTCCTGAAGAAGTTTTCCAACGGAAAACGAAATATTGCATTAATTTATTAAACATTTTCATAAAAAACGACTTCGAATATTACAAATAATTAAAAGAAGAAAATTATTCAACAGTATTTATTTTCAATATTTCGCTAACAATTATCTAGCGTATTCAGAAATATCAAAATATTGAAAAAAAGTTTTATTAAAAATTCGAAAAGAAAGAATACTAATAACAAACTTTAAAATAACATTAAGTAAATTAAACTAAAGTATATTTAATAAAGTAGCCGCTTCGCTACAATAAGAACAACTTCAAGAAACATTGCATGTATTTTGTTTTTGTAATAAGACCAAAATGTCAAAAGCATGTGACAGAAATATAAAAGAAAAAGTGGAAAAAAAGAAAACAAAAATGCAACATATGCTTAAAAGTTAATTGAATTTTATGGGGAAAAAGTGAAAAGGTATTTTAAACATAGACAACTAGTAAAATTAGACTACAAATAGAAATTATTTTAATGAAATAATTGTTATGAAAAACTTTTTACAGATTTTAATCTCACTTTTCATAGATTTTAACTAAAAAAAACTTTTCTTTCGCAATAAATAATTTTAAAAAACAACATTTTATAAAATTTAATAAAAACAACATTTAATAAAAACAACATTTGACAATTTGGCCGCACCAGATGAGTAACGGTTCGACTGACGAGGTTACCTTATTAAGTGCACCTTGAATTAAACTAATTCTGCATGCAACATATAGAGGGTGTTTTTTTAAGCCCGATAAAACTTGAAATTGTAAAAAATAACACAAAAAATTAAATTGTAATCAAAATTTTTTTTTATTCGAAAGATCAATACGTGACATTAACATTTGAAAATGATTTCGGGCATATGGGCACCGCGGCTGTTCTTGACGAAGCGCATTCTGGACGTCCAATTTTGGGCCACTTTTTCGAGCACTGCTGGCCGTATGTCACGAACAACACGAACAATGCTGGCCTCCAAGGCGTCAATTGTTGCTGGTTTATCAGCATAAACCAGTGACTTCACGTAGCCCCACAGGAAATAATCGAGAGGTGTCAAATCGCACGACCTTGGAGGCCAATTGACAGGTCCATTTCTCGAAATCAACTTATCGCCAAATTTTGATTTCAGTAAGTCGATGGTTGCGTTCGCCGTATGGCACGTAGCGCCATCCTGTTGAAACCACATCTTCTCCGGATCAATGTCATCCATATTTTCAAACAAAAAATCATTGATCATGGTGCGGTAACGATCTCCATTGACCGTAACGCGAGCTCCGGCCTCATTTTTGAAGAAATAAGGTCCGATGATGCCACCAGCATGAAAACCGCACCAAACAGTGCATTTTTCTGGATGTAATGGAGTCTGTAGGGTCTCTTGTGGATTGGTCTCACTCCATATGCGGCAATTTTGCTTATTAACAAACCCGTTAAGCCAAAAATGCGCCTCATCGCTGAACACAATTTTGCGATAAAATAACGGGTCAGTTGCCAACTGCTAAATTTGGATAATTTCGTAGCATTGTTCAAGCGTGAGTCTATTCATGATGATTTGTCAGAGTATACTGAAACAAATAAAAAAAATGTTTCATCAAAATTTAATTTTTTGTGTTACTTTTTACAATTTAAAGTTCTATCTAGCTTAAAAAAACACCATATACAACATGTTTATATGTATAAGTTAAAAAAACAAATATTTACAGAATAACATATAAATACTCTAACATTCATTCGTAGACATTCAAAGCTACAATTTTTTATTAACTAAATATCTACCTTGAAGTTTATTCTCTGTTGTTGTCAACCTCTGTTGTGGAGTATTGCTATTAGATTAATAAAACAACAAATCAAAGTTCAATTAAACAAGTATGTATTCAATTAGGTAATAAAAATAATAATTGTTTTAAAAATCAATATAAAACAAAAACTTATTTTAAGAATCATTTCATAATCATATCTAAAATAATTTATAAGAAAGTTCTGAAACTTCAGTCCAATTTAAAAAAGAAAATTATAATTATAAACTTCCGGATTAAAATTATTTTTTTCATTTTACTTCTTATTTCATATAATTAATAGAATAGAAACCATTGCAACTTGGCATATACAGTGCTGGATAATAAATGGAAGCTTTTTCGAATTATTTCTCTATTGTAAAAAGTCAAAAATCTAAAATTTTTCTAAAAAAAAAACTTGCAAATATTGCGTGGTTACATTTTAAGGGCCGATGTTGAATTTGAACCACACCTAAACGCCAAGTTTTTTTCTGCATTTCTCAATTTCAAACTAATTCAATTTGAACCATAGAAAGATATATAATCGAGCAACGTTAAAGTTATTCAGGCTTATTATCAAAATGGGCGTTCAAATCTGAACTTTGTGATTTTTTCGGTCAATTTAATCGTTCAAATGTGCGTACGATTGAAAAATTCGCGGAAAAGTTTGAACAAATCCTCCAAATGTGCGTGCAATCGGAAAAATCGTGCAAAAATTTCAACAAACTGGGTCTGTAGGAGATGTGAAAACGCCAGAAAATATTGCTGCTGTTCGCGATAGTGCGACTCCACCTCAACTCGTCCTTGTGCGCGTCACAATTGCACCGCTCACGCTCGTCTTTGATGAACATTATGCATAAAGACTTGCATTTACACGCTTACAATTGACTCAATTAATAAAGCCTCTTGACCACTCCAAGCGTCGTCAATGGTCAGAATGGTGGCAAGAAATGGTGAGGCTTAATGATGGGATTGAGCTTTCGGTTTTGCACGAGCGTAAAGTGGACTGTATTCTTTGAACCACCAAATTTCTTAATGATATACATAAGTTCTCGAATTTCGGCAAAAGTAATTAAAGATAAGAGAAATTAAGTTGGGCTAAGAATATTACTCACACATATGTAGGAACTTTAGAGGAGCTCACTCACCTTTTATATGCAAAATAGATTACCAAAAATTATGTATGATATAATTTTACTTACTTAAGCTTCTAAGATAACAATTTATAATTTGGAATTTTGATATAAGAACCGCTTCAGTAGAAAATTAAAATTGCCAAACCGTTTTAAAATGTAGAAATTGGTATTAACTAGTTTTGTGGTACAATAACTTTTTTATTACAACTCATTTTAGGAAACCAGTATAATTGTTCACAATAAGTAATTTGACATAAAGTAGTAAAAGTATTCAATTCATTATTTCAATTTAGATCCGTTAAATTTTAATATTAATATGAATCATATTAGATTAATATACATATTTATTAGACAATCCATTTTAATTTAACCTAGATACAATAGGTTTACTCATAAAAATAATTCAATTTGCAAAGTCATAATTTTTAAGTATAACTATATTAATTTGTGGATTCGGTATTTTGTAAACATAATACTTGGGCCAAAGATCTAACGGCTTTAGAAATAATGCGTTGATTGAGCATGGATCGCTTTGTACTTCTGTCGATTTCTTGCAGTTGTACAAGTTTACACCAGTTTGTTGAAGCAGTTGGCTTGACTGGTTTCTTCGACGATGTCGCTTTTTTGTCACGTCCTTTTCGAATGTGAAGACGATTATGAATTCCTAGATGAAGCGGGGTGAGGTGAAAGCAGCCGTATTTTCTACAGACTAACACGCGAGATAAATCCTCTACTAAGGATTGAATCAAAAAAATAATATTGTTTTTTCGCTGCACCGAAACGTGCACTTTATTTTAATATATTCTTAAGACTAATTACAAAATGTAACTTAACAACTATTTATAGGAAGGTGATATCTTCTTGACCTTCAATATTTTTGTTTGTGGTAAAAGAGTTTAGATAATATATTTGTTTAGGCTGTATCTAGTTAGCAATATATTTAATTACTTAGTATATGTATTTGTTTAGGCTGTGTCTAGTTAGCAATATATTTAATTACTTAGTATATGTATTTGTTTAGGCTGTGTCTAGTTAGCAATATATTTAATTACTTAGTATATGTATTTGTTTAGGCTGTGTCTGGTTAGCAATACATTAGTATATTTGTTTAGGATTACAATACTGTCTGCTTGTGTTTACTCTTGTGTCGTGAAATGTTTGTTTCTTAAATGATATCGCTAACACTTATTTGGTTGTGATATCTTTCTTCTATGGTGGTTGTTTCATGTTCTTATCTTTTTTACTACTATCCGTGATGTATGTATAGCTGAACATATGTCGATATTAACTCCCCTCTTTCATAAAAAAATGTGTCCTCACTTTTTATACTAAATTTGTTCTTGTTCTTAATCTTGCCAATTCTATTGCGTAAATGTGTTCAGCAAGTTTCCTTCTTTTTGCTTGTTTTATAGTTTCGCGGTAATCAAATAGTTTTGCTAGAATGTATAAGCATAGTATTGTTCCTAAAATTATGAGTATGAAATAAATAGTATGTCGGATGGGGTGCTGTTCTATTGGAATTAGATACTTTGACATTTCTTGTATGTTTGAAAATTTGTGGATGGAATCCGAAGATAGGATGTGAAGAATTTCCATCTGTTCATCATGTTTCTGATGTATGGCTTCTTTTATTTCTTTCTGATGATTGAGATAAATTTTTCCATCTATGTTTGTAGATATATTAAACTGGATTAATTTAGGACCTTTAATTATTTGACCATTCCAAATATGTTCGTTGTCGGTGAGTATGTAACCGTTCTCAAGTATTGTGAGTGGTGCGTTATTTTCCTGAATTATGTCACATTTAGCTGGTCTATTTTCTAGTATATCTATAGTACAATTATTGTTATTGTTAATTTTACATATATTACTCCCTAAATAATTTTTACATTTATTTACCATGGTATACTTATTGTTACAGACAGCAATGTGTTTATCTAATATTAATTTTCCATGCTTATATGCTAGTGGATATATATTGTATAGTTTACACATGTTTCTTAAGATAGGATATTTATAGATTGAAATTATGGCTTGTTTAAAAAAGCATATATGAATGTCTGAGTATTCTAGGATGTTTATTAATGGTAAATCAAAAGCTTCATTAGATATTATTTCTGTTATATCATTTAAATTCAGTGTTCCTGAATAAAAATTTCCATTTCTTGCAAAATTTATTGTATTTGTTATGGCTTCAAGTTCTCGATATACTTCATTGATTACCATGTTGTCTGCAATAACTTTTGGATCTAATGTTTCTAAGATTTGTTCAAACCTTGAGTTTACTGTTTTCTGCTTATTATTATTTTCTATTAATTGATTAAGTCCTCCCTTTATTTCAATTAAGTCATCATGATCCGGTGTACCGGTGACGAATTTTAACATTGAACCTAGGAAGTTTAGTGATCTTTTTTCGCGGTGTGTATTCGGTATTAGCTGTGTCTTTAATGATTCGATTCTATTTATTAATATTTGTTCCTCTTGGCTTTGTTCTGTATTGTACAACGTTTGCATTATGTTTTCATATGGTCTTAGTATCTTTGTCAAGTTAACTACGTGATATAAATATGATGTGTCTTCAAATAAATATACTGGGTCTGTTTCTATAATTACATATTTTTTATCTGTCAAATCAATTATGTTGTCGCCAAAGGTAAGTGAAAAAAATATAATCATAAGTCCTGCTGATTTGTACATTGTGTAGCTTGTCTGCGTATATTGTCCTTGTGAATAATCTTACCCTTCGCTGTTAAGATTGTGTCCCCACGATCTTCTTTTACCTTATGCTGTGAGTATTTGATGTTGTTTTTATTGCGGCGGTGTGTTTTCGCGTATATTAAATCTCCTTCCTTATAATTTATTGGGTGTCTATTTTTGTTGTGATAGTTGAGCAATTTCTCCTGTTTATGTTCGAGAGTTCCTTTGATGTCGGGGTATCGTTCTCTGTTGAAAAAAACGTCTTCGGGCCTATATCCTGTTGTAGAGTGAATCGTTTTGTTATATTGTTTCACTGCATTAAACAGTTCGTCTCTTGGTGAGGAGTTATTCTGCTGTGCCAATGCTGTAGATATTTCAATTAGAGTGCCGTGAATGCGTTCAACTTGGCTGTTTGTTGTCGAATGATGGATTGGCGTTGTTGTGTGCTGTATTTTTAAACGTTCATAAATACTCTTTGCCACTACACTAGTGAATACGTTTTCGTTATCAGTCATTAAATGTTTAGTGTTTGGGTATATTTGTGCAAGGATTTCTTCAATGTATTCATGGAAATTAGTTTTGTTATGTATCCTTCGTATGTAACAGTATTTGGAATATTTATCAATTGTGCTAATATGCATTTGGTTGTTCATATAAAATATGTCCATCTGTATATATTCTCCTACTTTTGTGGGTATTGGTGTTTTTCCTATCGGCTGTTTATTTGGTCTACGTTCGTATTTATTTTGTAAGCAAATATTACAATCTATACATTCTTTTTTACACATTTCCCTAACCTTTGGCCAATAGTATGATAATAATATCTCTTCAGCATTATTTATGTAGTTTCTATGTGCTCTCCTATGCGTGTTGATTATTATTTCTTTCTGTTTATCTAAGTCAGTTACGTCTTCTAATTGTGTTTGTGCTATAACAAATAAATTAGGTGGGAAAGTAGCGATAATATTTTCATGCACATGAAATAATGTTTCTTCGTTTAATTTTAGTGCATTTTGGACTTTGGGATTTGCTATTTTCTTTAATCTATCTATCAACTCGTTCTTTGTTTTATAATATACGATATGCCTAACTCGATCTGGGAAAACCGTACATGTATCTATTTCAATCATTTTATTTTCATCAAATATTGGTATTATTTGATTCCTAAAAGCATTAAGGGGTTGTTTTACTCTCTTAATACCCTCTGATGGTGAACTTTGTCCTGAGTGTTCTGAGCAACTGGAGGCTGTATTATTAATTTGCTGCCTTGATAAAGCATCTGCAACAACATTCTGATGTCCAGGCTTATACACTACTTTTGGTCCATATTCTTCTATGAAGTTTTTCCACCTTTTAAGTTTTGTGTTAGGGTTTTTGTCCGAAATGGAAAAGATTAATGATTGATGGTCAGTATATATTGTTAGATCAGCGATACCGTAAAGGTAGTTTCTCAATTTTTGCAAAGACCAAACAATAGCTAATAATTCTTTCTCATTGGTGCTATAATTTTGCTCTGTTTTATTTAAAGTTCGTGAAATGAATGCTATAGGTTTCTTATTCTGGGAAAGAACTGCGCCAATAGCGAAATTACTTGCATCAGTAGTTAATTCGAATGGTTTGGTAAATTCAGGTTGAAATAGTTCGACTTGCGCTTGAAGAGCATCCTTTACTTTATTTAATGCGTCTAATGCTGCTTGGTCAAGACTAATTTTTACTTTTGCACTTTGATTTTTACTGATTCCACCATTTTCTCCTCTCAGATGCACAGTGAGTGGTTTTACTATGGCTGCGAAATTTTGAATAAATTTCCTATAATAACTTGCCAAACCTAAGAATGATCTAAGTTCTTTCAAATTTGTAGGAATGGGATAATTCTTTATTGCATCTACTTTATTAGGATCTACTGTTATTTTATTATGTTTAATTATGTGTCCTAAATATTCGACAGAGTCTTGAAAGAAGTGTGATTTTTCGTCAGATATTTTCATGTTTGCTGTGTGGAGTGCATTTACTATAGTACGGATGTGTTCCAAGTGTTCCTCAGGTGAAGAAGAGTATATTAAAACATCGTCTATGTAGACATGCGCAAATTTTCCTATGTACGGACGGAGAATGTCATCAACGCATCGTTGAAAAATAGAAGGAGCGTTTTTAAGTCCGAACGGCATCCTCAAGAATTCATACTTTGCACCATTCACACTGAATGCTGTTTTTTCTCTATCCGATTCTTTTATAAGGATTTGATGAAATCCTGACTCTAAATCTAACGTAGTAAATATTTTTGCTTTGCCTAAGTTCTGGATTGTCATTCCAACATCAGGAATTGGATAGCGGTCGGTGATGGTTTGAGCATTTAGCTTCTGAAAATCTACCACCATTCGTCTTTTGGGTTTACCTTGAACGTCGGTACCCTTTTTTGCGACCGTCCAAATGGGGGAATTGTACGGACTCCTACTTGGCTGTATGATTTCGTTATCTAATAACTTTTGTATTTCGTTGTTAATGAACTCATTATCTGACATAGGATAAGGGTATTGCTTAACATAAATAGGGTCTTCGGATTTTGTTCTAATCGATGCCTGAATCGTTGTAGTGAATGGCAATATTTCACTAGTTTTATTGTTTCTTTCCATTATCTTTTCAATATCTCCCCTATATGTTTCATTACTTATTGTATAGTTTATTTTCTGTTCATTATTTATCATTTCTTTTTTATATTTATATTTTAAGCTATAGTCAAAGAGATTAATTTCTGCTTTGGTTGTTCGTAAGCCCTGTTCTCCGAGAAGCATATCGAATTCTTGAAGCGCTTCCGTTTCGTAAAAAGTTAAGTGGTGATTTAGGACAGTAATTATTTTTTTTGAGTTTATTATGGAATATCCATGAAGTGTTTTGACTTTTACTGGCTTTATTCTAATAGATTTCCCTATCTTACAATTAGTACTTATATAGTTATTTGTGGCCCCTGTATCAATTAGAATATTTAATGATTTACCTGTTTCCCTGCAAGTACGTTGTAAACATGGTAAACCATTTACTCGCCTAAAAAAGCACTTCCAGTTTCGAAATCGTCGTTGCTGTGTTGGGGTTGAATTGACTGAAGATCCTCGTCTTGTGTTTGGTTTATATGTTGCACTTTATTAGCATTATAGTTGTAGGATGAATGGTTTCTTGCCCTTTTTTCAGGTATCTGGTTGTTGGTGCGGAATGGATTATGATGTGTTGCGTTGTTCCGTGAAGGATTATTATTACTCCAGTTTGCTTGTTGTTGTTGGAAGTTTGTAGGTCTTCTATAGTGTGTTGAGTTGTCGACATCCATTGGTTCAGGGAGGTTTCGTTGTGGTGTTGGATAGTTATTATGTCTTTGTTGCACTTGGTATGATGGTTTCAACTGGCGGTACTCATTCTTTTGGTAATGTCGCTGTTCATTACGGTGTTCTTGTCGTCTTATGGGTGCGTTTTCGAAATGAGTGTCCTGGTTGTCGTGGTATATTTTGCAGGCAATGGCATATGCTTCCCCAAGACTTTTAGGGTTATTTGTATACAATATTCCCTTAGTGTAGTTGCTGCGGAGTCCCATGATGAAAACGCGGATAGCGTCGTTGTTAGCATCAGATAGTCTCCCTGCTCTCATGTCGTCTTCCATTGTTTCTATTTTCTGTTGGATTAGTGTTAGAGCTTGATGAATCTCGTCATGAAATTCGGTTAGAGTCTTATGCCCTTGTCTAATTCTTGACAATCCGTCTTTTAGTACATATAACGGACGTTTGTCAGAATATGTGTAGTCTAATCGGTTGATTATGGCATAAAAGTTAAGCTCTGTGCCGTTAACCGATAGCACTCTAGATGCGGCTCCGATAATTTTTGCACGAATTATACACACACAGTTATAATATTCGGGACTATTTATAAACTGTTTGATGTTTTCCATTTGAGTCCATACCTGGTTCCTCCATGGGTTGTAGTCACTTTCCGTGCCGCTGAACGTTGGCAGACATTTGAAGATTTCTGTGTTTATTTGGTTTGCCATTGTTATATTCGGCCGGAGTGCTGGCATGGTAGGAACTGTGGCTACCTGGAATGGTGTCTGGTTTTTTATCGTCTCCATTTCTGTTTTTAGGGACGTTAGTTGCTCAGTTAGCACTTGAATATGAGCTTGGAGAGTTGCGGCTTCAGTCATACTGATGTCTTCTCCTATTCCTCGGAATAAATTAAATAGTTGATGACGTTTTGTGCGGGAATCCAGTTTTTGTAAAGGTTAAAATTTTTCACTCTGATTCTTTGGTTCCAATTTTTTCAGGAATCCTTTTATTTTTTCCAATGTTTCAGGAATTTTTATTTTTCCAATATTTCAGGAACTGTTTAGTTTTGCATCCTTCTTTAGGATGGATGAATTTTGGCTGGACACAAGATTATTTCGCTTGTATCCCGGTTGTTGAGCCCCCAGATAAATCCTCTACTAAGGATTGAATCAAAAAAATAATATTGTTTTTTCGCTGCACCGAAACGTGCACTTTATTTTAATATATTCTTAAGACTAATTACAAAATGTAACTTAACAACTATTTATAGGAAGGTGATATCTTCTTGACCTTCAATATTTTTGTTTGTGGTAAAAGAGTTTAGATAATATATTTGTTTAGGCTGTATCTAGTTAGCAATATATTTAATTACTTAGTATATGTATTTGTTTAGGCTGTGTCTAGTTAGCAATATATTTAATTACTTAGTATATGTATTTGTTTAGGCTGTGTCTGGTTAGCAATACATTAGTATATTTGTTTAGGATTACAATACTGTCTGCTTGTGTTTACTCTTGTGTCGTGAAATGTTTGTTTCTTAAATGATATCGCTAACACTTATTTGGTTGTGATATCTTTCTTCTATGGTGGTTGTTTCATGTTCTTATCTTTTTTACTACTATCCGTGATGTATGTATAGCTGAACATATGTCGATATTAACTCGCGCATGTATCACAGCTTTTTGCTAGACAGTTCACTCAATAGCGATGTTTTCCAACAACATGGTTTCGTTTTTCAGCATCCATTTTTAAAAAGCGTCTGCAAAATCGGCTTGAATGAAATTTGTCACATAAAGAACACCGATAAAGATGAGGGTCGCATTTTTGCTGATGACAGTGTCGGTGATAAGGATGGTAACTAGATCAGGTAAAAAAGCAAATAAACAAGGAAAACATAATAGTAGTGGACATTTCAGGTGGTATCTCGTATATGTTTGTATTTTAGAAAAAAGGTGTTTACTGAAAATATCAGAGATTAAAGCGTCATCTTGCTATGATGATAAATTTCAATAAACAGAATTGGCGCTTTTAGGCGAATGATAATCCAAGAGTGATTGTCGAAAAACCAATGCACCCACACAGAGTGACTGCTTGTTGCGAGGCTGCCGGCATCATCCGGCCGTATTCCAAAATGATATCGGTCAGGCAGTTGCTGTGAATAGTGTCCGCTATCCTGAGATGATAACGAACTTTTTGTGGCCCGAATTGGAAGATATGAATGTAAATTATATGTGTTTTTAACAGGACGGTGCCACTCGCCACACACAAGAAACAATGGCTCTTTTGCGCGATAAATTCAATGGCCGTGTTATCTCACGTGGTGGCGATGTCCATTAGCTACCAAATTCATGTGATTTAACACTGTTGGACTTCTTTCTCTGGGGTTATTTGAAACAGGTATACGTCGATAAGCCAGCAACAAGTCAAGAGCTAGAGGAAGAGATAATTCAGCACATTAACGGCATAGAAACTCAATTATGCCTCAGCGTCATCGAAAATTTTGACAATCGAATGGAGGTGTAGGGCCCAGCTCGCGGCGGCCAATTGACCGATATTTTGATTCATACATAATTGAACCATACTAATATTATCATAATACAAAGAAATAAAAATAATTCGTATTTTATTTCAAATCAACATCGGCCAATATATACCGGAGATATAGCCTAAAATGGGTTTTTAATGAAAATGTCGCATAAGCGAACTTAAACGACTTTGCTTTAAAGCAATTTCGGTACATATATGCCCGAGATATAGCCTAAACAGACATTTTCTGGAAAACGTCGCGTAAACGATTTTAAACAGTTTTTTTCTACTGAAAAGCAGTTCTAGTAATATAAGGAAGTTACCAAATAGAAAACATTTAAATTTCCTAAACATATTTTTCCATGAAAAACATTTTTTTTGTTTAACGGAAGTTCCGGTTATAAAAAACGGTTATTAAAATACACAAAATGAAAATTTTCGATATCGGTCCATATATACCCGAGATATAGTTTAAACCGATTTTTCAATAAAAAAATTTTTTCTGCTTACAAGCAGTTCTGATTATATAAGAAAGTTAGTAAAATGCAGAAAATGAAAATTTCCGATATCGGTCCATAAACTCGTATACCCAAGTATAGCCTGAACCGATTTTTCAATGAAAAATTTTTTTGCTTAAAATCAATTCTGATAATAAAACTAGGTTATTAAAATACTGATAATGAAAATTATCGATATCGGCCCATATATACCCGGGATATAGGATAAACCGATTTTTCCATGAAATTTTTGTTTTGCTGACAAGTAATTCTCGTTATAAAAGAAGGTTACTAAAATACAGAAAATGGAAAATTCCGATATCCATTAAAATGACCATGAAAGATTTCGTTTTTGGAATGGTGATTACAAGGTAAAATATTTCTTCGCCGATATCGGCCCATATATGTATATCCGAGCATATTTAGTTTAAATATGTAATATATATAGGGTGTTTCTTTAAGCTAGATAGAACTTTAAATTGTAAAAAGTAACACAAAAAATTAAATTTTGATGAAACATTTTTTTTATTTGTTTCAGTATACTCTGACAAATCATCATGAATAGACTCACGCTTGAACAACGCTACGAAATTATCCAAATTTACTTTGAAAATCAGTCGTCGATTCGCGCATCTTATAGACGCAAAATTGTGTTCAGCGATGAGGCGCATTTTTGGCTTAACGGGTTTGTTAATAAGCAAAATTGCCGCATATGGAGTGAGACCAATCCACAAGAGACCCTACAGACTCCATTACATCCAGAAAAATGCACTGTTTGGTGCGGTTTTCATGCTGGTGGCATCATCGGACCTTATTTCTTCAAAAATGAGGCCGGAGCTCGCGTTACGGTCAATGGAGATCGTTACCGCACCATGATCAATGATTTTTTGTTTGAAAATATGGATGACATTGATCCGGAGGAGATGTGGTTTCAACAGGATGGCGCTACGTGCCATACGGCGAACGCAACCATCGACTTACTGAAATCAAAATTTGGCGATAAGTTGATTTCGAGAAATGGACCTGTCAATTGGCCTCCAAGGTCGTGCGATTTGACACCTCTCGATTATTTCCTGTGGGGCTACGTGAAGTCACTGGTTTATGCTGATAAACCAGCAACAATTGACGCCTTGGAGGCCAGCATTGTTCGTGTTGTTCGTGACATACGGCCAGCAGTGCTCGAAAAAGTGGCCCAAAATTGGACGTCCAGAATGCGCTTCGTCAAGAACAGCCGCGGTGCCCATATGCCCGAAATCATTTTCAAATGTTAATGTCACGTATTGATCTTTCGAATAAAAAAAAATTTTGATTACAATTTAATTTTTTGTGTTATTTTTTACAATTTCAAGTTCTATCGGGCTTAAAAAAACACCCTATACTATAAATATACGTACGATAGTCACATATGTCACGTCACGTATTTTAAATTCGTCCCAGCCGAATATACCACACTCTGACTTGTTAATTACTGCATCATTCATTGACGCAATCAATTTGTCAACTGGGTCCTTTGAAAGCGTTTGCCATTCACTTTAAGCTCCATTAGACAAATCTTTCTTTCTTGTGTAATTACGGGATCTTCCTTTGTGATCTAAAATTTCCCATAGGTTTTTTGTGATTGAGATCTGGTGACTGGACTGGCTATGCTAATCAGGCTGTTATAATCCTATAGGTGTGATTTGGGTCGTTGTTATGCTCATACAGCAAAAATGCATATGGATACATTACCGCGTTTAAAATAGGTTTGTAGCCTACACCAGTTAATATATGCTTTATAACATGAATTGGATGCATCCCTTATCCAGAGAAGCTTTGGGTCTAACCTCTTCCCCTTTGGCCGCCATACGAAGAATCTTCCCTTACTGTCCATTAAATTATATTTGGACACGTCTGAAAAACGAAAGTATTTCATTTTTTCTAGACCAATTTATCTGTTCTCTGGCAAATTTTAAACGAGCAGTGCGGTTTTTTCAGATACCAGAGGTTTTTTAGCAGGTCGCCTCGCGAGCCCAACTAACTGTTCGTTAGCTAATATTTAATCCGAGAATATTTTTAGCAACTCTTGATGCCACTTTTGGCTATTTTTTTTAACTTTCTCGCTATTAGTTTATCCTGTCTTGCAGTAGTTTTTCATGGTCATTCCTTTTACGAAATTTCTTGATTATTTTGATTATCTGATCTATTTATTGAATATTTATCACAAATAGTTATTTTGTTTTTTAATCTTCGCTTATATTAACTCTAGCATTTGTTTCCATTTAAGATTCAGTTTACATAAGAGCTGCTTCCACAATACCATTTACGTCGCCATACGAGTACATATGCCAATAGAATGTTACAGCTCGCCCATGACAACCCGATTTTTATGAAAAACTCATAATGAGTGACAAGACACATTTTCATTTGAATGGATACGTGCTGGGTAATGGAAACCCCTTAAATTATTCAGTAGATACCTTTACATCCACTGAAAGTGACAGTCTGGTGTGCAATCATTAGATCTTACTTCGTTATTTATTTATTTATACATTTTCTTTGAAAATGAAAACGGCGTAACGTAACTGTGAATGGGGAGCGATATAATGATATTATTGAAAACTTTTTAACGCCACAACTGCATGCTTTGGGCTTGATTAGCATGTGGTATCAATACGACGATGCCACCTCGCATACAACCAGGATTATAATGGAGTTACAGCGAGAACTCTTTCCACAACAAGTTATTTCAAGGAATGGTGATGACATCCACTGTCGCTTGATTTGACTGCTCGTACTTCTTTTTGTAGGGGCTTTTTAAATAGCAAGGTTTATGTAAAGAAACCAGAAACGCTTGTGCTGCTCAAAATATTATTTATAAATTTAATAAAATACCGCGTGGAATGTGTGAGAATGTAATAAAAAAGAGACGGACACTTATCTGGTATTATATTCCATACATAATTGCCGACAATAAATAAAACATTTATCAATATAAGATCCATCCTCTTTCATTTAAACAAAAATTATAAACAAAGCAATATACCCAAACAAAAATTTTGAATCAATGTCGTCTTGGCGTGTCAGCAGTTTTGCTCGCCACTGTGCATAAATACATATACACATTTGTGCATACTTAATTACATACGTAAGTATTACGTAGTTATAAACATTTTAACTTAATTTGTTTTTTACAATTATAAATAATGATTAGAACTTCTTAGCTCAGTTATAAGAAAACCATAACACTGTTTTGTTATTTAAGCTCAACAAATTCATTTGTGCGCTTAGAAGTTTTTCAATCTTTTCAAGAGCTTGCGAAGAAAGTTTAAGTTTGGTGCTATAGCTCAAAGCGTTAAGGAGCATAAGGTAATACTAATTATTCAATATACGAGATACATTATTTGTTCTCGCCGGCGGGGTTTATTCTTTAACTGCTTTTACTATACAAAATACATTTTGAAATCCGTTTTCTTTGTTTACCTTGCTTTCGCATAAAAAAATTCAATGACATCAAGTACAAAAACATGTGAACAATAAATATAAATATTATAACAGAAAATCAAAACAATTTGGCCAAAGTGGTTTCTTTTCTTTGAGAAGCTTCACTTTGTGCTAATAATGTCATATTTTTAAAATATGTAAAACAATTTACGTCTAATTCATAAAAGTTCATTATTTCAGCCCTAGACTTTTTTCTTTTATCTTGGATCAATGCTCGGTTTTTTGAAACTGCATACTTCACTCAATCCGATTTCCTTATTATTTATACCACCTAAGTATATGCGACCGAAAATGAAATACAACTCTCATGTTTGGGCCGGTGCCCCAAAGTCTACTTTGGGCTTAATCGATCATGTGCAGGAGAGGGCGAAAACGTTTATCGGTGGCAGTAGGGTATCCAACTCTGTTGATTCACTGGAGCATAGATGAAGTGTAGGGTTATACATAAATTAGTGATGCAAGCTGGAAAAGCTATTATTCAGGATTTGATAAATAGTAAATAAAAGATTCATTCCATAAAACAAGTATTTCCTTTAATTAAAATAAAATATTTTAATGAGTCATCCGACAAACAAACTCTCTGTAAGGAGTGAATAAAACCTGTTGAGGAAAATAATATTTCTACAGGTCGTGAGGAACATAAGCTGCTGCCAAGTTCTATAAATGCATGAAAACAATAAAATCCTCATCATCTTTATTGCAACTACTACCTCTTCTGCTGCATCCAAGTTTAGTTTCATGTTTTTTGCAATTTTTCTCGAAGGGTTTGAATTCGTTGCCTCTCTTTTAATGAGATACTTTCTGGTAACCAGCGCGTTTTGAAACAAGGGTGGAAACATGACGCCAATATGGCTTTATTTACTTCAAGTGTCAGCATGAGAAACTCATTAAATTTCCTTTCCAAGCTCTCCATTAACTTTGTTAAAATACAACTGAAATGCCTCAAATTATTTTATTTACAGTCGATCTAATCTGCTTCTCACAGCCTAAAGCTTTCCATAATAACAATTATTTTTCTATATATAATCCAAAGCGTTGGGAAGAAGCTGGTGGTGAATATGTGGAAATTCTTATTGATATCACGTGGTTAGTGTAAAATGAAGTTGCTCTGGACAAAACAACTGAAAGCTGAATTGCAGTATTGCAAAATGGTAAAAATTGTAATGGTCGTAGTTGCTAGCAATTTTAGCTTTTCTGTGAAACAATGCATTTTGAATTTTTTATACTATATAAATGTATTTTGTAAAAATGAATTTTTCAGCCACATGTATTTGAAATACAAAATAATGTTGAGTTCTGTATTTGAAATATAAAATACGTGTTTAACAGATATTTCAAATACTGCCCAGCCCTGCCTGCAGGTGATGACAGTGTCTAAAAGGAGCAAATACACTTTTACTATAGGCATTTCTCACAGTGCAGTAATATCGTCAATAGTATGTTAGTACAATCTTACTATTAATATTTTCTCCATATGGCCCCAAAAGAACTACCTAGTCAGTATTGACGCAGTCTACTGGTAGTCCTGCTTCGTAGGACAAGCTTGTGTTAAAGGTTTATAGTATTTAGCATTAGTTGTCAGTAGTGGTTTTACTATTGACATTTCCTGCAGGGAATAAATAAGATAAAATAAAACAATTCTGCAATATTCGAAGACCTTCCGCATTCCACCACCATGCTGGTCTTCAACGTCAAAGTCACCGTTCTTGGAGCGTTGAAACCACTCTCGGTACGTTTTTTCCCTAATAGCGTCCTCACCATAAGTATCTGAGAGCATTCGTTGAGTCTCAGCCACAGATTTCTTCATATTAAAGAAGAAAATTAAAACTTTCCGCAAATAACAAGAACTTATGCAGGCAAACATTTACTAATATGTCGTTGGCGTTATGTTCACAAATATCAAAGTTTTTTGTGTGACATCTACGATCTACTTATTCCAACTATCATTTGCAAAACGGCGGAAGCAAAGTTCTACACCTATTATTATTGACAGGTAGTTGATAGCCGGCTGTCTTGAATGTGTTAAATGTATAAAAGTATAGGTGAGTCGCTGTTTTCGTTTTTACGCTAAAATTGGTAGAACGGGGATCAGCATGCCCCCATGGTTGAGGTGCTTACCTTGACTGTAACGTTCTGGTTTAAAAAATTATAAATAGCTTGTTTTCTATGTTTCCCAGCTATCTATATGTCGACATTTCATAGGAACTACCCTAATCATCAGTCGACATATAGATAGCTGGGAAACATAGAAAACAAGCTATTTATAATTTTTTACTGGTATAAATGTTAGAAGCTTAAGTAGCGAATAAAAATACTTAATTGTTCTGGTTTAAACCTAATGGCGCAGGAAGCGGGAGTTAGTATCCCTGAGAATTGTGTGGTGCGTAACTTTTTTCGGGGGATAACAACTCCCCGAGGTGCTGTTGCCTTGCAACAGATACCTATACTGTAAGAAACCAGTGGCGATGGTTAGACGGGTGGGCTGGTTTAAGGGCTGATGCTACCATTTGGCCTCGGCCTACCAACGCATTAAGCCTTGTCTTCCATTGCTTGCTGGGAAATTGCATACAGGAGGGACTACAAGGCTCAAGCTCATGAGCAAGGGGCTTGCCTATATGGCTGGTAAGCCACACCGGTGAAACGTGAATAATTAACTCCGTGGAATTGGTCCATCATTAGATAAGGCCGTAAAGGTAGGTGCTGATGCAAATGTTTTCACTCTCTCTGTGGCTTTTCTCCTAAACATTTAGTGCTGCTAACAGGCGTGATTTTTTTAAGATTTTCGCTGCTAAATTTATAATTTTTTATATTGATTTAGCAAAGAATTTTTTGTGCGGTCGCTTAAACCACTCTCTCACTTGAGGTCAATAATTTATATACGTTCACCATTGCATTTGCAACACATTATAATATCGCTCTTAAATAATGCTCTCTCATATAAGATCCAATCTATATACATACAAATATTTTCTTTATTCCTATTCGGTCACACTGTTTTTTGTTTTACTTGTAGTTACCCTGCAAAAAATGCGACTAGCCCATACATGCGTGTAAAGAATGGTCCGCAAGGGACTAGGTGTAGCCCAAAACTAATCCAATTGTATGACAAAAACATGGTATTTTTAACATTATGATGTCCTAGGGCTGGACCACATGCTTTGCATTACATAAGAGTAGTCTCAAAACTACTCCTTACTACATCGCAAAGGAGTAGTTTGTAAAATACTAGCTAAAATATACAGCTAGAATAAAATTCCATTAAAATAAGGGGGGAAAAACAACAAAAACTCTTGTTAACGAGTGACAATGAAATTACATAGGACTATGTTGTAATGACGTGGTCCGTATCTGCATTACACAGGACCTCATTGTAACTAGTTTGTTTTAGCAAAATTGGATCACGTAGTCCAATATTATTTGCAGGGTAATAGCCGTTCATTCCTAAAACCGACCGAAATGAAAGTAAATCGTTCACTTCTGTGCAGAAAAACTGTATATAATTTTTCTAAATCTAGAAGAGGGATTTTAAAAACGTGTTTGCCTAATAATTATATATATTCTATTTTTATTTTAAGGTGAAAAATTATCAAGGATCTAATATATCAATTAATTGATTATGTTGCCGAGCTATTCGCCTCGCCCTCTTGATAGAATGGAGAATATTAATTGGAGCAGTATAAATAATGCAGAGGACATCGATAGCGATGACGAAAATTGTGAGGTAAGTAAAACTACTGGACTGGACTGGAAAACTGGAGCTAAAATTATAAACATAAACATTAATTTAATAAAACGCAGAAAACACAAGAAGGCCTTTCAGAGGCTTGATAGAAAACCTCTATGCTGTTGATGGCCCATTAGCCAAAATTTATTTCTATACAATACGTTAAACGAATATAAATATATTGTATATAGTTACGTTTTTTCCTTTAAAACCCGCTTTTGCGGATTCTTGAATTCAAATGAAATATGAAATAATTCAATTGAAATGATGACACTCACACTTTTTTCGTTACAAAGAACTTAAATAATTCACAATTTTATTTACAATTAACACCACAGTGTATTAAAAAGCTAGACTTTCTTACTTTTATGACTGCTTTGCACAACGTTTGAAAATAAACTGACGCGCTGCCGCAGATCTGCCTGTTATTTTTTATCACCTACAATCATAATGAAGTTTCTAGCCATTTATAATTCTAAACTGAAATGTACAAATAGAATTATCGCGCACATGCACACTCACTCAAATGCTTGCGAACAAAAAGCAAGTAACAACAACAAACAATAAGAAACCAAATACCAAGAACGCAAGAACAGCAATAATATCATTCGTATTTGAATAGTTAGAATTTTGTGTACTTTAAATCATGTATGTTTGTTTGTTTATGTATTACGTTTTTGGTGTCATCTAGTTTTTGTGAATATGCTGTACATTTATAAGAAGCAGATCAACAGCTGGACACTAGGTTAGATGTGATACAAATTTCTAACAATATTAAACACATACCGTTACCCTCAAATTGCACAAATTCCTAATATCTCAGCTATTTAAGCTTACTTTTGAGTTTTTTAATGTTTATCAAATGCATTGTTATTGCAAGATTGAATATCAATAAATAATAGAGATAAAGAGTGTTAAATATTTGTTTTACTTTCTTTTTGAAATAAAAACGGCAGAATTCAGTGCTTCTACTACTAATCACGAGAGCTGTGTTTTGGTAAAAAAACACAACCACTCACTTTGTTTTTATAGTGCAATAAGTAAATAAAAAATTGTATGTATTCTTATTTTTTTCAGTTTTTTGATGCTGTTAATAATATATCTGAAGATTCTAAAGACTGCATTAGTGACACTAGCTCCTCACTTGGAATTCCCCTGGAGTACGATGGATCTAGGTAGGCTTTTATAATGATTTTTACTAACCCTTCATTTTGAATTACTTTAGTTAATGATATGCCTGTTTCCATTATGAATGTATACTTTGGACAGTGTTTTTATTTTATTTTTATTTTATCATTACAATTCTACACACAAGACTGAAAGCGCCTCATATTACAGCAAATTGACTAATAATGGGTGATTTTATAAGAACTATCGGAAATTAAAAAAAAAAAAACACATAAAATTCAGAAAAATGCATGAAATATTTATTTGGATCGATAGTTGGGTCGATATAATTTAATGTTTGAAGATTATTTCATGCAAATGTTGGCCGCGGCTGTGCCTTAAATGGTCCATCCGCTTAGTCCAATTTTGGCATACTCTTTCCAACATTTCGGCCGGTATCTCACGAATAATGTTGGCAACGTTGGCTTCCAGTGCGTCAATCGAGGCGGGCTTGTCGCTATAGACATTAGCCTTAACATAGCCCAACAAAAAATAGTCTAGAGGCGTTAGATCGCACGATCTGGGCGGCCAATTGACTGGTCCCAAGCGTGAAATAAACTGCTCACCAAACTCGCCTCTCAATTGGTCCATTGTTTCGCGTGCTGTGTTGCATGTGGCACCGTCTTGTTGAAACCACATGTCATGCAAGTCAAGCTCTTCCATTTTGGGCAAAAAAAAGTGTGTTATCATCGCACGGTAGCGCTCACCATTCACAGTAACGTTGTGATTCGCATCATCTTTGAAGAAATACGGCCCAATGATGCTGCCAGCCCATAATCCGCACCAAACGGTTGTTTTTTGTGGATGCATTGGTAGCTCTTGTAATGCTTCTGGCTGCTCTTCACTACAAATACGGCAGTTTTGCTTGTTCACGTATCCATTCAACCAGAAATGAGCCTCGTCGCTGAACACAATTCTTCGATAAAAAAGTGGATCTTCATCTAACTTTTCAAGAGTCCATTCACCAAAAATTTGGCATTGTGGTAGGTCGTTTGGCTTCAATTCTTGCACCAGCTGTATCTTATAAGGCTTCACACCCAAATCCTTCCGCAAAATTTTCCACGTAGTGGAGTAACAGAGGCCCAATTGCTGCGAACGGCGCCGAATCGATAATTCACGGTCATCACCAACACTGGCCGATACGGCTGCGATATTTTCTTCAGTTCGCACTCTACTTAAGCGTGTTGGTGGTTTAATGTCCAACAATGTAAATTTGGTGCGAAATTTTTTTACAATAGCCCGAATAGAAGCCTCAGTAGGTCGATTAAACTGACCATAAAATGGAAGAAGCGCGCGATGAACTTTCTTAACAGAGCACGCATTTTGGTAATAAAATTCAATAATTTGCAAGCGTTGTTCGTTTGTAAGACGATTCATGATTAAATTATAGACCAAACTGAAGATGTTTGACAGTGACACAAGATACAAAACGTGCGTGAGCTGTCAAAACTAGTGTTGCCAAAAAGATAATAGCAAAAAAATCACTCGTTATGTAAATAATAATAAATGAACAAATATTTATGATAAACAAAAAACTTTTTTAAACTTGAAAAGCAAATTTTCAAGTTTAAAAAAAAAAAATTAAAATCAAACACTAAAAACAGTTAAACATAAAAATAGGTAATAAACAAGGGTGGAAATCTCCGCAAAAAACAAGTAAACAAAAATAAAATAATAATTATAATTATCTTCAAAAATATCGAAATAACTCCTAACGCACAGCGATTTAGCGTTACTTTCTAATTGCAAGTTATAAGGGAGTGAATTCCAAAGACGCATTGCATTAACAAAGAATTGCCAATCAGAAACTAGTCTTCTACCCCGGTCAGATCTTGAAAAACTTAATCGACTATAAAGATGAAGTGGTTGCCTTATATCTACAATTTTATGCAAAAATATGAGCACTCTTGTTTTCAGAAAATCTTCAAATCGAATACCATATAATTTTATTGCGAACGGTGTTGTGGGCTCAAATCTTTTCAAACCATATACGTATCGAATAAGGTTTCTAGATGCTTTTTTAAAGTTTTTCTGTGATATAGGCGTCACATCTACCAAATAATTCACAACCATACAACGAAATTGGCATTAAATAGGATTTAGCAAGACTATTGTGCAACGTTGCGTCGGCCAGAGAATATGCACGACCACAAGCATAATTAATGTGATTGGACCAGTAGTGTGATTCTCTAACTTTTAACGATCCGATAATCGCAACTTTTGTCATCAAATTTCATCGCTTGCACTAACGATTGAGTGATTCTGTAACTTAGTTACAGCTGTAGTTTTCTGTTCATTCGTATAAACATCAGGTAGCATCTCTGCCAGAAAAAAGCGAAAACCACAGAGAAGAAAAAACAATAAATTTTCCCATAACAATATACATATTGATTTTTACTTGTTGTGATTTTTGTTTTTAAGTGACAATAAATATTATTTAATCTGTAATAAAGTAAGTAAAATAAAATATAAGTTCATACGTTTCATTTATTCGTTTATACATGTACATATGTACTAATCTCTATATGTTCAGAATGACCACAACTAAAAGGCTGGTGATAATCAATATAACTTTTTAAATTCATTAACTGTCAACTCAAAGGAATTGTCCAACTCCGTTCAAACTTGTTTCATCCCTTCCAATCCGAATGCCAAACGTTTAATAGTTATTTCAACACAAAACACACTTTACCAGTTAAAAAATTATATTGAAATTTTTGTTTTTGAAAATGTATTTAATAAATATTTTATGTATTTATTTACGTATATAATAAATATTTTTTTGTATTAAAAATCAGATTATTAGCACTTTATTTCATGGAAGCACAATTAAAAAAAAAATACACTTTAACGATTGAATAAACAGCAAGAAAATTTTTGTTTTTAAGATATCGACAATCGGCAGTAAAATTAACAGCTGATTTTGATCGACGGCGAACATCGTTAAAATGTTACAGAAAAGCAAATACGATAAAATATTGTTATAATTATTTTAACGATTCGATTAAGTTGCAGAATCGCACTACAGGACAGATTTTTATTCAAAACGATGCCAAGATTTTTTGCTGAATCGACCCTATGCAACCGAACACTGTTAAGAAAGATACCGGGTATGATGTTATTTGTTTGACGCTTCTGAATAACTAGGTATTTAAACTTTTTAGGATTAATACTTAAACCATTAGCATTAGCCCACAGGTAGATGCGCTCAAGTTCGTCACTTAATGTTGTAGCGCATTGCTCAATTTGCGATGAATCACACGCTATATAAATCTGAACATCATCAGCATACAATCTTGCTTTATAGTGATGAAGCTGGTTTGGCAGATCATTGATGTAAAGGGTGTTTTTTTAAGCTAGATAGAACTTTAAATTGTAAAAAGTAACACAAAAAATTAAATTTTGATGAAACATTTTTTTTATTTGTTTCAGTATACTCTGACAAATCATCATGAATAGACTCGCGCTTGAACAACGCTACGAAATTATCCAAATTTACTTTGAAAATCAGTCCCGTTGTTTTATCGCAAAATTGTGTTCAGCGATGAGGCGCATTTTTGGCTTAACGGGTTTGTTAATAAGCAAAATTGCCGCATATGGAGTGAGACCAATCCACAAGAGACCCTACAGACTCCATTACATCCAGAAAAATGCACTGTTTGGTGCGGTTTTCATGCTGGTGGCATCATCGGACCTTATTTCTTCAAAAATGAGGCCGGAGCTCGCGTTCGGTCAATGGAGATCGTTACCGCACCATGATCAATGATTTTTTGTTTGAAAATATGGATGACATTGATCCGGAGGAGATGTGGTTTCAACAGGATGGCGCTACGTGCCATACGGCGAACGCAACCATCGACTTACTGAAATCACAATTTGGCGATAAGTTGATTTCGAGAAATGGACCTGTCAATTGGCCTCCAAGGTCGTGCGATTTGACACCTCTCGATTATTTCCTGTGGGGCTACGTGAAGTCACTGGTTTATGCTGATAAACCAGCAACAATTGACGCCTTGGAGGCCAGCATTGTTCGTGTTGTTCGTGACATACGGCCAGCAGTGCTCGAAAAAGTGGCCCAAAATTGGACGTCCAGAATGCGCTTCGTCAAGAACAGCCGCGGTGCCCATATGCCCGAAATCATTTTCAAATGTTAATGTCACGTATTGATCTTTCGAATAAAAAAAAATTTTGATTACAATTTAATTTTTTGTGTTATTTTTTACAATTTCAAGTTCTATCGGGCTTAAAAAAACACCCTATATATCGAGAACAGCAATGGTCCAACTATTGAACCTTGAGGTTCTTCCCTTCTCGCTTGTAGAAGATTGGACTTATGGCTGCCATTTTGCACATACTGCGACCTATTAGATAGATATGTTGATATCAATTTTGCTGCAGTTAAGGAGAACAAAAACATATTTTTTAATTTGTGACACAAAAGCTAATGATCAATTGTATCGAAGGCTTTTGCATGATCTAATAGTGCTAGGCAAACAGTTATACGTTCGTCAATTGATTTTCTAATATCTTCTGTAACAATTACTACAACTATGATTACTGCGGAAACCAGACTGCAGGTCACTTAACAAATTGTTATCAGTTACAAAACATGTAATTTGGCTGTGAACAACCCTTTCGAAAATTTTGGACATATAATGTAAGATAGAAATAGGTCTATATTCCGAAATGGTTTTAGGAGCAGGTATAATTTTAGCCGTTTTCCAGTTCGATGGAGTGCAGCTAGTGGTAATTATTGTGCTAAATGCATAACAAAAGGGAGTAGCTTCGGCAATAGAATTTTAAAAAACTAGGGGTGAATATTATCTGCACCAACACCGTTTGACCTAATACTCATACAACTCGAAAGAACTTCATACTGGCTTACACAATCCAAACAGAAATTGTAAGAGGGCTCTCGACTGAATTCATTGTAATAACTAAAGTCAGCTTCTAACGAGTGATTTTTTTTTTTGCTATTATCTTTTTGGCAACACTAGTTTTGACAGCTCACGCACGTTTTGTATCTTGTGTCACTGTCAAACATCTTCAGTTTGGTCTATAATTTAATCATGAATCGTCTTACAAACGCACAACGCTTGCAAATTATTGAATTTTATTACCAAAATGCGTGCTTTGTTAAGAAAGTTCATCGCGCGCTTCTTCCATTTTATGGTCAGTTTAATCGACCTACTGAGGCTTCTATTCGGGCTATTGTAAAAAAATTTCGCACCAAATTTACATTGTTGGACATTAAACCACCAACACGCTTACGTAGAGTGCGAACTGAAGAAAATATCGCAGCCGTATCGGCCAGTGTTGGTGATGACCGTGAATTATCGATTCGGCGCCGTTCGCAGCAATTGGGCCTCTGTTACTCCACTACGTGGAAAATTTTGCGGAAGGATTTGGGTGTGAAGCCTTATAAGATACAGCTGGTGCAAGAATTGAAGCCAAACGACCTACCACAACGCCAAATTTTTGGTGAATGGGCTCTTGAAAAGTTAGATGAAGATCCACTTTTTTATCGAAGAATTGTGTTCAGCGACGAGGCTCATTTCTGGTTAAATGGATACGTGAACAAGCAAAACTGCCGTATTTGGAGTGAAGAGCAGCCAGAAGCATTGCAAGAGCTACCAATGCATCTACAAAAAACAACCGTTTGGTGCGGATTATGGGCTGGCGGCATCATTGGGCCGTATTTCTTCAAAGATGATGCGAATCACAACGTTACTGTGAATGGTGAGCGCTACCGTGCGATGATAACAAACTTTTTTTTGCCCAAAATGGAAGAGCTTGACTTGCATGACATGTGATTTCAACAAGACGGTGCCACATGCCACACAGCACGCGAAACAATGGACCAATTGAGAGGCGAGTTCGGTGAACAGTTTATTTCACGCTTGAGATCAGTCAATTGGCCGCCCAGATCGTGCGATCTAACGCCTCTAGACTATTTTTTGTTGGGCTATGTTAAGGCTAATGTCTATAGCGACAAGCCCGCCTCGATTGACGCACTGGAAGCCAACATTGCCAACATTATTCGTGAGATACCGGCCGAAATGTTGGAAAGAGTATGCCAAAATTGGACTAAGCGGATGGACCATTTGAGGCGCAGCCGCGGCCAACATTTGCATGAAATAATCTTCAAACATTAAATTATATCGACCCAACTATCGATCCAAATAAATATTTCATGCATTTTTCTCAATTTTATGTGTTTTTTTTTTTTAATTTCCGATAGTTCTTATAAAATCACCCATTACTATAAACTTTAAGTTGAGCTCATTCGGATCGACACAACAATTTTTGTTGCCTTTAAATTTAACTATGCCAATATCTTTACTAGTTTTCCAATATCTTTACTTTGTTTTTCCGGTGTTTAGTAACAGCTAAAGCCAATGTTTTTAACTCATTCATAATCAACTTAAAGTGACGTTAAAGTAACTCTGAATTGAAAGCCAGATGCACCTGTATTTACATATAACAACACCACCAGCTATTTAAAATGAAGAAGTTCATGCAAATAGTAAGAAGCGCTTAGAGTTTTAGGCATTGTAGGAGACTTTACAAGTTCAATAAAAGGAAGCTTAAAATTTTTAAAAATAAAGGGTGGTATAATCATAATGCATAAGCTTAATTCTGAGTCACAGCTTAACGTCAAGTGTTTTGCCCAGCTTAGTTTGTTTCTTTGTTTCACTGTTTGACAAATTTAATCATGGAGGAGCGTTAAGATTTCTTAAGCCTTTTATGGAAATTGGAATTGAAATCAGAATGCATTTCGTTCATTTCATGGTTTTTTGTTGTGGAATTTTTCCAACCTTATTATCAAAAACCAACGCCATGGTCATACGAACTATGGTACAAATTACTAGATTAGGTTTACTATTGGGATATATTCCAAAGATCTGGAGGGATATGAATGCTGTATTCTTGCCGAAAGGAGGAAACAAGCCTCAAAACTCTCCCAAATTATACAAACCAATTAGTCTATCTTCCTTCATGCTGATGACAATGGAGAAGTTATTAGATATCTACCACAGAGAAGGGTAATAATCATGGACTACAATTTGTCTACCAGAAGGGCAAGCCTACGAGCACGGCCCTATAAAAAGTGCTCACCGATATCGAAAAGGCTCTGAGCTCTAAGGAGATTCTCCTTTGTGCATTTAGAGGGTGCCTTCGATAACACGAATTTCTTTGCTATGGAAATAGCATTCTTCAATAGAGGAACTGACCCGGCAATGGTAAAATCGATTATAGGCTTTTTCCACTGAACAACATCTAACATCTACCATCAGTTTTTGAAGATGATAACATCTTCCCATAAGTAATACATTGTACTAAAAGTCAACATTTTTCAACATCTTTATAAAATGTTCCTATCTCATGTTATTCCATTCAACATCTTTCGATTATTTCAGTGTCACAACTAGAAAAGTGGCAATAATGTCCATTATTCTTATGTCATCACTGGAAAAACGTTATTTATTTTGAAAAAAAAATTTTAAAAAATCATAACTTATTTATCATGTGCCAGTTGTTTTTCTTAATTTTTTCTGAAATTTTTTTTTTCACCGTTTTTGCCAAATTTTTTTATGTGCATTGATGATACTCATTGTATGACAAAATTGTATGATCACTTTTGTTGTTGAGATTGATGTCAGTTTTCATATTACTGATGACTATTTACATACTATTGATGTCACACTTCTGATGACCCGCCGTCATCAATATGAAAATGCTTTTTTCTGTGAGTGTAATTTCTCTGTGTCTACCTTAAATTTAATTTTCTGTGTTGTTGTATTTATAATCTCTAGCATTTCTAACATGCAGCGCTTATTATAACTATTTTCTGTTCTTAAAATTGAAACATTTTCAAAGTTTGGAGAGTGATTAAATTTTGAACAATCAGAAGATAAAGCTGTTTTTGTGAATTAATATCCCTATATCTTTGGTCTGACTTACGTCTTGCAATTCTAGTTTTTAATTTGTTATTTTGTAGTTCCTTTGTAAACTTTACTACAATTTTCTTGGTCATTACCCTGGCAAGGAATTCTATAAACCGAATTGTAAAGACAAGTCAGCCCAACCTTTCGATTGTGTAAAAGCGCTGCTCAAAATGAGTCGGTTTCAGCCGCCTTAAAAGAGGCAGCTGGATAAGTCAAAACAAACCCACTCAAATTAAACCTTAAACATTTTAACTGGTACGAGTACTTTTTCCGGCTATGGAGACAAAATACATATATAAATATATAGCAACAGGTTTTATTGAAAAATTTACTTCAGCAAGAGTGTACTTTTGATTTTTGGAATTTTTTTCTTTTTAAAGAAAATTCAATATAATATAGTCGAACAGCTCTCGCGTCATCGTAATTATTTCTCAAGTGCGGTCAGGCTTGTTGTTTTTGTTGTTCGGTCTTCGAGAGTTTTGCCTCTCACTCGCACTGGTATTTCGTTGTTAACCACGCTGCAACTTCCTATGTGAAGGCATAGGTCGTTATAGTTAGTCACAGCGACGCTATAAACGTACTGATAATACCATCATGCATCCTATACTTTGCGAATTTACTTTGCAACTGTATAGTTAAATAGGAATAGAAATAGTCTTGCTATTTAATTAGTAAGCAAATAAAATGAATAATTATTAAGAACCTATGCACTCCTATTAAAACACTGTTTGCAATATAATTTTTTGTTTGGTTCCTCTTTTTATCATGTTCATTTACGTAAAAAAATGTAATTTTTTTACCGGTTTTAAACGAATATTTAACTAGAAAGTTCTTGCAACGAAGCGAGGGTTTAATAGGATTTGATTTGTCGAATCTAGAGCTGCATAATATTTCAAAAGTTTAATGCAAATTTATCTCTATCTAGTCAGGTGTGCGGCGATAAATCCTTAAGCTTGGACGAGGCTGTAGAAGAAGCAAAATTAGCAATATGCTATTTTTTCAATAATAAATTTGATGACGCACGCATGTTAATGGCTCCTCACTCTCACTGCAGTATGTATCATTCAATGGGTTATGCCGTCTTTTCATTTCTGGAGGCAATTCTCACTTTTGAGCAACAACACATATTAAAAGCTGGCGACGAATTGCGAAAATCGTTAGATGTCTGCCAGAGGCAAAGGCGAAAAGCGACTATAACACAATCAATAGGAAAAAAATTTAAAAGAGTAAGTAATATTATAACTTTAAATCGATTATTATTATTTTAGAATTAGTTTAGTACAAAGATCGGAAATAGCTCCATGGGTCACGGAAAACTTATTGCAACTAATTCAAGTAAAGGAAAAACTTTTAAAAGCAAGAAGAAGAAAAAAAATGACAAATATTTGTCTGACTGTTTGAGAAGGATTAGCAAAATCATCAAAACGTGCAACAGAAGATTAATGAATAATTTTTATGCAAGTAATATTTCGAAGTGTGCTGGTGACGTTAAGAAAACATGGAGATTTCTCAACAAAGTTTTTGGGAGAGACTCCCCAGTTTCAAAGGAAGTAATGTCATTAGAAGGAAATCCGTTCAATAATGATGCTGACAAAGCTACTGGATTTAATAATTATTTTTTCAATGTCATAAATGCTGCACGTGACAGTATGCCAGTTAGCACAATGGATGAGATAAATAGTCTGAGAACTCTTCGTCCATTAAGAACAACACTGACTTTTAAAAGGATACAAAGTAATGATGTTGAACTTATATTGAGCGGAATGTCCATTAATAAAAGAGCGGGCTATGATAGGATAACTCCGAAAATGCCTTTGTGCAGGAAACAGGCAGTTTCGAAAATTATGTCGAAACTTTTTAATAATATGCTTGATGATTCTATTTACCCTAACGAATTGAAAATTCACAAAATTGTACCTATATCTAAAGGTATTGGCTCAAATAGAGTTGATATGTTTCGACCAGTTTCTCTTTTATCAGTTATTGATAAAATTTTGGAGAAAATTATGTTTGATCAAATAACTGAATACTTAGATAAAAATAACGTATTACATATTTGAGTACCAGTTTGGATTTTCAAAAGGTTCCGGGACGGAAGAAGCGGTTGTCAATGTGATTGAACATATATGTGATGGTTTTGATACCGGCCTTAATGGATCTGGAGTTTTTTTTTTGATTTATCGAAGGCTTTTGACCTAGTCAATCATGATATTTTAGTAAAGAAAGCTAAGGATTATTGGTGTGTCCAACAAATCAGTACTGTTGCTTAAAAATTATTTAACAAGCCCAAAGCAATTTGTTCAAATTGGTGATGTGAAAAGTTCCCTATTAGATGTTAATTGTGGTGTGCCTCAAGGAAGTGTGCTTGGTCCACTTCTATTTAAAATATATATCGACCATATGAAAAATATTAATTTTAACGGAAAATTAATTATGTTTGCTGATGACATTTGCCTTCTTTATCAATATAAATACGAGGAAATATTAAAAAGAAAAATAGAACATGATGCTGTACTGTTAGCTGAGTTTGTCAGAATTAATAAATTATTATTAAATAATAATAAAACAAAGTTTATTCGATTTAAACCGCATACGATAATGAGTGATCAGCTTTTGACAGTTCATGTTAATGGTGTGCCAATAACTGAGTCTCAATCTGTCAAATATTTGGGATTGAATTTTACGAATAATTTGCAATGGGATCGACATATTGATGCAATTAAATCTAAAATATCATCAGCTGTTGGTGTATTGCGCAAGTTCAGAAACAAATTTGACCGCCGTACTAAGCAGCTAGTATATGATAGTTTAGTTCACAGCCATCTAAGCTATCTTCCCATAGTGTATGGGTACAAAAATAGTGTTAAACTAAAGTCACTTCAGTCAGTACAGAATAAAGCTTTAAAATTGGTATATGACCTGCCAGTAAGATACCAAACATTGGATCTTTTTAGTAATTTTGCCCAAAATGTTCTTCCAGTTAGAGGAATGTATATAATGCAGATACTTTTATTTATTTTTAAATCCATTAAAGGAATGGGAAATTCTTCGATATACTTCCAAAGTAATGCACATGTAACATGTCGTGATACAAGACAAAGTAACAATATTGGGCTAGTTAGATGTCGCCTCGAGTTGTCGAAACAACGTATAATGTTTGCTGCTCCTTATGAATTTAATAAATTGCCTATATCCCTACGGAATAGTTTGTCTATTTCTTTGTTTAAAACTGAACTTAAGCGATTTTTGCTAAATAATTTGGAAACACTTTTTGCGTAGTGCAATAACTGATTTTTTGCTCTATTTGTTAGTAATGATACAAAATTATAATTTTTTATAATTATGTTTTAAAAAGAATTGTTGCCTTTTGCCTCTTTAATGGCAATATTGGTGCTGAGGCTCTAATATTATGTGTATACATGTAAATTGAAGTTCGGATAATATAATAATTATAAAAAAAAAAAAAGCGAAGTCTTATTAGGTAAACAGAAGCCTGCTTCGATAGCCGAATTTTGAATTCACGAAAAATTGTTGAAAAACATAAATGGAAAAAAGTACCAAAAAAGATCGCAGCTTCCACAACCAGCAACCATATAAATAGAATGTACAATAAAGTAACTGAAATATGTGTAAAAGCGTTTTTAAATTAGCGATGGGCAGATAGAGAGTGTTGAATAATAAGCAAATTCGAAGTACGAAGTGCTGCAGTTTAAGCTTACAACAATTTCTCATATTAATCAATTAATTAAATTTGTAAAAGCCTATACAATTGGAATCGTTGAAAGCAGTGATGCTCATAGATCGTATTGAACAAGAGAATAAATAAGTTGCTCTACACTTAGAAAAATTTAGAAGCTGAAAAAATACATATGGCAGCTAGAGTTCACCACAACCTTTGGTTTGCCAGTGTACTACAACCATAATTCGTAATGAAACAAAAGAAAAATAAAATCCGCAACACTATTGAAATCTAATAAGTAGCTATGAATAAAATAAAATCAGATTTTTGAATTTTCGGAAAGATGTCCGAACAGAGGCGGTAAAAGTGAGTTATTGTTTTCTTCTACTTCTACTCGTACACGTTTGCCTTACGAATAAAATCACAAAGCGCGGAAAGCAAAAATTAAAGAGATAAATATAATTTCAAACCTTTTTTCTTTTGCTTCGTTTCTCTTTACTTTGTGCTTGTTTTATCACATTTTACTGAATACAAATTCAGTGTATAATATACGAGTAGTTACAGCTTTTTTCGTTAGAATTTTTATCGTTTATTTTTTAAAATTGTATTTGCGTTAACATTGTGTAAATTTTATCGCCGCAATTCTTTACCGATGTATATATGTACAGGAGGCGCAAAATTAATCATCCAATTTCGTTTTTTTACTAAATAAAAATATTAAAATTTTTTCTGTACAAGCATTGAAGATGAACCACGTAGTGGACGTCCAAAAGCTGTAACAACAACAGAAATTGTAGCCAAATAGTGCATGATATGATATTAAATGATCGACGAATAAAAGTGCGTGAAATAGCGAATATCATGGACATCTCAAATGATCGAGTCCACTTAATTTTGCATGAAGAACTACAGATGAAAAAGCTTTCTGCAAGATGGGTGCCGCATTTGTTAACAGTCGACCAAAAACGCATAAGAATGAACATTTCTCAAGCTTGTTTGGATCGTTTTAAGCGAAATAAAATGGATTTTAAACGTCGTTTCATAACTGTTGATGAGACAAGGATCCACCACTATACTCCAGGGAAAAAAGAACAATCCAAACAATGGACTGAAGTATAAGAAAGTTGTTATTTGTTTTTAGTATATACATACTTAGCTGGTGAGGCCTAACTTTTTTTATGTCAATAAAAATGCAAACACTTTTATTACATATTATTCCCAACGTTTCGTGAATTTTATGTTCACTTCTTCAGGGGATTTTGTCTATTTTAAAAAGAAAGTTTTTTATGAAATTACATTAATATCTTAAGTAGAAAACAATATTTGAGAAACTTACATTTTTGTGATTTATAACATTAAACACAAAATTATTGAAATTATATTTATATTCAAGTAATACAACATTTTTACACAAATTTTCTTAAGCACTATTTTTTATAATAATATTATAAATGGCGCTTAAGTTGTCAGTATCTTCTTTTTTGTTCATTGTTCTGTTTATTTTTTGCTGTATTCTTAAGCTTTCTGTTGTGTAACGTTTTTTAACATTATTTTCTTTGTCCAGTATTTTGATGTTGTTAAAGTCGGGTATATGTTTGGTTTGTACAGTATGTTGCGATAAAGCAGTGCTTTCTTTTTTCTTATTAATGTCTGTCTTATGTTCATTTATTCTAACTGCTAAACTTCTTTCTGTTGTGCCTATGTAAACGAGATCACAGCTGTTGTTATCATCACCTTTACCTAGTGTCTACAACTGCGATTAACTCTGAGATAATATCTGACAAAACGTCGGCAGAATGAGAGAACGAATTTCTTTATGTCCATTTTAATGTCTAACAAGGAGTACACGTATTTTTGTTAATCTTATAAGAATTCATAAATCAATGAAAGCCGAGAAGAAAACACATCTTTGCGATGAATAAAATCTTATATAAATTTTGTAAATGCACACATTTTGTACGAAAATAAACACTTATAGTATATATTTAATGCATAAAAGTAAATTATTTTCCATTTAAAATGGTTTTTTAAAAGATATTTTGCAAAATTAATAATCGCTAAAATTGCAATGGCGTCTTTTTGTAAACAAACACACACACAATCGCTTTTTTGACAGCTCTTATTATAAGATCGTTGCTATAAGATTTCTCATAAGAACGCTCTCATAAAAATTATTATAAGACTGCGATAACACTGATTTTAAGTCTACACGTAACAGAATTCTCTCTGCGATTGAATTTGACGTTCTCATCTCAGATATTATCGCAGGTGTGGACACTAAGTTACATGGAATTTGATAGACAACGTTGTTTTGTTGTAGTTTGTCTATAGGTGTTTTTGTTTTTGTGAATATTGTGCTTAAAGTCTTATTTGGTTTAAAAGCCAATGTTATGTTGTTATTGTTTATTGTACATTTTATATTGCGGTTGTCTGTTAATCCAGGTATATATAGGGTGTTTTTTTAAGCCCGATAGAACTTGAAATTGTAAAAAATAACACAAAAAATTAAATTGTAATCAAAATTTTTTTTTATTCGAAAGATCAATACGTGACATTAACATTTGAAAATGATTTCGGGCATATGGGCACCACGGCTGTTCTTGACGAAGCGCATTCTGGACGTCCAATTTTGGGCCACTTTTTCGAGCACTGCTGGCCGTATGTCACGAACAACACGAACAATGCTGGCCTCCATGGCGTCAATTGTTGCTGGTTTATCAGCATAAACCAGTGACTTCACGTAGCCCCACAGGAAATAATCGAGAGGTGTCAAATCGCACGACCTTGGAGGCCAATTGACAGGTCCATTTCTCGAAATCAACTTATCGCCAAATTTTGATTTCAGTAAGTCGATGGTTGCGTTCGCCGTATGGCACGTAGCGCCATCCTGTTGAAACCACATCTCCTCCGGATCAATGTCATCCATATTTTCAAACAAAAAATCATTGATCATGGTGCGGTAACGATCTCCATTGACCGTAACGCGAGCTCCGGCCTCATTTTTGAAGAAATAAGGTCCGATGATGCCACCAGCATGAAAACCGCACCAAACAGTGCATTTTTCTGGATGTAATGGAGTCTGTAGGGTCTCTTGTGGATTGGTCTCACTCCATATGCGGCAATTTTGCTTATTAACAAACCCGTTAAGCCAAAAATGCGCCTCATCGCTGAACACAATTTTGCGTCTATAAGTTGCGCGAATCGACGACTGATTTTCAAAGTAAATTTGGATAATTTCGTAGCGTTGTTCAAGCGTAAGTCTATTCATGATGATTTGTCAGAGTATACTGAAACAAATAAAAAAAATGTTTCATCAAAATTTAATTTTTTGTGTTACTTTTTACAATTTAAAGTTCTATCTAGCTTAAAAAAACACCCTATATTTGATGCTGTAATATTGTTTGCTTTCATTGTTAGGGTTGCCATTTCTATTGCTTTTTGGATGATTTGGTGTATTTATGATGTTTTTGATAAGATATGGCGGAAAACTATTTTTGGTTAGTATTTCCGAAATTTTCTTTATATTCTTGTTATGAAATTTTTCATCACTTATTTCTAATACCTTGTTTACTAAATTTTTGGCTGTGTTGATTATTTGTGATTTGGGTTGGGTTGAATAATAGTTGATTATTCTTCCTGATGAGATGCTTTTGGTATGCCAGTCGAAATATATTTTGTCATCTTGTCTATAAAGTGTGGTGTCTAGATAGGAGATTTTTCCTTTATTTTCTACTTCAATAGTGAATTTTTTTTTGGGATGATATACATTTAGAGTGTTTAAAATTTCATTTTGATTGTCAGTATTTATTACAGCTAAAATGTCATCTACGTATTTTGTTATATATTTTATGTGAATATTTTTGTCATATAATTCAGCTAAGGCTACATCCAATAAATTGTCCAAACCAATGTCAGCAATAGTGGGTGACAGCGGGTTTCCCATAAGCATGCCGAATGTTTGATTGTAGATATTATTGTCATATGTAAAATAGTTATTTTCGTAAAGGCAGAATTTGACGACATCTAAGAATTTAGACCTTGGAATCTTAGTATGTTGTTTTATTAAGTTAAAATTATTCATTACGTTATTTATGGCCAAGTGGATAGGAATATTAGTGAACAGGGAGACAACATCAAAAGAGACAATACATTCATTTGGGTCAAGTTTAAGATTCTTAAGTCCATTTTTTAGTTCCGTTGAGTTTTTTATGTTGTATTTTTCAGATACTATGTTTCTTAGTATTTGTCCTAAATGTTTGCTCAGTTGGTAGCATGGGACCTGAAACGATGATATTATAGGTCGTAAGGGCATATTGTCTTTGTGTGTTTTCGGTAGTCCATAAATTCTCGGCGCATTTGCAGCGGAGCATGTAAGTTTCCGTTTTTGATTGTAGTCTATGTATTCCTTTTTATGTAGCTCATTCACAATATTATTGTTTAGTTTCATCAATTTTTGGGTGGGATCTGTTCTTGTTATCTTATATGTGTTTTTATCCTGAAGTAGTTCATTCATTTTCTCCTCGTATTGATTTTTGTATATTGCAACCGTTTTGTTTCCTTTGTCAGATTGTGTAATTATTATATTCTTATGTCTTTTCAAAAATTTGTTAGTCTTTCCGAAAACCGCAAGTATAAATTTTTCCCTTGGAGTATAAATTTTTTTGCATGGTTTATTGATAAGAAAAAGTCCATCATACCTGTATGAAAAACTTGCTTTTGGAACTTCATCCCGTTGCTTGCATGACACTACTGGTATCAAGATACTTACATCTCAATACGAGTACATCCAGAGTTTTTTTCATTAATGCCATTAAGTTGTGGAACTCTTTACCCTTAAGCTTTAAACGCATACAAGCGAAAAACAGTTGTGCTAAAGCTATCGTTGACTATTATTCAAAAAATTGATTATGATTCAAAAATGATTAACTTTAAATTCCTTTTCATTTTATTTGTTATTCTCAAGTATGTTATATGTATGTATGCCCTTGTATTTTTTAAGTTAATAAAAAAAGGATTATTGCTTTAATATTTAAACCCCTATTTGATAATAATATTATGATATATATATATATATATATATATATATATATATATATATATATATATATATATATATATATATATATATATATATATATATATATATATATATATATATATATATATATATATATATATATATATATATATATATATATATATATACATATATATATATATATATATATATATGTATATATATATATATATATATATATATATATATATATATATATATATATATATATATATATATATATATATATATATATATATATATATATATATATATATATATATATATATATATATATATATATATATATATATATTTTTATCTTGCACCAGTACTTAGGGAATGACCCCTACATATGCAGTGCATTGTACCAGAACTAGGAAAATAGGTTGTGAGGATGGGGAAAGAGGGAGTAGTGTTTGTGAACATTTGACTTGAACTTTCCAATATTATAACAGACGGGAAACACGTCTGCAGGCAACTTATTCCATAGACGAAGCGTACGGCTAAAAAACGAATTCTCTCTGTAATGCGTAGTGCGATTCCCCGGGCAATCAACCACAAATGGATGAGCTCTGTACGATAAACGTGTGCTACGTAAAAATGTGCGAGCTTCGGGAATAAGATCCCTAATCTCGTCAGAGCAAAATTCATTGTAGTAACGATAGAACAGAGTAACGCACCCCACACTGCGTCGATGCTCCAGTGAGTCAATAGAGTTGGATACCCTACTGTCATCGATGACGAGTAACCCCAAAATAGACTTTGAGACATGAGAGTTGTATTCCCTTTTCGGTCGGATGTAGGTGATATAAATAGTAAGGAGGTCAGCACTTGAATGCTTCTTTTGAACTCGTTTGGTGAGATCCCATCTATAACAACTCGTATAGTGTGGTCTCTGAGAAAGCGCGATATAAACCGAGAAAAGTCATCATCGACAACAAAAGCAATAAGTTTTGCCAGTAGTGCACAAAGCCACACTCTGTCAAACGCTTTAGAAATATCCAGAGCCACCACTTAACTTTCACCGAAATGATGGATATATGAATATTTGTTTCTCCCTTTATCGAAAATGTTATGGAATAATATTCTTAATGTTCTTATGATGAAATAAAATTTAAAAAAAGTGGTTAAGTTTGTTGTTGTTGTTTGGTCTTCGAAATTCTCGTGTCACTCGTTCGTTGCTAACCATCCTGTGTGAAAGTATACATATGTAGGTCGTTGTAGTTAGGCACAACGTTGCTGCAAATGTATTTTTGTATATCAATTGTTAAAATTATTTGCATATTTTTTTTTATCTTGCAGGTGAATTATAATCATTTAAGCGATGTAGAAGCTCATGCAGAGTTGTGCACGGCCGAGGTTTTGCTGCTCAGGGCATTACTAACATTTATCGAGGACGAAACTTTATCAAGTCTTATAAAAGGAGGCATGAAAATACGTCAGTGCTATAGTAGTTATAAGTAAGTATCTACTTTTGCATAGAAAAATTTAAATTTAAAGTCAAAAAAAAAAAAAAAAAAAAACCAAAAAAAAAGTACAATATGGTTGTGTTTGGTTTTTATATCTCTTTAAAAACAAGTTTTGCTTTATGCTTATATATTAACGAAAAACTATTTATTTTTTAAGTTCATTGTTATCTTTACTTTATCATTTTGAGCAAAAAGGAATATCTATTTGCTGTTCTGCACTTATATAAAAAGAAGTATTTTTTATAGATAATTATTTCATAACCTTATATTCATAACACTTTACAACTATCTCATTTAGTCAAACCTAGATAAAAATTGTTTCGCCAAAAACTTATTTTTTACAGTTTTTCCACTTTTGTTACACCTTTCATGCAATAAATTTTCTCAAAGTCCTCAAAACAGGCGATTCTTTTGGTAATAACCTCTACATTCGACCCAAATCTTTTACCACCCAGTCGATCCTTCAGGTTTGGAAAAAAGAAAATAGTCTCTAGTCCCTTGTGACTACGACGAATGGTGTCGTTGATGATCTCGCTCGGTCTATATCAAGTTTCCCAAGATATCGCACGATATGCGTTGTTATAGATGTTACGTCAAGTTCGGTTCTTTCTCCAAATCTATATCTTATTTTTCTTAATGACCTTTTACGTTAACAACTCCTTTACAGATGAAAGCATCATTTGTCATTCGTATTCATTCAGCCTATTCGCGATCGGTACCGAAAATATAAATGACATGCTGAATTATGATTTTCTTATCTTGATCTCAGAATGGAGTCGACTTCGGCAATCGTTAGACCCAGTGTTGTTTGCTAACACACGAACGCATGACCATGAATGCTACTTTATCTATTCTTATGAATGATATAGATACTAGAGGGCTGCTCAAGCACAATAAAAATGTCTTACAAAACATCGTAGTATTTTGAAGTACTATCCATCGTCTTTTTCACATTTCAAAACAAACACTTCAGTGCCGAAATGTTCTAAACACATAAACGAATACAATCTTATAAGCATTTAGAACAAACAAAATCGAACACAAGTAGAACCAAATGAAATAGAACAAAATTGAAGTAGAATTTCAAGCATTGAAGTAATGTTCTACTTCAGTTTTGTTTATAAAGTTTGTTGTTGTTGTTCATGGTTTTTGTCATTGTATTGCTGCACAAGTGCTGTATGCATAGTATGCTCATGTATGTGTGTTGTTGTTGTCCATGGTTTTCGGCTTTGTATTAAGCACAAATATTTAGACTTTGACGCCGGTGACTCAAAGTCTATTTACACGCGAGAACGACACGACTTATCAGTGACAGTAGGGTATTCAATCCTATTGGCTCACACTGGAGCTTCGGCGCAGTATAGAGTGCGTTACTTTGTTCTATCATGACTACAATGGACTTTGCTCTGAGAAGATTAGGATCTTGTTGGCGAAACCCACATAGTTTTACGTTACACACTTTGAGCCTTGCAGTCGATTGCTTAGTCAGCCCTATACGCCATTACAGAGAAAATTCGTTCTTCAGCCGTACGGTTCGTCTGTAGAACAAATTGCCTGCGGAAGTGTTACCTGTCAGCTGCAATGTTATAAAGTACTAGTCGAACGTATATAAACACTTCATCGCTTTTCTTTCTATTTCTGATGCATTGCACTGCATATCTTCTGAGTACTGGCCTAAGAAAAAGAGTCTGGGACAATTCGCAATCAAATTTATGGACTTTTGCCATAATGATTACACACATATTCAGTTGTGTATTGTGTTATTGGAACTGTTGTGAATAATATTCGTCAGTGAGATTGTTGTACGCTTCTTTAGATAATATATTTGGAGGGTCCCTTGGGAATCACAATATTTACTATGGTATTATGGTTGTATCCTTGAGGGTTCCTTGGGAATCGCAAGATTTACTATTGTATTATATTACCTAATTTAATAAAACATTCTTTGATTCTTGTTTATACTTCTTTATTACTACTTTGTCCTACACTGTTATTTACTGATGTTAACTTTGATTAACTCTTTGAATATTTGGTGACTTCTTCAATATCTGCTGAAGACTGCTACTGCTCTCGCGGCTGCTGCCGCAAACTTGGAGCTATGGCTGAGTGTGCCCGAATTCATTACCCGTACCAATATTCCATCGTGTCAGCAATTTCAATAGTTTAGGCACTTTCCAGGTGGTAGCAGTTTTATGCTGGTACTACTGTTGTTTCTTTTGCCTAACCATACTTGCTGCATTGGAATATTGGACCTGAACACAAAATTCTTTTTTTTTTTTTTATTCAAGCAGCAGTTGATGGCTGCTGTTTTGCAATATTATTAGCTGGGGGAAGAAGTGAGTTCTGGCTGACAACATATGTGGATGATAGTGCTTGCATGCCACAAAACTGTGCCCATGACCATTTGGCCTAATAGACCCACCTTGGTCATATTTAGTGCAGGTCCACCCCGTAAAACCCACTGTTTTAATTGTTTCTTGGTCTCTGTTCGGTCCATATTTCGTGTATAATTTTGTAAGATCGTAAAAACTCATCCGGACTGTGATTGAACATCGCCCTTTGAAGTGGTGAAACAGTTGGACTTTTAGTCGAATGTGAGTAATCGCGGCACCCATTTCATGTATAGCTTTTTGACGTGGAAATACTACTCAAATGAAGTGTAATACACTCGCTCGGTTGAGATTCCTACAGCCTTAGCCACATCATGTACTTTCCTGCTCAGTTCGTTTGAAATTATTCAAAAAATTTTTTCGGCGGTTTCTGGTGGGATAACCTCTTTTGCGGCCACCTGAACAAACGGGGGTGTCCGCTTTTAATAGCTGCCAATTACAAACTAAATTTGAAGGTGATGTATTAAAATATGATGGCTGATGGCATCATTTAAAGTTATTGCGCAGGAAATTGAAAAGACGTCGAGGCTATCAAAAGGCTCAACATACAAGAATGGCAGAATAAGATGCCAGCCGCGTAAGCTGAGTGCATAAAATCGTGTTGCGTATTTTTTTCTGGCGAGGGGGAAAAATGCGTTACGCACTGACCACAGGGTCCGTGCCCTCTGCTTTGTGTCGGACTGATCACCACAGTGAACTTACCGACAAAAAACCTCCTCTTCTTCCTGGGATAAAAATTTCCACCCCGGGACCGCTTTAGCATTGCTTCGTGTTGCGTATAATATGGAAATATTTTTTAATTATGCATAATAGAGTTAAAACAAATTAAGTTTGGTTCATCTTATAAAATTTCAAGTAAGCTACATATTTAGGTCACCCGCTACAAATACATATGTATAAATCGGCTTATTTATCAGCATAATGCACCTGCTCTGCATCGTTCATAAACTAAAAATTTTAGCTCCACATATTATATGCTACCAAATTAACCAGAAATTTTATATTTATGACTAGAGAATGTGCCCTCATACTAAGTAATCGAAAATGGGAGTCAGAAAAGTCTAGAATTCATTTTGAGAGTGGTGTACGGATGGGTATGGGAACTTTTAATCTCATGGTTTCTTTACTTCCAGCCGGTGTCGTTAAAGTGTTAGAGTTTATTGGCTTTTCGGGAAATAAGGTGGAAATATATTTATATATATATAATACTTTTTATTTCAAAAACATGTATTTTATTATTTTTTATTTATAAATAGGAAGCCGGCTTGCAGGATCTTCAAGCTGGGTACAAACTTACCGGCTTGCGACAAGTATTATGTGCCATGACTTTGTTGGGATATCACCTAATAGTGTGCTACGTCCTAAGCCATCAAGAGGGTGATTTAAAGTTCGCAAGTGAAATTCTTAGTAGTCAACTATTGCTGTATCCACAGGGAGTTTGGTTTCTTTTTTTTAAAGGACGTCTTGAATTTATGAAGGGACATTTGGATGATGCTCAAATTTGGTATAAAAAATCATGGAAATCCCAAAATGTTTGGCCCCAGTTTCATCATATAAGTTTTTGGGAGCTCTTATGGGTTAATTGGTAAGCATTTTTTCTTTTTAATATAAGTTAGATTAATTATTACAAAAGTTTGAATACTAAATAATGCTGTCCTTGATTTGAAATAATGACACTAACACTTGTTCGTTACTTAGTACATAAATTATTCACAATTTTAGTACACTAGACTTGCTTACTTTTCTGATTAATGACTGTCTTGTACAACGTTTGAAAATAGACTCTGCCTCTTCTAAACATCTGCCTGCTATTTACATTTCTTTATTACCTTCTACATTGTTCATGAGCCTTCTAGTTATTAACAATTCTAGACTCAAATGTACAAATATAATTGCTACTTTGTACAGGGTGGCGCAAAAATAACCTTCCAATGTTTTTTGGCTTTAATTTAAAAAAAAAGAAAAAATGAAAAACTTTAATTCTTCTTGTGGATTATTATTTAATCGGGACTAAATCATGATACAAATATACAAGGTGGCACAAAAATAACCTTTCGATGTTTTTTTTGGCTGTAATTAAAAAAAAACTTGAATAAGTGGAAAGAGTGAACTTATACCAAAGAAAAACTTTGTGACAATTATTTTTATATACTTTATAAAGTAAATAAAAAAACATAAAAATTGCATGAATTTCTGAGGAAGAATCTTTGGAAAAATCATTAGATAATCATTTGTCGCTAAGAGCTAGGAAACGCCCACGTTCCAATTCACCAAATATTGTTGTTACAACAAAAGACAAACATTTTCCCAGTTTAGTTATTGCTGATAAGCCGAAAACGCAAGTAGGCATGGATAGGTATATAACCGTGGATAAACGTCAGCGAAGTCCAAAATCCGCGCAAATATCACAATCAAAAATATCTAAAGATGATAATACGCCTGCAACAAGGGATAGTAATAGGTTTGCTATCCTTCAGAGCTAACAACATCCAAAAAAACATATAAATCACCACCAATATATTTGAGTGAGCCTACGTATATTGAAGTGGTAAGAAAACTTATTGCGGCAATCGACAAAGATATTTTCGACGTCACATCAGTTAAGCACGGTAGTCTCAGTGAAACTAAAATCCAAGTGAACCAATAAATTGTTATCGAAAATTATGTGAGGTTTTAGAAAAAGAGAAAAGATCATTTTGCACTTACCAGCTTAAAAGAGGTTTTCAGGTCGTTATTAAAGGTATTGATCATTGAGTAGATATTGATGATGTCAAAACTGGATTGGAAGACAAAGGCTTTAAAATAAAAAACGTAGTAAAGATCAGGAACCGTGAAAAGATCCCTCAACCCATGTTGTACTAAAAAAGAATGAAATTCACCCAATTTATACTGCCAAATTTCTCTTACATCGTAAGGTTACCGTTGAGGAGTCACATAAGCATTCAGGACCCATTCAGTACCTAAACTGCCAAGAATTTGGGCACACTAAGGCTTACTGTAGTTTGACCGCTGTTTGTGTTGTATGTGGCGAACTTCACGGCACATCTCAGTTACATAAGTCAAAGACCGACGCGAGTGTTAAAAAATGCAGCAACTGTGGAGGTAACCATACTGCAAATTATAGATTTGACCCTGTCTATACTCCCTTTAAGCGGTCAATGACAAATAAGACATCAGTTTCTCCAGCACACCAGCAGTCAAATGTCATTGCTAACAGCAATTCTCCCCAGGTAGGCCATTCAAACACGCAGAACTCCAAACAATTTTCATTTGCTAAAGTGATTAAATGCGATCAAAACTTGAACCAGCAAGCCAAACCTCAAAGCTTCGATCCAAATTTTGGTAATCTAGAGCCAACTCTGCACACTCTTGTTCAATCCATAAACACTTTTACGGTTTCTATGACCACCACGATGCAAGAAATGCTGAAAATGCAATCCACTATTTTACAGGCGATTTTAAGCAAATGAATTGGTTTTAAATATGTTTCTGGAACGCAAACGGCATCCGCCAACACAAAAATGAACTTGAGCACGTCCTTATAGAAAACCAAATCGATAATATGATGACTGCTAAAACTCATTTGACATCAAGAGTTATTTCAAAATTAATGGCTACATATTATATGACACTAAAAATCCCCATAGAAGATCTTGTGGAGGCTCGGAAATTTTCATAAAGGCCAGAATTAAACACTATTCGCTAAACGAGACACGTGAGGAGTATCTCAAACAACCCTAATATTATCATACAGATGACACTCGACCAGAACGTGTCTCCAGTCCTCGGGTCTCCTGCCACAACTGCACAGAGCAGTCTCAGATAGACCCCTATTATACAAAAATGCATTTTATTTGAGTTCTAAAATTTTAAACTTAACGTGAAAAGTTTAGTTGACAGGTTCAGCTGCTAAATAAAATTATATAACAGAAATTATATATATCACCATACTACACCGGGAACTTATGAAACTATTCCATTAAATCTGGGTGACGAGGTGTATTTGTGTATTGGTATCACCAAAAATATGGGTTAGGGTTGATCTGTCCGAGACCAACGATATGTAAACAAATATTTTATACAATTAAATTAATACTACTATTTTTATATTACTCCATTAACAAATAATTTGAATCATTAGCATTTTATTATATTTTGTAGCTTACGGCTCGACTGGCGTGAAGCAAGTTTATATGCAACGTATTTGGTTGAAAATAGCAAGTGGTCTCGCACTATATATTCCTATCAGAAAGCTGCTGTAATGCTGATGTTGTCAAATTTGACATCCACTGAAAAGTTGTCTATTGATAATTTAATGCGTGATTGCCCAACCTATAAACAACGAATAGCTGGAAAGTCGTTACCAATGGAGAAGTTTATATGTAAAAAATCTGAAAGGTATTTTGCACAAGGGAAAAGTCTTTGTCTGCCTGCCATAGAACTAATGTATCTTTGGAATACATTCAAAGTAATGAGCAAACAGTATAACATAGCCGATAAAATATATCGAGTTATAGAGGCAAAAATCAACGAGCTGCAAAGATGTACAACACGCTCGGACTATGACGTTGATAATAAAGCGTTGTGCTTATTATTACGAGGAGCCTGCTTACGGCAAATGAAAAAGCCAGGACTTGCATTGCAGTAAGTGAATAAAGATAAAAAAATTGTTATATATTAATTAGTGGCAAGTTTTGGACTTTGTATTTAAATACTAAGGCCAGTGTTACAACTTGGAATTTTCTTTCTTATAACTTCCCGTTAACCTACAGATAAGTTAAATTACGGGGAAAACATATTTTCCTGTAACTTGTGTAACCTTTAAAGTGGCTTTGTATTTGAAGTTGGCATATTTTCTCAAACTACCATAATTTGCTTACTCTATGATTACAATCAAATTAAAGTTTAGTTGCTACTACAATTATTACCTTCTAAATAGAGTGGCCGGTCACATTCGTTCAATTAGAAAGGACTGAACCGTTCATTCGAATAGCAAACAATACGGCGACAATACGGCGGCAATACCGTCGACAATATTATGGCACGTCAATTTAAGACGTCATTAATATTAATCTGGCATTCCCTAACAGTTTTGTATTTATGTTGCCGGTTTATCGATTATTTTAATAAACCCCAGCACACATCTCTAATGTATGTGTCAGTTGCTTCGTTTTGTTTACGTTTTGATTAAGATCAAATTTTTGAGCAAAATAAGAAAGCTTGTGGAAAAAGAAAATTGAGGAAATGTTTTTCCAGCCATATTCAGACTCCAGTGGCGAAGTAAACAAAACATACTGAAGTCCTGCATTTTTATTTTTTTCCCAGCTCGTCCACTAATTTTTGAAATTGGGCGGGATTCATAATTTTAATTTTTCCCATTTTATTCCAATTTTTTTAATTTCCTTTCCGAAGAATTTTTGTGACATGTCTGTATTAATAATTAAATAAGAAATATGTTTGTTTGGTGCTGAAAAGATTTTGCCATTTTTTTTTTTATAATAAAATAAATTTAACGTTTCTTATCGTTTTTTTTTTTTCAGAGATTTAGATGACTGTATAAAATTACATCCTGACATCAAGGAGGATCATTTTTTGGTTGCTTATGCCAGCGTAGAATCTGCTCTTGTACATGCCGATGAAAACGAAATCGATTTGGCAATTGACACATTAGAGGCAACAAAGTAAGTTCTTTTTAAAAAATATTTACAATTAGATTTTACACTGGTAAGTTTTCTTTTTATTAATTTATTACGGATTACAAGCCTTTATGGCCAAATTAGTTCAGACTTTCAAATAGTTATTACAATTGCGTGATATAAAAAATACTTACAATATTAATTATTTTATTTTTATCTTTTTATTTTATTTATTTATTTATATTTCCTGCACAACAAGACTAAGTCTTATAGTTACAGTACAGGATTTTGTATGTGTACAAGCAAGTAGTATTCAGATGTAATGCATATTAGGTAATTAAAATAAGAATAATTTAGAAACTAAACAATTTGATTGAATTAATAAAAAAACTTGCTTAAAAAATGAATTAATTACTCAAGAAATTAAAAAGGAATTTCCTAAAAGATATTGCGTTGTTGTTTGACTGTTTATTATTTGGAAGAGCATTCCAAAGACGAACAGCGTTAATGAAAAATTGCCATTCAGAAACAAGGCATCGAAATTTGGGAACAATAATCTTTCTACCCCTTGCCGATTTAGCGAATACTATTTTCTGAAATAGATATTTCGGTTCTCCAGTATTAATCAGCTTGTATAAAAACAAAAGCACTCTTATCTTCAGAAGGTTTTTAAAGTTAACTCCATAGAGATTCTTTGAGCATGCAGAGACCTGCTCACGCTTTTTGAGTCCATAGATATATCTTATGATGTTCTTGTATAAGACTTCAAGTTTCTTCTTACTTACGCAGTCACAATTAGAAATTAATTCACATCCGTATGTAAGGCTTGGGATTAAATATGCTTTTGCAAGTAAGATTCTTACATTCAATGGCGTAAAGTATTGTACGGGCCACAAGGTTCTTAGTTTAATGTAAATTTGCCCAACCAGTGTGTTAATGTGGTTTGTCCATGTTAATGTGCTATTAAACACTAATCCTAGGTTTTTTGCCGTGTGTACTATATCATTTTTTTTTGTTGTCTATTACGATATCATCTTCTATTAAAGGGGTATTAAAGAATATAATTTAAAAACTGCTTAAGGCACGGTATCATTAATGAAGTTTGTTTAAATAATGAAAAAAAAAATGGTTCAAATAACTATTGTTATTGTAACAGTGAAAATCCTCATAAATACTGCTTGAACAATTTTTTGAATTGAGAAATAGATTTGTAAAAATTCCGTTTATCATATGGAATTACTGTACCCCAAATTCGTGCTACTCTCACAACAAAAGATCTGCGATATTTTTATGAACCTTAGTTCTTTCTTAAGCTAATGGGTCCTAAATTTTCCAATATCAATTTTCGTCAATTTTTTGTGAAAAAGATCCGCTCATTACTAAAGTGGAATGATGAGGACAGGTCAGCATATTAGTTCTTGAAGAACGTCCGAAGACAAATTTGTCTAAAATATATGAGGGTTAATTATATTTAATTATTTTATAAAACTGCACCATAAGTCGCTGGTCGATGAAAGTTGAAAAGTCAAAGCCTAACGTTCTTACTACATAAGAGGACATATGATCCCTATAGTGTAGGCCATGTATAAAAGGAATAACTCTGTTGAACCAAAATTTGAGCTTAGAAATATTTGGTTGAGATGTACCCTATACAAGAAATGAGGCAAACACAAAGAAAAGCTACACGTTTTCTCACATTTATCGACAAGAAAATAAACAAATGGTATAACTTCTGCAGAGTGAAAGAAACTATAGATATGATTGAGTAGACTTGATAGTGAAAGTCCAATTTTTTATCAATAAATAAGCCCAACAGGGTGTGTAAATACGAATTAAATGTGCTGTTAGCAAAGCACATAACGCTGGTCTTCAAAGACAAACAATTTCGATCAGCCCAATCTGCAATAAGCTGAAGGACACAATTGGTATTGGAAGCAAGGTAATCCAAATATCAGCAAGAAGTTATATATCATCAGCATATGTGTAACATATACCGAAATCAATTACATTATAAAGTTCATTCATATACATCATGAACAGTAACGGGCCTAAAATAGCTCCCTGAGGTACATCCCTATATAATTCCAAAGTATTTGACTGCTGACCATTTATTTCAACAAACTGAAATCTGTTCACTAGCTAGGAATACTCGTATAATAAAGAACAAACAGAATTTCCATTCATTAACCCGTTTCTTTTTGAGCAATTTAAAGCTTAAACCATCAAAAGCTTTGGTCAAATCTAGTGTTACCAAAATAGAAATAAAGAAACGATCCAGATTTTGCCTTATATTATCTACAATATCCATTAACAAATCGGTTGTGTTATATCCTCTTATAAAGCCGGATTGATAGGGATTAATCATATTAATTAAGTTTAATTAATCATATTAAAGAGTTGCTACGATTTTAAATGGTAGAAGCTAAGAATAGCGAATAAAAAACTTAATTGTTTGAATTGTTGTTCTCTGCTTTTCGATACTTTCAAAAAGCAAATCGTAGCAACCAACGGTTGTTCATTTGTTTGAAAGGTGTAAAGAAATGTTAGAGACGTGTATGAATGAAAAAGCTTGTTTTTTGTGTTTTGACAGGTATTATTAGAGCATTTTTCTTTTTAACTTCTCATCAATTTATTTAGATTGTTGGGAAATACAGTTGAATGTTTGAGAATATCTTTCAAAAATTTCCAAAGTCTACTGATGATTAGGGTAGTTCCTATGAAATGTCGACATATAGATAGCTGGGAAACATAGAAAACAAGCTGTTTATAATTTTTATTGATTAATCATATTATTAGACATTTAAAAATTTTGTATTTGAGACTTTATTAAAATCTCAAAGATTTTGGAAGACGAATTCAAGGTAGGTACAAACTATTTTAAAATGGAAATCAAATCGATTTAGTATTTAGTTGATTTTCTTTTTGCCTTAATTACGGCATTCAGTCTCCTGGGCATCGATTCTATTAATTTTTTAGTTATATCAGATAAAATTTCTGCCATTCCCCCATTATAACGGATTTCAGCATATCCTTCTTGCTAATTATACTTTTTTTGGATTTTGAGATTCAACTGTTTCCACAAATGTTCAATTGGATTTAAATCCAGCGATTGGAGAGGATGATCCACTATTTTGGGAGTGCGATACAGGAGACATTCTTTTACTGTATGATATGTCTGGAGTCGTTCTCCTGTTGAAAGATCTAAGATCTTTCCAACCCAAATTTCGCCACACTGGGTGGCACTTTGTTTTGCAAAATGTTCAGATAGTCCATCTTATTCATTATACTTTCAACAAAAGCCAAATTTCCAACTTCGATTATCGCCATACACCCCCACACCATCACCCAACCCTCTCCATGCATAACCGAGGTTATCAGGTTATGTTCAGCACATTAATTATTTTTTGTTCGCTAAACTTTAACTGGTTTTTTCTTCGCAAACACCACAAATTTACCTTCTAAACTTAAAAGCACATTATTCAGAAAGAAATATCTTTATTTGGATACTTTTTGGCGTATTCTAGACGTATTTTTTATTTAGCTGCCGATGTAAGTGGTTTCTTTCGCGGGAATCTACCATGTAACCCGTTTTCGTGTAATGCTCGTCGTATTGTACTGGCACTCAAGATAGTTCCTGATGTTGCCGAAACTTCCTCTTATATTTTAAAGACACTTTTAAAGATTCTTCTTTCCATCACGCACTATATCTTATTTCAGCCTCTTTCAAAAGTTTTAGTCAGCCCGGCGACTTTCTATTTTGCCGTATTTTTCGTATTTATCAACAATTTGTTTGCAGTATTGTGGCTTCTGTTTATAATAAAGCCAATTTTTCTTCATTCCGAAGTTTTATTACTAATTCTCTAATATCACTAGAAGTTTGTTTGGCCATTCCAAAACAAATAAAAATTTACTTCACACGAGGAGTTTTTACTCTGCCGATTACAATTAGACAACATAAAACAATAAAAACGTGTCAGTAGAATGCTAAAATAAAGCAACTAATCAAATATAATGGCATCCTTTTAAAGTAGCACACCGCTGAAATGATGCACATGCAACATGTGTACACTTTATTTTGACGCATAAAATATGCATTCAAATTTCTTCTTTGATCAAGAGTTATTGATCGCGGCAATTATCGTTATAACTAAAAATAAAAATATTTCTTGGCTTTAGCCAGGATTGCACTTGACCCAGACGAATGATAACAACCCATCATATAATATTAGAAAAGTATTATCGTTTTGTAAAGTTTTAAAAAACAACAAAGTCGTATCGGATGTGAAATTTTTATCGTATTATTTTTCGTATGTATGACGGATTGCATTCAGACTATCAGACTTGCACGTATTACGAGTATATGAATTTTTGAGTAGTATTAATACACAGTATAATAGTCTGAACTGGGCTTATGCATCACTACGCTGCATCTGATGCTCAGTACGTTCCAAAAAGCAAAAGTTTGCAACACTGCAAATGTCTTGCGTTCTATCGGGTGGTTAAATTTCAAGGGCCGATGTTGAATGTGAACCACACCTAAACGCCAAGTTTTTTTTCCGAATTTTATTTGATATTTCTCTATTTCAGACTTATTCAATTTGAACCATGGAGAGATACAATCCAACAATGTGTTAAAGTTATCCAGACTTATTATGAAAATGATGATCAATTTTCGAAAAAAAATCATCTTCAGTGATGAGACACATTTTCACCTCAGTGGATTCGTCAATAAACAGAATTGCCGCATTTGGGCGAATGAGAATCCAAGAGTGACTGTTGAAAAACCAATGCACCCACAAAGAGTGACTGTTTGGTGCGGTTTATGTGCTGGCGGCATCATCGGGCCGTATTTTTTCCAAAATGAGGCCGGTCAGGCAGTTACTGTGAATGGTGTTCGCTATCGTGAGATGATAACGAACTTTTTATGGCTCGAATTGGAAGATATGGATGTAGACGATATGTGGTTTCAGCAGGACGGTGCCACTTGCCACACAGCTAACGAAACAATTGCTCTTTTGCGCAACAAATTCAATGGCCGTGTTATCTCACATAATGGCGATGTCAATTGGCCGCCAAGATCATGTGATTTGACACCGTTGGACTTTTTTCTTTGGGGTTATTTGAAAGAAAAGGTGTACGTCGATAAGCCAGCAACAATTCAACAGCTAAAGGATGAGATAATTCGGCACATTAACGGCATAGAACCTCCATTATGCCTCAGGGTCATCGAAAATTTGGACCATCGGATGGAGGTGTGCCGCCATGGTCGCGGCACCCATTTGGCCAATATTTTGTTCCATAAATAATTGAGTAACACCAATATATCATAATAAAATAAAATTACAATAATTTCCTAAATAGTTTGTGTTTTATTCAAAATCAACATCGGCCCTTGAAATTTAACCACCCTTTAAAATGCAACTGTTAAGCAGATGGTGCGCAGAAAAACTTCAAACAAGCATCATAAAACTGGCTGATGCAATGGAAGAGTGAGTAATTAATATTTTATTATTTTTTTAATTTGTTGTGTTTTTAATTCTATTTCGAATAGAAAGTGATGTAAAATTTTCAAAGTTATTGATAAGAAAACGCTTGGACATAGAGGAAGAACTTTCCGCAGGCAAGAAGAAAAAATCTGTTCTCTGGGAAGAGGTGTTTGAAAAAATTAAGGAGCAGGCACCTAATATAAAATAATAGGAAGTTTCTAAACCTGCTAACAACGTACAGGTGAATAAAATCCAGGAATAAAGAGTCTGAAAGAAATGCAACAACGTAGTATTTTGAAGATTTTTTATACTTCAAGTGCCTTTTATTTTGCTGATTGTATAATTTCAAATCATTTTTATATTCATCCAAGCCAACAAATAAATTTATTAATTATTTGTCCATTTTCAATGTTCCCGCATTGGTAATTTGAAACAAATCGTTTACTGAATCAGAATCAGCTGTTTTGCATCAGCATCGCAAACTAATCACAGATGCGCATCAGATGCTTTTCCGCGCAAGCCCTGGTTTATTCTTTCATAATGAACAAATAAATGACAGATTTTTGACATCACCCATTACCTTCAGTTCTTCATCGCTAATATATGCACAAGATGAATTGAACCAACGTTGGCAAATATCACATTGGGTAGCAGATTGTCCCTTACTGAAGCTTAACTTTCAAGAACCACAGAGTTTTTTTTTCCACCAGCCATGATATTGCATTAATAATTTACAGATTTGTTGGAAATGGCGGCTTCAGCAGTACCACAAAACTTCAAGGCAAAAACAGCAACAAGGATCTTCGTACAGACCAACACAATAGCCCGATTCACAATCTTGTGCATTTAAGATTGCATATTTCTGCAATTGCAAAAGTGACATTTTTGGGTGCATTTTGTGTGTGTAAAGGAAGAATATACTCCATTATTTTGCAAATGCAATGATGCAAGGCCATTTGCACAAGATTGTGAATAGGTCAAATGTGTATTTGCTTATTTTTCGAATTATTTGTACAGTATTTCAAAACAAAAATCGTTAGCCACGTTTAAAATTTTAAGTTTGCTTTATAATAGTACACTGAAGTAATTTATTGCCAAAAATATTATTTAAAAACAGAATATGACAGCTGATAAAAACACACTTTCTCACACTCAAGCAGAGTTACCATACTATTTAAAAAAAAATTTTTTTTTCTTTGCAGGAAAAAGTATACCGGATTTTCTTTGGAATCAAGATTACACTTTCGAATTCACACAGCGTTGATGGATCTTAAAGAAAGAAAGAAAACTAAAATGTAAAGTTGACGAATGTAAAAAATAAAAATAGTAAAAGCTTTTGTTTGTAATATATAATTGTGAATATTAATGTGTATGTATGTAAGAAATTAGATTGTTTTTCACTTAACATTTGTGGTATAAATGGTTCTTAAAATAAAACTAAATAAAGTAAATTTCGACTTAATTTTAAGTACGTTTTCTATTATTTAAACTAATAAATAAAAATACTACTGTAGTGTATCACGCAAGCTCATAGTGCATGTTATTTCAACTTGGCGATAGTTCAAGGTAAGATTTTATCGGCTGGACGAAATACTTTTCATTATTACAACTTCTTTCTAAACTAAAAGTAAGCGATAATTATCGGAAAGCAGAAAGCAGTATCGCACGGTGGGGCGAAACGAAAACAAGGGTAATAAATCTTTATCTTTGAAACGTGTGATCTGATCTTAAAACAATCTATGAAAGAAACATAGAGAAGGAAATAGGCTTTTAGAATAATGAAATTCGAACCACCTTGTTATATCACACGGTGACTTACAGGGTGTCAAAGTTGACTACCTCGGGTATGAAAAAGGTTGTTCGCCTCATTACCTTTGTAAATATTATCTGATTTAAATAAATTTAAACTTAAATGTAATAAGAAGATAAAGAACAATCATTATATTTGTTTAATCTTAATCGATATTGCCCGGGTGCGTTCTTTTAACCCGTTGAGAACTGAGAGGAGAGGTCGTATGGAGAGGCAAGAGGGAGCCTCTGAGCTACTTATGGGAAAAAGAGAATAAAACTCCAAGCATTTCTTACTTACATAACAATCCACTTTATTTTTTTTTTGTATTACTTATCGTTAGATTACTTATATATGACGCGCCACACTTGTAACTGATCTATTCTAGATGAGCGTACAATCCCTACTCAAAAATCCATAAAAATCAAAACTTCAATACTGATGCCTGTCTTATCGACAAGCGAATTCAAACGAAATACGGTGAATAACAAGAAATTCATCACAAGTGGAAGTGTTCTAAACTAATGCAAACTACCGTAACGGCCGTTATATAGGGTGTTTTTTTAAGCTAGATAGAACTTTAAATTGTAAAAAGTAACACAAAAAATTAAATTTTGATGAAACATTTTTTTTTATTTGTTTCAGTATACTCTGACAAATCATCATGAATAGACTCACGCTTGAACAACGCTACGAAATTATCCAAATTTACTTTGAAAATCAGACCCGTTGTTTTATCGCAAAATTGTGTTCAGCGATGAGGCGCATTTTTGGCTTAACGGGTTTGTTAATAAGCAAAATTGCCGCATATGGAGTGAGACCAATCCACAAGAAACCCTACAGACGCCATTACATCCAGAAAAATGCACTGCTTGGTGCGGTTTTCATGCTGGTGGCATCATCGGACCTTATTTCTTCAAAAATGAGGCCGGAGCTCGCGTTACGGTCAATGGAGATCGTTACCGCACCATGATCAATGATTTTTTGTTTGAAAATATGGATGACATTGATCCGGAGGAGATGTGGTTTCAACAGGATGGCGCTACGTGCCATACGGCGAACGCAACCATCGACTTACTGAAATCAAAATTTGGCGATAAGTTGATTTCGAGAAATGGACCTGTCAATTGGCCTCCAGGTCGTGCGATTTGACACCTCTCGATTATTTCCTGTGGGTCTACGTGAAGTCACTGGTTTATGCTGATAAACCAGCAACAATTGACGCCTTGGAGGCCAGCATTGTTCGTGTTGTTCGTGACATACGGCCAGCAGTGCTCGAAAAAGTGGCCCAAAATTGGACGTCCAGAATGCGCTTCGTCAAGAACAGCCGCGGTGCCCATATGCCCGAAATCATTTTTAAATGTTAATGTCACGTATTGATCTTTCGAATAAAAAAAAATTTTGATTACAATTTAATTTTTTGTGTTATTTTTTACAATTTCAAGTTCTATCGGGCTTAAAAAAACACCCTATATGTACATATAGAAATTCAAAGTTAATAAAAATAATATAATTTCAAGATTTAATAATAAATTCAAAATAAATAATAAATTCAAGAAAAAAGATGCCGCATTTAAACATACTGCCGCACTTGGCCAGTTTGGCCGATAATTTATAATGATTTTTGCAGACGTTGCAAGGCTTTCAACGCCCCTTTTAAAATTCTTTTTGCCTCGGGAGCTGAAGGAGCGAAGCATTTCTGTGCTCAGTAGTGCGTCCATTACGTCTACGGGGTGAAATCGAGTGACGAGAACGATTCTGCTGTGGTTCAGCTGTGGTCTGTGATTTTAGTCTTGAAGGTCGTTTTGATGCCTTGGCTCGTCGAGCTCCACTAGTTTTGCCTCTGGGGCGATGTAGTAGCGTGCGATGTGCCCATCCACATTTTTGACATACATCAGCTGATGTGCAATTTTGCGTATTATGGGATCGTGCCAAACAGTTTTTGCAGTAGCCATGCTGTAAAACCCGACGCTTACGCTCTTCGATGGACATCTTTAAAAATCTTCTGCACACTCTTAAGGGATGGTAAAGGTGACAAATTAAGCAAAGATGTATATGAGGACTTCTGGGTGCCCTGTTAAAAGAAAAGGAGTTGATTTATAGTAAAGAATAAGTAGACAGTTAAAGGGTTGCAGATGTAATACACGCATTATCGAAGAAAAGTACATATCAACATAAAAGTCAAAGGAAACCGGCAGGGGGAGGTGGCTGATATAACAAATCTTAGTATAAAAACATCCAGATTATCTTAAAATAAAAAAATGATTTAGGTTTGTGATTCTACGGGTAGAACGCAGAGCTTTGTTAAAGCCCTGGTAATCACTCCGGCTTGCGTCCTGATATCAACGACTCTTACGTAGCCATCATTTCCGACATAGGTTTTCAATATTCAGCCCAGCTTCCACTCATTAGGAGGATAGCTGTCATCCCTAATAACGACCAGTTGACCTTCCTTTTTATACCCTTCACAAAAATGTAAAGGGTATTTATAAGTTTGTGATTCCGTTTGTAATTTCTACAGTTTTTTTTTTGCGACCCTATAAAGTATATATATTCTGAATCAGAATTAATGGAAAAGTCGATTAAGCGATGTCCGTCTGGCCGCTGTTGAAATACCGTTTCTGAGAAAACCATTAGACTTAGAAACTTTTTTCTTTCACCATGGGTTTGCTATTGAAATTCAGTAATATCGGTCCACGTATAGCTGAGATATATTCAAAATTCCGAAAAAGCCATTTTTTTTTTGCAGTTTTGTATGAAAATTTTTGAAAACAAAAGTTGTTCGTTTTGCTTCAAACTTCACACACTTATTAAGCATGGTGACTAAAAGACAAAAAATTTTTTTTTCAGATATCGGTCCATATATACCCCAGATATAGCCTAAATCGGATTTTTAATGAAAATGTCGCATAGGCGAAGCTAAATAACTTTTTTTTTGCTCAAAAGCAGTTCTGGTAATGAAATTATGTTACATATATATGAAAAATGAAAATTTTCGACATCGGTCCATATATACCCGAGATATAGCCTAGAACGGGTTTTTCGTGAAAATGCCGCGTCAGCGAAATTAAACAACTTTTTTTGCTTAAAGGCAGTTCTGGTAACAAAATAAGGTTATATAAATATGAAAAATGAAAATTTCCGATATCGGTTCATATATACCGCAGATATAGCCTGGAACGGGGTTTTCATGAAATTGCCGCGTAAGCGAACTTAAACAACTTTTTTTGCTTAAAAGTAGTTCTGGTAATAAAATAAGGTTGTATAAATATGGAAAATGAAAATTTTCGATATCGGTCTATATATACCCGAGATATAGCCCAAACCGGGTTTTTCATGAAAATGTCGCGTAAGCGAACTTTAACAACTTTTTTTTGATTAAAAACAGTTCTGGTAATAAGATCAGTTTATATAAATATGGAAGATAAAAATTTCCGATATCGGTCCATATATACCCGAGATATAGCCTAAACCGGGGTTTTCATGAGAATGTCGCGTAAGCGAACTTAAACAATTTTTTCGCCTTAAAGCAGTTCTGGTAATTAAATAAGGTTATATAAATATATATGGTTTGCGCCATACTTTGCCTCCTCCATCGCACCCAAATAAGTTAAATTTACTTTCGTCAGTAAACAATACCTAAATATTAATAATAAGCCTAATTAAATTTTTATGTTTGTTCCAACTTACGGTACTCCAGAAATCAAAATCTTTGTTCATATATTGACGAGCAAAAACAAGCCGTTCGCTTTGGTTTTTCTTACTTATAAAAGGTTTTTTCCGTGCCACTCGGCCATGAAAGTCATTCTTGCGAAGAAGTCTTCTTATTGTTTCTGGGTTTACCTCCGTCCCAGAAGCTTCCTTGACCATTGCTGTTAGTTTTGGAGCAGAAATAAAAGGATTTTTCTTCACCTGTTTTAAAATCATGCTCTGAACTCTGGGTGAAAGCTTTCTTGCTCGGGCTCCGCGTTTTTTATTTGCTACCAAACCACTTTCTTTATATCTAGAAATGATATCATGCACTGTAGATTTGCTTTTTTCATCAAATTAGATATTTCCCTTTCAGATTTTCCATCTAAGTGCAACTCAATTATTATTTTCCGTTCTTCGAAGGTGGATTGTTTAATTTTGCGTTTAATTTTGCATTTTTCAATGAAAAATGTATATGAAAAAGTATACTAGGTTCGTATATGAGATGGTGTGCATTACTGACTCACAAGTGTGCATCGGATCATCGCTTCTGTAAGCGAAACTTTGGCCGCTGGCTATATAAAATAGAATTTTTCACCGTAAAGAAATACGTTTCTCTTCCAAACTTTCCCACTTTTCTGTCACAATTTTAGATTTTACTTCATTTAGCTCTTGATGGCCTTTAATTTTTCCAAATTCACTTACAAGTAGCAATTTTTGCTGGAGACTTGTCTAACTTTTTCCGCATATTTTTCTTTCGTATGTTTGTTTTAGTTGATCTTTTTATATACTTTTATTATACCCTTCACAAAAATGTAAAGGGTATATATAAGTTTGTGATTCCGTTTGTAATTTCTACAGTTTTTTTTTGCGACATTATAAAGTATATAAGTATATTCATATTCACAAAAATGTAAAGGGTATATATAAGTTTGTGATTCCGTTTGTAATTTCTACAGTTTTTTTTTGCGACATTATAAAGTATATAAGTATATTCTGAATCAGAATTAATGGAAAAGTCGATTAAGCGATGTCCGTCTGTCCGCTGTTGAAAAATGGGCCCGGTTCCTGCCGACAGAAAAAGAGACTTCCTTGGCTGTTTCGTTCATCGGCAATACTTGCCCCCGTATAGGGTGTACGGCCAGGAAAATGCGTATCCGTGAGTACCTCAAGGGTCTCCTGACCGCTGGTTGTCCAATTACCCCATTGTTTCTTTATGAAACCTCGTATAGACTGCGTGGTCGATATGATTTTGCGAAGCCTACTTGTCTCAGAGGCTTCTTCTATACCACTGCAGAAAGACCTTCAAGACATCCGCTTTGCATTCCTTATCATATTCTTAAAGCTGTTTAGGGAGGCTTTGTACTGCGACCAGTCTGCCAGCCTTTTTGCCGCATTAAAAAGTCTGCGAGACTCTTTTCGAGTCCTCCCTATCTCTACATTCCACCATGGTGGTTTACTCTTACCTCGGCGCATGCTAGGTCTGCATGATTCCGAGATAGCTGTATAAAAGACTCAGTTAGTAAGTCTACAATAACCTCACAACCACTTATAGTAGGAGGATCCGGAATAAGGTTTGAGAGGATTCTACACTGTTTCTCCCAATTCGTCCTGTTCCTGTTTCTTCTTGGGACTAACCATATTTCCTGAATTCCTATTTTAAACTCAATATACCTGTGATCAGAAAATGAACAGTCATTCGACACCTTCCACCCTTTCATCATATCAGCATGCCTAATACTAACTAGCGTAATATCCAGAACCTCTCTTCTATTTACCACAACAAAAGTAGGTTCCGACCCAACGTTCACAACGTCTAAATTTCCGCATAGTATGAATTCAAAAATCAACTCACCGCTTGCATTTGTGTCGGAGCTACCCCATGTGATGTGCGTTGACATCTGCTCCTATTATTACTGGCAGGTTTCTCTCTGCAGCCATCCGGACAACTTCGCGAACTTTAATTGGTGGTGATTCGCTCTCATACGCCATATAACTTGAGACAAGCAGGCAAGTGCCCACACTTGTCTCCCAGGCTACCGTCACCGTATCTTCATCACTGAAATCAGACAGGATAAAAATATTCAAATTGCTCCTCGCTACTATACAAGATCTAATCCTACATTTACCCACGTGTAGTAGCTTGTAGCCTTCCGTTCTTAGTCCACAAACCCTGCCCTTGCATAGCCAGGGTTTCTGAACCAAGATAACTTCATCCGCTTTCTCCGCCACCCGGAGAAGCAATAAAAAATTTATAAAGTTTTGAAAATAATTGAAGTCAAATGACCTCCACCCTTGTTGACACATGTACGATATCTTATCAAAAAGATATTCATTACTGCCTGGAGTGTTGCAGCGGGAACTGTCTCAATTACCGTTCGAATCATCCAAATTTTTTGGGTTTTTTTGTAAACTACTTGTTTGCAATACCCAAAAAAAAATCAATTACAGTGAGGTCAGGAGACCGGAGCGACCAACGAAATGCGGAGTTTCTTGAAATCAGTTTATTGGGAGATTTTCGCCTCAATTCTGTCATAACAGAAGTGGCTATGTGACAAGTTGACCCATCTTGTTGTAGTTCGGCATAATTCTGGAAAGAAAAACTCTTTCAACATCTTTAAGTAGCGGTCTCCATTGACCGTAAAAGTAAGACCGTTTTCTTCGAAAAAGTAAGGCCCGACAATGAACCTTGAAGAAACTGCGCACCACACTGTGATGCGACCTGGATGTGATTGCTTCAAACTTCCAACCCTATTCACTCTTTCACGGATGCCAGCCGCATTTGTCACTCGTACTCGTTTAGTTATAGGCTCAGCCTATCGGAGGTCGCTGCCAAGAGGCTTAATATGAATAATTCACTGAACAGTGATCTTCTATTAATCTCCGAATGGGATCGTAAAAACAGGGTCGCTTTTAACGCTCGTAAGACCCAATGTTGTTTATTAACACACAAACAAACGACCGCAAATGCTGCTTCATCTGTACTCATGGATGGTATAAATATTGAGGAATTGGATGCTCTTGATGTTCTTGGAATGAAGATACAGTGTGATGTTCGCTGGACTGAACACATTTTTCATGTCTCTAAAGAAGCATTCAAGTGCCTCGGTTTTTTGAAACGGTGCAAGATGTACTTCACTGCATCCGATCTCCTTACAATTTATACCACCTATATCCGACCGAAAATGGAATACAACTCTCATGTTTGGGCCGGTGCCTCAAAGTCTATTTTGGGGTTACTCGACCGTGTACAGGAGAGGGCGAAGAAGCTTTTCGGTGACAGTAGGGTATCCAACTCTATTGACTAACTGGAGCATCGACGCAGGGTGGGGTGCGTTACTCTGTTCTATCGTTACTGCAATGGATTTTGCTCTGACGAGATTATGGATATGGTTCCCGAAACTCGCACATTTTTACGTAGCACGTGCTCATCGTCTAGAGCTCATCCATTTGTGGTCGATTGCGCGGGGAATCGCACTACGCATTACAGAGAGAATTCGTTTTTTAGCCGTACGCTTCGTCTGTGGAACAAGTTGCCTGCAGACGTGTTTCCTGTCTGTTATAACGTTGGAAGGTTCAAGTCAAATGTTCACAAACACTACTCCCTCTTTCCCCCTCCACACAAGCTATTTTCCTAGTTCTGGTACAATGCACTGCATATGTAGGGGTCATCCCCTAAGTACTGATCCAAGTTAAAAAAAAAAATATTGCATCTGATTGAGTATCTGTGGATTAGAATTACTCCATATTCGACAATTTTTTTTGTTAACAATGCCGTTTAAATCAAAATGTGCCTCGTCAGACATAAAAATGCAGTTCAAGACGTTTTCATCCTCTGACACCTAATGATCTTCTCATAAAATTCCAAGCGAATCGGGAAGTCTCTAGGGTTTAGTTTGTTTTTTATTTGAATCTTATATGGAAATAAGTTTAAATCTTGGTGCAAAATTGACTGCAGTGACTGTCTGCTGACACCCATTTGAGCAGATAAGCTCTTTATCTAAACTAGGATTGGATTGTATGGCTGCAGCTACAGCAGCGATAGTTTCCCACGTCCGCACTGGTGGATCTCGATGATAAGACCTTCTTGCGATTGTGCCATGCTCGGCAAAATTATTTACGAGCCTTATTATACTCCATCTGCTAGGAGGAGTGCCGCCAAACGTGTGACTATATTCTCTTTGGACGGAAACAACGGACTCTAAAGAGTGAAAGCGTTGCACTGTCCAAATTCTTGTTTTATTTTGCCAATTCTCCATTTTAGTTAAATTTAAAGATCAATCTATAGAACACAACAAAAATGGAACAGAAAATAAGCTATTACGTTGTTTTTTCGGGAGCAGCTTTCATCAGCCACCCTGTATAATGTAAATTTTTTTATACAGTTTTTTGTGTTTATTGAAAAATTTTAATAAGTGCAGTTGGCGCCTTTGCACTCTAAGCTAGCGGTATGAATATCAACAATATCATATGCTAGGACTCACAGATACGCGGACGCCTAACGGACAAAGTCAATTCGGTTCATCGATGAAGTTTTGGACAATTCCTTAAATAATTCATGCATGATCCGAAGAAAAATTCAGCATCACTTATTTTTGATTTAATATAGTCATTGTTCTTCACAACGAATCATCATGAAAGTTTGCCACCGGGCAATTATGCTACATGATACTAACCGCATATATGTACGTACATATCGCTCCTTTATTGCAACATAGTCATAACTAAAAAAAGCTCGTTTCGAGAAAAACTCACTTCAAATTTTTAGTTTCCATAAGTCTTAGATTTTTTTTTTTAATATTTCCTAAAGAAAACAATTTAAAATTAATTTGAATACATTTTTGGCACAATAGAAAAGGTAGTACTGTTAACAATTCTGCATTGTCAACTCGAAAAGCCCACTTTTTGAGATATGACAATGTTGCAATAAAGAAGCGATATGTATATGTAGATTAACTTCTGTCAAGAACTGTTTTCCAAATAAAACAACAAATTTTTTGATTTTTTTTTTTCGTTTTTTAATAAACTACATTTAAATAGACACACATTTACAATAATTTTTTAATAATTATTTAAATTTATATGTATATACACAAAATCTTATACAATAAATATTACCAATAAACCACAATTATAAAAGTATGCGACATATCTATCTAAAATAAAAAAAAAATTATGTTAGGAAAAATTTTGTTTTATTAAAACTTGTTTCAAAACTAAATACATACATATGTATTTGCTTATTTAAACCCCAGAAATAAAAAATCATGAGTTCAAAGTATATTTATTGTTTTCATTATTACAAGAACGATACATTATGAATTTTCTTGATGCATGTTTCGGGCTTGGTTCGTTACTTTGAAGTTCTTACAGTATTTGTTTACTTTTTATTTATTTATTTTGTAAAACTAAATCACAATAATTGACAGTAACTAAAATAAAATTTCAACCGATTTTCTTAATTGTATTTAATTAGAAGCGTTTTAAATAAATTACACTACTTGAATTCTAATCTGGGCACTCGTACATAAGTGCGTACATCAAATTGCAGTTAAGCACAATGGCAACGCTCATGTGAGCAGAGCAGTCAGTCTGTTTCACTCGTACTCAGATGAGAATTCTTGTATGTTTGTACATACATAAATGCAGCTTTGAGTAACATATTTGTATTTATACTTTTCTTTAGCGATCATACATTTCTTTTTCACAAATGATGACTGTCATTTAATTGACAACTTTTTATATTATTTGCTCTTTCTTCAAATATGCAACTGTTATTATTCGAGAAAATAATTATATATGTTGACTTTGAAATAGTGTTATTAATACGTACATATATACTAAAGACGTGCAATAGTGTAATGAAAGTATTTTAACCCAGATACTACACATTATTTTTTGTACAAATGAGCAAATTATATCATACGCTCTTGATTGACTTTACTCTGAGTAAACACCCGACTAAAAGCAGAATTAGTTTGTATTTTATATATGTATGTATGTACTACTTTTGTCTTGCATGAAAAAATTAATTTTTATTCATACGAATAAAACATTTTTTGTCCAAAATTTACATTATAATCAATTGAGCAACAATGGATGATCAAAAGAAGTGTCATAATTCTGCAGATTGTGAAAAAAGTGGGCTATTTTGTCACCATTTCTAAGTTGGCTAGATCCCATATTCTGCTTGTCGGTGGCAATACAAGACGACAACGATTTTTTAATTTTGCGGCGAATCGGCATTCCTGTTGTCAATATTGGCATGTAACGATAACTGCCGACATGTATTTGATATTCTACAAGAGAAAATGGCGGCACTATTGTCTTTAACTTTCGGTTATTTTGTCGTCACAGTTTTTAGCGTTGAGAAAATTAAAAAAATTGGAATAAAATGGAAAAAAAATAAAATTGCGAATCCTGCCCGATTTCAAAAATTAGTAGAGGAGCTGGAAAAGATCCCAGTTTGTTCTGGTTTCTTCTCCACTGGAGTCTGAATATGGCTGGAAACATATTGTAAATAAAAACTTCCTCAATTTTCTTTCTCCACAAACCTTCTTATTTTGCAAAAAATTTTGCTCTAAATCAAAAGGTAAACAATGAAACTGACACATACACCAGATTTATTAACATTTTCGATAAGCCGGCAACATCAATACAAAAGTGTTAGGGATGTTGCCACAATATTGCCGCCGACAAGCAGAATATGGGTGATTGTTTTGCTTTTTCAAATAAGGTATTTTTATGAAAAAATATTGTATTTTATGTAAGAAGTCATAAATTCTGCAGGTTGTGAAAAAAGTGGGCTGTTTTGCCACCATTTTTAAGTTATTAATTTGTTCCTTATTTTGTTTTTTCAAATAAGTTATTTTTATGAAAATTTTTTATTCTTAATTCCAATGTTTTTCTTTTCTTTACTTTAAAAAACACAGAAATAGCAATTCTAAAATATTTGCTACAAAAAAAAAATCGTCACAGAATGGCAACTGGAAGTCGAAACTAATAAGGTCTTAGTACACGAGAACAATTTTTCTTGCATTAAATGGCAGTTTGTAGCCAAAAAAGAGGTGAAGGGCATAATTTTGCAACTAGATTCAAACTCACATTAGCAGTACAAAACCAATACTAACCATGATACAATAAACAAGGTAGCCGCTTCGCTACAACAATACAACAATAAAAAAAACAACAGGTATTTTGTTTGTGTAAAAAGGCGAATTCACACTTAAGCTGTCAAAAATAGTTGATAAAGAACATGTACAAAAATTTAAATGGCGCCGAAAAGGTAAACAAAACTTGACAGCGAAAGTGCCGCCATATTAAACGAATTCGCCTGAATTCGCCGATGCATCCACCTAATAATGAATTCGCCTTGATACTAACAAAGTAAAGCAAATCAAACAAATACAATACTAATACATACAATGCTGTGTATGTGTATACATACATGTTACGCCAGATGAATTAATCTTGTGTGTGATCTAATACTGCCTAATATATCTATTGTACTTTTGCATATAAGATTTTTTTTAAGATAAAGCCACGATCAGCATAAATCGAAGGCAGTAGTCAAGGCGAATTGATTATTAGGTGGATGTATCGGCGAATTCAGGTGTATTTCTTATTGGTTCACTTTTAATCGTCATATTTTATCATGCTTTCTTCTTCACATCCACGCGGGTGTTTCTTAACTTTTGACAGTTGAGGTTAAAAATTCGTCATTTACACAACCAAAATACCTATTGATTTTGTACTGTTGTATTGTCGTAGGGAAGCGGCTACATTGTTTTTGTGCCATGACATAGTGTTTTATTACAACCAGCGTGGCCATTTTGGCATTTTTGCGGCTAAATTTAGTATTTTTACTTCTAATTTAGCTGCAAATTTCCCAGTTGGCATTGTTTTTAGCATTTTTCAGTATTATTTAAATTAATATTCAAAATATTAATATTAATTTGAAAATCTACCACATATTTTTTTTGTCGATTCAAACCGAGTAAAAATTAACATCTGTCATCACAATTTTTATGTGGCAGAAAGATATGGTAGCTTGCTACTACTGCCGAAGAGTACATTAAAACCTAGGGTAATTTCTTCACATTGCGTTTAACAAAATTAACAGTTTTCACAGTTGTTGCACATTTTATAGCTCAACGACTATGTCAACTTAACCAACCATTGGCAAAAATTTTCATAATTTAACAAATATTAACTTTTTGGTATAGAAAACTAGTAGCAACTAAAACACTTCTTGTACTTATGAGCTGGATGCCACGTAACATGGAAGCCAGGCAGATAGCACTAAAATCTGCGATCAGACTGAACGCGATAGGAGCATGGGGAGATGCCACCATACTTGAGATTGAAAAGGGCATAGTCCCCGATCTAATTGGCTACGGCATTCCAAAACTATTTTAACAAATCGAGGAATCTCCCTAAGAATCTGGATCCTTCTATGTTTATGCGGATGGGTCCAGAAGGGGAGAGAGGGTTGGGGGAGGCATTTACATAGACGAATTCAACACTAAAATATCCTTCAGACTGCCAGCCGGATGTAGTGTTATTCAAGCTGAAATTTCGGCTATAAATAAAGCTGCCAAATGGCTAACGTTTCATAAAAAACGCAGGAATGGGTAACGCGAAATGACTCCCAAGTGCAATAACTCCCACTGAAATTTAAATAACTCCCAATACAAATTATATGGTATAACAGGAAACTCCCGATGAAAGAGGTCCTTAACTTTGATATCGTACCATATATCATAGATATATGACCAAAGACCGGCTATACAGACAATATTTTGTTAGCGAAGCCGGTGTTCCATATACCATGGAGAGATCATTGAGCCATCTCGGTTTGTGTAGCCAGCCTTTGGGCGGATCGAAAAGTTTAACCTCTATAGTATAACAAACCCCGGCTCCGCTCACCAAAAGTTTCCTGCATAGCCGACCTTTGGCCGGGCGGAAGAATTTTATTCTCTATGGTATAACAAACAGCCAGAATAATGGAATAAGCCCTATTTAAATAGCTTCCATTAGGTGACTCCTAACAATAGCTCTTAAATTAATTAAAACGAAATAACTTCCATGGCATACCTGAAGATTGAAGGAGGAAAATATTTTGTTAGCGAAGCCGGTGTTCGAAATACCATAGGGAAGAAAGTCTTTCAGCCCGACAGAAGGTCGGCTATACAGAAAAAGTTTATAAGCGAAACCGATTTTAGTCAAATGAAATAACTTCCAATTATCCTAATAATTGAAATGGCTCCCAACAGAATTCAGTTCTATATTCCAACTAGCAGCATTTGTAGTTATGTAGCTGTGACGCCAGTTGTGCTCTAATGTTTAATGCTTAGCTGTACAGCTTTTTATTGCAGAACTAGAAACGTACGAGTATTTATACAAAGGAATATCGAATTACGAGTTGATTACTAACATTTAAAATCAAAATAAACAAAAAACATAAAATAAGAGTATAAATAATTTTATTAGGGAATCCATTTTTGTTTTTTTGATTTATACAACAATAAAAAAATATTTATATATGTTTTACATCGTTTAAAAACAAAAAAAAAAAAAAAACAAAAAGTTAAAATAATAATAAATTAAAAACTGATACACTAATGCATTAAAATATATACATATAAAATATTCAAATGTGTAATTTAAAATAATAAAACTATTGTTTGATGTATACCTACATTAACAGGGACTGTGTACTTTGTTCAAATTTGTTGTTATAAATCTAAACCAATCAAAAATTTTGCGATTATTTATTTGATATATGTTTACTTATGTATATAATTTTTTACTTATAGCTCAAAAATTCCTTTTACAGTCCGCAAATAAGAAGTTTTCAAATATTAGCTTTTAGTATTACCATTTTTTTCTATAAAATAAAAATATCAGAACTACTGGTAGGTATATATTTAACATTTAATTATTCTATATTTTTTAAAAAGAGTCCTTAACATAATAATTAGTGTTTTTAGTTGAGGTCACAACAGCCCTTAAGGTGGTGTGATACTTTATTTTTGTAGTATTGGAAAGCAGTGAAACTATGTTGTAATAAAAAGATTTAAAAAGTCCGAACAGTTCTGATATACTGAGCAAACCAATAATATGTCAAAAAAAGTTTTTTTTAGCTTGGGCCAGTACTCAGGGAATAAAGCCTACATATACAAATTATTGCAAATTAAATTAAAATTATTATTTCCAGCTGGAAAAGTTCACGGTGTTGTTAACTCAATAATTTGTGTTCAAGAAAAGCGCTTTTAAGTGATTTTTTTGTAACTTGTTAACAACACTTAAAACCGTTAGCAAAAAATATTTTGTTTACATATATTTATAGTTTGTTGTTATAACACTTATCGTTGTTATAACACTTATTAGATTAGCAATAAATATCTTCGCAATAAAGCAATAACGCCTGCAGAACAACGGTACAAAATTGCTTATTGCTTTGCTAATGTTAAAGGTATGGGAAGACATATTTATGTCAACTCATAATTACAACGCAAAAAGCAAACTTTTATTGCAAAGACATGTGCCAAGTTGGAAACAAAATAACTTAAAATTTTTGTTCTTTGATATTTCATCCCCATGCATTTTTTCCTATCCAATCTCTTGTACTCTAGACTTTTGAAGTCCTAAAGACATGAAAACTGCTGCGTGCAGCGTGATTACTTTGAATACATACTCAATGCACCAATCCATTAAAAATACACTTCATTTTTAATGATAAGAATTAAATTAATAAGTTTTGCAAAAGAGACATTTGCTAAAATTATTCGCAAGCAGAATATTACAAAAATCGTTTAATGTCAAACTCAAATGACATCAACTTTAACGTCTTTTTTTGTCTGCCATAAATGTTAAGGAAAATTTTTTGACAATTATTACAGCAGCAATTGCAACCACTAGTAAGCTGTCTCCACTGGCAATAACATAATTTTGACATTTGCTACAGTAAATGTTAACATATTTATTGCTAATCTAACAATGCAAATATTTGGGTGAAGCAATTTTAAGAATTTTTCGGCAAGGTTAAGAAAAATACAGGCAATTAAACATTTTTGTATTATTTTAATACATTTCTCTTTCATAATATAGCATTTAATATTTAAAGCCAAATACATACCAGTGATCATCAAAAATCATGATTTTGATTGATTAACTCATACACTAATTTGTAATCAACAAAAATCAAGCAATAAAGTTCAACGCTGACTAAAAGCATACACATTTGAAAAACGTTTGCTTTGACGTTCATTCTGAATCAAAAATTAAGCAACTAAACTCAACGTTGAGTAAAATCACCAACAGGTCTTTCACACATGGAAAGTTTACTTTAGAAAGTCTTGTGGTTGGAGGTGGCAGGGGTACAGAAGTACAAATTTGAATCAAACTTAAATGCCCAATCGTCTTCATTTAAATTTATCTCGTTTACCATTTTTTGTGTGGTTGATTTTGCATTACTGAGAAAAACGTAAGCCAAACTCTTTTACTATCGCATATAGATGATATTTTAAAATTATTTGCAAATTTTGTGCTAAATAATAGCAAAATATATGTAATTAAAAATACCATCACATGAAATATAATCATTAAGTTTTTCTTTGCCGTTGATAAGTTTAATATTTTTCTTTAAGAATTTGTCTATGCTTCCAATAACAAACAGCTGTTCTATGGGACACTTTCCATAATATTTGGAATTTAAGTGAAGCTGCCACACTTTCATCACATTTAAATGCATAAAAGCAACTATTTAAAACTGAAAAAATTTAATTTGCATTTAAATAAAACTTAAATTAAAATGAAAACTAATTTAAACATGAAGTCAGAAACTGGGCTTAAGTAAAATTATTATAGTTTAATTTGAATCATTTTTCTAAATGTAAACATTATAATATATTTTCATTTAAATTCATTAACTGTTGAAGAATTTTTGTTTAGTTTTTATTGTACTTTAATACATTGACCCTTTTTTCTTGAAAATACCCTTTTTTGTGATACCTTTTTTTCAAAATACCCTTTTTGTGGCACTTTTTGAAAAATCGAAGGCAACGCTGCTTCCTTCCATTAAACGAGAACACTAAAGAGAAATCAAATCTTTAATTTCTACGGCCAATTTAACGAAAATTGTGTTTTTCTCCCTCTTTTTTTTACATTAATGAGAAATAAATTCCATGAGAATACGGCTGTTAGATTTTGTGGGGGCAAAAGAGTATGAAATTGTCTCCGTACTTAAAAAACAAGTGAACAAACATGTGTTGTAAATATTTTTCATGTTTACATTTGTGGAATAAGTAAAATCAAAGCACAACTATGAAAGTTTAATTATATTGCTAATTGCAAACGCAGACTTTATGATCTTTGTATGTATGTACATGTAAACAGTAATCATACCTTATATTAAAGTTTTAGTTACTCCTCCATCGCCTGACTCCAGCCGAATCTTTTTATCGCCACTATCTGACAAGTTAATATATTCAGCCAGCGTTGTCAACTTTGAAATTTGAAAACGCACCAAAATGAGGAAAAAGCGCGTTATTTCAGCAAAAAACGCACCCCATTTTTAAAAACCAATTTTGTCTTATAAAAAGTATAATATTTTTATATGTATTAAAAACCACGATATTGAGACAGCCTTTTAAGCGGCTATTATGCAATCAAACTGGGTCTGGAAGCACCGCCTGGTGGCATGCCATCAAATTCGTTTAATAGCTAGAACTTGTGTTTGTCAAACTTGACCTCTAATACCATTCTGTTACTTTTGTTAAGATAATGGTATCTTGATAATAATTATAACAATATTTATTTATTACAAAATTAAAGTAATATTATTTAATTATATTCGCTTTCGGCCGAAATGAGCTGTTGCTTTTACTGTCTATTATTAGGTACACAAAACTACAGCTGCTTACTTACTGCAAGGGATGAAATATGTCGAAGAAATTTACTATTATCGGATCATTAAAAGTTACAGAATCGTACTACAAGCCACCAAACTCTCTCTATTAATAGCAATTGTATCAAACACAGTGCAAATTTCATTTGTGTTTTCGTCAGCAAACAGTAAAAATCAGTTGCCTAGAGTGGCTGTCTTTGAAAGAATTTATTGAAATATAAGAAAATTTGCCAGAATTGTAACAAATAAAAGATGAAGTTTACCATAATCAATACCATAATCAATGCAAACGTTTTGGAATAATTTTGTAATTTAATTAATAGTTTTGTAATTTATCAATTACAAAAACAGTATCTGTGTCTGCATTTATTGTAATATTTGACAACGTGGCTTGATCGTTTAATAGTAAAGCATGATAAATCGATATGTTTATTTTTCTTTCGAGAATATGTATAATAGAGCGAGATTGTCTTACTTTTTGCATAAAATAAGGTGCGTTTTCCACATTATAACTCCGTGTTCTGATTGTGCTCTGCAAAATGAAACATAAAAATTTTGGGCACTTGTATAGACTTTTTTCTTACATTAAAACAAAAGTTGAATTGAAATTGAATTGGTGTCATCGAAAATGTAAAATAAGCGCACCACGCTAGCATTAACAAATTTTAAAAAGCACTAAAAACGGTGCGAAATGCACCGAGTTGACAACGCTGTATTCACTGCTTTATATACAACACCATAACTTCCTTTGCCAACTTTCCCAACTTCTAGGAAGTTTTCCATTTTGCACACACTATTCAAATACTCGTAACTTCCGCGACGCAAAACTTATTAGATGAACTGATTTACTTACTTCATAAAGTAAAATGCCTTCGCCCCGTTCTCAGAAACTTAAACAGCTCAGCCAATGCGAATTCGCCTTGAGTTCAACCAATAAAGCTTGCAGCAAGGCGAATTCAAAATATAGTTGAAACAGCGTTACCGTTGAACGTTTTCAGAAAGTGGCACAAAAGGGATATTTTTATTACAATTAGAAACATCTTTTTTTAACTTGGACCAGTACTCAGGGGATAACCCCTACATATGCAGTACATTGCACCAGAAATAGGAAAATAGGTTGTGAGGAGGCGGAAAGAGGGAGTAGTGTTTATGAACATTTTAGTTGAACAGACAGGAAACACGTCTGTAGGTAACTTATTCCATAGGCGAAGTGTGCGGCCAAAAAACTAATTTTCTTTGTAATGTGTTGTAATAAAATTACTGACGGTTATAATTCACAATATTTACAAAAAACAACATGCAGTATTCTTGAACTGCAATTGCTTGGGTTTGCAAATGTTGCACCACCTTCAATAAATACTCAAAGTGCTTCCAAATGCAAAAATACAACTGTGCTGCGATGAGGATACAGAATTTTCTGAAATGGTATAGAAAATGAGATTTACCGACCGCTTGTTCATTTTCGCGTTTTGTTTTTACAAGGTGCCTTACCTAGCGTTTAGACATGAAAGTATATGCCCAAAATTTGCAACACACTCACATTTTATTTACTTTCCACTCAGCTTTCATAAAAACTTTAATGAAAAAATTTTTTTGATGTTTTTTGAAAGTAAAATGACGAATTGTAAGCACTGTTGCCACCTCCAAAGAATTATACAAAATGACAGTATTGTAGTAAAATAATAATTATAAAATTAACTTCTTTTGAATGTATATGAAAACAATTATAATTTTTCCCCATTTAATACTCTTATATAAGAAAACAAAGCATTTCTATAAAAATAATATCATATAAAAATTTATAATAATGATTTTTTTCAACTGCTGCCCCATAAATTTGTATATGCGATAAGTTTGGCAACTCTAATTAGTAAGCAAACAAAATATGAATGGAAAGAAGTAGAGGCAAATTTTGCAACTTTTTGATTCGACGACATTTTTCAAATGAATTTTCACTTGCCTGTGTAGACGAACAAGAAATTTTTAAGAAAGGCGTCTATTACATTGAAATGTTATTTCATGAAAGTACTTTCCTGAGTAAAGGCGCGGTTGAGGAGCATTGAAACACTTACACACATTCACAAGTCGATGAGATGTCAAAAATTGTGTGCTTTGAATGTAACCGTATATTAGTTTAATATGTATATACACTTTGCGTCATCAGGGTGGCTTATAGTGTTAGCTCTTGTCTTGCATCCTATGAATTCGTCTTTTTTTTCGTCAGTGTGGGAGTTGAAAGACTAATTTTGCTAGTCTAAGCAGTGTCGAAGTTATATTCACTAGGCACTGATCAGCTTTAACTAATTTAGTTCCAACACTTTAAATGCTGTGATAACGTTTGCTTTTGTTTTTCTGTGTTGTCATTAATAGATTCATGACAAATGTCCGTAAACGCTTCTTCTTCTATTCCTTATAACCTATTTTCCTAGCTCCAGTACAATGCACTGCATATGTAGGGCTCATTTCCTGAGTATTGGGCCAAGATAAAAAAACATTTTTATTTTTTATTTTTCGTATTCAGTTTTTCTCATCACTGTATATACCGCGAGTGGTACATTCGAAATAATTAAATAATTGATTTATCGTTAAATATTTTTTTTTATTTAATTTTATTTTCAGTGGAAACCCTTGCATTGTTTTTGCACCATCAGGTTAACACATGCAAAGTTTTTTTGCATGAAGATTTGGAGGTTGAAATGTGAATTAACATGAAATTTTTTGCTGCTCAAGTGATCTAATTTTAATAAAGGGTGGCGCAGAACTACCTTTATGTTTTGAATATTCAATAACTTTTTTAGTTTATCCATACTTTTTTTTATTTTTATTTCCGAGCTTTGTGAAGAAGGCTTAAGGGATTTAACATGGAACACTACAAAACAGAGCAGCGATCAAAAATTGTTGAAAAAGGTACTGGATATTCAGTACCTACAATAAACCGCCTGGTTGCAAACAAGGCGAATTCATTATTAGGTGGATGCATCGGCGAATTCAGGCGAATTCGGTTAATATGGCGGCACCTTCGCAGTCAAGTTTTGTTTACCTTTTTCGGCGCCATTTAAATTTTTGTACATGTCTTTATCAACTACTTTTGACAGCGTAAGTGTGAATTCGCCTTTTTACACAAACTAAATACCTGTTGTTTTTTTTATTGTTGTATTGTTGTAGCGAAGCGGCTACCTTGTTTTTTGTATCATGGTTGCAAATTTTCGACAACATGGTACTGTACAGCTTTTATAGACGTACGGTCTACACAGAAGAAAATATACAACGTGTTGCGGATAGTGTACAGAACAATCCAGATATATCAACAAGACGTTCAGCACAACTGCGCCACCCTGTAGTATGGACAGAGGAAAATCACTTTCTGTAGAAAAGAGAGTGAATATTAAATAAGCTTATGAGGTTTACAGCAGTGGTGGACAACTTTGTTTTGCACGTATGTTTGTGAGATAACTTGATAGTAATTTGAAAGTACTACGAAAAGCAAAACTAAACACAAAGATTTTCGTATGAAGAATTTAATGGAAAAGATATATGTTTCAAAACCCTAGAACTACTTTTACTACGTTTTTTAGTACAAAAAATTTTCCAAAAAAGTTATTTTTATTAATATTAGGTATATATACTGAACACTGATCAGTTTTAACCAATTTAATTCCAACATTTTAAAGGCTGCAATAGAGTTTGTTTTAGTCTTTCGTGTTAGTATCGTTAAGGTTAAACCTCCACGAACACTACTCCCTCTTTCCTCCTCATCATAACCAATTTTCCTAATTCCAGTACAATGCGCTGCATATGTAGGGGCCATCCCCTGAGTACTGGTCAATGATAAAAAAAAAATATTAGAATGGATGGAATTATAATGCCTCTTAATAACATTAAACAGACATTGCACATTTCGAAAAGCATTGTATATCATAAAATATTTTTAATTGCATTGTGATTTGAGTTGCAGCTGTTACTATAAAAAAAATCTCTAATCATCTAGCAAACATCTAAATTTGTCGAAGTCTGTTGAACGGCTAAACTAAATGTGCAATAACAGACAAGAACAATTGTTCCTCAGGTTGCTGGCGAACGGGGGGATGAAAGTAAAATTTTGTGCCCGCACAAACAGCACAAAACCAAAAACAAACCCAGGCCAAGCAATCAAATGTATACAAAAACACGAATACATACACAATGCTGGTGTACGTATACATGTTATGCCGGATAAATTAGTCTCGTCTGTTCTTAACACTGCATTTAAACATGCGAGTAATCTCATGCGGGTGAAAATTTCTTTGAAAAACTCGTATCTCTTGCAATTTTCTTTTCTGTCTACACATGCGAGTGAGAGTTCATTCTAAATTTGACGTCAGCACGTAAACTTCAAACAATTTGTTTCCTTCACATATTTTGTTTCTATTTTAATTTATCTTCTCTTTTTAGATTGGAGTTGCCGTGCTCTTCACCTGAGGATATTTTTAGGAAATAGTTGGCTTTAATTTTTATTATCATTATTTTATTGATATTAACGCTTTATGATTTAAACATTTCCATTTATTATTTTTAATTTATTATTATTAATTTTAATATATTAACATACAATTTAACAAGCAAACTAGCTAAAACTTAAGTTTTAATTTTGTAATGATCCAGTTAATTTGCTTAAAATTATATACACGGTAACACTGTTTGTTTGTTTGACATTTGATGGCATGGAAGTGCCAAAAAATCACTCGCATGCAAATTTAGCTGCGAGTAGACCTGCGAGTGCGAAAAATGCGAATGTGATTGTAAAAAAAATGTGAGTGTATTGAGTTTTTCGAACTCTTGCTCGCATGTCTAAACACTAGGTAAAAGAACAAATAAATTGTTCTCGTTTGTTATTGCACAATTGTTCGACCAAAATACAAAAAAAAAAAAAAAATCGGTAAAGTAACAAAATTATAACGGCATGCTTGCACAATAAGTCAGGAGTTCTTTCGCAAATTGTAAAAAAAAAGCCATCTTGAGAACAGCATCCAGAAAAATCAGTGTTGGCACTAAAGTGAGCTTGGCTACCATTCAAAAATTGATAAAAATAATTCACATATAAGAGAATAAAATTAAGGAAACAACTCTCCTTCACACGGTTGACAATTAATTTAGCGCCTTTAACGCTAGATTTAGCGCTTTTCAATACATAAAAGTCCGCATTTTTCGCCTAAGCGCTTTTTTTTACAAAAACACGCTAAACTAGAGCTTACTTTTTTGTTATCTTTAAAAGTTTATAGTAAGTTCTGGTGATTTGGAGAGTGATATTAACTCCGTATTAAATTAATGTTATTTTTTGAGCTATGCTGTGAAAAAAAAGTTTTAAGTTCTGACAAAGAATTAATTAAAACACATTCAGGCGCATTTAGAAAGACCCTTTAAAACAATATTGTATGAAATAAATTACTAACTGTGGAAAAGTTGTTTGATTTTGAAAATAAAATTGACGAAATTTAAAATCGGTTTTCTATTTATAAGTGCGTTTTACATTGTACAGACAATGGGCAGACAGCAGAGATGCGAGCCGTGGGTATTTTAGCGCTTTTTGGATAGGGTCACGGCGCTTTTGGATTACAAATAGTTGACAACGCGCTGCTCCTTCAATGCAATACACAAAGAAATGCGCCTGTGCGCATCCTATACCTACTTTGCACATTTATTTGCAACTGTATGATCAAAAAAGTAAATACGTGTGGAAATTACGTTTAGGGGAGCAACCAATATCATTAAAATGTTAGTTGCAATTTTAATTTTGAAAGAATGGTTAATGTAAAAACTGGTTTTGCAAAATCAATGTCTACTATAAACTATAAAAGCCATTTAGGGGTTTAAAATAAACCTTTTTTATTTATGTAGCTAGCAATTTATATACATAGTGTGTACATAATAGTTTATCCAATCTAAATCGGCAATTAGCTGCCAGCACCGCCGAAAATTAGTGATCGACTTCGTTCTCTGAAGTCAACTAAGTAAATTATTTATAAACCAAAAGAAGCAATTCAAAATAGAAACTTTTGCTTCCAAGATATTCACGATACTCCCTAAAACTACCATTTTGCTGGGATGGAAATAAAGGTTTTCTACTAAACAACTTATTTCTATAACATTTGCAATAGGGATGCTTTACTGATATGTTAATTATTTATGAAATTGTAACCAGATTATCTTTTTTACATTAATGCTGAACCCTGCTTATGTATTAATTTTATGTTATACGATAAACAATTCATGTTATACGATAAATAATTCAAACAATGTGATACAAATCATACAAAACATAGAATTACAGGGCTCGAAGTGACCATATATTTGTTTTAAATTTTTATATTTTATACTTATTATACATATTAATATATTTATAATCATTAATGCGAACTATACTTATTAAATTTTAAATTTTAAGAAAAATGTCATCATATTATCGAAAATATAAGAACGCAGTATTTGGCAGCTTTATAAATAATTATTAATTGAATTAAATAGTGTATCTTAAATACAATGGTAAATTTAGAAGAAAACAAAATAGTAAATTTTCATTAAACTTCACAAATAAAACTTGACGTGTTTTTCGAAACATAATTTCTATATACTTATATAAATCTGAGCTTCTTGATTGCCACAATTTTCGTTTGCTGATGTCATAAAACTTTATACTGAGAAACGCAAAACTCATACGCCTGGTCTTCACGTGCCATCGACTTGAACATCACATGAACATAACGTCGGCTAAGCGACGGTAAAAATAATTTCATGTTCTTGTATGTGGCGAATATGTATGTTTGTTTTGAATGGTCAATAACAGACGAGAACAATTGTTCTGCAGCTTGTGGGCGAACGGGGGGATGCAAGGCATAATTTTTTCAACTAAAAATTGTTCTCGTTTGTTATTGTCCATTAACCATATAATTTACCTTATCAAAAGCTGTGTTTCTTTACTTTCCACACAAGTTTCGTGTAAAAGAGAGCATGCATAAGTTTCTCTCAAATACAGATAAAATTTACCTAAAGTACGGGAACCCAAAAAGCCAAATTTCTAGCCCAAAAAGAAACATATGCTGTGTTTTGATGTGGCAACGAAAATTAACATTTACTTTTACGAAAAAATACTGTGATATTTTACACTTTTGGGCGTTTAAAGTCTTTTGCACATTCCTTTTACTTAATACTTATATAAAAACACCGAAATGATTTGTATACGAGTTGATTCAAATGAACTTTGTTTCTTTGTTGTTTATTTTTCGAACAGATGATTGCTTAACTACTTGCTCAAACTAGGCCGAAGAAAAATTACGGGCTGTTTCGTGCAGGAAGAGGAAGCATACTATTCTCTCAAAAGCGCTCTCATTTGCCCAATTTTAAAGTAAAGAAACACACCTAAAGTGTTCAGTTCGGCGCCATTTTGATTATTTTTGTTCGTGATGACCTACTTCATGGTGAACATTGATGCCCAGCCATATGCACGAGCATGAACGCACCATGCATATGAGACGTCCACATTAGCCATTTGCGATGTTCGACATGATGCTCATACCATGTTCATGGCTAATGGAGATCCCCAGTTAAATCACTTGTGAGGTGAAAACCGCTAATCACATGTTTTTTGTGTGAGCATAAATATGTGGTAGCACTTATATTTTGGATGTTCCCTCTGAATTCACCATTTTTAAAGTAAACACACGAACACAACAAAAAAACAGCTTATTTTTCAAGCTTATGGAATAAAATATAAATTAGTTTTGGGCCAATATATAAAAATACTTGAACTTTAGAAGCTGTTATTTCTACTGTTTGATACTCATACAGTATAACAAGTGTTCACGCTATTCTTTGCAATAGCAAAATTCACTGTGATTGCCGTTCCCAGCACACCATTTTTTTTATTCAAATCGTAGTCAGTTTTTTCCGCCCCATATCGGAAATATATTTTTCATCTATTTATAAAGCTATACAAAATTAAACTGGTTTTTTTAAATATATTTTTTCTTAAAAGTGAAAATTTTAACGGGATATGTAGAATTTGGTAACAGTACATACAGCGTGCGACAAAACAAATGCACGAACTTGTCTTTAATATCATATCGCTCCTTTATTGCAATATAGGCATAACCAGGATACACTTAATAAGGTAGCCTCGTCAGTCGAACCGTTACTCATCTGGTACGGCCAAATTGTCAAAAGTTGTTTATATTCTTGTTTGTTTACATTGTTGTTATTTCTACAATTTTGCACGCGCCAAAATTATTAATTGCGAAAGAAAAGTTTTTTTTTGTGGTTAAAACCTTTGAAAAGTGAGAATTTGTAGTTGTAGTAGATTCTTTAGTGGTTGCTGGGGCTAAAGAATTACAAGATGAAAGGTTTGTAGTTGGTTCATTTTTTTCTTGCACCTGACAAGCATCTGTTTTTGGTAATTTGTTACAATTTTCTTCTGACTGATTTTGAGAATTACTGATTACACTAACTGGTTCTTTCTCTTTTGCTATTAAAGAAAGCTGAGCAGGGGTTGTTTCCTTCACTGCGTTTTTAACTGCATCTTGTTCAGCTAGTGGTCTGCTATTAGCCGTTTTAGAGAAAGTCTCGGCTTTACTATTTTTGGCAGAGTAAGAGTTTCTTATAGCATTTTCATAGAGTGCTGGCGATTCAGACTGATCTCTAGTATCATTCATAATAGCATTAAGGAACTTCTGAGCTGCATCTTGTTTCGCTATTCCCTTGCTTATTCCAACACCCGGCACCACTATATTATTAGAACTCACTTCCATTACAAACTGTTTCCTACGTGAGTTTTCTTTGCCGATTTCATTAATCAGTTTAAACTATTTTTCCTTTTTATTTTGATGTCATTTTATTAATTTGCCTATAGAATTAGCTTGTTCTGTTTCGCCAGTTATTTTTTTTACTTCTATGGCTTGAGCGTTTTTCTATATCTTCTTTATGTTCGGCTGTGGTAACATCTTTAGTCTGCTCGCAGCTTCTTTTGGAGGAATTTTTAACTTTTGTACGTTTAGCATGTGAAGCAACAGGCATTCCTTCCAGCATTTTATGTACAGCTTTCTTTTTTGATAACTTTTTACCCGTTCCTTCGCCATCAGTCACTATAGATGCACTAACAAATGTACGCATATGAGCCGGTCCTTCACGCGTATCACTTTAAAGTCTATAGGCAAATTTCTTTTAATACCAATTTCAAAAACTAATTATATAGATTTATTATCGCTTTCTAATATTTATATCCTTTTAATTGAACTTTTAATTCATTACCCTTCATCATCACGTACTGCACTTTTGTTTTCCTTTTTTTCATTTTTTCTTCTTTTTTCTGTCACATGCTTTTGACAGTTTGGACATACAATTTTTTTCGACGTTGTTGTTATCGTAGCGAAGCGGCTACTTTATTAAATATATTTTGGTCATAACTAAAAAAGCTTGTTTCGAGAAAAACACACTTCAAACTGTTAGTTTCCATACAAGAGTCTCCTAAAGTGAACAGTAATTTGAATAAATTTTTGCCACAATAAAAAGATGGTACTGTTAACAATTCGGCATTGTTAACTCGAAAAGCTTTTTTTTGCGATATGACTATGTTGCAATAAAGGAGCGATATAGGTTACTCACTCCGAAAATCGAACTGGTATATAAGTTGTTTTTTTTATTTATTCACCTTAATGACTCATTTTAACAGCATATGATATAACAGAAAGAAAACAATTTAAAACGGAAACTTTTTCATCAAATTTTTCTACGTCCCTTTTTCCACGCGACAAAACAAAAGCACTAAGTAATTTTCAACGCTGTTTTTTTCACGCATTTAAATATAAAAAGACTACCAACAAAAAAAAAACTGCCTTTTAAATACTTCGAGTAGAGGCATAATTGATGAAGATTCGCACGTGGTTGCTAACGAAACTTTATCTTTCAGAGCCAAATTTTACAATAGATACGATGGAGAAAAAAAATAATAATAATTTAATAAACTAATTCTACAGGCTCCTTAACAACTTTACTCTCTACTCGATAAAGTTGACAACAAAACAACTTTTAATCTTGTTTGTGGTAGTTAGCTATCACTTTTTAGCTATTTTCAGGACAATTTAGCGACTTCATCTCTATTTTGTATTACCGCTTAGCGGTCACTTTTGTCAAACAAGATGAGTGAACACTATTATTCATGGCATACTATGATATACCATAGGTAGGGTAAAACATGGAGCGCCTAATTTAGTCTGTGGATGCTTTTTGGACGCGGAGTTGAAACATAATTAGAAAAATTACATAAGGACATCTTCGAAATTGTAAATAGGGCAGTTCTATGCAGATCGAAAAATTCCCTTTAAGTATAAGTGCATCAAATGATCCAAAACACAGTCACAAGAAGATTAATGTTCTTATCTAAATCCCATGAAAATCTATGGTACGAGTGGAACTTCCATGGAATGCAATTTCTGATGAAATTTTATTGAACCTAATCGAACAAATTTTAAACTAAACATGATATTAGCAAAATTAAATTTATTTTTTTTAAAATGATTTGAAATTGTGCTTATGTTTTGTCGTTAGTAAAAAGTATAACTCTTAAGCATTAAACACATTGACCACAACAATTGCAATTGCCGCAATCGGCAATTGTAGTTGTGTAGTTCAGTACTAACCCTAATTCATTTACACACGAGTATATTTTAGTGCTGCCACTATAAAGTTTTTAGTTGTACGAAATTCCCATGTTTTTTTGGGATCGAGAAAAATTTTCTCTAAGCTAACAAGAAAAAAATAAACTATTAAAAAAGTTTTTGCTAAACAATAGCACAACTTAAAATTCAACAATAGGTTGAATAAATATATATTGCAAAGTAAAAAAGTTTTTGTTTGCAGTGCGTCGTAATTCAGCGTTGGCAGGCCTACAAAGTTGAAAATATATTCGAATATATCACCTAATTTATAATAAGAACAGTATTTAAAAATTTAATCTATACAACGACATGATTTTTTCAAAATGTGGACCAAAAAAATAGGTCACACAACTCTTTAATTTTTGGAGGAAAATTTGCGATTAAAAGTGAAGTAAAAAGGATATAGGAGCAACGTATAACTACCCGCATACTAGTATTTTATAAAATTGAGCTTACGTGTTTTGAGTACATGTGTGTATGCACATATACAGGTAACATAGTTTGTTTTGCCGCCATTTTGGTAAACATTAGTCTTGATTTGGTAGTCGTGAAGTAGATACGTGGCAAATTTATTGAACATATTCGATAAACCAACGTGTTTTTTGTTTTAATCGTTAAAACGTTTCATCAAAGTCAATAATCGATTTTCATGAAAAGATCGTAATGAGTAATGGGGCACATTTTCATTTGAATGGTTATGTGAATAAACCAAATAGTCGGTTCTGTGCAATGGAAAACCCCCCAAATTATTCATGAGTCACCTTTGCATCGATTAAGTAATAGTTTGATGTGCAGTTTGGTCACGAGGAATCATTATCTTACTTCTTTGAAAATTAAAACGGCGATATCGTGAAATGATTGAAAAATTTTCACACCACAACTGCATGCTTTGGTCTTGATTTATACATGTGGTATGATTCATACGGTGTTACATCGCATACAGCCAGGATTACAACGTGTAGTATACCTTCCCTACCTATTAAACGATCAAGCTAAGTTTGTCAAATATTACAATAAAAAATTATACTGAATAGTGAAGTTCGTGTTTATGATGGCCCGAGAATTCGTTACAGGTTTGTTAATTGATAAATTTCCCAATTTATAAAACTTTCCAAAACGTTTGCATTAAATTTTGTTTATAGTAAGCTGCATCTTTCAGTTGTTGCAATTCTGGCAAATTTTGGTATATTTCAATAAATTCTTTTATATAAACCCACTATAGCCAACTGAAACGCAAATGAAATTTACACTGTGTTTGATAGAATTACTATTAATCGAGTTTGATGGCTTATAGAGCGATTCTGTAACTTTTTAATAATCGTAAATTTGTCGACATAGTCCATTGGTTGTAGTTACGATTGTACGTTCCCGCCATCAGTGCTGCCACGACCAAACAAATTTTACAACCACAATTTTTCAATAAGTTACCAAACGTGTAAAAAAATTACCAAATTTACATTACAAGACAAAAAATAATTTCATTTTATACTTAACTGATATAATTACAAAACATGAAAAGAAAAATGAATTCAACATTGGTTTTAAATTGGATGTAACCCAGCGGAAGGTGCACTTTTTGTGATCGAAATTTCTTATATAAAGAAATGTCCAATATTTTGTGTGGTCTTACATTGGAATGATCTTAAAAGTATAATCCAGTAGTATGGAGATTTGTTGCCTGAGATCATATGTACATTGAAACTTTCCCATAACCGGACAAACTATGTTGAATCGAGATTTTTTATGTTAAAACTTTTTCTATAGCCGGACAGTTTAATAAAAACTGTGTTTATAACATCTCTTATAAGCGGACAGAAGCGTTGAATACAAGGCGAATTAATTTTAAAATTAACCCATTTTGCTTAAAACTAGAGTTTTATTTAATGAACCACACCAACAAGGAAGAGTAGTATTTAATTTAATAAAACTGTTCGGTCAACGAAATGTTAAAAGTCGTTGAAAGCATTTACATTGAAGATGACTACATTAAAATATTAAATTAAAGAGCTGTTGTTAAAATAAATCTCTGAAGATTAGGTTATGAGAAGTTTCACTGTATTTATAGAGGAAAAAATAAACCAAATTGACTCCACATTGAAGAAATATATGACCAATTTTAGCTAAAATTGCCAAAAATTGCAGCTCTACCCGTAATATTATTTTACGACGGTAAGCAGCTGTATTTTTGTGTATCTGGCAATAGGCAGTAAAAATAACAGCTGATTTCGGTCGACAACGAATATAATTAAATAATATTGCTGCAGCAAATTTGATAAAATATCGTCGTAACTATTATAAACATGCTATAGGTAAAGTTTGACAAACACGTATTCTAGCTATTGCTATCAGACCTAGTTTGATCGTCTAATAATCTTAATATAAAAACATTATACTTCTTATAACAGGAAATGGGGTTTTTAAACATGAAACAAATATTTTCTAAATTTGGTGCGCTTTTGCTGAAATAACGCGCATTTTTGTGCCCAGTTTGGTGCGTTTTGAAATTTCAAAGTTTACAACGCTTTATTTCACATATTGATGTCTGTAGTTTGCTGACTTCAATGTGTTTAATGCATTCATTATTCAGAAAAAAAAGAGTATGTGAATGATATCGACATAAAAAAAAATCTGTATGAGAAATTTGAATTAAATTATTATTTTTTTTTTAATAAGGTCCTATGTAAATAATTTTTTTTTTTGCGTTTGGTTGAAATTCTTTTTTTCTTTTAGGAAATATTGTCTATATATAATACTTATTATGTAAGAATAGAATAATTTTAAATTTTCATTTTTTTTGGCTTTGATATTAAGCCATACTCGTATTTACTTATACCTCACACACGACGTGTATATGTTTTGTTGCACACTGTATATATGTATGTATGTACGAGTATGTTGAACATTTCGAATTGAATTATGGAGAATTTAATTTTGCATGCACAAATCGTCCATTTGTTGCAAAAGCATCGAAAAATGTCACTGAGTACAGAATTTTTCATTATTTTGTTTTTCATAATACGCTTCTTAAAATTTCATTTAATACTAAGCTCTAAAATAGGAAAAAAAGCGAATTTGAAACTTTTTTGCGGCAAATGAACGATTTACGTAGTTATATAGATGTACATATATGTTTCTTTACTATTCTTAATATTTTTTTTTTAATTATTATTATTATTATTATTTTTTTTATTTTTTTGGTATATATCTAGTAATATTTTACGATTTTTAAGCCTACATTTTATAAAAATATTAAAACTTCAGTAGATATACATATTTATAAATATAAAAAAATCAGTCAATTATGATTTACATGTGTAATTTTATACATACATATACGATTAATGAGTCATTTTTTCTTTAAGCGTGAATTTGTTTAATAGTAAGGGAATTGTTATGTATGTATATATGTATGTAGTATATATTTATGTATGTATGTATGTAAGTAGTTATTCTGGTGGAATGTAAGAACTGTTTTTGAGAAAATATTTGCAAATAAAATTAAACAATTTAAATTTTATCACACAAAACAAATAAGATGGTCTTTGTTTTCCTTTTTTTTTTCGTTAAATTTAGAAGGATAGAAATTTAAGCAATATTAAACAAACTTAAAACAAATCGCCACCAATATGAATAAAAATAAACCGTTTATTATAAATACATTTCTGCCAAAAATAAAAACTTCTAATATTGTTTATTATTTTTGCACAATAAGTAACACGATATCGGAGAATTTTAAAATGACAGTGAGCGCAACTAAAACAATAGACTTTTCGCTCATCTGTTTGCTTTGATATGCCGTTATAATTGTACAACTGGGACCAACACATATAATGAGTGATTAGGGTTACATATCATATTGTACGATGTAGGAAGTTGTTCGTAATTTTTTTACAAATTGTTATATGGATTTTTATTATTATTATATAAATAATTATAGTTTTTCTGTTCTGGAAAAATAATTAAAATCAGTTTAAAATAATTATGTTGGTAAATTGTAAATTTTTAATTCATTGTTATTCAGCTCCCTTTGAATATCAAAAAAAAAAAAATTATTTTCTGCACCTACTTTTGTTAAAAAAAAAGCATCAATATAGGTACACCAAAAACTTTGCAAGCCGTCTTTCAATTTCAACCAGTGCCTTCAACAAAAATTAAATCAAGCAGCAAATGATTAAGTTGGATTCACCCATTGTTTCCGAACAAAATTTTCGTCCGGACAAACATTTGTTTACTGATATATGTACTATATATGTAGTTTGACGTCTCTCTTTTAGGAACAACTCTCAGTTTGAATTGGTTTAATTTTATGTTTTATCCGGACAAAAATGAACTGAGATGCCAATTGGTTAAATTTTTTCAAACAAAATTGTATTGAGCTGTCCTATCGAATAAAAAATTTATTGCCATTTGATATACACATGTACAGTCTGTTCATAGAACGTTTTTTCAAATAAAGCTAAAACCAGCGACACGTTTATGACTACGTAAGAAATTGGGTCTGTGTAATGCGCTTCTCATTGTTCGTGTTCAGTTACGTTATACACGTATTAGTTAAGCCCTGTTCAGACTATTATACTTTGTATTAATACTTGTCAAAAATTCAAATAATACGTGCAAGTCTGATAGTCTGAATGTAATCCGTCATACATATGAAAAATAATACGATAAAAATTTGACATCCCATACGACTTTGTTGTTTTTTGAAACTTTTCAAAACGATAATACTTTACATTGGATCAGGGTTGTGTTTTTTAGCAAACCAGCCAATTAAAAATTGAGTAGTCGGCTATTTCGTAGCCGATGGGATGCCGCCACTGATAGTATTTTTTGACGTTATAAAAAAGCTCGAAATTTGGAATTTAGCTGTCATTTCTAACTGTATTTTGCTCATGCTATATTTAGAACATAAAATATGTTTGTTCTATTGAATTTGGATGTGTGATACATAATTATTATTTTAACTGTTGAAGAATTTCACGCGCCGGCACGTCTATCGCCTACGACGAATAGCGCACCTGCCGCCGTGAAAAGTTTTATGATGGCACTTGGTTTATATCAAGTGTGATGGTGTGAATGCAAAATCTAATTTACGTTAGACTTTTTGACAGTCGCAAGAAATGTGTTTAGACTTTTATCTCACAAAATCTAATGAAAGTATTTATACTTGTATAATAGTCTGATCGGGCCTTAAACAATTTCTCAAACCACAGTATATAAGTTATATGTATCTTGTTTACTTTTTTTCGTGTAAAATATATTTTTGCATCGTGAATAATGGTAACCCTATTTCAATTGAAAAGAAACCGGTGATAAATATTTATGTAAACAAAACATCTTTATGCTGGAAAAAAAATTATAGAATATTTGCTGGTCATTCAAATACTGTTGATGTTCAGACATATGTCTTTATGGATTGATCGTAATTTATTGTTTTTTTAATTATTTCCTTTTTTAAATAATTATCAAAAAAGGAAAATGTTTGCATATTCATATATATGTATGTACGTGTTAATAGCGCATTTGCACCAACTCAAAATCTAGTAGATTTGAATTGAAATCTACAACGAAATCTACATCGTTTACACCACCGTTTTTTGACATCTAGCAAGATTTCATTTGCTCAAAAATAATTTATGCATGCGGGTTTGACAATACAATATTATCAGAGACTGAATACACCAGCATTAAAGTGTATATTTTTTGTGCCCAGAGACTGCATACACCACATTATAGTGCAATTTTTGTTGCAGCGTAGTATTTTCAAGTACTTTCTGCAAGAAATAACAGTTGCATCGCTTAGTACTAAGTAGATTTCAGGAGATTTCGTCGAAATCTACTCATTAAGTAGATTTCATTTTGTATGGGAAATCTTCTCAAAATCTACTAGATTTGGCTTGAAATCTCGAATGAGCAGATTTCGCTTTGGTGTAAATAGGCTATAACATGGATATGAACGTTTATTTATGTATATATGTAAATGTATACATACTTGTTTTTGCTGTTTTTTTTGCCATTTTTATATATTTGATTCTTTATTTTCGTTCAAACGTCTTCTGTTTTCTTTCTCAACGAATAAAAATTTCTATTCGCGCACCATTCGCCTTCTTGGCATTTAAACACGCGATACACAGACAGAAAGCAGATGTCAATTGTTACGTTTTTCGTCCAAAAGGTTTTTTTTCGCGTTGCATGAACGCAAATAAGAAAAACTTCAAGATTTCTTGGCGTTTTTTGAGCACATTGTGTTCTATGAACAGGCTGGTAGTTTTATTAATGAATGATTCTAAACCATTTAAATGCGTCGTTGGAACTAATGTGTAAAAATAATCCATTGCTCTTTTTTGTTTTAAGACTTCCACTGCAACTTTTTTTTTATATTTTCATATACATACATATACTTGGCTAATAATAATGCTTTATGTATTTCAATGGCCATATGCAAAGGCACTTTTCTTTTTCCCATCATTATTACACAATTACGGTATTCAAAGGGTTGTCATAAAGTCATAAGTCTTAAAATATTCGTATGAAAAAATATGAATTCTGTGAGCATTCTGACATAAATTATTTTACATTTGAGTCAGCTGAAATGTTTACGGTTTAGTTACGGCAAACTCCGTTTAATAAGTCTTATCACGAGTACTTTCTGGCTTTTTTGTTCGAAGCATAATATAAAATATTATGACATTATACGTGTTATGACACCGTTTGAATCACCCAAATATTTACTAATAATTGAGAATATGCAAAATACACCAGGAATATAAAGCCAAATACAAACAAGCAGTACTGCCACCTTGCAAAACTAATAGATTTTGTTTACATATGACAGCTTTGGTTTTCCGGAATATTTTTTAGCAATGACTGAATCGTGCTGCAGAAAACTCTCAGTAAAAAAATGTTTGTCCGGAAACAATGGGTGAATCCAGCTTAAAAGTCGCTTCACTTTGAAAACCACATAAATGTCAACATTTTTTATTTATAGACAAAATTAAATTAGATGTTATATTGAACCTGCTGAATAAATGGGTACTATGTATATTACATATTGAAGTATCTTGTGTAATTAAGTGACTTTACAAGAAATATAAGGTGGCGCAAAAGTAAATGTTAGTTCTTGTTGCACTTTTCTAAAGTAAACAAATACAAAATACACGTCAATTAGATATACAGCGGCCAAAAACAGAAGTATTCGTTATAGTTGTTTTATAAAACTCTTATGTTTTTTGATTGAGATTACGTTGTATAGAAAGTATTTCAGAATATATTACGAAATTAAAAGCCATAACATATTTTAACATCTTGTTTTTTTAAAACACTCAAATTCAAAAGCAAAAAAAGTATTCGGCAGGGATTGTTTTTTCTTTCATAGAATTTTTAGCCCATTTGTAAAAATTTTTGTACTTTGTGATTCAAGTTTTACAGCCATATTCATAAAAAAATCTTATTGTGCGCTTAAAGAGTGTAATTGTTATGAAAAAATTTATGTTAAATAAACCTCTTATAAAAAGTTGTATTCATTAACCAACAATAACAGCTCTGTAGCAGTGATCACCAAAAACCACGTTTTTGTTTGATTAACTCATACACTAAAATTTTTAATCAACTGAAAATCAGACAACAAAGTTCAACGCTGAGTAAAATCAACTCGTCTTGTAAACATTGCGCATTCATCGTAGTGTTGAATAAAATCCGTTTCATGTTTATTGTTGCTTTGATAGTGGGGTGTATGAACACATTTCGAACATATTAACATACATTTGCCTTTGCTTTTCCTAAATTTTATTTTAAGTTTCATCATGTAACATACACATATTTAAAGGCACTAAAAATTCCATATTCAGAAGCCTGTATATTTTGCAATTTTTAACCGCTTGCTGAATTTTCAAATAGAAATGGAATCTTGAAATATAAAAAAACAACATGACAAAAGTGGTTTCTTAACAAAAGAACGTTTTACGAGCAATGGACTTATTATAAAAAACAAATTAAAAAATGTGCTTTCTATTTTGGTTGACTTGAATAAAGGAATCATAATGGCGAAGCAAAAAAGTTGAAATCTATCAGAAAAAACTAAAATCGATTTTTACCATTCTGAAAGATATTCTAATCGCGCAATATCTAAACAAAATTGGACGAAGCCCAAAATTGTCGACAATTACATCAAGGATCCCGACTGGTAGTATGGAAAAACTTTTAAAGTAATGCTATCATCACTTTTATCTACGTATGCGAAAAGAAAAATCATCAGAATTACTTCTAATTCTGCTTTATCCTTGTCAAAAATAAGAGCTCAAGCTGAAGTGCAAGCAAGCAAGTCGCAGAGTAATTAAAAGCTGAGTATCTTAAATACCGGTGTATATGAAATATGTATATTATTTTGTTTTGTAAATTTTTTAACCACCCACGTACATTGAATTCAATATATACTTTTTTGGTATCCTCTTGTTTGCTTTAACTTCATTTGTTTACTTAAAACCTAAAGTAACGGTAAAATCAGACGATGCATTTAAATTGCATCATACATAGCTTTAAGAAATTATGTTTTAATAAAAGAAATCATTCTCTAAACGAACATCAACAACACTAGTTTGTTTTAAACAACCGGAAATTACAAAGAAAAACCCGCCACTTTGCAAAAGACCACATGGCATTGGACGTGCTGCAGAGAAGTCAAGTAAATCACTGGAAAACCGTTGTATTTACAGATGAAAAGAAGTTTAAATTTGATGGATCTGTTCGATATAACTATTATTTCCATGATTTGCGCAAAGAAACCCGATTTTTTAATTATTATGTACTATGGCACCATCGATCTTGATTTGTTTTTATGAATACGGCTGTTAGACTTTAAGCATCAAGGAGAAAGTGCTGTGTTCATAATGTACAGTTATTGTGCCTATTGAGCAGAAAATAAAGCTCTATTCCATCAGTTTGGTATTAACATCAATTGATAGCAAAAATCGGACGTAAAGGCAAAGAAACATATATTGGTGTATGACATTTTATAGTACACTATTATAAATAAGAAAAATAATAAAAAAGAACAAAGCAGAACTGCAGAGCTACTGTTTGTTATATCATAAAAAAATTTAAGGCAGAAAACATCGTAATAAGCAACATCGTAATAAGCCGCCATCGCAAGCTCACAGAATTCAATGAATGGCGAATCGTGCGGAAAGAATGAAAATATTAGAAACTTAATGTCAGCATATCTGTTACTCCCCAAGCAATAACAAATATCTTCACAACAAAATGACTTCCATGCACGCTCAACACAAAAAACACACACATTTCTAAGAAAAATAGAAATAGATTAGACTTTGTTGAGTTCTGGATGAATGTAATTTTTGCTGATGAAAGTGACTATAACACTTTTAGATATGGTGACAAAATTGGAAGAAAGAAACATTTGTATGGAAATGCATAACCGCATCTGGTGTATGCAATTTACTATTTATTACCAGCATCATGGATCATCGACAATATTTTTGAGATCAAGCACAGAAGAATTGGGTACTGTCAAATAAATTTGAGTTCTATCAGGAAATGATCCAAACAATGCGCGATAAATACAAAGCCTTCTCTGTTATATAATTGTCCAAAGATAAAAAAAAAATGCCGCCACTGTCCCCAAAACTTAAACCCATTGAACATATTTGGGGTCACTTGGAGAACACAATAAGAAATCGAGAATTTTAGAACAAAAACCAGATGAAGAAAGTCACCTGGCAGTATTAATTGCACATATTAAACATAGTACCACTGTCGAATACTTGTCTTGTTTTTTGCTTTTTGTTATTTATTTTATTTTAGTTTTTTGTTTTGAGATTTTTGTATTAAATATAAATTTTGTGCTCCTTAATAAAAGGTTGAGCTAAGTTCTTTTTATTAAATTTAATATTTTACAGTTATTATTATTATTAAAAGTATCAGCTTTATGGTTTTTGTTTAATAGTTTTTTTGGCCACAGTACTTGTATTATTGTTTTTAAAAACAAATAAATAAAATTAAAAGTTTGGAAAGCATGCTATTAAACCTCACGCACATTTTCAATTTGAAAACTGTATATGCGTTATATTTTCAAAAGGCGCTGGTTGAAATATGCTATCAGCCACTGTACATCGTACGTTGAGAGTATAATATAGACTGAAGAAGACTAACGGTTTATAAACAAATAAAAATATTAACAGTTAACATTCAGCTTTTATTATGCTGGATTCACCCATGGCTTCGGAACAAGATTTTATTTCTGAAACATGTTTATTTTGTTTGTTCGTTTGACGTTTGTTTTTGAGATCGAGAGCGAAAGAGAGTTAAATTTGTTCGGTACCATTTCAGCTTCAATTTGTTTAATTTTGTTTTTTGTTCCGAACCACTTGAACTGTGCTGCCAGCTAATTTAATTTTTCAAGCAAAATTGAACTGAGATGCCACATCATATTATATGTACACACATATGTATAAATAAACACAATGTGTACGTAAATGTTTTATATTGATTATTATAAAACATAAAAGTAAACATCTTTAAACTATTTTGTCATGAATTTCAACGCTTATTACAGGAATGAAAAGGCTGCCACCTCGTAACCAGGAGACGCCCCGTTTAAATAGTCATTACATATGGCAGCTTCGTTTGGCCAGAACAAATGTTCGAAGTGAATGAATCGTTTCAGAATAAACTCTCAAAGCTAAAATTGGTACAGAACAAAAATTTTGTTCCGAAACAACAAGTGAATAATATGTGATTTAAAAATGAGCAATGCAGTGTTCAGTTGTGAGTATTAGTGGACATTTTGAATTTTAACACACAGTGCTGATCAATATAGTAGGCGAACTATTATTAAGTAAAAATATGTATATGTATAAAGCAAAATGTTACCGTAACATTTTGCGATGTTTTCTGCTTTAGTTGTTTTTGCGAGAAATTTATTATTCATGTTTTAAATGCAAGAGCTCAAAATCAAAATTCAGTGCAATTATATCTGCGTTTTTGGAATAACTTGCTAAAATTTAAAAGTTCCAAATAATTTATTTTGTGTTTTGGATAACAAAGATATAAGTAAGCAAATCAGTGGTCATTGAAAGAACGGTTACATTAGTTCAAAATTTATGTTTAAAGTGAGCCGAAAAAAGTGCTGCACACTGGCAGAATGCCGAATTGATAAATACATATCTAAAAAGTGAAGGTAAAACTCTCATCATCAACTGATTTCCAAATATAATCCATTTAAACATTTAAAAACAATTGCTATAGAAAGAAATAATGAAATTAGTGCATTGTTATCTTCCCCGAAGATTATTAGAACATAATTTGCCCGGAAGAGTCGCCAAAAAGGTTACATTATCAAGTTGTAAAAATAAGAAAGCTCGAATAGTTGGACAAAAACTTTATTAATGATTATAACAAAATATAATGCAGCAATGAAATCAAAATATATATTATATATTCGCTCTGCCAGTCCACGCTCTCTTCGAAGACTAAAAGGTAAAGAGTCGAATGATCGATATAATAATGGCTCTTTATACCAGATAACTCAAACTATGAATAAGTATATATTCTGTTATATTGTGAATTATATGGTGCTCCCATATGCCACCATGTTGGTGGTATATTGGAGATTTAACGTTAGTTAAATCTCTGTTGACTGAACATGAAGTGCCCGGTGATATGACCTTCTAGTGGATAAAATTGAAGAGAAGCTAAGAAGAAGTGTTTACCAACAAAAATCAACTTTGGCAAGCTGCGAAAAGCAGTTGTGCAGGAATTTCCGCCTATTTCAAGAAATTTTAAGAACTAATGGTATTAATGCCCAAAAGAATTCGAGCATTTTCAGTTTGTAATGGTGACCATTTTGGTTACTAATACTACATATCATTGAATTTATTATTTATAAAGTTTTAATTTCATACATCGTCCTAGTTTAAAAATACAACAACAATTTTGAGCAGCAAACAAGGGAATTATTCCTTTTTGTGTAAACAAAAATACTGAGAGGCAAAATAGATCATTTAAAAATTTGTGTTTTAATTAAAGGTTAAAAATATTAATAATTGTCCCGGCATTTTCGAAAAAGTGTAAAGAGTAAAAACTCTTATTACTTTAATAAGCACTGTATATAAAGCTTGGAGCTGCAGAATATAAAAAAAGAAGTGATAATAAAGCCGTAATGACACATACTTTTTTTTTCAAATTTTTTTAATCTATGATTGAAAGAGTGAAATAGTCAATAATAGAAAGCGACGATTATAAAAGTTACGACAAAATAACTTATGTACACATAAATACGACATTTGTAAACAAAACGATAATAACATGCCTTTTGTTAAAAAATATATTTTTTCGTGTATTTTGTTGAAATAAATCACTTATAAATCATTATAACAAAGCCAAAGTATGAGGGGAAAATCATAGTTTTAATTATTGAACTGTAATAATGGTGTCGTGTACAATGTTTTATTTATAATTTGGCAAACACAATTAAATTGTAAAATATTTTTTGTTGTTCTGTTTATTTTTTACCACTCAGTGATGCATCATTATTATATGTATGAAAAAATTGTTTAGATGAGAAAAAAGCTCTACATTCAGACATTAAACTAAAAAGCTAACAGCACAGTAGCATTTTAAACTGCAAACGTCACTTTTAAGCAAAGATTTTTTGGATTTTTTCTTTGACACTTCCCTCAATTTAGCTGAGCTCTTTGATCTTAATAATTATTTCATTTGTGACATATCTACTCTTCTCCAAAATCTTAAGCACAGAATAAAGTAAATATCATTACGGCTTAACCAACAGAACAATGAATGATAAAAATGTTCTTTTTACGGAATAGCTAGAAATATGTATGTAAAAGTCTCGCATTTTTCCCTTTGCAGTCATTTTGTATGTTTACTTCCATTTGCTGCATTACTTTTTTCTTGGTTTTATAAATAAAATATCAGCTTTCTTTCCAGCGGCCTGAAAACCTAACCTACATAAGTATACTTAATTCCCCAGTTGTGGTTTGATAAATTTTACAACAAAATGTCTTAAAAATATGCTGTGAATAGTTTTTTTTTACAAACGAATCGCAGTAAGAAAAATGGAATACAAATAACGTCTTTTTTAGGACCACACAGTTTTGTGTATAGTTTGTATGAATTTAATTATTATAATTATTTTTGATCAAATGAATGCGCAAATTAAAACATTGCCAGTAAAAAATAAATTATCCCATCAATTTGTGGTGTGTGGTATGGGATGATTTAAAGCTAACTAATTAAAATAATTTATTTGCATTTATTCTTTATGACTGTCTATCTAAAATCTTAAAAAGTTCTTTTAAAGTCGTACCAACCTACACAGACTCATACAATTGCCGGTGAATTGTGCAGTTCGAAAAATATCCATGTCTCCTTTTGTTGTTTCAAATATTTTGATACGACAAACGAGAGGTGCCTTTTACAATCAAAAACATTTTTAGTATTACGAAACATTAAAAGTTAAATAAACAAACGCACTACTGATAACACAAGAAAAAAAAACTTCATATATCCACCGTATAAAAATAGTTTTGCGCAGCTTTACTTAACTGTTCTTCTAAGATAATACTGTTTCAGTAGCGCTTGTATTATAAATATTGTCAATATTTCTACTTTTCAAAAATAGTATACCGATTAAGATTATGTTTCTGCACTGGCGAGCAATAGTTAGCACACGTTTTGAATAATTGTACTAAAAATAACATGCTAAATAATAAGCAAAAATTGTGTAATTAAAAAAATGCTTTTCATTATTACACAATTTTATTTTCATTTAAAGATAAAATTATTTTAGAGATTGCTACTACATACTTATATGATTTAATAGACACATATGGTTGATGCAGTTAATGTGATCGGTTTTTTGTTCCAAAATAGTTTTACATAAGTAGAATTGTAAAATTTTTTTATGGAACTGCCTTATTTTTTGTTAACATTTGAGTTGTTATTGAGAATAGTTTTGCTCACTAAACATCCCTGCAACAGCAATGGCTTTCAAACAATATAACAATTTTTTACTTATTGTTCAATAACCACTTAAATTTTTGTATGGAATATTGAGCACATATAAGGCTTTAAGGCGTTAATTGCGGTAATCTCAATAATGGTCTATGTCTGAACAGCACATAAAATTTGTTGAGTCTATTTACCATTTTGCGAGTATTTTTTCGTCAGTATTTGACACATATATTCACTTTTGCTCGCCAGTGTGACTATTTCACATAGAAATTCTGCGAGTGGAGAGCAGAAAGTAAACAGAGATGAAACAAAATATAAAAGAGGAAACAATAAACTCTATAGCACTGTGATATTTTCTTTATTTCTCTCGCCCTTTTCTTTTCCTTGCCATGCCGGCAAGTAAAAATCTGTACTAATTAGTTTGATATTTTCGTAAATGAGAAATAAACATTAATTAGGATTATTATACCACAAGTATAATAGTCCAAGTCAGCAGTAAAAACGTTTGAGCAGAATGCTAAAATAAGGCAAATAACTAAATATAACGGTATTCTTTTATAGTAGCACACCGCTGAAATGATGCATATGCAACATGTACACTTTATTTTGACGCGTAAAATATGCATTCGAATTTGTTTTTGCTCTATAATTTATATAATTGTGAGAAATTTCAGAATTGTTTTGTAACTAACTAGAGAATAGTATACTAATATCAAAGCCCTAAAATAAATTTAGTCATACTATAAAAGCCTAAAAAACTACTATATTGCAGAAAAAGTTTTGTACACTTTATATTGACGCTCACAGTATATACAATTGCAACAGCATTATCAATAGAAGAAACATGTTAAGCATATATTAATACAAAAATAGTTTTGCTTTAGCTTCCAGACTTTTTTAATTTTTGTGGATTTTAAGATCTGCGTCAAGAATTTGGTGTTCTAATTTATTTTGAACTTCTCTAAAGTTAAACTTATTTGAGCTTTTTAAAAAAACGACTCGATTCGATAGTTTAATATAACATATATGTAGTTGCTTTTCAACTGCTCAGCCTACTTGCAATTGTTTAAGTCGGTGTATATATTTTTAATTAATATTTTGTATTATTATTATTATTTATGTTTTCCAGTTTTCTTTTAACACCTATATGTTTTCCTTTTGTTTTAATTATATGATTACAATAATTTGTTTTCATCCCCCTTACTTAATAATTTCATACGTAAATTCTTATTATTATTATTCCGCTGACATAATATTGTGTACTTGTTCAAGTTTGTAGGCAAGTCGTTGCTTTTGTGAAAATTCATCTTCTTCTAATGTTACAGTTAATTGTTCGTTATATTTCACTACATATGTATAAAGTTCATGGAGGGCACAATTCGTGTTAAATTCCGATGTGTGAAGCTACAATAAAAATTTAAATAGAAAAATATGTGTACGAATAATGTAAACAATATAGTTTCGACAGTTTGAAGTCTATGTAAAACAGAAATATATGCAATATTTACCCTTGATTCTTCAGCTAACATTGCATTCATATCTTGGTCAGATATCGGTGGCATTTCCCTGATGTCACGATAATAGCGATCTACCCACTTGCGGTATTCTGGAATATCTTTAGCGTATAACAGCTTTGAGCTTGGTGAATCTTTACCTTTAATAATAATAAAAAGTAATAAATAAATAAATAAATAAATAAATAAAAGAAATATATAAATAATATTATAACAGCGTGAACTATCGGGTAGGTAATTTATCGTGAGGCTTGGTTTTTAATACCCTCACCTGGGTAACTACCTTGACGTGGTGTGGGGGCTTAAGTTTATGCTGGACGTCTATTCTTTTTCGAGGACTTAATCATTCGAGTTCTGTTTTAGGCTCTCATGGTTGAGAACGAGGACAGGATAAAGTTTTAAAGCCAGCCTACATACTAAAGGTTATCCGAACCCTCAAACAGGAGCCGAGTTCATCTGTTCTCTTTGCAGTCGGTGGGTTAAGAGACTATATTTATACGGAGCTTTGTGAATACTTGGGCACCTCAGCAAATAGACTACGCCCCCTCCACTTTACAGGGGGCTATGAGGTTTTCTACTTCGCCCTCACCCGTGGGAACAAAATGAATTTTTTCAAAAACAAAAGTTAAACAAAAACTGGAACACGGACTATGACGTTACCCGCAAAACGTAACTTAAGGCCACCGAATGCGAAACGGCTTCCTCGAATATGGAATACAACCTTGGCTCTCTGTCTTTGCAACCAAGTACCTCAGTTGTGACAAAGGCCCGTGCCCCTACGGGAGCTGTCAGTGTTTCTGTTACGGCATCTACCCAAGTGCCAGCTGTGGATAAGGTGGTTTTCGGATCATCACGTTACACCACCCTCCGCTGGTAAGGCAGTTGCGAACCCGTTTTCGGGCTTCCAAACTGGTGGGAGCCTGGGTGATGTTGGCATGGGAACCGTGAACCAGTTTTCGTGTACCAAGGTCGTAACCCAGATATCTCGTGGAAGGGACAGCAAGAGAACCGACTTCAGGTGCTCAAACTGTATCTTTGGCGAAAAATTCCCAAAGACACATTAACCCTGCAAGGCAGGTCTACCTGAAGTGAAGTGCCAAGAAGAAGATCTTCGATGAACTGGTGAAAAGTCCAGTAGATGCCTTGACTGGAGAAAAGTCCCGCTTATCGTGGGCAAAAGCGGTTGTGGCTGAGATGCACAGTTTGCCTCCCCTCACATCAAATGATGCTCCTAAGAGGTATCGTTCTGAGGTGGTAGCTGTGCTGCAAAAGCAACAACCGGCAAGTAAGCGTGTAAGACCCCAAATGTCGATGGAAAGGTCGTCCAGTGAATAACCATCATTGACAGGGGCAACGCGGATCTGGTTATAACCCCTGAAACGAGAAGTTATGGAGATAAATACGATCCGGAGAGTCCTAATGGACAATCCGGGTGCGTACCCCAGGTGTGTGGAGTGGCTGGTATCGGCGGCGTATAAAACTTATGGTCGGTGCAGATGAGCGATCAGCCTTGTTACTTAAGCCGGCGGTCGCTCGTGTGAACAGACCATGGTAAGTGGTTCCTCTTTCAGAGTTTCCACGTCGACTTAGAGCCATCGCCAGGATACAAGACATCTGTGGTTCCACGGAAGAGGTCCTTGAGGTCCTGAGAAGAGGAAACCCTGCTATACCGAGCCATGATTGTCAGCGTGTCTGAATCAAAGGGCAACACCAGGGATATCACCATCCTGCTGCATCAGGAGTCATTGGCGCCACTTCGTGCTAGAAAGGGGAAGATACATCTGTGTCTTGATACTATCTTCCTCCGAGTATAAAGGGGTGACGCCAAGGGCGACCTGGTTCCGAAGGATGTTGGTACCGAACTGGAATTCATGTCTGTATTAGAGGCTGCTAGTGCAACATCGGGCGAAGACGCCCTCTCCAACTCTGAGTTGGTGGGGGAGTTCTTCGAAAATGTTGATGAGGCAGTTGACGAGGACGCCCTCTTGGACTCTAATCAAGACCAGGAGGACGTCAACGTCACGGTTGTAGAAAGAGCAGATGATGATGAAGGCTCTACAAGTTAACCTTTACCATTCAAAAGTAGCCTCGGCTGCATTGTTCATCCGTCTCTCTAAAAGGGAGGAGTTGGTTCTGGTCCAAGAACCCTGGCTATGTAAGGGCACGATTTGTGGACTGCGGAAGAATGGCTACAAGCTACTGTACACGAATCAAGGTAGAATCAGATCCTGTATAAAGGCGAGGAGCGATTTTAAAATCTTCAATCGTCAGTGATGAAGATACAGTGACGGTCGCCTGGGAAACGAATGATAACGAATTGCCACCAATCAGGGTATAATCATAGGAGCAGATGTAAGTGCATACTATGTGGTGTGGGGCAGCTCCGATACTAACGCAAGGGGTGAGCCAATCTTTGAATTCATTCTTTGTAATAATCTAGATGTTATGAATGTCAGTTTATGGATATCGCGCAGGTTAGCACTAACCAGGAGTTAATTAGAGGATGGAGAGTATCGCAAGATTGCTCACTCTCTGATCACAGGTATATTGAACTCGTGGTAGGGATTCAGGAGGGGAGTAATACCCAGAAGAAACAGGAAGAAGACGGATTGGGAGATGCAGGGTAGAATTCTCTCAGATCTTCTTCCGGACCCTCCGACCATACAGGAGTGTGAGGACATTGATAGAGCTGTGGAGATATTGACTGGGTCTTTGGAAATAACCATCTCAGTTTCGTGCAGCCTTAGTCTGTGTCGGGGCAAGAGTATGCCGCCATTGTAAAATCTAGATATAGCGAAGGCTCGAAAAGAGTCTCGCAGACTTTTTAATTATGCTAAAAACTGGGCAACCTATCAGAGTATAAAGCCACGGTGAACAAATTTAAGAATTGGATGAGGAATGCGAAGTGCAATTCATGGAGGTCCTTCTGCAGTGGTGTGGAAGGAGCCTCTGAGACTAGTAGGCTTCGAAAAACCCTATCTAGCTCCCAGCCCATACCTAGTTTTGTTAAAAAAACATTGTGAAAGCTGGATAATTAGCGGACACGAGACCCTAGAAGCGCTCATGGATACGCATTTTCCTGGATGAACGCCCTATATGGGAGACCAGTGTACACAACGGCCAAGGGGAGATTTGTTTATCTTTTCGAAGAATCCTTTGGACTTTGGATAGTTTTGACCTAGTCTTGGTCTAGATGGTATTATACCAACTGATTTGTAGAAAAGTACGGATATTATAATGCCATGGTTGATATGAAATTTTTATCATCCTCAGAAAAAAATTAAAATGTTAAAATGTTATCATGAGGATGATAACAAATTGTTATCGAAAATAAAACACCGTTAAACCTTTTTTATAAAAAACAAAAACCAATCAAGATCTTTAGCTGGAAAATTTCGAAGAAAAAAAATATAAACAAGATCAAATAATACGAATATTTAATTTGTATTTTATTTTTTTTGAAAAATCACGCATGACTTATATCAAACTGCTTTGTCATTTTTGTTCAGTATTGTTTGGTAAGTCATCATGGAAAGACTCTCACCACAACAGTGTCTCTGAACTGCTCAGCTGTATTATGGAAAGCTGCGTTCCGTGAGAATGTTTTTCGTGCGATCCGAAGAATTTACGTTGCGCATAATCGGCATAATGTGACCACTATTGCCAATATCATTCACAAATCTGAGTCCCAATTTACATTGATGGATGATACTGAAACGGTTAGAATGTAGCAGCCTGTCGTTCTTCTCAGCCTGGTAACGGATTATATGGTTTCTTGAATTCAAGCTTTCTTGAATAAGATGGCGCTACGGGCCATACAACGCGTAAAACAATTGTTGAGAAATTATTTTAGTGAGCTCTTAATTTCACATTTAGTAACGGTAAATTGACCACCTAGATCATGCGATATCACACCTTTGGACTATTTTCTCTGAGGATACATACAGTGTGGGGTCTTCAGGAACCAGACAGCTACGATTGACGATGAATGAAAACAAATATTTCTTGTGTTATTCGCGAGATATCTGCCGCTACACTCGAACGACTCACTTAAAATTGGACCTTTGGAATGGACCACCTAAGACGTAGTTGTGGCCATTATTTATATGATATAATTTTCAAACAGCAAATGCCATAAATTGTTCTTTTAACCGATAATAAAAATTAAGTTTACTTTCAAATTTATGTTATAAATCAAACGTCACCACAAAACATCCAAGAAAAATTCTTTTTAATTTTTCTATTTGCAAAGATTTTTTTGACAAATTGTATTTGAATATTTTTTATTTTTTTTTTATTTTTATTTATATATTTGCAATCTATTTTACAGTTGGTGTATTAAAATTGTTTGCGAAAACTGTTTTAACATGATACTACGTACTATTTTTTTGTACAAATGCGAAAATTATATACTCTTGATCGAATTTACACTGACTGTGTCGTGGAGACAGGTAAGATCATTGATCTCATACAGGGACAGAAAACGGCGACTACTGGAGCAGAAAAGAGTTCTCTTGTTACACTGGTTCTAAATATGGACCGAAAATCAGCAGCCCGTCTAAAGCAGTCAAATAGGAAGGTGTATTTTCGCTTTGATCAAACCAAGTAGTGTAAGTGAAGTGGCGCAACTGGAAGGTTTCTGATGACATATTTTATTTAAATAACAAAGAGCCTGTTTCTCTATAATAATATTCCCCGGCTAAACAGGTTTAAGTATAAGTAGGGTCCACAGTTAAAAATAAAGAGCTGAGGAGCTGGATGAATCAACTGGGGAGCTGGATGCCTCAGTGATGACTGCTCAAGAGGTGAAAAGGGCTCCTTGGTAGAACAGCAATCATGGAAAACTAGACAAACTGGCACGATTAGAGTTTAAAAATGCCAAGAGGTCTAAAGATTGTAAATAGTAACTGTGTAACCAAAAGAATTTCAAGTTTCTCTGGTTGACGTTCAAAGTATTTCTATTTCCCTATTATTTATGATTTTCTTTGCTTCTCTTATTGCGTATAGCTCCGCTTGGAAGATTGTGGTGAGTTATTTCTTTACGAGCCGCTACCAGTGCTTGATGCGTTTTGGATCATCTATGTACAACTTTTGTGAATCATCCTGCGACCACCTTAGGTTCGAGCACCTTCCCTCATCGGGAACACGATCCTGAACTTCCTAATAAAAAAATGAATTGGGTTTATGTGACCACTCGCCTGAAACGTAACAATTATGTATGTATATTAGCCCCAATAAGTGTACCTGAATTGAGCTTTTTGAGATTGTGTAATTTTAACAATGTCAAGCGGTTTTCCTAGCGACTTCAATCACATTTCTCTGAAGTTTTAATCCTATATATGTATGTATTGAAGTATTTTGAAGTAATATTTACCGTTGACATAGTAGACAATAACAAATTTGATTTGAGTCTCCCAGACTAGTCAAATTCGTAAAAAATACATGTGAGATACATAAAAGTAATTGAAAATTTTGCAAAACTTATTTTTATATAGATGCCATTATAAGCTTTTTACACACATTATGCCATCATCAAAAGGAAAGCTAGTCGAATATAAGACGGCAACGCCTAAAGTTTCTGCATGAATCGAAGTAAGGTAATGTAATTTTTGAATTAAGTTTTTAATAACTCACAATTTGTAATTAAAAAAAAAAAAAAAACAATATAAACTTACCTAGTCTGTGATCTGACGTAGAACAAGAGTCCATAAACGTTTGTGCAACTACTGATAGACAGGAATCAACAATATTTGATTTGTGAATATCAAAAACGAAGTTAGGATTCTTTATAAGATTCACCCAAAATCTGAAAGCATTGAAAACACATTCATCATTTTATTGTTAAGTAAATATTTATTATTAAAATTTTTATTTGTAATTAATTACATATATAATTTATAACTTTTATTGTGTTTTCTTTATTGCATGTACAAAACAGCTTCTGTCATTTTTTGTCAAAAAAGTATATATTTTTTGTCTTGGGGCAGTACGATGAATATGACTTCCCACTGTAATGCGTGGTGCGTTTCTCTAAGCAATCGGCCACAAATGGATGAACTCTAAACGATGAACTTGTATTACGTTAAAATATGTGATTTTCGGCAACAAAATCCCTAATTTTATCAAAGCAAAATCCATTGTACCAGCGATAAAATAGAGAAACGCACCCCACTTGGCGGTGATCAACAAAGTTAAATACCCTACTGTCACTGATAAGTTTCTTCGCTTTCTCTTGCATGGTCGAGTAAACCCAATATAAACTTTGAGGCACAGGCCCTGACACGGTAGTTATATTTTATTTTCATTCGGGCATACGTATAAATAGTAAGGTATATAATAGTAGTAGATCAAATAATAAGAAGATCGAATGGAGTGTAGTACATCTAACACAATTTAAAAAAAAAAACCCCGCAAACACTTGACTGACATGGAAAATGTGTTGAGTCAAGCGAATTTTCATTTCAATAACATCAAGAGCATCCGATTCCTCAATATTTATACCCTCCATGAGTACAGATGAAGCAGCATTTGAGGTCATTTGTTTGTGTGTTAATAAACAACTCTTTTTACGATCCCATTCGAAGGTTAAGTGAGTCATTCATAATTTGCCTCTTGGCAACGATCTCAGATAGGTTGGACCTATAATTGAATGATTATGAATGGCCAATGCTTCTGTCATCTGCGAAAGAGTGGATAGGGTTGGAAGTTTGATATAGGTCATTGAGGAAAATGAGAAATAACATAAAAGAAAGAATACAGCCTTGCGGTACCACTGAATTAATCTTGAACTCGTTTGATGAGACCACACCTGTAACAACTCGCATAGTGCGATTTCTGAGATGGCACGATATAAACCGGGAAAAGTCATCACTGACACCAATAGCACTAGGTTTTGTCAGTAGTGCAGTATGTCACACTCTGTCAAATGCTTTGGAGATATCAAGGGCCACCACTTTACTTTCACCGAAATGTGGCACCATTTCTCAGAGAGATATGCCAAAAGATCACAAGTCCAACGACTCTTACGAAATCCATATTGACGATCACAAAGTAATTTATGCGACTCTAGAATGGACGCGCCTGCGTGGAAGAACACTGCTTCAAGACCAGTGCTGGAATGCCATCCAGCCCAGTAGTCTTATTTATGTATGTCGAGGTCGGCCAAAACCCTTTTAACTGCTCGAGCCTGGAAAAATATCTATAGTTGCAGATACTCTTTAGAGTTCGGGAAGTGGTTGACTGCTTGCCGGCAAGTAAGAATTGCTTGCAAAAATTTTATCTAGCAGATTAGCCTTGCCAACCAGGTCGGTGAATGCTTGGTCATTTTTTAAGAAGGTTGGAATTGATGAACTAGCAGTATTCTTTACTCTCTTAGTGAAAGACCAAAAGGTCTTATTGCCCCGGAGAGCTGTAATGACTTTGCATGAAGACGCTGTTCGTGAAGAAACTTTTCATGCCTAAGTATTCTGGCACACAAAGATTTTGCCTTTTTGCGTAGCAAATCAGTGTCTGGGTTTTTGTTTAAACACTTTTATTTTTTCAAGACAACGCACCGGTTCACACAACATTAGTTACGATGCTAAAACTGCGAGAAATACTCTTCGAATTGGTTGATCATCCACCTTATAGTCCAGATTTATCACCTAGTGACTTTTTCCTGTATCCAAACTTGAAAAAAATTACTCGAAGGAAAAAGATTCATCTCAAACTAAGAAGTGATTACCGAAACTAACGCGTATTTTTAGGGGTTCCCAAAATCGTATTATTCAGATGAGAGAGACTGTGTTGAGAAATAAATGGTTTTTGAAAAAAAAAAATATGTTTTTTCCTACTTAGGTTGCTTCATTATCAATCCGTCCTCGTATTTCTCTACCACATCTGTGAAAACCTCATCGTTGAATCCATATTTACTATGAAGATTTTATATCTTCCATTATTCTCATCTTCCTCCCGAATAAGCAACTACATGTACGAGTACGAGGGTGTATTAATGTTTGCAAGTTGGTGCTGCAGCTATTTTGTTGCAAAAAGCTGTATAATTCTCTGGCAAAAGCCGAAATATTTTTTAGTAATTCAATGTAAGAAAAACAACTAAGCATGTCCTCAAAAACGCAAATCGCTTAAATTTTGCGTTTTCCACGTTTGCTTAAATTTTTAATGGGTTTTTCCACACGTGCACAATATTGCATTTAAATTTTTAAGGTTGACGGGATTTTTCCACACATATATAATATATTAGTCAAATTTATACAATTAATGGAATTTTTCAAAAAAATAAAAAAATATATAACTCATTATTCAAATTTAACATATTTTTTTAAGCGTTTTTTATTTATTGAATCTTCAAAATGAACTCACAATAAGTATTCAGATCTTAATACTATATATAAAAATAAAATAAAAATAGCCAACGCTAGACAAAAAGTTTATTAGGCGGGAGCAATATCGGTAAATCACCTATTTAACGCTATGATGGTGGCAACAGTATCCCTTCTTCTCAACCGAGTGTGACCGCTAAAATTAAGTATGCTTCGTGCAAGAGGATTTGGGTGAAGTTCCAGTTTGCTGATATATCTTGTCGCATACTTTGAAAATTCCTCTTTTACTAACGGAACATACAGATCCTTGTTAATTCGTGAGTTTTTTACGTACCATGGAGCTGCAGTAATCGTTCGAAGAATTTGGTTTTGTCTCCTTTGAATTTGATCAATATTGGACGCTGAGGCGGTGACCCATAATTGAATTCCGTAGCACCACATATAGGTTTTAGAATTGCATTGTATAACAGAAGTTTGCAATCCAACTTTAATGTCAAGTTTCTACCCATAAGCCAATTTAGTTCTGAAGCTTTTAGTTTCAACTAAGTGACTTTTGCTTCAATGTGTGTGCTTCTAGGTTAACCTACGGTCGAGGTGTACAACAAGGTACTTTTTTTTATATATTGGACCAGTACTCGGGGGATGACCCCTACATATGCAGTGCATTGTACCAGAACTAGGAAAATAGGTTGTGAGAAGGGGGAAAGAGGGAGTAGTGTTTGTGAACATTTGACTTGAACCTTCCAACGTTATAACAGACAGGAAACACGTCTGCAGGCAATTTATTCCACAGACGAAGCGTACGGCTGAAAAACGAATTCTCTCTGTTATGCGTAGTACGATTCCCCGGGCAATCGACCACAAATGGGTTAGCCCTGGACGATGAACGCGTAAAAATGTGCGCGTTTCGGGAACAAGATCCCTAATCTCGTCAGAGCAAAATCCATTGTAGTAACGATAGAATAGAGTAACGCACTCCATACTGCGTCGATGCTCCAGTGAGTCAATAGTGTTGAGTACCCTACTGTCACCGATGAGCTTCTTCGCCCTCTCCTGCACACGGTCGAGTAACCTCAAAATAGACTTTGAGGCACCGGCCCAAACATGAGAGTTGTATTCTATTTTCGGCCGGATGAAGGTGGTATAAATAGTAAGGAGATCGGATGAAGTTAAGTACATGTTACACCGTTTCAAAAAACCGAGGCACTTGAATGCTTCTTTAGAGACATGAAAAATGTGATCAGTCCAGCGAACATCACACTGTATCTTCATGCCAAGAACATCAATATATATGCCTTCTATGAGTACAGATGAAGCAGCATTTGCGGTCGTTTGTTTGTGCGTCAATAAGCAACACTGGGTCTTACGAGCATTAAAGGCGACCCTGTTTTTACGACCCCATTCGGAGATTAATAGAAGATCACTATTCAGTGAATCATTCATATTTAGCCTCTTGGCAGCGATCTCTGATAGACTGGGCCTACAACTAAAAGAGTACGAGTGACAAATGCTGCTGTTATCCGCGAAAGAGTGGATAGGGTTGGAAGTTTGATAGAGAAGGTCGTTAAGGAAAATTAAAATTAGGGTAGGAGAAAGAACGGAGCCTTGCGGTACCCCTGAATTACTCTTGACTTCATTTTGCTGCGGAATAGGTGAGTTGTTAATTTGGATAGACGCACGTTTGTTTACACAGTGTAAATGTGACATTAATACATTTTTGTTTATTAACTTTGATTTTGCAAAGGTTCAGCCATTTCTCCAATATTAAAACATATTTCTGTAAATTTCGTGAAGCTAATTGATGGTTTTCATGAACGCTCAAAAATGCTGTGGCGTCTGCAAAAGTTGAAATGTGTATTCCAGATTTCGTTGGCATGTCAGAGGCGTAAACCAAATACAAATTAAGCCCCAGTATGCTAGGGGAAAATCGCCTTGTCTGATAACAAACTTCCGGTCGCATAAGTAGCTTTCTAGTAGCTTGTGAGTATTTGCAGACAAGTTTAAGTTTATTTTGTGCATCAAGCCGTCGTGCCGCACTTTCTCAAAAGCTTGCGAAATGTCAATGAATAAAGCTGAGCAATACTTCTTCTTCGCAAAGGTCAGTCTTACATTGACCAGTCTGTGCGTTTGTTCTATGATGCTGTGTTTAGCGCGAAAGCCAAATTGATGATCAGGGATGCACCCCACACTGTTCAATATTGGAGTCAACTTCGTCATTAACAACTTTTGAAATTATTTTTAGTAGACTTCCTTCCCACCTTCCACTCTTCAGGATAACACTCGAGGCGTAAAATAGCGTTAAAAATAATATAGCTACACGTGGTAACTTCTCAAGCATTTTGCCAGTAATTTTATCAATACCTGGGGTTTATGTTACTGACATCTTGTTCTACATCTTGAAAACACAGGCGGTCTAACAGCATATGGCAGTAGTTCAACTGAATTATTCGTTATATTATTTGTAATAAAAACATGTTTCAAATGGTTAACTTACACCATCCCCTTTTCAGAATAGCTTCTTGCCCAGTCGCCAGTTGAAGTTCGCAAAGGTGGCTTACCTATATTTCTTTACAAAAGGTTTTTTTAGACCTTTTGTCGCTTTCCACAGAGAATAATCAGATTCCGACGTACCATCCAGGCTTTACAAATGTTTTAAGAGAAGCCATCCCCTGGATTTCAAGCAGATTTCTGAATCGAGTTACGCATTCCCGTAGCCTAGTTTTAGGCTGGGGAGACCTGCGAAGTTGCCACTCTCTTCTAACTCTTCTTTTTACTGATCTCATTTCTGAAAGTTATATGACAAGTGGTAGAAAAGTCGTTAATTGGCACATCAATATCCTCAGGGGTTCTCAAGGCGATATTTTCCGTACAATGTGTACTCAAATATTTTTTTGTATTTTAGCCAAATAACTCTAGTGACGGTCAATGCTAAGTCACTAAACGGGGAGCCAATCTCTTGGGGGAACAAAACAGAGATTATAGTGGGTGAGTGATCTGATGACAAATCTAATGAAGCACTTGCATCCATTCTGAGGGAAAATCTTAAGCAACTCCAAAATCTATAACGTCTGGGATCTTTCGTTGGTCTAATGGCTAATAACTGGGGTGTACACCTGAAATCACATCTACTCGTAATCCCATTTTGGAAACGGTGTCAAAAATCACGCGGCCTTTCGGGGAAATTAAATGTGATCCCCAAAAAGTGTGTTTAGCGTTATAGTCGCCATCCGCTAAAAATCGAAAACTAACTGATTTCAAAAAATTAGAATATTGGCTTTCTGTTATTGAAAATCGTGGGGGTGAGTAAATCGAGGAAATAAAGATTTTTTCATGAAAATATTCAACACATATATTAGTTGCTTGGAGATACTCCTCACGTGTCTCGTTCATTAAATAGTGCTTAATTCTGGGATATATTAGAATTATCGATCATCTGCAAGATCTTCTACGGCTGTATGTAGCCATTAATTTGGTTGTCAAATGAGTTTCAGCAATCAACATTATATCGATTTGCTTTTTCATAAGGAAGTGCTCAAGTTCATTTTTGTGTTGGCGGCTGCCATTTGCGTTCCAGAAACTTATTTTAAACCAACCCATTTGTTTAAAATTGCCTGCAAAGTAGTGGACTGCATTTTCAGCATTTCCTCCATCATGGTTGTCATAGAATCTGTAAATGTATTTATAGATTGAACAAGAGTCGGCAGAGTTGCCTCAAGATTGCTAAAATTGTGGTCGGAGTTTTGAGGCTGGGGCTCCTGATTCAAGCTTGGTTTATCGGAATTTACCACATTCGCATAAGAAACTTGTTTGGGGTTTTGCACCATTATGTGGCTGGCCCATCTGGGGAAAATTACTTTTAGAAATGATGTTTAACTGGTATTTGTCATTGACCGCTTAAAGTGATTATAGACAGGGCAGCCCCTGTAACTTACAGTATGGTTACCTCCGCAAATACTGCATTTTTTAACACATGAGTCAGTTTTTTACTTCTTGACTGTCATGTACTGTGAAGTTCGCCACACACCACGCAAACTGCGGGCAACTTACAATAGGCCTTAGTATGGCCAAGTCTTGGCAGTTTGGGCATTGAAAGGGTCCTAGCCGTTTATGTGGCTCTTCAACGGTAACCGTACGATTCCAAAGAAATTTAAGGTAATAAATTTCACCTTTTTTTCGGACAACATCCCTGGGTTCTAGTTCAACCCTAAACATGGGTTGAGGGATCTTTTCTCGGTTCCTAATATTAACAAAATTTTTTATTTAAAATTTTTTTTCTTCCAATCCAGTCTTAATGTCGCATCTACACAAGGGTCAACACCTTTAATAACTACCTGAAGGCCTTTAGCACTTTTAAGTTTATAGGTGTAAAAATATCTTTTCTCCTTTTCAAGAACGTCAGACAACTTTCGGTATTCATTATCACTGTTTACCTGAGTTTTAGTTTCACTGATGCTGCTATGCTTTACAGATGTAACGTTGAAGGTGTCTTTACCGATTGCCGTAATAAGTTTTTTCATCAGCTCACTCGAAGTAGGCTCTCTCAAATATATTGGAGGCGGTTTAAATGTTTTCTTGGATTAAAAACCAATTAAACAATTATTCTGTATTTAATTAAATATTTTATTTATTTCTAAGTTTATGATGAGCAACACTAGTTGGCTCATCTGTTTGAAGGATAGCAAATTTATTACTATCCATTGCAGCGTCTACTATTTGAAACCGCTCAAGACAGGTGGTCTAGTGATGTTACCTGTCAAAAGTCAAGGCTGACATGGCCCAGATATGATAACAGGAGGACTATCATCCTTAGGAACCTGTCCGACGGAGGTTGCGTTCTGCCGTTGCGGTCCTGACGGGACATTGCCACATGGCGAGGAAGTTAAAGCTTCCATTTAATGACTGCTGCAATAGTTGCTGAGACCAGTAAGAGGTAGAGTGTGTTGAGCATTTCCTCTATCGGTGTCCAGCTCTTTCTTATATACAGACCGATGTTGCATGATTTGGTGGAGGTATCGGCATATAATGTAAGTGGATTGTACTCCTTTATCCGATCTTTGGATTGGTTCTAAACCAATGATATGTAGATCTGCTGAGATATGTATCACACAACGGGACCGAATTGGACCCAAGTGGCTGGCTTTTCAATGGCTGGCAGCCTGTTAAACCTAACCTAACTACACCTTTCTGTATTATCTCGATCAAAGTGCTGTACTGTGCGTTAAACATCAGCTGCTTCCATACACAAAAATGCACATACTTGTCGGTGATACTGCGTACTTATTGATATTACAATATAAAGATAGGTGTTTACACATAGTTTCAAATATATGTACATGTTTACACAAAACACTTACAATTAGTACCCACTTTCAGTAGCTTCATATATCTTTGTTAAGTCAAATTAAAGTCAAAACTTATGATTTTTTCGCAGATATTAGTGGCAAAATATTAAAAACTGTTCTCGATGTAACAGAAGCATTGCAACATTTTTAAGGTGCTGCGTTAGCTTTGGAGCACTTGAATTCAGGTATCCCTTGTCTTATTTTAACATACTCCTAACAGCGCGCCTCGAAAGTTTCTGGGGTCTGCCAGTATCTAGTTTAGTCTCCGTTGCACGTGTAAGTTATGCGACTTTGGCAATTTTTCTGCTTTTCGCTAATTGACTACTATATTTCTAACAAAGATCGGGGATTTTTTTTTTCTACCTTCTATTTCTATGATTAATAAAATTTTGTGCTTTCACTTAATTTTCTAAACTGTAGTAGTAACTGTAGTAGTAATTGAAGTAAAATATAGAGCCGATCTTTTCCCATTCGACGAGCGGTAATTCTACACAGTGTGTAGACTTTTTTCTTGTGTAACATAAGTAGTTGTAGTTTACTAAAAATTTTACAAACTTGTTACTAGAAAGCGTTCATAACCCAAAAAAATTTTCAACGAGAGAGCGTCAAAAGAGCGGAAAAAATTGAGACAGAAAAATTCTTGCAAGTTTTTACAAGTGAAATTTTTACTTGCAATAATTATTCAAACAGCTGTTTGTGTTTGTGTTTACAAAACAATATTTCTAAACTAAGTTAAAAAAATATATTTTGGAAAATTTAAGATATTTTAAAACGATAAAAAGTATTAAAAAGATTGCAAATTTATTTTTGTGTAACAAATTTACTTGCTCGGCTGAGTTTAAAACTTTTAGGGGAGCAATTATATTGACACATAGATCCTTCCATTTTTAACTATTATAATATTTTTCTAGTTTTAAACTCTGAAATATTTTTATTTTCTATTTCTTTAATTTTTACAGAGCAGCTGTTATTTCTAGCTACTTGGTACTTTGCTGTTTGTAATTAATCTGAAATAAAAATGCAATGTATAGGCAGGCTGTTCTAACATATAAACTAGTTGAAAATAGATATTTTATTCAAAAGTAGCTAACCGCCTTTATATTGTTTAGCGTATTTTGACTACATTATTATATAACAATATGTACTCGAAAAACGCCAATCACGGCAATAAATGAAAATAATCACATTATTTTTATAATATACATATATATACATATAATTTGTCTAAAAAATATAAGGAAAGCTTTTAAGTACTCATACTACTACTACACATATTGCAAATTTTAGCTAGTAAAGTGTTCATTTATTTTTTTCACATTTTTTTGATTAATTTTTCTTGTTACTCTCTCGTTGCTAATTTTTACTAGTAAAGTAAATGAACACATCTCATGTTTTTGCAATTATTGCTTTTGTTTTATAGGTTAATGCTTCTTTTCTCTTATGATTAAATTTTTTTTAGGGACTTTTTAACACCTCGCGGAAAATAATGACGTTTTCACTATAGCAATCAAAACACATTTTTCCCCTAATTAATGAGCAAAATAATATGAAAATATTAAACTTAGATATAACCAACCAGGTTTGATATCACAAAAAAAAAGAAATTTGTAACTCACCTCAAGGGTAAGCTATTGCTTTTCCATGTGTGTACAACCTCTGGATCTGTGATTCCATGTAACAAAGCTTGATCATCTAGAAAATCAAACATATATTTTATTGCCAGCGGCAAAGCTGATCCACGATGTGCTGTGCTGAATATTGTTTCGAAAAGATCATCCACAAATTTCTGTAGTGTACCTTTCGTTGCTAGCAACCGTGTTAAATATATTTCAGATACTAATTTATTAACACGTTCTCCCTCTTTTTGCAAGTCATTATCATGATGCTTCACTAAATGCCAATATTTTATACCGTTTTCATGCATATCGTTATTCAGTGGACTTCCAGCGCGACTAAATGTTGGCGATGATGAAGTATATTTTGATAAGTTTAACGTTTCGTATCTATAAATCAAAAAAAAATAAAGATATAATAAAATAAATAGATAACTAGTTCATTAGTTTTTTTATCTACTAGAACATTGAAAACAAAAGTACTGCATCACGTTAAGAAAACAATTTTTTTTTTTTGCTTATTATCCAAATATCTTATTCATCCAATTCCAAAATTTTAATAAACAATACAGTCAAGTCTATTGAATTAGGGCACGAACGGCATTGTCCCATTTACACAAAGTTCCTTATTTATAGAATACTCACTAAATACTGCTCAGTTTGATTCAAAAGACATGTGCATACATATTACGCCATCATCGATTATTCATATAGCCTCTCCACGTAGCAATTTTCATTGCTAAGCTCAAGCAAAAACGTCGGCAGAATAACAGTATAGCAATTGCCAATTAGGTGGCGTAAACGTAATATTGGTTCATCACAAATACAAAAAAGTACAAGGTGATAAGTTGTATGAACAACACTATGTTTGCTATATTTTTATACCAAATTACAACAACTGGCAGCACATTCCTTGGCAATAATTACGCAATCTTGGCAATAATTGCGCAGTCTACGCATCGCAAATTTTATTAAAAAAAAATGGTGGTTCTATAAAAGGAAAAGTTTTCAAAGAATTATCTTAATATTTTTCATTATTGACAATTACATCAGCCAAATGCACGCCACGGTTTCGATAGCATACCCATATTCGATTGCCCACAGTTTCAATCACTTTGAGACATAATTAAGGTTCAATTTTGTTAATGTGCTGAAGTATCTCATCTTTAAGCTCTTGGCTAATTGACGCACTTCTTTTAGATGTCCCAAAACTAAGGAGGCCAACGGCGTCAAATCACATAATTGTGTCAGCCACTTAACAACGCTACGACGTGAAATAAAACTTCCAATGAATTTCTCGCGCTGTGTGGCCAGTGGCACCGTCCTGTTGGAACCACATATCGCCCAGGTTCATATCCTCAATATTTGGCCACAAGACCGTTATCATCTTGCGATAGCGCACACCATTTACGGTAGTAACTACTTGGCCGGCCTCATTTTCAAAGATATACGGCCCCATGACGCCGCCAGCCCATAAAACTCATGAAACAGTTAATCTTTGTGCGTTGATAAATCCGCGGAATCCGAAAAGAAAATGTTATATCTACTAGCTAAAACAGGACTGGCTCAATGACCTTATTTCCAACTCATAATAAGCAGCCAAGATGGGAATTCATACAATGACATCATCTAGCTGGTGTAATGTTACATTTTTATGAAATTTAGCCAGTTCTCCGAGGCAAATATGAGCAAAAATGAAATATGCATAGTATAACATCTTTGTTTTACTGCAGCAGATTAATAGCCTGTTCACGACAGAGAAGATTTGTTCTACACTTATTAGGAACAATGGGGCTAATTAATTACTTATCATACTTGATTTGATATCACAGAAATGCAAGAAAATGATTTATATATACTGAGCTACATTAAATATCATTGATGCAATTACTGTTGGTGAAGTGAACTATGTCACAGAAATATTATCAAAGCAATAGTAAACTACTATTGTACTAGCAATATATTAGTATATAAAAAGACATTTTAATAAAATGTATAAAGAATATTTTTATATACCTTTCTGTCAATACTTTATTTAATTGAATAAAGAAATCGTATTTGGAAGATTCCTTTAAACATGACTCATCTAAACGGAATAAAATGCAATAGGAGTAATACACCGCCATTAAGCTATCCGGACCACAAACAGTGGATAGATGTTATTGAGGGTGGTGAAGTATTGGAGGTTACAGTAGACAAAACTGAAACTGATAAGTATTATTATTATTATTTTTTTTTGATCTTGAACCAGTACTCATGGGATGACCCCCACATATCCAGTGCACTATCTAGAACTGGGAAAAGAGGTTATGATGATGATGAAAAACGGCGTAGTATTTGTGGACATTTCATTTGAGCTTTTCTACGCTATAAAATACTCGAAACACTCAGTAGGCAACTTGTTCCACAACGAATCGTGCGGTTGAAATACGAATTTTATCTGTGTTATACGATGCCCTGGGTAATAGACTACAAATGTATGAGCTCCAGACGATGAATGAGTTTTATGTAAAAATATGTGGTTTTTAGGAACAAGATCCCTAATCTCCAGTTGTAACGATAGGACAGAGTAACGCACTCTACACTGCGGTGATGCTCCAGTGATTCAATAGAGTTTAATCACCGATACAGTTCTTCGCTCTCTCTAGCTCACGGTGGAGGAACCCCAAAAATAGACTTTGAGCCATCGGTCCAAACACGATTTGTATTCCAATCTTTGTTGGTATAGGGTATACCACCTATAGTATATATAGTAAAGAGATTAAATGGAGTGAATGGAGTGAATCTTACACCGTTTAAAAAACCGAGACACTTGAATGCTTCCTTAGAAACATGAAAAATGTCTTCAGTGCAGCGAACATCACAATATGTTTTCATTTCAAGAATATTAAGCGCATCCGATTCCTCAATATTTATACCATTCATGAGTACATATGAAGCAGCATTTACGGTCGTGGGTTTATTCGTAAATAATAAAAAAACAGAGTTTGTACATAGAAGGCGACCATGCTTTTACAGCGGGGCCAATAACCGAATGAGCACGAATGTCAAATACTGACGTCATCCTCGAAAGAGTGGATTGGGTTGGAAGTTTGATATAGAAGGCAATTGAGAAAAGTAAAAAATAGGGTAAAAGAACGCACTGAACCTTGCGGTTTGATAAGGCCCTATCTAACAACTCGTATGGTGCGGTCTCTGAAAAAGCAGTAAATTTGTCAGTAGTGCGTCATGCCACACTTTATCAAACGCCTTGGAAATATCTCGAACCACCACTTTACTTTCACCAAAATGATGGATTGAGTGGCCCCATAAGATATGCCATAAGATAGCCAGTAGAACGACCCTTACGACATCCATATTGACGAGCACAAAATAATTTATGCGAGATGACATTGGCGGTCACAAAGTAAATTGTGCAATTGCAGATACCTCACAAGGTGATAATTAACCATATTTTCTATTTTTTGGAAAGCGCCGAGCAACTTGCAATTAAGCGGTAACTTTCAGGGTTATTTGCCTCACGCTTTTGGGGAATTAGTGTTACATTAGTAACTTTCCAGCACAATGGGAACTCGCCAACATGGCATAATGTGCTAAAAAAAAAAAGCGGTCGCGCAAGCGTGGAAGAACACTACTTCCAGACCAGTGCTGCATTGCCATCCGGTCCAAGAGACTGGTTTATGTCGAGGTCGGCGAAAAAATGTTTAACTCGATCGAACCCGGCTAATTATCTTTGGCCCAGTTACACATATTCTTCCGAGCTTGGTAAGTGGTTGATTGCTTTCCGACAAGTAAGAATTGCTTGCAAAATTTTCAGCCAACAGGCTAACCTTGCCGATGGAAGCTTGTTCATTCTTTAAAAAAGTTGGAGTTGATAAGCTACATTGTTCCTTATTCTCTTAATTAACGACCAGAAGGTCTTACTGACCCGGGGGGCTGTAAGGACCTTGGCACGTAAACGCTGCTCGTGAAGAAACTTATCACGCCTAAGTACCCTGGTACACGAAGACTTTTTGCGTAGCAAATCAGTATATGGTGGTTTGTTTGAATGCCAGATGCTGAATTCTTCATCTCGGAATATGACTGCCTTTTTGCACGTCTGACTAAACCTAGAATTTAATTTAAGCTTGCTTGGAGGGGATGACTTCTTCTAACAAGATGATACTTTCAACCATTTTTTGTTGAAGCATTAGAATACGCATAAAATTTGTTAAGCCTAACCCAGCGTAAGCGTTTCTAGAAACGGTTCGAAGTTCAAAGAACGGAAAGGATACGGTCATGGTGCAATGATCCGAGTTGCCAATAGCGCACTAACTTTGACTTCATACTTTTGAGGGTACATAAATGTTGCCCCTCAACGCGCGAAACATGGATTGGCTTATTCACTAATTGAGCAAGGTGGTTGGTCGCAGCGAATAACTCAACATATTCATGACTATCTGGTGTTGTATGACTCCAAAGGCGAAGCCAGGATGAGTTGTGACTATTGAGATTACCAGCAACAGTGTTCGGGTAACTCTCCATGATATGTGATATGGAGTCAGAGAGGGCATCGAAACAAGAGAAACTAATATCGCTCTTCGCATTTGGACTTCTATAAAGAAACCTGCAGTGCAAAAAGTTTGGTGTCCTGATTTTGAATTTAACCCAAACACAGACAGATTCAGCATCATATAACCCTATTCACTATTATGATCTAATCATAAACTATAACTGCGTCAGTTTAATGGGTCAAGTGGGACATTTTGGACGTCATTATTCCACACATTACGAGATCAATATGCTTTTCAGATGGCAAAAGATTATTTTTACTCAAATTTAAAGATATTTTTTTAGATTTTATTTATTTATTTAATCTTCACGATGTAAACTAACAATATCTATTCAAATCTTAACACTAAACATAAAAAATTAAATAAGTGCAGCCAATGCTAGACAAACAGTTTTATTTCTCGCGAATTATATCGGTAAAATCACCTATTTAACGCTCCGATGGTGGCAAGGGTACCTTGTTCTCAACAGAGTGAGGCCGTCAAAATTAATTATGTTGCGTGCAAGAGGTGAAGAGGTTGCTGATATACCTTGTCGCATTCTTTAAAAATTCGTCTTTTACTAACCGAACAAACGGATCCTTCCTGCAGTAAAGTCGAAGATTTTTTTTTGTCGCCTTTGACGTTGAGACGTCGAACATTGACATTTCCATAGCACATATAGGCTTTTAAATTGCATTGTACAACAAGAGTTTGTAATCTAATTTCAATGTAGAATTTCTGCCCATAAACTAATTTAGTTCTGCTGCTTTTAGTTTCAACTGAGTGATTTTCCCATCAGTGTGAGGCTGCATACCAAGGTACTTGACTTCATTCTGCTGTGGAATAAGTGAGTTGTTAATTTGAAAAGGCGAACGTGTTTGTTTACACAGTGTGAATGTAACATGAGCACATTTTTGTTTATTAACTTTGATATGAAAACATATTCCTGCAAAATTCGTGAAGCTAATTGTTGGTTTTCATGAAAGCTCCAGAATGATGTGTCATTTGCAAAAGTTGAAGTGTGGATTACGCCTCTGATATGTCGTTAGCATATCAGAGGCGTAAATCAAATATAAAATATGTCCCAAAATGCTACCTTGGGGAACTCTTTCCTCGATTGGCTGAGTAGAGCTTATACAATTGCCTTCTCTGATAACAAATTTTCGGCCACATAAGTAGCTTTTCAAAAGCTTGTGAGCGTTTGCGGGCAAGTTGAGCTTTATATTGTGCATTAAAACCGCGTGTCACACATTATCAAAAACTTGGAAAACGTCAATGAATAGAGCTGAACAATATTTCTTACATTCATACATCTTTCTTATGACATTTACTAGCCTGAGTGTTTGTTCTATGGTGCTGTGTTTAGCCCGAAAGCCGAATTGATGACTAGAGATACATACATACATCACTCAATGTTAAAGCCAAATGCCTTACCGCAAAATGCTTACAAACCCTGTGGTTAAGTTTATATTGAGAGATATACAATAGTTGATTTTTATCTAAAGAAGAGACAGCTTGGCATATAAGCATCTATATCTTTTTTATAAATGCCTAATTAAAATGATCAATATGGCTTAAAATGGTACTTCCGGTTTTTATAAGTAAAACCACACACTCTTAATACGATCGCATGTAGAGCAAGCAGGTAAATACTCGAATTACCACACTATTACTCCAAATAAACACTCCATATTTTCAACAAACCACTAATTGACTTGGTTTTATTTTCTTTCTGTCGGTGCATCTGTAATCCGGGGTTATTCTGTGTCAACCAGCTAAAGAATTTCCCTCCATTTCAGCACAAAGGCTCAAACAACAAACTTAATTCTTCCTTTCACTCCAGCCTACCACTGTTTCCAAAAACTGAGCTAATCACTCAATATTGGACTCAACTCCGCCATTAACAACTTTTCGAATAGCTTTTAAATTGTTGGTCTTATGACTCAACTTTAGTGGGATCCTTCCCTAGCTTGGGAATGTAAATCGCTTTTTGAAATTCCCTTTACTTTAGAAATTGAAGCAATACTTTCCATCAGGCATGTTCCCACACTCGCAAGTTTTCAAAGTCTCCAGGCGACTTGAAAACGCCAAATTTATTTTTAGGTGTTCTGTGACACATACGTTTTGTTTGCGAGTTGACATAATTTGAATACCAAAAACACATGTTTTACCATAGCAAATAGACTAAAAAATAAATTGAAAATGCCAGCAGCATTCATATTATGCATTTTGGATTAAAAATGTAATCAAGAATTGAATGTATAAAAGTTTACTTCCAGAAATACATACGAGTTTGGCTCGCGTTTTAAGAACATTTTTTATATTACATCCATTGTCCCAAAAATTGTATGAAAAATCGTCTAGTTTTTATTCTAGTACAAAGAATACAAATTTAATTTAATATATATGACATTTTATTATTTAAGGTTTAGTTTAGTGTTAATTCATCAGTTCACTTTGGTATACTGTTGTGATTTGATCTCGCCAAGATCTAGCGATTGCGATTTACAGAACACCTTTCTTGCGAGCTCAAGTCACAATCGCAAATGTCATGTGAAATGCGAGTGTCAGAACATGGCCGCATATAAATATATACAAAAAAAAATTTTACGTTTAGTGGTGGTTTCAGGCCCTTTGAGGGTTCCGTACTCCGGTTATCAAACTGATATAAAGTAGAATAGAATTAGTTATGCAACGAAATCGAAAATATTCTTAGCCTAGGTTTATATAAAATTATTATAAGATATACGTACTTGTGAGATTTTTCATTTTTGTCCGACAGTATGGAAAAATTATAAATTGAACTTTGTTTTGGTACTAAACTTAAACCAGCACCATCAGGAACATTATAATGTTGTAAAGTATTAAGTTTCTTCCACTCATTTTCTGTTTTCGACGTGGTGTCTTCGTCATATAAAATGACACGACCTGTTGTGCCTGTTCGCCACTCTGATAAAGAGAACATAATAGCACATTAATTAATAATTAGATTTAATAATAATTTAATAATTTTTTTATAATATAATACAGTAAAAAAGAAATTTTTTAAAGATGACTTTAAAAATATGCATCCAACCAACTCTTTACAACCTCAGACAACACAACGGGACGAAGTGGACTGGTTTAATGAAACTGGCAGCCTGTACAACCTAACCTAACTTTTTACAACCTTGTTCTCAAAGTGTCAACAAGTGAAATTTTTTTATAATCGTGATGCTATTATAATTTCTTATGCCAGCATTTACTTATAAAATAAATAGTAATCAAATTGTAGAAGTAAACAAATGAACAAAATAGCTTTGTTCGAGGAAATTCCGGATAAAGTCCGGTAAAATGAGAGTAAACAAAAATTCTCTCAAAAAACAAGAAATTTGCCAAAAACTGCTGGAACAAAAAAAAAAAAAAACACATTTCAAGCCCGGAATCAAATATCAAAAAAAAAAAAACAGAAATTGAAGTATTTTACGAGAAATTAAAAGTATTTTACAAAAATACACGCAATTGAAAATTTTTATTATTATATAAAATTAACAAACAAATTTATTTTATAATATTCACTTTAATAATAAAATAATTAACTTTTTTACATTTATGAGAAAAATAACTATGTATCGCTTAGTTATTTTTAGAATTTTTTTGGATTTGAAAAGTAAATTAGTTTTCAATCATTCCGTTTATTCACAGCCTACTCGCAAATAAAAACTATTTGCAAATAATTAACTGACTGTTTAAGGCCCTGATTCATTATCGATTCATTCACAGGAAAATGTTTTAAAAGTCTTGCCGACTTTACAAAATCGCTTTAAAATGGCGTCGTAGGCCACACTATTATACAAGTATGATTGCAATAATTCATATACGCGATAAAATAATTAAAAACTTGTATCACCATTACCTTATGCCCACGATGGTATTAACAGTATTTTCTTGGGGCGCTGTGACTAACTGTACCGATCTATGCCTTCGCATAGGAAGTTCCCGCGTGATTAACAACGAAATACCTCAAAAAACTGTAAACTAATACAGTTAGTTGAGGAAGACAGTTAACCAATGAGAGTGAGCCGCAAAACTCTCGACGACCAAACAATAACGACAAGCCTGACCGTACTTAAAAAATAATTGCGATGACGCGAGACCTGTTCCCCAGCCCAGAGCTGTTTTACGACTGAAGACTAATTTATTTAACATCATTTATATTCTATGAAGGCGTATACAAGGCAAAGCGAGTTCATTAATACAAGGTTGACACTACTTTAGACTTATAAGAGATGCACTTAAAAAAAAAATTAACAAGTGTTTGAAAATACTATATACAATACTATACTGTAATTTAATAATTTATTTTATTTAATTGTTTGCAATACCAAAAGCCTATTAGACCGTATTGCTAGAATACAATATATATGTATCAAATATACTTAATTATATATATAAATATACATAAATAAATAACTTAATGAGTATCTTATGAACTAGTTGAGATCTTTATTATAGGAAAGGGTTCGGTTCTTCATATTCAATTCTATACTATGTTCTGGCTATGGTTCCTTCTCCAAAAAAAAAAAATTCCAAAAAAGAATAAGAATCTACAACATGATTATTTTTTCATTTATTACAAAAATATGTTCTAATATACAAAATTTTATTTTGATATTTGTTTTTCTTCTTTTTTATTTATTAGATAAGGCTTTATATTTAAAAATTTGAGTCTTTTTGTTCCGTACAATGTATTTAGAATTTTAATTGTTTTCTTTATTATAAAAATTATGAAATACTCAAGGTGATCAAGCTTGAATATTGCGTGATTTTTATTTGATTTGAATTCATTTGGCAAATTTTGTTACTTTTCAACATTAATTCGTTTATTCATTAACTATTCATACTAATTTTTCTTTAGTAGAATATAATTTTTGTTCATCTGTATAATTTTTTTTATATATATATTTTTTATTTTCTTATTTTAATCTTATATACATATGTAAATAAATGTTTTTTATTTTTTATTCATTCCTTTGAAATAATTAATGAAAAAATACTATTTTTTCTGTCATGTAGGCTCTTAAATATTCTTTAATGTCCTGTGGTTACGTTCTACTGTGCCTACAATTTCATGATCATAGGGGACTGGAAATAAATTTTTTTTCTTGAACTCCGATCGTAAATCAGATTTAATGCTTTTCATCGGACCATATGTATATTAAAATAAAGCTGTAAAAAATCGCTCGAGCCACCATGATTGCGCTATTATCACATATAGGCACGGATACTAAATATTTGGTTAGCTCGCACATGAGAGTCAATGCATATTTGTTTCCAAAACTACTAAGTCAAAAACTTGTGCAGGTGTCGGTGTCAACAGTATTACCTGGTTATTAACTGGTTTTACTTGTTCAACTTGCACTTGCTGCAATTACCTTCGACATTTTTTTCCAAAAATATTTTGCTTTTAATTTTGCGTATAATTTTTTACGTCCACAATGCCTTCCTAAGAGTGGATCATTGTGATGAATATTTATCAAATTTTCTTTCATTCCTTTATTAAAAACTTATTCTATAGATCCTTGGCTTCATTAGGTTGTTCTACTATGAGTTTTGCCACGACCTCTTTTGGGTCAGAATAGACTGAAGAAGCAAGAATGGATTTAACCAAATCCGATCGAGCATTTAGACGACAAACTGAAATTGTTTGCTTAATAGCCACTTTTTGCGCCTTACTTTTGGTTATACCTTCGATTACTAAGGATCGTTTTACTGCATCTGCGAGCTGCTCCGCTTGTTTGGCAAAATCTGCGTAATTGTTATAATGAATGTTTTACGCCACAATTTATGCAATTATTTTAGAATTGTCAGGTTTAAGTTTACTTGTTAAAGCAATTTTTATATCCTCCACCGAGATAAATTGTTCTGGCAACGATTCACGAGCCTTGTGTTTTAGCTTTGCTTTTAAAAAAGATATAAATGTTCTTGTTAGGTTTGCGTCTGTCAAGACCAGTATCAGATTTATCTTGTCCAAGAATGATTCTAAGGCCCATGGGTTCCGATCATAATTATCCCTTATGATGTTTGCACACATGCTTAAATACGATGTTTTTGCTCAGTTGTTGCCATTGAGTCGTCGATTTTTATTTCTGTACTATCCTCTGAATTTTTTAACAAGTAGTTTGAAAAGTCAGTTTCCCTATTAAATTCAAGCTCACTTAGTGTATCTTTGTTAACAAATTCAAAAGAATGTATTTCGTCCAGAATTCTTATTTTGCAGTTAAGTTTTTAAAACAACTTATCAAAAGCTGTCTGTACTGTTCAATTTTAATTATAATCAAGTTTTTTTTTCTCTATGGGCAGATCTTGTGCAAATTTTTCATATATTGTATTAATAATTATAATTATCTATTAAAAGTGTTACGTATTCGTTAATTTTGATTTCATTCGTACTTAACGGACTATTTTGTAGTACTATTTTTTTTCACGGTATAAAATATTGTCAGTAATTCTTAAAAAATGTTTTTTTTATCAAATTCTGACATTTGACAAGCATAGTATTAAGTTAAAAGAATAAACTATTTCCAAACTTTTTCGATTGTTTTTTTTTTTTTTTTTTTTTTTTTTGCAAAAGAGTTTCCATTAAAAAATATTATGCCTAAATGCATACATATTATTAAGTTTTATATATTACATATGTATTTGTGTACTTATCCCACAAAATCAAATCTTTGCTATAAACTTCTATTTGATATTTACCGCAATTTTCAAACCTTTGTCAGTGGCATAACTTTCAAACTAGAATTTAAATTGAGAATCATTTGAATATATAACACACCATACTCTATTAACTTGCTTTTGATTCATCTTCTTACATGTTACTCTGTATGCAAGTTGTTTTGATTGTTGAAAACATATTTTATTTTTCAAGAGATGCTGTTACTTTACATTGTAGTTTTGCTGCTGTTACTTTACATTGTAGTTTTGCTGCTGTTTTCTCTAATCTTTTTCCAGCCTTTCTGTTGTTTCAGTTGAAGAGATGATATTTTACATTTGTAGAGATGATGTTGCTTTATGTCCATTTGCTCAATAATTTTAATAATGGTTTATCATTTAATTTCTTTAGATTTAAGCTGAAGGTCTATACCACGCATTTTGTGCGCTGCGGTTTTTACGCGTTCTACACTTTTCTAAGCTCGAGTTACATGCACCACTTTTCATGCGATAAGTTTTTTGCTTTGTGGTGTATAACTTGTCTCATACAATTGCACTGATTCTACATTTTTGACAGATGCTTAGAACGCGTTAACGAGTGTAACGCGTGGTATGTATCTTCAGCTTTAGCAGCATTTGCTTAAGAACATAAAATTTTTTCTTTTTTCTACACTTTCTCATGTCTTATTGTGCTCTTTTTTGAGATGTTACTTTTTTTTTGCCATTTTTCTATTATTTCTTTGCTTTGACAGTTTTTTTAAATATAGCAGCTTCTATTCTGTTCTCTGGCCACACTATTTTTCTGAGTTCCCAATTTTTCGAAATTTCCACTGTGATTTATCACTTAGTTTATCTTATTAGTTACCGTTTGTTTAAAATTTTTTCTCTGGGCCACACCTTTTTTCTAAGTTTGTTAGTTTTTTGAAATTTCCACGTTTTTCAAAATTTTAATGGGATTTTTTCCACACGTGCATAATATTTTATATAAATTTTTATGGTTGCGGGATTTTTTAACAAATATATAATAGATTAGTAAAATTTATACAGTTAATCGAATTTTTCTAAAAAAAATTATTAAAATTTGTGTAGTTCACTTAAACATATGTATATAAAATTACACCCTTTAATATAGATTTGCTTAGAAATATTATGTTTTTTAGGAGTTGTACAAAATCTTGTACGTTTAATTTTTGCTTCCTTTTCTTTTTATTTTTTCCACTATTTGAAAACATTTGCTTATTTCGATTTCTTTTTATCTGTTTGTATATTTCTCAACTTTGAATTATTAATTTATGGTACTTTAATTATTTTTCAAATTAAATTTTTTATTACTAGCTTCCACACAATAGCTATCAATGGTCGCCATGTAATTAATATTTAACATTTATTTAGATGAATTATAAGCCTTAAATTAATTAATTCATAGTTTTTAAAAGGCAAATTACTATATGTACATACTTTGATATTATATAATACTATCGAGTAATAAAAATAATGTTAAAACTACCCATTCTTTTGCACAAATAATGAAAAATACTTTTGAAATGCTACATAGAGTTTAAAATAATTATTCAGCCAATCGACTGAGTAACTCAAACGCTCTCATTAGAGGTTTTGCCAAACTCATTTATTTAACTTCATTTATATGAAGCTGCATTAACCAGGTGGCATCACTCGCGCAGGTGACAATTTTTTATTTAAAGCGACCGGTAGTGTCAAAAGTTGTTTATGTTTGCACAAAGTGAAGTGAAAAATAATAATATTTTAATCATCTTGAAAAATTGCAAAAAAAAAAAAAAAAACAAAAATATATTAATTGCGTAAGAGCTGTTTGTGTTCATACAGAGTGAAGTGAAAAAATAATAATATTTTACACAGTTTGAAAAAAGGCAAAAGAAGCAATAAAAACTATCTATGTCTGCTATGTAAAAAGAAAAATTCTATTATGTAAATAGAAAAATTCGACTGCTTATCGACTTCCCTTGCCTCAAAAATAATTTAATTGCTTAAAATGCGTTAAAAACAATTTATTAAAATAATAATACATAATTAGTTTTCTTTATATACACTTTTTTTCTTCATTTTGCCCTGTTTTGTAAACATATTTTTGACAGTATGTGGAGTTTTTACACAAACAAAATATTATGTATATAGTACAGCATCTCTAATGCTGCCACCCAATAATTGCAACATGATTTATATTCTATGAAGGCAAGGTGAATTTACGCAGATGAATTGTAAAACTTCCTGAGAATGTCATAATCTATATTCGCCTAAGATTGTTCAGCAGGGAAAAAATTTTATATAAACGTTAAATTTAAACTTTTATAATTGCTTTTAATTAAAATCACAGATTATATTAGTTTTTCACTTTTAAATTCACAGAAATTTTTTGAAACTTCACTAAATCATACAAAAAAAAAAAACTTCAAACTAAAATGGCGCGAAAATGGTTGTAAACCTACTAATGAATTCGCCTTGTATGAAGGTGTATACAAAGCAAAACGAATTCATTAATACAAGGTTTCCACTACTTTAGACTTATAAATATATAGATATACTACACCAGTCTACTTGGGTCCAGTCAAGGCAAATTTATACAGGTGAATGCAAGCGAGAAGGCGAATTTAATACTATGTATTTTGTCAAATATTCTGAGAATGTCAAAATCTAAATTCGCCTAAGATTGTTCAGCTAAGAAATTCAAATTTCATTATTTGTAGTGTAGAAGGTGTTGGACTAAATTTTTGTAGTCTCACACTGGGCACTGATCAGTTTTATCTAATTTGATTCTAACACTTTAAATGCCATGTTGTTATGCTATGTTATGTTAAATGCCGTGTTGTTATTATTAAAGTTAAACCTCCACGAACTCTACTCCCCTTCTCATCATAACCTATTTTCCTAATTCCGGTACAATGCGCTGCATATGTAGGGGTCATCCCCTGAGTACTGGTCCAAGATTAAAAAAAAACTTCAGATTAAAATGGCGCGAAAATGTCTGTAAACAAATTAAAAGAAATTGGAAAAAACGCGGCAAGCAAAAAATATTCAGCTGAGATGTCAAGTTCACCTAGTAATGAATTCGCCTTGAGTCCAGTTTGGTCACGTTGTATTTCCTGTGTTGTATTTTTTTTCTTTTTTATTTATTTAACCAAGCCCCCAATGGGCCATATATAGTTAATAGTATAATTAAACTTAATGTACAATTCAAAAAATAATAGTATAATTAAACTTAATGTACAATTCGAAAAATAAGCATTGATAAAAGTTCATTCGTTAATGTAAAAGAAAAGAAGCGTTATGAAAAACTTAAACGTGCTTTATCACTGTTCACGTTTAGAAGATATTAATTGAAAGATGTAATGTTCTCACATGCGTACAATCTTCCATCAGAATTGCCATAGTAGTACACTACCAACGTCAGGGCAGCCTCTACAATAATGGTCCTGTTATTATCATACCTAGGGCCTGGTTGACTTAATATTCAACAGGTAACCTAACTACTAGACCATCTGTCCTATACAATCTCTAAAATTTGACGCTGTACCTACTTCTTACAGCTCTTGAACGGGCTCCCGACCTTACCATTTTGAAGGATGCCCTTCGCGGAATCGCACAAAATGCCGATAGGATGTTTTAAAACTGGTATTCTTAGATTTTTCTACGTAAAGTTACTAGCAGATGGCAATATCTGAACACATTTAGAGTGGCCAACTTTTGACGAAAAACAAACTACTCAGCTTCTAACTCATAGAAAGCAAGATATATTGAGGTTGCTAGTAGTAATAAGTTGACATTGTGTGCTAGGAAGACAATCAAGTCGACTTGGCCTTCCATGTAATGAATTTTGTTGCAGCTGCAAGAATAGGGAGAAGATACGGCTTTTCTGGGATATTTCCGGCAAATTTCAAAACAAAGATTTCAGACTTAATGCCCTACTGCAATATCTTACAACTACAGGTTGAATCGAAAACATTGATGATTGAACATTGATGTGCGAAGAAGATACATCCAGCCAGTGGAGCCTTTTCGACCCAACTTGATTGTTTGGGAGCATCGAACTACCACGTAAACAGTAATTACCCAATTTTTATTAAAACGAAATATAAAAAAATACTGTTCAGTTCCTCCACAAATCTAATGAATAATATAATATTTAAATGCAATTACTAAACCATTTGTGCTAAGTAATTTTATATACAATTATGTACATGTGTTAATAACTAAAAATGTAAACCAAGCAAAGAAGGCAAACAAACTAAACTCAGTCGAGAGAAAGACATGAGAGCAGATGGTTGTTATTATTTGAACTAGATGACCCATATAGTCTTAGTACAACATCGTCGTTGCTGATATATAATCTGATTACAATATATCTAACATACAGTGGCATAGAGCTTATATTGTGCAATGCATTTCGTCCTTTTCAAAAATATATAACAACAGAGCTAAAAGGAACTTTTAATAGAATTTGGTGGCATCATAAAGGGAAACTGTCGTGGTAAAAGAAATAAAAATGGTGATGAAATGAATATTAGACAATCAACTCTTGCACTCCTTATTGGAGAGTATTTTGCATTTAAACCATTTAAACTAGCAGGCCAAGTTTATCAAGCATAAAATGACACTGACTAGTGAATAATATTAGTATTTATGATAGCGCAAAAATTAGTTAAGTTCTTCGAAAAAAATTAAAGTAATTTGGACAAAGGAATGGTTTGCTAAACATCAACAACCCTCCCTTTTGCCTCTTTTAAATTTTTGCGAAAGTTTTTTAGTTTTTTAGAAAGTTTTAAGTTTATAATATATATTTGCTTAAAATTTCTATTATAATAAACTTAACCTTTTATGCACCCTAATTCTAACCACTTTTCGTACACTTCAATGTATTCTTTTAAAACACGCGCCCTAGACAATCAAGAAATTTACATTGTGTTCGACAGAATTGCTATTAAATGAGTTTAATGGCCTGATGACAAACAAAAATTATCAAGATTTTGAGATCCATCAAGCCAAGTTTGACAAACACAATTTTTAGCTGTTATACGAGTCTGGTGGCATGCTAACATAATAAAGTAACTTTTATTAGTTTTAATTAATTATTTTGATTTCTTAATTTCACCCCATAATCTACTCACCCAAATCTAAATCATCTTTTCTTGGCCTTTGACTCGCTGGTATATTACGATATATTGTGTCTAAACATTTTTCCTTTACTTGTCCTATAGTGTCACAATCTAACACCTTTACAGGTACGTTTTCAGTGTGAGATGGCAGCATTTCCATGTTGTTGCAAAATATTTGTTGTTGTATAATACTTGCAAAAACAGTCATTGGCTTAAAATCGATTAGTTGACGAATGAGCTTCTCCTCACTTAAAGAGTAGCGGGCTTCGTGCGTGCAAGCGTCAACCGGGCCTTTATCGACTTGGCCTTTGACAGCACGGAAGAGCATGTAAAGTGGTTCACCAGCGCATTCTTTGAGGAATTTATATAGTAAAAATGTAAACCACGCACTTAACATTTTTTCAGCAACACTTTCGGTTCGTCTTAGCAAAAGTTTTGGATGTGATTTTCCTTCAATACATTTTTCAATTAGATCCCCAAGAAGAGTTTTTAGAATATCTGTGCAGTACTCAAGTTTCGATTGCAACGTGACCATAATCAATGAAGCCACATTTACACGTTCGCGCATTGAAAAGTAGCGATTTGATTCAAGCGTCCGTATAAATAATAAAAGAAACGTTTTATTCATAATCAGTTTACCAAAAAGACGTAAACCATTTTCTTTCCGCAACAATTCCGGTCTTTCCCACTGCAGGACGATGTGATCCTCATGGTTGGGAAACAAAATTTTCATAGCATAGGTGCAATAATCCAGGAAAGGTATACCACCAGAAGTTAAGTCACCTTTTGAATAAAAATAAAACAAAAAAATTTCATGGCCATACAATATCTTTATATAATTTGAGATAAGGTTTTTTCTTACCTGTTAAATCTGTCATTTCAGTTTGTAATTCAGCAAATGCTTCTTTACATTCAGCAGCTACTCTCAATTCTAGAATATCCATTTGTTCCTGCATGTTCCTCAATACGCGATTAGATTCAGATGTTTTTTTCTTGTAAGCTACTAAAAGCGCCACGAAAATTAAAAGCAGCACAATTACACCAGCTATTACCACAGCGAATGCATTTTTTCCGAGATCATGTATTATGTTAGGTGAAGCATAACTAAGTACACCAATCCTGTATTTCAAAGAACGTCCAACACGAACCATGACTTCAGGTCCCGAACCATCTCTACTACCACTGATGCCATTGTTGTCGTCATCGTCGTCATCATAATCGCCAGTGAATGGCTCCGGTGGAGGTCGACATGTTAATTGTTGACGTGAAAGGGATGTTATGTTACACAATTTCTTACCAATGAATACTTGAACATCGGTCTCCTTGCATGCTCGGTCTAAATTGCGACCATTTATAGTTAAATATTCACTTTTATAATATTTTACACGTTCTTCAAAGTTAAAGTAAATAGGATTTGGATAAAGTTCAAAAAAGTTATTTTGTTTTAATGATAGATTTTGAACCTGCAAAACACTGTCCATTAAAAACCCATATTCGAGTTTCTCAGGGTTTTCGGCATCTAGTAAATCACTGTTAGCTATATCAATTGCAGGAGAATCGCACGTCATATCAGTAGGAGACTTAACAATACAGTGGCTTAAATACGTAATGTTTTGATACAAAACATACATACTAGGAGCCTGTATATAATTAAACTGTGTTCCAGTAACGGTTATTTCGATGCCTCCAGCTGGTATACCCTTCGGCGTTTTCAATTGACCTCCTGAAGGCCCTGAATAAACTTGCTCAACCGTTGGATCCAGCACATATTTGTAATTATACTCATTAAATTCACGCGGTCCATTATCAAATGCCATTTTAAGTCGGCCTTCAATAATGCCAGGAGATGGAGATGTTCTGCAAATAGCTTGATTTACATCAACACTTAAAATTTCGCACGGCAAATGATCGTTAATAAATGCTTGAATTCGAGAACCGGCATTTAAATATTTTCCGATTATACGTATTTGTGTACCTCCAGAAACGGGACCATACTTCGGACTAAAATTTGTAATTTTGGGATCGACAAATTCATAATCCTCCTTTGATTCTCCTCGATAATCACCGATTTGCACAACAATGCGGCCGTTGCGGTACATTTGTTCTCCAGGACTGTCAACCGTGCACACAATTTGCTTTGTATCTATATAGTACTGCTGAAATGGCATACAATTTATTCCGGCAATTCGTACCCCCGAATATATATCCGTAAAATTCTTTCCTAAATTTATTCCACGTATAGTTATATTTGTCCCTCCTTCCCATGGTCCAGTTTTGGGAGAAAATGAATGAATTTCAGGATTGGGGCACGTTTCCATACGATTCAACCAATCAGTTTTACCCTCATTGTTGTTTTTATTGCACTGTTCTTCTACTTCACACGTATTGGTAGATGAACACCAACCGCAATTATATTTTTCGGCTAACGCTAAGCACATCCCACAGCTATCCGCCATATCACGGCAGCGGTATATCACAACTATAACAAATGAAATAAAAAAATAATTATGAATAAAAAATATATTTACAAAAAAATTGAATTTTTCTAATATATTTTTCTCTTTTTTTTTTGTAATTTTGTCAAGCACGGTCTCGTGAGTGGTCGTTACAGACCGCCAAAAGAGCATACTTGATCAGACTCGGAAGTTGATGGTGTATCTATATCCCCCTATATGAAAGAAGGGTTAGTTTTAGGCTGCAAAATGTAGCAAGACGCAAGCGCAAATCAAGGCTATAATGAGGACAGCTATCTGGTTGATGTACTTCTGGGTATACGGATGGAATATCCAAATTTTTACTGATAGTAAGGCTGTATTGAATGCATTAGTGAGAGACTATATGACGTCATGGTTGGATTGTTAATGCCGGATATCTCTAAACAAGATAGCGAGACATACACCAACTTTTAGGAACTATACAGATGGTCTAGTGAGATTACCCGTCGAATATTAAGGCTGACATGGTCCAGATACGATAATAGGAAACGTTCTATCCTAAGAGGATTGCCCCCACAGGGGTTACATTCTACTGTGGCGGGACATTGTCACTCATGAATACATGCGAGGAGATTAAGTGTTCCAATTAATTATTTCTGTGGAGGAGGAAGTAGGGAGTATATGAGTACTGCCTTTGTCGGTCTCTAGACAGACCGGTGGTGCAGGGTTAGGCCGAAATGTCGGAATATTATGTAGGTGAATTGAGTTCTTTCATCCTATCCTCGGGTTGGTTCTGAACTACACTAGTCATAAGTATATTTGCAAAGATACACATCGCACTGACACAAATAACAACCCTGCTAAACCTAAACTAATGTCTTTTTATATCGTGGACATTGAATTTACATCAATTTAAATAGATCAATACAAGTGGTTTAATAGTTTTCCTTTTACTTATTGTATTTTCCTTTACTTTTTTCTTTTACTTTTTATTATCTTTGATTTATTTAACGTAAATCAATATATAAAATACAGGGGGACAAAGCCGCTGCCAGAAGAAAAAATTATAACCTTTTGAGTAAGTTATCTGAAATTTCGGTTTTGTAGATTGTTCCTTAAATTTAACAATTTAGATTGTTCGTCGCCACCACGCATTGCAGTTCTATCTATGTGGCAAATGCCAGTCTTAATGATATGCAGTGGCCGTTTCAGGTAAGTATCCGGACTGTACCACAGTGTTTGAAATCTGCTCTAATGGTGGGTTGAGCACCTACAGTGGCCTCAATGTGCATTCACAGAAGACGAAGCTTATACTTCTCACCCGTAAATACGAGAATCCTCTTTCAATTTGCCAACATTAAGGGGGTTAAGCTTAGGCTGGCAGATAGTGAAAAATACCTGGGAATCTATTTTAGTTTTAAACCGCTCAATTCATCCAGTGGAGTGTAGAAAGAACTGGTTGAGATACTATAGGGAATACGAGGCGAACATCCGAATCTGTACTGATAGTATGGCTGCGTTAAATACGCTTGTGGAACTTTGATTCCTTATAACCCATGGCCAGATCAGCGCTTTTATTGCCCTTATTGCCAGGCATTGATATCTATTCCCTTCCACTGTTATTAAATAGAAATTACTTTGCAATGTCGGAGATGCCGGGTTAATTGTTGTTGATTATTATAGCATCGAAGGCAGCTATATGGTCACCCTAGCAACAATTGATTCCGGCCTCTCTTGCATAGCAGAGTCAACATTTCTTTTGTTAATTTTCTGGCGTAATGACAGGCAACTTTAAACTTGACTTTTGTAATATAGATGGACTGAGAACGAACTTCTTCGCTGTTTATGCCCACACTTGTCTTCATCGGCCGGATATTTTCGCCCTGTGTGAGATCCAGGTGTCTGAGAATGCTGGTCCACAGGATTTCCGCATACCTGGGTATCAACTTCTATCCCGCTTTAATTTCCATCGGGGCCTTGTAATTAATGTTCGCAATGAAGTTGTGTTCCAATGCCAGCAACCATTAGGCATGATGCCGAATTTACCTGTCTTTGGGTTAAATTCAAAAATCAGGTCACATTTTTTGCATTTCCGGTTTCTATACAGAAGTCCAAACGCGGGGAGGGATATTACCTTTGCTGGTTGCGATGCCCTCCCCGACACCATATCGAAAATCCTGGAGAGTTGTCCGAGCAGTGAAATTGTTGTTGCTGGTGATTTCAATGTTCACAACTCTTCCTGGCTTCGCCATTCGAGTCATACAACTCCAGAAAGCCAATATGTTGAGTTATTCGCTGCGCACAACCACCTAGTGCAATTAGTGAATGAGCCAACGCATATTCCATGTGTTGAAGGGCACCATTCAAACACACTTGATCTATTCCTGACTTCACACCCTGACAAGTAAGAAGTTAGAGTTAGTGCATCTCTCGGCAATTCGGATCATTGTACCATTTCTGCCTCCTTTTCGGTCTCTGAACACCGTAACGTTTCGAAATCGGCTACGAAACGGTCAAAACTTATTTACGAAAAGGCTCGTTGGGCTGAGCTAAACCAATTTTATAAGCATTTTAATTGGAAACTTTGCTCTCTAGATAATGACATAAATGCTCCCCGGGGCAGTAAGACCTTTTGGTCTTTCGTTAAGAGAGTAAAGAACAGTGCTAGTTCATCAATTCCTACTCTGTTAAAGAATGACCAAGCATTCATCGACCCGGTTGACAAGGCTAACCTGTTGGCTGAAATTTTTGCAAGCAATTCCTGCTTGCCGGAAAGCAGTCAACCACTTCCCGAGCTCGAAAGAGTATCTGTAACTATGCCAAAGATATTGTTCCGGGCGCGAGCAGTTAAAAGGGTTTTGGCAGACCTCGACATAAACAAGACTCCTGGACCGGATGGCATTCCAGCACTGGTCTTGAAGCAGAGTTCTTCTACGCGGCCATTAGCACGCCTCTTCAGTATACTTTACCACTTTGGTGAGTTTCCATCGTGCTGGAAGGTTTCTAATGTAATACCAATACCCAAAAAGGGTGAGGCAAATAACCCTGAAAATTACCGCCCAATGGCGATTTGCTCTGCACTTTTCAAAGTAATGGAAAGCATGGCTAACCATAACCTTATGAGGTATCTGGTTCATTAAACGAAACGAACTACCTCCCAAAAAATGACTTCTTAATACCTACTACACGTTTGATCATCTAATTTAAAACTCTTTTCAACAATATTAAAACGAAGTTGATTACTTACCATGTATATCGTGAGGGTTATCTAGAGGCTTTGAACCACCCCAAATAACTGCGAAGGTAGCTGTCAAATTCGGTGATCGAGATGTATATTGAAATTCCATGTTATCACAATAGATGGTATCACCTAATAGTTGAGCATTTAGGCTAGTCACACGTCCTTCAATATTAAACTGACATACAAAGCGCGTTTGCACAATAAATTGTCCAATAATATGAACTTTAACTTTAATTGATTTACTTGTGCCTGCCGCTACAAGAACTTCACTCCCATCCCCCGTGGCATTTATTGTGGGACAAAAGCCCGGACCGGAGCGATAACTTGGCCCTATTCGACTCACGCCAGTAACAAGTATGTCATTTCGACAATTTTCCGCAGTATCATGAGTGCAACGATGTGCCTCGACGCACCAATCACAAGGAAATTCTGATGAAACACATCTGGTACAAGATGAATGTGTGCTGCAGTCAAAAAATGTAAAATCAGTTGAAACCAGATCCGGACCATTTCGAGTGCGCACCGATAACTTCGCTGTAAAGTGATGTTTTCCTTGCTGAATCTGTGGCAACATGTCAGTACGGGGTGTTGTACAATTAACACCATTACGTTTCTTTGTAGCATTAGTAAACAAAGCTTTCTCTTCGGTGGTAAAGGCGCATACCAGATTTTCCTTGAGTTGAGGTAAATGATCGATTATTAATTCTAAAGTACGAGCTGTAGTACGTTGTAATTGGTGTGGCATGACGCTTGTTATAGTTGTACATTTTCCAGTTTTGTAACTAATCCAATATAGGGGATCATTTACATCATCTTGACAAGTTGACCTTGGTGAACATTTATTCTCCAGTGAACACCAGCCGCAGTAAGGATCACGTGCTCCTAGGCATTCTCCACAGGTTTTATAATCACTACAATCGTATACTTTGGTTTTTGCCACTTGCGACTCTGACATTACATACAAATGCAGATTTTGATTATCGAAATGCATATCACGATGAATAGCAGATCCAACATTTATCGGAATATTGGCGTATTCATTTGCTACTGTACTAGATTCCACAACAACTTTTTTCAGATAGCCATTTTTTGTGCCAATAAACGCTACCGTATATCCACTAGTGCTCGTTGCGGCAATCGATGTTAAATTGTCCTTGAACATGGCCACAGGAACAGCAGTAATAGGTTGATCTCCACCCAAAGGTGAATTTACATCAAGTCCACAAAAGTCTTCACCAATTGTTTGTAATTTGGTCGGCACACACGCCATATTAGGCGATATAAAGTCCAAACCTCTCGAGCCAACGCCATTGAAACAAGATTTAATGTTTTGCATAAATTTTCTGCGGATTGCCTTTAACGAATAGATGCATAACGCCGAATTATCAGTGGACTGGTTTCCACGTCCTTCAGAAAATACTGCAAATAATACATCATCTTGTGGCGTTATCGACAAATTATCTGCTAAGTCAGCACTAGGCTTGCCAAGATAGGCAGACTGCACTAAATTATATTTCGTACCGCCCTGTTCAGTGCTTATGCAGTCGACGGGAATTTCTGTATATGAATAATAATTAGAATCTTCTTGACAAATACGCACAAGTTTTGTTATGTACTCTTTGGGATTCGAATGATGATTGTGTTTTAGTTGTGTCGTTAAAAAGTAGGAGAAACGTTCCGAGCTGAAACCATATATATAAGTAACTAAATATCCTTCACGAGCGTATGAGTTAATAAATGTTCTAGTACCCGTAGTTACGGCCGACGAGGCTATTTGAAACATTTTTGTTTTTTCTAAGGAACGAGAAGCAACTGCTGGTATTTCACTGCGATAAGGAGAATTATTTGTATATGTTACCCCCACATACATGACATTTGTAACAGGATGTTGAGGGGGGCCGGGGGCAATAAAAGCTACAGTGGAAGAGTTGGCATCATTGGCCACAACAGCATCGGGCACTTCTTGCTCCACAATTGAAACATTTTGTAAATTGCGTACTGTACAAGTTCCTTGAAAAAGACTACCACAAACTATAAGGCGAGATGTGGCACGATCGATTAATAGAACTTTATTATAATTATCGGTGGGTTTGCGTTGGGCATGTACAGGGCAATCTAGAATTGAACACTCAACTGAGTCATTTTTTGGGCCAGTCTTAACTGTCTCGTGAATTTCTAAATCAGGAGAGAGTTGATACAATCGATTAACTCCTCCAACGTACACACGGCCTGTAACCGTGTCCACAACCAAGTGATTTAGTGTTGTATCAAAGTTAACTTTATGTGTTATAATTGTACTTAAATTTTTACTGTCTTCAACGGATGTTAAAGACGTCGTTGCTGATTCGCCATTATTTGACACCGTACTTCTACTCGATTTCTCTGCCTTTTGCAGTTGCTGAAGTCTCGATGATGGCGACGTTGCTGACGAGGCATTACTAGATATTTCAGTTTTTAAATCTGCAGTTTCAAACTTCCCAAATTTATAGAATGAAGTATCACCAGAGTTTGAAAATATTATACCATTACGAGGAGATGTTAACAGCGTCCCCGTAGAAGCAAACGATTGGTGAAACGATGACTTCAAAGTCGAAGTAGCGGATGATATTGTTGAAGTTTCTAAGTTTTTTTGACTACTTATTTGTATAGATATAACACATTGTGTAACCAACATAACTGTTAGGCAGGAGAGAATAGATATCTTCATTTTTTCACCACAGCATAAGATTTCTAAAATATAAACAAACAAATATAAATAAATTAATTAATAAGTTGTAAATAAATTTTATATCGTTATTTAGTAGTAATCATCAAATCCGTATGAATTAACTAAATAAATAATTTATTTATCCTAGCAGAACATATTATTTATCTTCGCAGAACTTATTTATCTTTGCCGAACTTATTCAAATTATATCAAAACTTAATTTATATATCCACCCAATATTATTTTTAATGTCTGTACATACATATATATGCACATATGTGTATCTTCAAAAACATTAGCAAACATACATATATGCAAAAAAATATCCACATAAGATTAGAAATAGAATTCGGAGCTTTGCTGATACCTGGGCACCTCAGCAAGTAGACTACGTCCCCTCCACGTTACAGGGGGATATGACGTGGAGGTTTTCCCATTCCCCCTTACTGGTGGGAACAAAATGAATATTTCATATATAAAACAAAACAAAAACTTCTGGACAAAACATTGACGATTACGGACAAAGACAAACGGAACGCGAAGAGTGGACTACTGAGACAAGGACCACGACGCTACCTGCAGGAGGTAACTTGAGGGAACTCAAGGTTACCAAATGCGAAATGGCTTCCTCTAAAGAGGAATGCAGCCTTGGCAGTAGGGTACTCTGTCTTTTCACTCAAGTACCTCAGTTGTGACAAAGGCCCGTGGCTGTACGGCATTATACGCTGCTTTGTGCGCTGTCAGTGCTTCTGACACGGCATCTACCAAAGTGGCGGCTGTGGATAAGGTGATCGCGAGCTAGTTCTCGGGTCACCGAGTTCCACCACCCCCCGCAGGTACGGGAGTTGCGAACCAGTTTTCGGGCTCTCAATCTGGTGGGAACCTGGGTAATGTTGGCATGGGAACCGCGAACCAGTTTTCGGGTACCCAGGTCACAACCCAGATGTCTCGTGAATAGGACAGCAAGGGAAGCGCGAACCCGTTTTCGGGTGCCTAAACTGTATCTTCTGCGAATAATTCCCAAAGGCGCAATAACTCTGCAAGACGGGTCTATCTGCCTCAAAGAAAATCTTCGATGAGCTGGTGAATAAGCCAGTAGATGCCTTAACGGCTGTAAAAAAGTTCTGCTTATCGTGGGCAAAAGCAGTTGTGTCTGAGCTGCAAAGTTCGCCTTCCCTCACATCCAAGGATGCGCCTAAGAGGCAACCAGCTCGTGATGGCCATCATTGACAGGGGCAACGCGGATCTGGATATAGCCCCTTCAAGCTGGGTTATAGAGAAACAAATGCACACCATGTGGTGTGGGGCAGCTCCGATACTAACGCAAGGGGCGGGTCAGTCTTTTATATCATTGTTTGTAATAATCTAGATGTTATGAATGTTGGTTCGGAACGCACTTTTGTTGTGGTGAACAGAAGAGAGGTTCTGGATATCACACTAGTTAGCACTAAGCATTCGGAGTTGATTAGAGGTATATTGAATTCGAGATAGGAATTCAGGAGAGGGGAGTAATACCCAGAATTAACAGGAGGCAGACGGATTGGGAGCTGCAGGGTAGAATTCTCTCAGATCTTCCTCAGAGCCCTTCGAACATACAAGAATGTGGAGATATTCACCCTTATTGTGTTTGGCGTAGTCGTTAAACGACAGCTCTCGTAGTAGCTGTCGCATTTACACTTTTATCTTACCGTCTAAAATTTTCGACAAGCAAAATTTTGTAAATGAATCATAATGTAAAAGATTATGCTAATCTAAATGATTATGAAGCATCCTGTTAAAGAAGTGTCAAACAAATGTTTATAAATAACAAAAAAAATAAATAAATAAATAAAAATAATAATATTTCATTGTTCATTTAATTTGTGCAAATAAATTTCATAAAAATGCTGTGTTGTATTTTACTCATCCTCTAAATATAAAGAGGACAAGCAAACATTAAACTAATTCTATAAAAAGCAGCTGAGACTGCAGCAAGTGAAAATATTTTTGCTTTCTAACAAAAAAAAATTTTTGAAAATATTGTATTATAAATGTTTGTTCACATATGTTTAAAATCAGTCCAGGCCTTCGTACAACCCTGCACGGAACGGGATAGTGGACCAATATAATTTAAATTTTCGCAAACGGTGTGTCCCGCCGATATACTATTTATTTATTTTTAATATACATATATAAATAAATAAATAAATACTCATTTCAAATGAGAAAATGTAACAGCAATCATTTGTAAAAAATGGAGAAAGTAGAATTCACATTTTTATTTGTGATATTTTTTTATTTTATCAAATTTTAGTTATCTGTCGTGAGCAAATACGTTGACGACAAATTTGCTCCCTTTTGAAAGACAAATACGCCAAACACGGTAGCATTTTAATGGCGTTTTGTAATAGATTTGAAATTTGTCGTATTCACTGGCGTTTTTCGCCAATCACGGTACCATTTTTCAAAAACGCCCGTCTTTCGCCATAAAAACGCCAAACACAATAAGGGTGATTGACTGCGTCTTTCGAAACAGCCATCTCAGTTTCGTGCAGGCCTAGTTTGTGTCGAGCCAAGAGTAAACTGCCATGATGGAATCTAGATATAACGAAGGCTCGAAAAGAGGCCAAAAGACTAGGCAACTGGTCATAGTATAGTCTCGGTGAACAAATCTAAGAATTTGATAAGGAATGCGAAGCGTAATTCATGGAGGTCCTTCTGCAGTGGCATGAAAGGAGCCTCTGAGACTAGTAGGCTTCGCAAAATCCTACCGAGCTCCCAGCCCATACCAAGTTTTGATAAGAAACTGTGAAAGCTAAACAATTAGCGGACATATGACCCTAGAGGTTCTCATGGATAAGCATTTTCTTGGATGCATGCATGACCGGTATATACAGCCGCCAAGGGGAGATCTGTTTATCTTTTGATCGAAGCACTCCTTTGGGCGTTGTTTAGTTTTGACCCATATAAATCACCGGGTCCAGATAGTATTATACTAGCTGATTTCAAGAAAAATGTGGAACTTATAATGACATGGTTGATAAAAATTTTCTCGGCCTGCCTAAATGGTCCTACATTCCGCAATCATGGCGAAGGTGTAGTGTAGTCCTTATTCCGAAAGGAGGGAAGCCTTCGCTCACCACTCCAAAGGATTTGAGGCCTATAAGCTTGTCATCATTCTTGCTTAAAACCTTAGAACGGCTAATTGAATTACATCTTTGGATGTCAATTGTTCCGGACTATTTATCGGCATCTCAACATGCCTGCACGAAGGACAAATCTGTTGAGACCGCGTTGCATTCGCTCGTGGGGTATGTAGAGAGAACCCTGGAGCAGGGGGAGTATGCATTGGTTGCCTTCCTTGATATGGAGGTAGCATTTAATAATGTGTTGCCAAGGGCCATAATAATGGCTCTGGAAAGACTGGACGTTCATCAGTTAGCTTCATAGGAAATTTACTGACCAACAGGGTCATTACTTCTAATATGGGGCAAGCCACAATTTCAAAATGGCTAGAATGGGCACTACACAGGGAGCGGTTCTGTCTCCTCTTCTATGTAATTTAGCGCTGAATTCGTTATTGATGGAATTAGATTCGATGTTGATTAAGACAGTGACATATGCTGATGATAGTGCGGTTGCTGTGTCGGGTAAGTACCCGAACATACTATCACAGCAACTTGTCTCTGCACTAAGCCTTATAGAAGGATGGTGTACAAACAGCAGTCTAAGTGTGAATCCGCAGAAAACTGAGCTTATACTCTTCCTCGAAGATACAAGACTCCATCGTTTGCTCTACCAACCGTAAAGGGGGTTGAACTAGTGCTGCCAGACAGTGCGAAATATCTGGATATATACCTGGATTCCAAACTATCCTGGCAGCGGAATGTCTAGTCAAGGGCAGAAAAAGCGGCTATCGACTTATTCTTCTGCAGAACAGTCATTGGGAAGACCTGGAGAATAAATCCTAGGAATTCCCGCTGGTTATTCAACACAGTTGTTAAGCCCATTCTATCGTATGGAGCGCTCGTGTGGTGGAAGTCGTTGGAGAAAACCACCTACTGCAAAATCGCAGAAAAAATAATGCGTACTGCTGCTTTAATGGTAACTGGTGCTTCCGGCACTACGCCATCAAAAGCACTTTTCACTTTGCTGAACTGGCTACTGGCTGATCTCATTGTGTAGGAAATAGCTATGAATTCGGCTGTCAGGCTGTAGTCAAGTGGGACGTGAAGGGAGGCGACATATGATCATGCTGCACTAATAGGAAGAATAGTGAACTTTCCGGAGAATATTGATTACTGCTCGCCGGCTTTACTGCCCGGTAAGAAATTTGATGTATTTTTATCAGGCACGGCGTCGAAGAGGACTGACACAGATCGTCAAGGGAACGTGCTTGAAATTTTTACAGATGAATCCAAGCCGGACTAGAGAGTTGGTGGGGGTATTTTTATCCTCCTCTATGAGAGGAGGATGAGTTTCAGGCTGCAAAATGAGTGTAGCATAGCGCTGGCCGAAATCGCGACCATTATGAGGGCAGCTACTGGTTAAAGCACTACAGAATATACGGGGAGGATATCCGAATTTGTACTGATAGTAAGGCTGCGTTGTTTGCACTAGCTGGGGTCTATACGACATCCAGCTTGGTTCGTGAATGCCGGATATCTCTAAACGAGATAGCGAGACATTCGAACCTGAAACATTTGTGGGTACGACGGCACAATGGAGTGCCCAGCAATGTTGTAGCGGACGAACTGACGAAGGCCGGTGTTTCGAGACCGGCCACGGGAGATAGTCTAGTGAGGTCACCTGTCGAATATCCAGGCAACTATGGCCCAGATATGACAACAGGAGGACCACAATCCTGCCCCGATGTAGGTTCCGATCTGTTGTGGTGGTCCTGACTGGTCATTGTCACATAGAATCGTAAGCGAGGAGGTTAAATCTTCCATATAATCACTTCTGTAGAAGTTGATGAGATGAGGAGGAAGTAGAGAGTGTTGAGCACTTCTTCTGTCGGTATCCACCTTTTTTTTCTTTTATTTCGTTTATTAATATGCAAAATTAGAAAATTTAACAAGAAAACCTACAATAAACAATAGTTAATATTTACAAATGTTTACAAATACACACAGTCCCTTTTCAGAGCTCTCAAGTAAAATTGTGATAAAATAATAACTTACATGGAATTGAAAGATGGTGTGAAGAAAATTTTATTGTAGTGAACCCTAAGAAATCAAAAGCTATATCTTTCAATGCTGCGGGATTCAATATGCCTCAAATATTTATGAGTGGTGAAGAAATCAAGTATGTGGAATATATCAAAACTCTTGGGATTATTATTGATGATAGGCTCACATTTAACCACCAACTGAATTATGTGTTTTCACGATTATCTTTTGGGCTGCGAAAACTTTATAATATAAATTGTTCATTGCCATTAAACATTCGCAAACTTGTTGCACACGCTACGCTTATGCCAGTTTTACTCTAAGGCTTAGAGATATATAGTGGAACCACTGAGACCAATATTGGAAAACTAAAATTATATTTCAATAGGATAATTAGATATGTTTACAAGCTTAAGGCAAGAGATCACGTGTCTGTTTATGTGAAAGATTTCCTAGGATGTTCCTTTGATGATTTCTTAAAACTCAGATTGATGATGATATTTTATAAAGTTTTCAAATATGGTTCACCAAATTATATTTTATCCAGATTTGACTTTGGAAACTCTTCCAGATCTCATACGTTAATATGTCCCAGATTTTCCTCTCAGGTTATGCAGAGATCTTTTGTGGTCAGAGTTTGTCGAATTTGGAATTCAATTTTACCTTATACTGACAGACACTTTTCTCATTCGCTTTCTGAATTTAGAAATGCAATTTTGTCATGCCTCTAAATTTTTGGTTTCTTTTTCTCATTGGTAATGGTGGTGTACTTATTGCGTTGTGTGAGTTTTTTTTTCTTGTAGAAGAATATGAATCTGTTCAAATACATGATGATATACAGGAGTTATGGTTTTCTTTTTTTTTTTCTATTTTTTTTTTCCATGAGTTACTTTAGTAAAATTGCTATTTTAAAGTATAGATGTAAATATAATAGCAAGCTTAAAGTTTGATATGCATAATTATAAGTGTCAATAATATAAACTATGTAATCAATTTCGCCTTTTTGTTGGCTTAAAGATTATGAATAAAGTGAATTGAATTGAAAATGTCGCGTAGGCGAAAAATGTATGTATGTATGTATGTATGTATGTATGTATGTATGTATGTATGTATGTATGTATGTATGTACGTATATATGTATGTACGTATATATGTATGTATGTATGTATGCTAACCACTTGTTTGAAAATTAAAAAGTTACACAACTTTTTTTTAAACGCAATTTATTTGAAAATAATAAATTATTGTAATTTTTATTCAGCCTTTCGTTGATAACTTGAGGTTATTTTATTTTTTATTTTTTTTCTTGGACCAGTACTCAGGGGATGACCCCTACATATGCAGTGCATTGTACCGTAACTAGGAAAATAGGTTGTGGGGAGGGGCAAAGAGGGAGTAGTGTTTGTGAACATTTGACTTGAACCTTCCAACGTTATAACAGACAGGAAACACGTCTGCAGGCAACTTATTCCACAGACGAAGCGTACGGCTGAAAAACGAATTCTCTCTGTAATGCGTAGTACGATTCCCCGGGCAATCGACCACAAATGGATGAGCTCTGGACTTATGTTTTTGCGATTATTTAATTTTAATGATTCAAAATATGTTTTTAGTTTGCATGAAAATTATTAAATTTATTTTGCTTGGTAATGATATTCGAACAAAATTAACAACAAAAATCAAACAAAACAACTGGCCTTAAGTTAATTATATTAATAACTAAAAAATGATGTTAAACTTGTGTTACATAAAATCGTTTCAAAAATAAAAGATGAATTAAATTATTTGCTAGTAGTAGAAGGAACCATTTTTTAATAGCGCTGTCATTTAAAATCCAACATCAACGATTAAAATAACTCTGTGAGCCATCTAAGGATGTTAAGTTTTATGCAATTTCCTCATACACCAACTAACAACCTTAGCTGCAATTGTTGATACCACTGATGGAGACAATTTTGCTAAGCTTTCAAAAAGCAAAGAGGTTGAATCACGAGGTTTTCAAATTACACTTCCCTCACGACTATGGACAAGACAACGGAATATTGCAACGATGGTACAAGGACCGAAACGCTGACTGCAGGAGGTGTCTTGGGGCAACCTAAGAACTATCTATCTTGCAGTGAGGTGTCCATGGACTTTGAGCCGAACACCTCGAAGGCTGCACTGGCCCGGGTCTTCACGGCACACACCCTGCCAATGCTAATTCTTTTACGGAATCAGCACATTCTTTCATGACGTCCTTGAAAATGGAGATGGTTTCTGAATTCCCATATTTCTTTGTATTTCTTTTTGGTCGAGTTTCATTCAGGTCACTGGTACTTTCGTGCGTGTAGGTTAGACGACAAGCAATCAAAAAGGTACTCTATGCCGAATTCTTCAGAACATCCAATTGTGCTTTTGAAACAAAAATACATATGCATGTGCAACCATATGTTTGTATTTCCATACATACATATTTTAAAATTAATAATTCTAATTTTAATTAATTCTTGATGTCATCAAGAAATCGCAGCGAATCCATAATTTCCATTTCTTTGGTGGATTTGGTGCTCCACTACCGGAAGGCAGCTGAGATTATCGCCGTTTGTAGGTATCTTTCAGGCGTCACCTTAATGTTGAAGTAAAGATTAACAACATTACAAATATAATTTAAAAAAATAATTGCATACAACATTTTCTTACCTGTTACATTTACCACATCGCCAACTTTTTCTTCTGAACATTATAAAAAATCTTTTGAAGCTGGATTATACAGACATTGATGCTGCTTTACTTTTCCAATTATCAATTCATTTAATTTTATATTTTTTTTTAGCAAATTGCAATTTATTACTTTCAAAACAAATTTTGTTATTTTATATAAAGTTTTCCTTTTAATTAAACAGCTGATAGGGTGCCCATATGAAAAGATATTGATGAGGAGACTATTTAAATACTAAGTGGGTCGTATTAAAATTAAACCTATGTAAACCATTAGAAATGCAGCACAAAAAAACTTTCGCTGAGTATGACGAATTTCGCCCCAACATCACGATCGTGTGTATTTTCATATACACCAATGAGTTTTATTTTTGGCGACGAATATTCGCGGCCAGAAATTCGTCGTTCGGTGCAGTTGCGTTCCTAACATAATAGAAAACACAACTACAAGTGGTTTAAGAGAGAGTAAGCAATTTAGAATTGGAAAATATCTAAAATAGAATTAATAATGTAGAGACAATTAACAAAACAAAATAATCCTTCCGTGGCTAGCAGTGTACGAATTTGTGGTATCCCCGTACTATAAAGATGAGAGTTTGTCTGACATTTTTAACAATATTTGCGGTAATTTAAATGTAACAGTGACTAAAGTAGATAGAGCTTACAAACTTACGAAAATTATAAAGACATAACAACATATAAAGATGACAACATAATCGTGAAACTGCATTCGCCATGTGAAATAATTTTCCTGTTGAAGACAATTGAAAAGTACAGACGATATAACAAAGCACCATTATGGCTTAGACATGCTGGTCTTGATAGCGACAGACCTATTTATATTAATGAAAATTTAACACCACAAAATTTTACAAAAAGCGCTGAAAAGAAAAACACTAAATCTTATTAAAACAACATATACTTTGCGCGGTATTGTGTATATAAAAATGCAATATACTGACAAACCAATCCATATAGAAACTTGTGAACAGCTCAAGCAATTTTTTGATTTTAATGAATACTTTACTTTTTTTGAAATATTTTCATTTATTATAATATTAAAACATATATTTTTTCCAAATGATATCACCGCTGTATTTGTTTATATGAACTTTGTATATTTATTGAACTTACTTATAACATTGCTATAATAAAAACATTAACTGTAGCTAAAACTAGCGTTGCTAAAATCTCAACATGACTCAAATAGAAAATAGTTACTGCCAGCATGTTAAAAATCCTTTATAAACAGAAACTGGAATTTAAAATTTGTCACATAAATGCACAGCCTTTTTAATAAAATTGATGTATTTCGTCACATATTTGAAAATTCTGGTGCATATATTATATGCATATCTGAAACTTGGTTTCGTGATTCAATTATAGATGCAATGGTTTCAATGAATGGATATAAAATGTATAGAAATGACAGAGAGGATGGATATGGCGGCGTGGCCATATACGTATAATCTGAACTAGCTTGCAAAATTAAAAGCATAAATAACAAAACATCCAGAGATAAGGTTCAAAAATTATTTCTAGAGACTTGTTCCGAGCGTAGATCGGTTGTGTGTACACACCAAAGAATCGTATTGACTTATCCTATTTTTATTTTAATTTTTATTTATTCCAATGTTTTGATCTATGATCAACTATCAGCATAATGTTCTTCCAAACATTATCCAATTTTTTGACATATAACATACCAATTCAACACAATAAGTTACCGTAACTTCAAACGAGCCAATCAAAATGTATTAGAAGAAGAAATATGAAAGATAGATTGCAGCCAGATATATATTTTTTCTCAACAGCAGACGAGTAATTAGCGTTTTTGAACTACCATATCTTGGCCTTGTATGATATTGTTATACCATTACAAACAAAGGTAATCCGTGGTTCACATCGCGCATTAAGCGTTTAATTGAACAACGTGATATTGCGTACTCGCGCTGGAAGAAATACAAAACAAATGTATTATATGAGAGCAGGCCAAGTCATCGTTTTATGTATCCAAATTTGAAATTGGAATTGTTCAGAAGAAGTACGTAAATAATGGTCTGATCGCAGACCCAAATACAATTAACATGAATTTTATTGAAATTCCAAAAGTTGCAACATGACAAGTCAAAAAGCAAACTTTTCAGCTTTGATTACGTTGACGATTTCGATGTTTTGAGAAGCTGCCTTGCCATTATCGGCTACAAGATTTGATGAAATTTATTCAGCGTTGCTAAAATTGCTTCTTCCGTATATATCGCCGTTTCTAACACATATATTTAATTCCGTTATCACAAATAGCACTTATCCAAAAATATGGAAACTTGCAAAAGTCAGACCTATACCGAAATCATCTTCAGATTATCGTCCAATTACTATACTGCTTTATTTATCAAAGGCTTTTGAAAAACCTCTATACAAAAAAAATAACAGCATATCTAGATGATAGTAAACTACTAACATGCAAACAATCTGGTTATCGCGCCGGACACAACCATGTGACAGTTCTCGTACACGTAGCAGAGGACATTAGAAAAGAGTTAGATGATGGTTTCATGGTTTTGTTGGTCACACTAGACCATTTCAAAGCCTTTGACCACACTATTTTGATGTAAAAATTATGAATTTCTCGTCTACATCTATCAAATTAAAAAGAACTCTTCCGCTAAGTCAACTTCCCTTCCCGGCATTAGAGGCGTCCCACAGAGTTCTATTTTGGACCCTTTACTTTTCTCAATATATACCAATTATTTGCCGAATCAGCTGATAAATTGCAATATTCGATTGTACGCCGGCGATTTTCAAATGTATACAAGCAGCAGAATTTTAAAACTTTTTCGATCTGTTGAACTGTGTAGTATGTATGTGTGTGTGCATATGTATATGTGTGTTTTTTTTTTTTTTTTTTTTTTTTTTTTTTTTTTTTTTTTTTTTTTTTTTTTTTTTTTTTTTTTTTTTTTTTTTTTTTTTTTTTATTCGCGGGGTGAAAAACCATCGAAAGGCACTGGCAGTGATGGTGGTTGCCAGTAGTGCGAGACTTTAACTCGCTAAAAAACACCCCTTCGCCCTGACCCAGATGCTCCCCGAGGGACTGCCGCAAGGCTTTACGTCTCGGGGTGGGAAAGGTGATACACCCTACATCTAAACTAAACTACATTGATTCTGCTGCGAATCTGTTCTAACCTACGAAGTTCCAACAGAACCAATTTTACAAAACTACAGACGTACGTCCAGTTGCACAAAGATTCCAACATGATTGGAACGATACTGCTCGGACTGATGCTACGTCCTAGGACTGTTTCTAAATATTCCCTATCACTATTAAACCGTGGACAGATGAAGAACACATGCTCAGCATCTTCCAAGACATTACCATCACAACTCGGACAGAACGGAGTACTGTCATGTCCAAAACGGTACAAGTACGACCTAAAACAACCATGCCCAGTTAGAAACTGTGTTATATAGTAGTTCAAATCGCCATGCTTTCTTGATAGCCATGCTCTGATGTCTGGTATCAGTAAGTAGGTCCATCTTCCCTTGTCAGCTGTCGCCCATCTTTCTTGCCATTTTGGCAGACACGATTCTCTCAACCCAACCGAGATGTCCGAAGCGGCCTCTAGCTCGATCGGTATCATGCCGGCAATGACAAAAGCGGCCAGGTCCGATACAGTTCGGAATGCGCTACATACACGCAAGGCGATCAGCCTATACACAGGAGATATCAGGTTCACATAAGTAGGATATCTAAGTGAGCCTGACCATATTGGCGATGCATATAAGATAATGCTTCTTACTACACTAGAGAGTAATTTCCTCTGCAGATATTTTGGACCTCTTGTATTCGGCATGATCCGGCATAGCGCTGTGCATGTTTTTGATGCTTTACTGCCTATGTACTTCAAGTGCTCTTGAAAAGACAGACGAGTGTCAATCATGACCCCAAGGTATTTTAAACATTCCTTAGATTCTATGCTACACGTGCCAATATTTAGCCTGACAGTTTCCCTAACTTTCCTACTACTAATCAGAACCGCTTCCGTTTTATGGTCAGCTAGAGTTAGGCCCATTGATCTTAGCCAAGATCTTACGATCTGAATACTGGCGTTTGCAATGGTTTCCACCTCTAGTAACTCTTTCCCTTCACACACTAACGCTATATCGTCTGCGAATCCAACTATCTTCACCTTTTCCGGTAGATCCAATCTTAATACTCCGTCGTACATGACGTTCCACAATAGTGGGCCAAGAACTGAACCTTGAGGCACCCCACCAATGATCTTGCGCCTCTTAGTACCTTTATCGGTATCATAAACTAGCTCTCTATCCCGGAAATAGTCCCGTACAATTGCTAGTAAATACCCTGGGATGTCTATACGGACCAAAGCATTAACTATATGCTCCCAGTTTGCCGTATTGAAGGCGTTTTTTACATCTAGGGTTATAACCACACAATACCCTTTTGTTCCATTCCTCCACCTCTTCCCTTGGATAGCTTGAGCAGCGGTTTCTACTACAACTTTGATAGCGTCCACCGCTGACTTTGCTTTCCTGAAGCCAAATTGGTTATCTGATAAACCTAGGTTAGCTTGTACGCAATCTTCCAATCTTCTGCAGATTATACTCTCCAGAAGTTTTCCACTTGTATCTATCATACAGAGCGGACGATAGGAGGAAGGGTCGTCTAGCGGCTTGTTATCCTTAGGTAACAACACCAATTTCTGCCTCTTCCAGATTGTTGGAAAAGTTCCCTGAATCAAGCATGCGCTTATTACTTTCAGGAAATAATCAGGATGGAGCTTAACAGCCTCCTTCAGTACCATATTTGGGATGCAATCTAAGCCTGGTGCCTTCTTGTCTTTGAATTTTGAGACAGCACCTTCTATCTCGACGACCGTAACCGGAGGAATGTCGAATAATTCAGCTGGATAGCTGTGTTGCCATGTCGGAGCTTCCTGTTGAGGAAAAAGATGGTCTACAATTCCGTTGAGGATATTCTCTTCTCTTGGCGGTGATGGGCCAAGACATTTAAGTTTCCTGGTTACTAGCTTATATGCTAAGCCCCAAGGATTACTATCTATTTCATCACAAGCATCCAGGAAACACCTACGCTTGCTCCTACGAATTGCAATCTTCAATGCCTTTCTTTTATCCCTATACAACTGGTGCTGCACGTTATTCTCTAACCGACCCCTCGTTCGTGTATACCGCCTTCGGGCGCTAATACACTCTGAACGCAAGCTAGCAATTTCATCATTCCACCAATACACTGGAGGCTTATTTGGCGATCTTTTTCGCCTTATCATAGCTACATTGCAGGCACTAGTGATATTGCGCACTAATTGCACTGCCATGTCTTCTGCTGAACCAGCCATTTCCATGTTCTCCATGCAGGCTGCGAAGCTATCCTTATCAAAGGTATTTACCTTCCATCCTGTCAAGATACGTGCTTGTACAATAGCACGGGGCTGTGCGTCTTGCACATCTATTATTATAGCGCTATGATCGCTATGTGTATAGATGTCAGATATTCTCCAGTTCACTTGGGTTGCGATACTGGCACTGACGAATGTAATGTCAATTACTGAGCCAGCATCACCCCTTCTGAAGGTGTGTTCAACTCCATTATTGATGAGTACAACACCCAGTACAGAAAAGGCTTCCAAGAGTATTCTTCCTCTTGCGTTTGCTGAGGGACAGCCCCATTCAACAGCCCACGCATTGAAATCACCTGCTATTATTACGGGGGTTCTTCCAACTGCATCCGTTACAATACTGTCAACTATTACCCGAAAGTCTTCTATAGAATACCTAGGGGGTATATAACAGCTGTAAATAGTGATGCCAGATATAACCGCTCGAGCATATCCGCATTGCGTTGTTATTCTATCGCGTATGGTTAGCGTGCTGGTGTTCCATATTGCCGATGTACCCGTGTTATCGGAAACCCAGTTTACAGATGCCATGGTCCGATATGGCTCACTTAGAATAGCGACATCTACACTTATATCTCGAACGCTTTGCTTAAGAAGCTCCTGGGCTGCCTGGCAATGGTTGAGATTTAACTGTAATATACGCATTTTGGTGACTTAGGTTCTACTCTACTCCCTAAGTTTCTGTAGAGCTCTTTTATAAAACGGGCAAACTGCACCTCCGGTGACATGGTCACTAACGGTGTCTGCTCCCTTCTTGCAGAGCAAGCAGGATGGTTTATTGGAACAGGTTCCAATTTTGTGGCCCGTTTTGCCACACCGTAGGCAATTCCCTGAAAGGTCTTGCCCCTTACAGTTCCCTGCTACGTGTCCATAATCCAGACATTTAAAGCATCTTTTTGGTGCTACCTTTTCGCGTATTCGGCAAACCACCCAGCCAATACGTATCTTTGCCATCTCTATAAGGCGGCGAGCTATCAGTGCACTCACGCCAATTGTGGCGGTCTGTGTCCCACCGTATGCTCTCCTTAGCGACTTAACTGCCGTAGGGTGCAAAGCTTTAAATTCGTCAGATATTTTGACGAGAGCTTCATAAATATCCTCCTTAGAGGTTACTTCGTCTATATCCCTAATCTCAAGCCTGACCTCATGAGAAAGTGATCTAACCTTAGCAGCATCACCTAGCACCTCTTCTATAGCCGTCCTAAATTCGCCCGTATTCTGGTGCGCGGGTCTATTCAGCTCAAACAACAGTTCACCCTTCCCTGTCTTCCTAATGCTCTTCACATTTTGACCCAGGTTGTTTAGCTTAGGGTCCCTCTTCACCTGTCTGAGAATATCCGCATAGGAAGTATCTCCACAGGTTTTAATCACTATAGCATCTGGTTTAACGGACGCTTTCTTTGTTTTAGCCCTTGGGCCAACCTTAACCCAACCAGGATCTTTAGCACTTAGATCCGGTTTGCCAGCCAAGTTTAAGTTTATAGCCTTGGGTATAGTGTGTCCACCTACCCTGACTACTTTATTAGGGGTTGTTCCCCTATTCTTTTTAGCTCTGTTACCTTTTGGGCTTAAGTCCTCCCTTCTACGCTTTGGAGTTCCGCCCATCACAGGATTGAGCCTTGGTGGTTCGTCTGTTTGAGTATGCGTACTAGTATGTGCTTTCTTTGTACTACTAGCACTTCCACTACTCAATTCATCTGAGACCTGCATGTACAATGCCTGTATCTCACGTGACATTGTCACTATTTCCTTATGCACGTTTGAACGTGCCTTTAGGAAAGCTACGAGCTTTGAGATCTTCTCTCCTAGCCTCTGGACGTTATTTTGTCCATTTTCACTATTTTCAACGGTGCCTGGCACCGGAACGGTCCTACTCACCGCTGTAGGAGGTGATCTGGTTATCACCGATTTCTTAGCAAAAGGGTTTACAATTTCACCCATGCTCAACTCATTTATACTCTCATTATTATTATTATTTTTATTCATTTTTTTAATTGGGTCCCCGCTTAAAGCTGTAGTCTCCGTTTGCCGCACACTCAATAAAAAGTTTTTTCTTTGTCCAAAACATTCCCGCATTTTCCGGGTTAAGTTAATTTTATTAAAATTTAGTTCACTTTTTGTTGAGTGAATGTGCAGTTACCCTTGTAGTGACCCCGAGGGTGGCTATGCAAGCAGTGAGTTCCTCGCGAGGGTTGACACAAGGCCTTATGAGACTTGTGTACAGAGCCAGGTCGGGAGCTGATTAGGAGTCATCTCAACTAACCCTGCACAGCCAAAAACTATTGGCTACAAACTTTGATCATACTTTAAGCCCCTGCCAGGGTTTTACCGGGACGGAGGTAGCTTCCGCATTAGCCCGTGAGCCATTTCAGCACGATGTCACTCGTGCTTAATCAGGTCACGGAATACGTCAGCTCCCAGCCCATAATCGTCTGCGTCAGGTCGTCATCCAATCCATTATCGCTGTCACACAGTTAGTTCATTCTCAACTTTTGTTGAGAACTATTCAGTAGCGCCACGAGAAGGCCGTGTGAAAACTTGGTTTGAGCAAGGACAAGGATCGCCAACTGGCTACACCCGATGGGAAGCCAGCGCTTTACCTTGAACGCTCGCACCCATATATATGTGTGTGTGCGTGTGTATATGTATGTACGTATGCATGTATGTGAATGTATGTATGTATGTATGTATGTATGTATGTATGTATGTATGCATGTGTGTATTTACTACATATATATCTACTTATTTACTACATATGTATCTACTTATTTACTACATATGTACGTATGTATGTAGTTACTCCATATGTACGCATTTATTTACTACATATGAATATTTTTCTGTGCATATGTATGTATATGTCGTTTCTGCTGCATAGGGAGGAATATTTTTCGAAAATTATTTCGTTTATACTAAGCAGCACAAAAAAACCCAGCTATTTACAAAATGCGTATAACAACGCAAATGCATTTTTTTTAAATATTCATAGATATAATGGCCTTTAACATTTTATAATGTAATAACTACTGTAATTGGTGAATTAATAAATAAATATTGTAAATTTTTCGTGATTTTTACCATAAAGCAGTGCTTCTGGACATGTGCATACAATTGTCCATGCACGTATTTATACATATGTATATGTACACATATATATGCATAAAGCCATACATTTGAATGTATACATATACATACATATGTTTCAGTAGATATTTGGGTTTATTCAGTAGACTAAATGCAATTTTTCATTTTACAAATTAAATAAATAACATTTTTGTGGATACCACTCTCCCTAAACTGTGGTATGTGGTTCATTTCCTTGAATATTTTGAATTTGTATAAATGTATGTACGAGTACGTCCTTCTAAATAGCTGTTTACTCTTACCTTAAACGAAATATTTTTGATGTTTTTGTTGGTATAGAATGTATCAAAACGCCGGCAATGATGTTATTATTTAAAACGATTGAAAGAACATATTTTTTACATAGATTTTCTTTAATATTTTTCAAGCCACACAACTTTTTTTTATAGTTAATTTCATATTTCACTTACATACAATATCAAATGTATTTTCATTTATTGAGATGGAGGTTGAATAACTGCACATTGTTTATTACAATTACACATAGTAACCAGGCTGAGTTTTGTATATATAGAAAATATAGAATATTTATTTTTCTGTAAGTTATAACGCCAAATAAATTTTATAATTTCCTGTTGAATTTTGTATATACGCTTATTAATAACAATGAACATTGCTTTCAACATTTAATGAAATTAGAACTCATACAGTTCTCTCTATTGCTCTTTCTACATTATAAGCCATAACACAATATATCGCTGCATCCCTGTAACAGGCTATCTCTGTTCTTCAATTTTCTCCAAAATCTTCGCAAACATATGTATATTATAAAATGCAATATATTAAAGGAATTGAATGAAATTTATATTTTTACTAAGTAAAATATATTTTTTTAATTGTTTCACACACACACATTAAACTAATGTCATAAACATTGCCTTTTATAAACAACATCCGTACAAAATACTCTTGCTTAAATAAGATATTCTGCAATATACGACTCTAGATAACTACGCCTATATAAGGTAGCCGTTTCTACACAGATATTACAATGAAATTATATGGTGCTGCCAGTTTCCAAACAAAATTCCCGACTTTTACACGCAGAATATGTAGGACAAGCGGATACAATTATATTATGCAAATGTATATGTAATTATCAAAAAATTGAATTTTTTATGTAGTTAATATGAACACTATATTTACAGCGCTTTGATCATTACTACACAAGCCTTTTTTTTTAGAGATATTTTTATGAGAGAGAAATCAAATGAGATTTGTTACATCTGTCAAAAATCAAATCAAACGTACAGCACAATATGTACCAAGGCGAATTAATTATTAGGTGGATGCATCGGCGAATTCTGGCGAATTCGATTAATATGGCGGCACTTTCTCTGTCAAGTTTTGTTTGCCTTTTTCGACGCTACTTAAATTTTTGTACATGTTCGCTATCAACTACTTTTGACAGCTTAAGTGTGAATTCGCCTTTTTACACAAACAAAATACTTGTTGTTTTTTATTGTTGTAGCGAAGCGGCTACCTTGTTTTTTGTATCATGATATGTACCTTTCACACCATCACAGAAACAAATTACACCCAATTTTTACGTTGATTTCTTCCAAAATTTCCAACAATCAGTTTTCACGATGGGTTTTTCAAACGCCTATATTTCATATATATATATATATATATATATATATATATATATATATATATATATATATATATATATATATATATATATATATATATATATATATATATATATATATATATATATATATATATATATATATATATATATATATATATATATATTTATTTATTTATTTATTTATTTATTTATTTATTTATTTATTGAGTAGTATATATAATACTTTAAATTTGTCAATTAATAAATTAAAATTTTCTATAGATTTAAATATTTATAAATTTAGCTCTGTATAATACTATATCTAATGTAACTGACAACATTTTTCCTAAATGTATACATATTCTTTTCATTTTTAATATTGATAGGCATATTGTTGTAAAAATTTAAACCTTTATAAAATAATGATCTCTGCATGGCACTGCTATTAACTTGCTGAGTTCTAAAGTCTGTTGCATTTCTTAGGTTGTATGGCTGCACATCACCAATATGTTTGAGTTGTTCTGATAGATATTCCAGCGATTCTCCAATTTTCATCTTTTGTATGAACATGATTGCATTTAACTGTAATCGTTGCTTTACGTTGAGCCATCTCAAATTGTCCAGCATATAACAATAGAGAAGATTCATATTCAAAATGAGGTTTCATGATATTATATATATATATTCACTGATGTTAAAACAGATACTTTATTTCTTATGCGTTTAAAGTATCCAATTTTCTTGCCGAGTTTTTTGCATACGTATTCCACATGGTTTTTCAATTTTTAGTCCTTGTCTATTATAAACCCCGAATATTTAATTTTATCAACTTTTTCTATAATAATATTATTCAAAGTAAATGATCTGTTAGTGTTCATATTTATTTCCATTAGTTTGGTTTTGTTTTCGTTTAGCTTAAGTTTATTCATTTTTAACCACGTATTACGACGTATTCCTTTATTTTTTTAATGTGCCAGTGCTTTTGAAAGTATAATATTATTCCTCCAGTTCTCGATGAGTTTGGTAGTGAAAAATAGTTATTGTAATTTGCGATTTCAATTTCACCTTCATTAATTTTATCAGTTTGATGAGTTTCGGTGAGAGCCATAAAATCTGGTTTGATAATTTCTAGTTGGCTGAAGTTATTTATTAGTCCCTGAATATTAGTATAGATTCCTTGAATACATCTTTGTTGCTAAACTCTTAAACCTAATCTATTTTTTTTAATATTAAGTTTATTTCGATAAACAGGACATTCACGATTATTCGTGGTGTAATTAATGTCTAACTCCAAATTAAGTCTTCTAGTTTCTTTGATACAATTTATGCACTTCATCGATACTTCATTATTACATTGTACACTTTTGTGTTTTCCATGGCACTTATAGCAAACATCATAATTTCTGCGCTCTGCTGATTTATGGTTCTATCCCAAACATTTATAAAGCTGCATCACTATTGTTCCGTCATAAACTCTGCATCTATCCCATCCTACGTTCAGTTTTTGCCATGTTATTACTTTTTTATATGACTCATTATCTATTTTTAATTTTGCATTATATGTTGTTTTATTATTTCTTTTAGTTTCAAACAATTTTATAACTTCTACTTCGCTGTTTTCCAACATTTTATTCTGTTTTTTTTTTTTTTAATTTTTCAAATAATTCTTTTTCCTGGAATTTGAAATTTATATCAGTTATCAGTATTTGCATATTAACTTCTTTTGGAACTTTTACCTCATATTTATCACTAATTTCGTTTTCAATAGCTTCTTCAATTATTTCCATTTTTCAATATTTTTGCTTTGTATGACCACGATACCATTTCTTCTATTTTGCACATTAGCTATTTTAAAATTAACTGGATCTATTTTCTCATTTAATTCCGATTTAGTTTTTAATGGATCCAAGTCGGATCGGGACTCGGTGGGGGTATCTTTATCCCCTTGCATGAGAGGAGGACGAGTTTCAGACTGCAAAATGAGTGTAGTGTAGCGCAGGCCGAAATTGCTGCCATTGTGAAGGCAGCTAACTAGTTAAGGTACTACAGGATATACGGGAATTATATCCGAATTTGTACTGATAGTAATGCTGCGTTATGTGCACTAGCTAGAGTCTATACGACATCCAGGTTTGTTCGTTAATGCCGGATATCTCTGAATGAGATAGCGAGACATTCGAACCTGGAGCTTATCTGCGTACGAGAGCACAGTGAAGTACCCGGAAATGTAGTAGCGGATGAACTGGCAAAGGCCGGTATCCAGCTACAACAAAGAGATATTGATGGGATCGTTGGAATCCCGCTTGCGAGCTGTAAGAAACAAGTATAGCGTCAACTTTTTCAGACCGCTCAAGATAGATGGTCTAGTGAGGATACCTGTCGAATATCAAGGCTGACATGGCCCAGATATGATAACAAGAGGACTATCATCCTTAGGTACTTGCCCCGACGGAGGTTGCGTTCTGCTGTGGCGGTGCTGGCGGGACATTGCCACATAAGGACGCAGGCGAGGAGGTTAAATCTTCCATTTAATGACTTCTGTAGAAGTTGCAGAGACAACGAGCAAGAATAGAGCGTTGAGCACTTCCTCTGTCAGTATCCAGCTCTTTCTTATATAAGGGCATTGTACCTAGGCAGACCGATGCTGCATGATTTGACGGAGCTATCTGAATGCGATGTAAGTGGATTGGACTCCTTTATCCGATCCTCGGGTTGGTTCTAAACCAGTGATATGCAGATCTACTGAGATACATATCAGATCCAGGCAACACAACGGGACCTGACTTGACCCAAGTGGGCTGGCTTTACAATATCTGGCACCCTGTCAAGCCTAACCTAACCTAAACATAAACCTTAATAATTGTTTGTAATTATAATCACAGATTATATTAGTTTTTCACTTTTAAATTCACACAAATTTCTTTAAATTGCACGAAATCATAAAAAAAAAATCTTCAGATTAAAATGACGCGAAAACGTTTGTAAACAAAAGAAAACAAATTTGACAATCTCATTCGAAAAAACGAGAGAAGCCAAAAAAATTCACCTGAGCTGTCAAGTTCACCTAATAATGAATTCGCCTTGGCCTTGGTTTCATCTCTGTACCACTTTGTGTTCTAAAATGAATGCAAACTTTATAGCACTATCAAGTATTACAACTGGAGCTCTAAATATTGCTAAGTGAAGACATCATATTACTAGTTTAAATATAAACCTCCACGAACACTACTCCCTCTTTCCTACCTCATCATAACCTATTTTCCTAGTTCCAGTACAATGCACTGCATATGTAGGGGTCATCCCCTGAGTCCTGGTCCAAGATAAAAAAAAAATATATATATACATATATAATTCACTATCCTACATCATCGTGCAATCTCCTAATAGTGCATTTACACCAACTCAAAATCTAGTAGATTTGAATTGAAATCTGCAACGAAATATCTATATCGTTTACATCATCGTTTTTTTGACACCTAGCAAGATTTCATTTGCTCAAAAATAATTTATGTATGGCAGTTTGTAAAATCAATTTTATCAGAGACTGAATACTCCACATTAAAGTGTAAATTTTTGTTTCAGCGTAGTATTCTTAAGTACTTTTTGAACAAAATCACAGTTGCATCGCTTGGTACTAGGTAGATTTAAGGAGATTTCGTCGAATTCTACTCTTAAAGCAGATTTCATTTTGTATGGAAAATCTTCTAAAAATCTACTAGATTTGGCTTGAAATCTCGAATTAGCAGATTTCGCTTTGGTGTAAATAGGCTATAAATATAATATGTTTGCTGAAAAAGTATAGTTATCTGTACTAAATACGTAATATGTGACTGATTTTTTGACAAGTCATATGATTTGAAAATTTGTCATAAAACGATGGTTTCTATGCGATCAAAGTAGTATTTATTGTAAAATATATTGAAAATTATTAATTTATTGAATTTTTGTTGAACTTTATAATTTTTAAAGTAGATTTTTGGTTTTTGTACATTTGTACATCGGGTTTTAGTTCAAGTTTTTCCGTTCTTAAGAAGGATTTTTTACAATATAAATTCGCTGTGATCAATAATTTTTGATTGAAGAGGACAAGGAAAATAATTATCGAACCTTTAGCTGGGGAGCAACTAGCTGTTTCGTAGTCGCTACACTACTTATGAACACCCATTCGGATTTGAACTCGGGTCTTGACGTATCATGAACTGCTATCTTAAGCACCTAGCCATCCAGCCAATGAATTGTTCTTTGTCTATATTCAGATCGTATGCATTTGTGTTAATTGCCCGCATTGTTTGTATACCGTTTGCTGCCTCTAAAAAGGCGGTAATTATTTTTTAGCTATTAACATTGTATTTTTACGTACATACATACTCATAAAAAATTAAAATGTATTTGCAATGGATTTTACTAAATATTTGTATGGAGGTTTTGAGTTAAAACACATTTCAATTTCATTTAAATTTTTATGAATATGCCCATAATAATTCTCCGTACCCGGAGATGTAAATATTATTTTTTATTGAATCTAATTATAATTTTAAATTATCAACTTAATAATAATAGCTTTTAATATTTTACCATGTTTATAAATAATTAAATTAATAATTTTTAAGTTACTTTACTTCATTGCATTTCTTGCAACTTACTCTTAGTATAGTGAAAAGATTTGAATTGCTTTGTAATGTAGTTTTATAGGCCAAAGGCTGTATGTATTACAATAATGAATAAATAAATCAATAAAATCATTCTTCTATAATGTGACATAACAGTACAGTACAACACCAATTGAAATGATTTTGTAAAGTTGGTCAGAATTATAACATATTATTGTAAATCATATTATTGTAAAACATATGATTGTAAATTACATTGTACAATTGTGATGGATAGTTAATCAATCAGTCATCAATTTTTATTGTAGCAAAACTTGCTCAGTGTAAACATAGGGGATGTAATACAGTACTGTGCATAGTTCAGCGGTTTTTAACATATATTCTTTAGTTAAATATTTCTTTAAAAATATGGATAACACCGATTTGCTTTCGTTCTTTCCGAAGAGCTATACAAGGCACACCTCGTTGCATGAATTTTCGCTAAACAATAAAAAAAGTAATAGTACTTTGTATCTAAAACTATTAAATTTTGAAACACTTGTCGTATTAAAAGCAGCTCTGCAATATTCATACCAAGCGTTAACAAAATTATAACAAAAATATTTAGAAGTGAAGTAATCTTTATCCGTAAAGATTTTGGATTGTGTACGTCGTTTGCGTAAGTCAAAATTTGTGAATATAACCTACGGCAGCAGTTCGGTGAAATATATTGTAATCGTAATATGAGAAGTGTGTGTCAAGTGCTTGGAAATTGTATTGTTTTGATAAGCATTCAGACGATTTCTGGAAGAAAAGTATATTCATGCTTATATATTCCTTTGTGAAAATACGTGTGTAAAATACTTTATTGAAGATTAATTATAGAAAATTAATTTATTTAGTTCCTAATATGGCAACTTTGTTTAACCATGGGGAGCCATATAACTAATTTATAATTTTCGGCCTTGCGATTTTACGAGAGAAAAATCAAGTTAGTTCGTGGCGTTTGGAGACATTTTCCTGATTTAATCGTATGCAAAAAAAAACTTCAAATTTGTTTTTTTCTTTATGGAGTCGTTTCTTCCAAACGTGAGCCAATTTACATACATGAGTAGCAACCAAAAATAACAAAATATAAATTTATAGAAATGATTAATTCAGTTAATATAATTAAGATAGGATTTATTATAATAACGTATGTTATACTGATGGCGATTTTATTACAATTAAAGTTAATATAATTATTTATTTAGTGCTTGCAATACAAAACCCCATGTAAACAATAGTGCAATGCTAGACTGCACAATTATATATTATTCAAATATACATTGAATATATTTGATAAAAACACATAATAAAGTGACAGCAATTCGAAATACTTGGCAATAAAATTGATAAGTTAAAAACTTTCTGTTTTTAAAAATTCTAAAAATCCATTGATGTTTGCATTAAAAAGACTAAGCTTGATATCCATATCAAAATTCAGCAGATATGAGAAAACCGGGTGATCGCAAGACCGCTACCGATATAAATTTGTTGTGTCAAAACCCCCTTAGATACTGTATATACTGTATATAGTATATATATATAGTGTATATATATATATATATATATATATATATATATATATATATATATATATATATATATATATATATATATATATATATATATATATATATATATATATATATATATATATATATATATATATATATATATATATATATATATATATATATATATATATATATATATATATATATATATATATACAGGGATAGGCTTGCCAGCTTTCAACAAATAGCAACAATGCCGCGAGCACAGTTTTCGGGCTCAAGTTTAAGCATTAAATTATGAACATCTGTACGCACGATCACGAAAGCATTTGTTTAGCGTCAACGCCATCTATGGGCAGTAATATGCCAAGCTCTAGAAGTTCTTGCGATTCTTTAAGGAAGGGAACCCGATTGCAAACTCATTCAGTTCGTTCGGCACGCATTTGATAGAAAAATATTCGCTTTTTTTAGTACGTTCGGTAACATATTTGCAGCTGTACAAGAAAAATAATGAGTTTTCGTAATCAGTACAGCCTTTTAAATACGGATTATCGGTCAACCATTGATGAAGCCTTTGAACTTTATCATGATCGTTACTGACATAATAGTAGGATGATACTTTATTTAAGAGATTAATTTGTTTGCAATGCGATTAACTCTCATTTTTTCCGTTAAAAACACTCCCGTTTTATTGCGGAATATATTTTTTATTACTACCCGTCCACACGGGCAATCTGAATGGCAATTATTGCCGTGGCAACTGCCAAAATCGATTGCCGACACAAGATATTTGCGTGTGGACCGCACGAATATGTGTTCAAACACATGTTCAGCAATTATTGCTAGAAGATATTGCTGAGCAATCATCTTTGAACATAAGCTGTCAAAATTCACTTATCATCACTGATGTTTATGAACATACATACAAACATACGCTTCAATATATAAACAAATGTACAAATGATTATAAAAAGTGATTTTATTAACAGAAAAATGTAATAATTTACATTTTTGAGTTCATAAAAAAAAGAAATGGAGATTGGTTCGGAGATTGATGCATTTAAAGCACTCATTTTTAAAAGAATAAAAAAATAAAACAATTACAATTAACTAAAACATCGCAATCTTCTTTACCAAAATATCTTAAATTATGTTTTAAGATATTTCCATGTTCGCCAACTAAAAGTACAGCGTTGAACATTAGCAATTTGATGACGTAATTCTGCCGGCGTTATTGCTAGTATTAAGACACAACAGATTGCCTGTGTGGTCGAGCTGTTAGAATTAAAAGAATTGGAAAAAATTGAGAACAATTAAGCCAGTCGATGAATGAATGAAGAGAACCTTTGCGAGCGAGTTGAATTAGGTTACTAAATAATTGCTGATTGTATAAAACAATTTCAATAAGTTAATGATATGGTTCAGCTTGTTTTGAAATTTAACACTTACGTAAAAACTCGGACAAAATAGGGTTTACAAACAATGTGCTCGAATATGCACGAACGAAACAAATTGTAAATGTGAAAGGAACTAGAAATCAGGAATATATTTCATTAAAATAATTAATAACTTTCCTTTTATGGGTAAGATACGAGTAAGGGAACATTTTTAATTCAGTGGGAAGCAGACTCCATGAATGGTGAATCCTTTTAAAAGGATTCTCAAAAAAGTATTTTTTTTTTCAATTTTATTTTTATTTATTTATTAGTAGTATGTTTAATACTTTTTCATTACATTTAATTTCATCAAATGACAATGTTTGAAAAAAAATGTTTTTTCTGCTTCACACTTGACACAATTATTTGTCATGGCGATTAAAAAGCAAAAAAAAAAAAAAAAAAAAAGTTTCCCCGATATCGATCTTTATATACCCGAGATTTAGCCTAAACCGATTTTTAATGAAAATGTCCCATTAGCGAAATTAACAGCTTTTTTTTTTTATTAAGTGCCCTGGAGACGATCAGCTCAGGTGTTTTGCAATTGTATTTACTTTATATATTATATATTTATTCGGAAAATTGAACATAATGTACATCGTATTGTTCGTTTTGTATACGGACTGGGGTTAAGGGCACATGCGTCTAATCATGTGGCATTTTTGTTTTTTATTTTTTTTCGTTTGAAAATTGTTTAAGGTTCCACTTATTAATCCACCTTTTTAGTATTAAGAATCAAATGCTAATCTGTCGTTCTCTAGATCGCTTGCTAGATCTGTTAGAAATCCGCAAATACTTCAGGTCGTTATTAAAGGTATTGCCCCTTGCGTAGATATTGATCATGTCAAAACCAGATTGGAAGACATAGGTTTTAAAATAAAAAACGTAGTAAACATCAGAAACTGTGAAAAGATCCCTCAACCCATGCTTAGGGTTGAACCGGAACCAGGGGATATTGTCCTAAAAAAGAATGAAGTGCATCCAATCTATATCCTCAAATTTCCTTTACATCGTAAGGTTACCGTTGAGGAGCCACATAAGCGTACAGGACCCGTTCAGTATCTATACTGCCAAGAATTTGGCCTATTGGCTTATTGTAAGTTGCCCGCTGTTTGTGTTCTGTGTGGCAACCTTTACGGCACATCTCAGTGAAATAAGCCAAAAGCCGATGTAAGTGCTAAAAAATGCAGTAACTGTGGAGGTAACCATACTGAAAGTTACAGAAAATGGACCCAGAAAATGGAGTTCTCCAGACCACAATAGCTTAATGGCATCTGCAAAAGCTAACTAAAACTAAAATAGTGGAACAAGTCATTTAGAAACAAAGTAAACAAAATAGAGGCTAATAAGGCGTCTTGAGGGACGCCAGACCGAACTGGCTTAAGTTCAGATGTAAGACAAGTAAAAGACACAACTTGTTTGCGATCACTCAAGTAGTATCAAATTAAACAGCAGGCAGATTTAGAAAACCCAAATTTAGTATATAACTTCATAATCAGTAAGGAATGATCAACTTGATCGAACGCTTTAAATAAATCAACCGACACCATCGTACTGATCTTACTCCCATTAAGATCATTAATGTCTGGCAATACTGTGTAATGAGTGCGTTTTTCATCTTGCGGAGAGAAGTTAAAACAAAAAATTATTCTAGATAAAAGCATAACGGCAACAATAAAACAACCTTTTATTTATCTGGTGCATATAATTGAGGTTAGGTTAGGTAGGCAGGCCGCTGGATTCTCCAAAAGTAGCTTAGATTCTCCAGCTCACTTGGGTCCTGAAATCGTTCCCTTTGTTCTAGCCAGAAAAGTGGAGGATTATAGGTGAAAAATAGAAGTTAGTGGGATATAGTGGGTGGAGAGGAGGGGGTAGGAAAGGTGGGAAAGCTCTTAATGTGGTGGACATGCTAATGCGAAAGGAATATACATAAACGCACGGGGTATCAATTCTTTGAGTACAAAACATTTTTCTTTCGCATCGCAATAGAGAGTAACCCCCCTGGGCAGTTTTAATAGCTCCCACGTTCTCTTAGAGCTAATATGCGGTCACAAGTGTCTTGATATAAGGTATATAGGCTCCGTAAGCCATTTTTCTTGGGCACGTTACAGCGTGTGGAATTTTATTCTTTTCCAACATGCTGAGAAGGGTTGTCCGCAAAAAGGGATCTATATCCCTATCCTCTAGGCTTGTCCTTTTTTGTCTAGGTCATGAGTGATGTTGTTGCCGTTGTTGGACTCATTTTAGGTTAGGTTAAAATAGAATTAGTGTGTATTCAAATCAGGGAGTTGATGGCAGCCTTACTGTCCGTTAGTATCATGATATCCTTATCGAATATCTTGTGAAACGTGAGGCAGCTGGCCGTTTTATAGCGGATATTTCAGCTTGAAGAGCACTACATCCATCAGATATTCTGAAGGATATCTTAGTGTTTAATTACTCTATGTAAAAACCACCCCAAACCTACCCCCCTTCTGGTCCCATCCGTGTAAACCTGGAAGGGTATAGCTTCTAAGAGAGATTTCTCGCTTTGGTAGCCGAAGCTCTTTGAGAGGAATGGTTTTGGGATGCAGTATGCAATTAAATTAAGGACCAGGTCCTTTTCAATCTCAAGTATATTGGCGCGCCCCCATGGTCTATGCTCCATACCTATTCGCGGCTATTAGTGATATCTGTCTGGCTTCTAAGTCACTCCAGCTCATAAATGCAAAAAATGGTTTAGTTTGTATTGTTCTCATCTCCCCTGTGGTCAGTATTGCCTTGGTTAGGCTTACCTTCTGAATTTACAGCCTGTTGGTTGCGGAGCCCAGTGATTTCCACCATACTGATACTCCATAGAAAATGATTGGTTTTATAACCATGTCAGAAAGACACACAACTTCTTTTGGTATTGAGCCTATTGCTTTTTTACATAGATAGATGGCTATTGCAGCCCTGGTTACTCTAGCCTGTATATTCTCTTTTCATGGTAGTGTGATGTCTAAAATGATGCCTAAGTATATTGCTTTATCTGATAGGATACCGCACTCATCCGCGTGTAGCAGAGGAGAGCTTCCGTTCTGCCTAAATTGTTGGTTTCCTGGAAAGCGGGTGTTCACTAATTCTTCGATTCTTCGCAATTTGTAGTCCAACATCCATCTGCCTTTTAAATAAGGCTTGGGATTGTCGGTTGTTTTGAAAGTATTCTCCCAAGGTTTACATGTATCGGAGGTACTATTCACAGTACTGCAGAATTCCCTGCAGTATCTTCGTTGCGAATTTCTGATGAGGTTCTTGTTGTTCGCTGAAGCTTTGTTCTTTTAGCTTCGTTGAAAAATCTACGACATTTTTGTCTTGTTTCCGACAGTTGGACAACATATGCTGTTTTCCCTTTTTACAGATAGTGCACAAGATCACCATATATCGTTCTTTGAAGCGTCATTGAGTTTCCCCACTGATATTTCCATGTCCATCACATTGGTTATGGTCGGGCTAGGTATCTACTCAGGATTTCTCCTTGTTTTCCCCAGTCCGTTCTTCGCCTATTACGATAGAATATAATTCTATGCTGTTTGCATAATTTGAAATACAAATAGCAGTGATCAGAAAAGGAGCAGTCATCTGACACCCTCCATTCCTGTATTTGGTTTGCGATATCCGAACTGGCAAGCGTAATATCCAACACCTCATGCCTGTTCGAAGTCCCGAAGGTGGGTTTGTTTCCCTTGTTGAGAATTACTAGATCATTTTCTAATATAAATCCTACTATACTCCCACCTTTTTTTTATGTCTGAGCTTTCCCAGATCTGGCGGTGAGCATTTATATCCGCGTTAATAATGAACGGTATGCCTTTTGTTTTCACGGCTTTTGTCTTCTCCCCACCGTCCGTCCTACCGTGCAAGACGATATGAACGGCTAGCCGATGCTGCTTTGCTATGATGTAGGTTAACCTGTGTAACCTTCATCTTTACTCGATATCGAAGTCGATATAATAATTTTTGATACACATAACCTTAAAATCAGCAGGTAGCAGGTAGCAGCTATGTGTCGGAATATTGTTCAAGAATTTTAAACTCTGTTGTTGTTCAAAGCCAACGAGGGTTGTTTATGTACGGGACACCCTACATGGGTATTCAGTGCATTTGGCGTTTTTCTTAGTAGTACTTTCTATTTTTTGGCGCCTTTGCCATTTTCAACTTTACATGAAAGAGCTTTTATTATTACACACACGTAAGTGTTAAAGCCCGAATAAATATTTTAATATTTGAATTTTTCAAAAGCACCCGTTTTTTATTTCTATTTCTTTGAGAAAAATATTCCACCCGAACCAAGGGTATTTAAGATGGTGTATTTATGTGGTGTCTGCAATTTGAACACCTCTCGTACAAGATGTGTGCAATGTAATTCTTGTGACATCAGGTTTCACTTGGATTGTGAGGAAATCTCTATTAATGTAATAAATGTTGATTAAGGTGAAATTAAATCCTAGGTGAATTCTGTCGTATCTAAGATCAGAGCTGAGTTATCGAACAATACGAAAGAATTTACAGATCAGTTAAAATGTTGTAAAACGCCAATTAAGAATAATAACACAGTGTATAAGGCAAAACTTTATAGTCTGGAGCTTCAAAACCATATAACCCAACATCGATTGAATCCTGCTGATATCTTAATCTCCAAATAATCTGATTGACATTAAGTCTACCATACTTATGCTTTGCAAATTGTTTATAGAGCATGATAAACTTAATGCATTCCTATATCAAAAAAAAAAAAAAAAAAACAGTGCAATTTCACTAAAATTTGCCAAAGTTGTGAAACGTGATGCAGTAATGTATAGCTATTATTAAAATAGATCACACAAGATGTCTGAAACTGTTGATGGTGGTGCTAAAACGCGTGTGTACATAAATGATAATTTACCATCCTTAGCAGGCAACCTACAAAACTTCTGCTGGAAGCTGAAGAAGGACAAGAAAATGCCTACGTTATAGTTAATAGAGAATAACATCGATCGTGGCAAGAATAACATCGAATAAGCGAGACATTAAATCCTTAAACTATTATAAATGTATCAGTCTTTATAGGTCAGGTTAATTCAATATTAATATTAATAAGTAGGAAAATGTCATCCGCAAACACATACGGCTTGCAAAAATCATTTCCTATAAGAGGAATGCAATCATTCAAGTAAGCTAGAAATAGTAATGGACCCAAGACTGAGCCTTGAGGGACTCCTGAAATAACGGGACCAATACTAGACACTAAACCACCAATGGAAACCAACTGGGATCTATCCTTTAAATAAGAATAAACCAATTTACAAGATTGTTTTGACAAATTAAAGTTATTGTGAAGCTTACTTATTAGCTTATTGTGATTTATACGATCAAATGGCTTCGATAGATCAAGACACGTATATGACAATAGAACTCTCATGCTTATTGAGTTGATGTCTTACTGAGTCTGTTAACGAAATAAGTAAGGAGAAAGTATTATGATTATGACGAAAAGCATACTGGTTATTATTAAGAAGTGAAAAACGCGAGAAATGTGTGAGAATTTGAGACTTCATGATGTTTTCAGCAATCTTAGACAAAGCAGGCAATATACTAATTGGTCTAATATTACCTAAATCAAACGTCTTATTTTTGGCAATATTATTGTAATAATAGTTTTTAACTATTTTACTACATTTATAAATTAATGCAATTATACTTGTGTGAATTACAACGCCATTTTGAAGCGATTTTTTAAAGTCGGCCAGACTTTTAAAACATTTTCCTGTGAATAAATCATACGATAGTGTAGGATAGTGTATCAGGGTCTCTAGAGACAGGAGATTATCCAATGATTTTTTCAAAGATTCCTCCTCAGAAATCCAAAGGTTTTTCCTACTGCAGCTAAGCTCTTTCTCCGAATTACATCTGCTAGGTACACTCATGCATTTTTTTATTTTTATATTTTATTTACAACTTAAAAAGGTGCTAAAAAGTGTCACAAAGTTTTTCTTTTACAAAATACCACTTATTCCGGATCAAATAATATTGAGATAAAATATTCCGGTTTTATTTTATTCTTTCCAATCAAAAACTAAAGCGTCTTTTTAATATCGAGTCTAGATTCCTAATCTTGCTAATGTCTAATGAAATCATTGTAGAATTTTTTTCATTTTTGTTTTCGGAGTATGACTTCAGTCACACTCATTAATAATGAAAATAGGAATCGCTTAGTAAATAAATTGTTCAAATTAATATACTTAATAATATTCAATGCAATTTCCAGTGTTTTAATATGCGTGTAGGTCTGTAGATTCGTGTATATCGAAATTTATTTACTTTTTTGATCATAGGTATCAATTTAAAAGCAAAGGCAATAAATATATAGATATTGTACTGCCTTATGTTGTTGTTTCGGTGCTAAATTCTTGTAGGGATTTTCTGAAAATCCCTTTGTTGTTTTCGCAAATAACAATTTTAAATCAATAGAGAGAACAAATTTTCTGCAAATAATTACGTAGGTACGTGTAATGTTTATGTGTGCATGTGTGTTAGTAACATCCAACATACTGCCCAGCAAACACGCAAATTTGAATTAAAATTAGTATTAATGATAATATGCAATAATATTCTTTCGTAGAAGACTTACGTTTGAGTATAGTTTTACTGGAACTACCTTCGCAGCAAAAAGCGGCTGATTTTTATATAACAGCATTTGTTTGCCAGCAGATATTTGTCTAATGTGAAGTTGTTATTAAGCCGTGAACATACTTCAATGATTTTGCATCGTGTTTGCTGGGTTTTGCGCGTTAATATAGTGATCTGAGCACATTCAAAACTCATAGTTCTACTGTGTCGCATTGGCGAAAGCATGCATACATTTGTTATTGTACGAATTAAGCTGCATCAATTCTGATCGAGATGCCTTAATTAAAGAAAATTTTGTATGTACATCTAAGTTTTAATTAAATAATGCAAATGGATTAAAACTTTATATTTGTAGGTAAAGATATTTTTTCAAGCATTAAGTTTTCTACAGTTTTCTATTTGTGAGAAACCTCTGGCATTATATTGAGGTATATTAGTTTTATTTTTCACACTTTTCGGAAATATATTCATTTGATGAAGAAGATGTTTTCGTTATATAGTATAATCATTCATTTATGATGCAATATTTCTGCCCTTGGATGTTAAACATATATTGGAAGAAATTGACACTACTACTACTGTCATATCAGCAAGCGGTTTCACACCTATTATAGATATTGCAGATATATAAAAAAAAAAAGATTTTTTTGTTGAAAGCGCAGACTGTTTTGACTCTAAAAATGTACCAATTGAACTTCAAGTCGATATTTTATTGGGTACATTACATTGTCTTAAATGTAAATTGGATATTATCAAACCTTCTGAAATCTTAACATATCTGTCAGAAATGTATACTCACACCCACCAGGAATTATGATAATAATTGAGATTTTTCTTGTTTGGCTTATTTTTCGAAGTATGTAAAATTCACATAAAAGTTTTCGAAAAACTATTTTGTGAAAACAGAGCAATCAAAAATCTAAAAAAGATTATTATTCAGCAATGCGTAGAATGCACTAATAATTCAATTTATTCCTTCTGGTTTAACGAGAACAACGCTTGTCACAAACATAGGTTGGAAATTCTTAATTTGCTTATACTTGTATTACTAAGAAAACATTGCTCTTGGCAGACATATGAGTGCAAAGCTTCAAATGCTGAAAAAGTCAAAAATGTAAAGCACCAGTGATTTACTTTGTTTTTCCGTTTTAAATTATAAAACTAACTATTTATTTGAGTTCTTGGTTTTGGCTTATAACCTTTTTAAGTTTTATGAATATTTATATCATACAAAATAAAAATTTTCAAAAAAAAAAATTCAACGCAAGCACAAATATGTCTTTTATTTTGTTACCAGTGTGTTGCATTTCATTACAAGTATTGTAGATATGTACCAAAATTAGTTCTCATCAATCAAATCAGTTCGGTGCGAACATAGACATATAAGTATGCAAAAATAGACATATAAGTATGTTTCGTTTATTATTGGCCCTTATAACCGTGTAGTACGTATGATAGAAAAACACGAAATTTTAATTTATAGAATAATTTTAAAATAAGTATGTCTGTCAGAAATACCTACATACATGTATAAAAAAACAAACAACATCGCAGAAAATAATACACATTCATGCATATCATGTATTGCATAGATGTATTGCACATACTTAGATATATATATGTATGTTTGTTGCTTCACTTGTTCTTAATAATACCCATCAATAAAACTCAAGAACATGTATACATACATACCATGTTTATATATTTACGCATGTGCGCATGAATGTTTTCGTGTTTACAAAATTGTGCTCTCTTCATTTTTGCTTTCGGAACACATTCACTCCTATTTTGCGTTTAGATTAAGTCTCCGCATTCAGTTCGATCGAAAATTGGTATTCTGGAAATAAAAGTGCACAGGAATAGGTAGCAGTATGTGTACACGTGTTTCTTCTTTTTTTTTATCTTTTTTTCACCGTTGTCCGTGTTTTCTTTATATGTTCAATATTATATTATTTTTAATGAATTTCATTACCTTGTAGTGTGGAAGGTGTTGGACTAAATTTTGCTAATCTGAGCAGTGTCGAAGGTATATACACTGGGCACTGATCAGTTTTAACTAATTTAATTCCAACATTTTAATGCTGCAATAGAGTTTGTTTCAGTCTTTCGTGTTGTTATTGTTAACATTTCGCGAACACTACTCCCTCTTTCCTCATCATCATACCCTATTATCCCAGTTCCAGTACAATGCGCTGCATATGTAGGGGTCATCCTCTGAGTACTGGTCCCAGATAAAAAAAATATAAAAAACGGAATCGAAATAAAAAGAAGACAGCAATGTTTATAAAATTAATAGCATTACTGTGGAATGTGGAAATGAAATAGCAAAAATTTCTCTTCCTACAATTATTCTTATATTCTCTTTACTTTGTTTCCATACTTACAATAGATCGCCCAATTAATTTGACTTACGTTCTCCTTATATGGTTTAAATGTCAAATCTCTTATATTCATAGCCTCCCAAAAAATAGGGATATTAAATTATTATTTTTATAATTTTTACTATTATTTCTTGATTTTTGGTATAATAAAAGTTTTGTTTGTAATAAAAACTTTTAAGTTTAAAATAAACTCTATATTGAAAATCCATTTCACGAAAAAAGTCTTTAATTCAAATAAAAAAGGTGGCAATGCCACAGCGAAGTACTTGTTTATTACTACAAACGTGCGGTTCGATGCCCAATTCGTGTCTGCATTTATTTATTCATTGTTACTTAATGCTATGTTTCTAAGTTAAGAGTAGTTTATTATTTACCTCTTTATACTTTATAAGCTGCTCTTACTAGCACAGAATATCGTCTGAAACAAAAAAAAAAAAACATTACATGAAAAGAACCAATGAAATTTGAACCGAGCGGTACACTATTGAAGTAAAAAGTGGTCAATTATGAGTAAATGACTGACTCACTTCGTTCACTTAGATGAAACCTTCAATATGATCCTTTCGTTAATGAACGACAAAGCTCTAATACACACATATTTAAGTGCATGTTTATTTAAACACATAAAGCTTTTATGTATAGATATGTATATACAAATATATTTGTTTTTTGTTTTGGCAGGTAACTTCAAAAACCTATTGAATCCAACGTTGTCACAAAACGACATCGAAATTTGTTGAAAAATCTTAAAGACACCACTGCAAAAGTATATTGAAATCTTAGCTTCCATTAGTTCAATCCGCAGGCATATCTAAAATGACAGATTCAATGAAATTTGGACCCGAGTGGCTGAGAAACATGTCAGCGGATACAACTTCCTCAAATAATGCAAATGCGCAAGTAACAAATTCTACAACCGTTTTCAGCACCAGTAACTCCTGTGGTGGCAGCGATGCAACATCTGTAAACAATAGCAATAATACTTCAAATCAGAGTAGCAGCAGCCTACACAACAGTGTTAATACGACAAGTACTGGTGCTTCTCGAAATACATTTCCGGAATTCCGCTACGGCAGAGAAGAAATGCTGTTATTGTTTGATCGAAACTGCGGTATACCAGAAATTTTACCATCATATAAAAATCTTTTTGTGGAAAGGGTTCAGTTTCCTTTAGCCCTAGTGCCTAGTACAGACGATGAAATGATGCCAGGATCTGCTCCAACAACGGTATGTACAATTAAATTTCAATAAAATAGTGTAATGTTCTTTAATTGTATTTGTTAATGATATAAAAGTAAATTTTAACTACACATTCACATACGTACACATACATACATGCATACATACATACATACATACATACATACATACATACATACATACATACATACATACATACATACATACATACATACATACATACAACTTTCGGTATTGGAATAATTTTGTGAATTTTGAGGTCATCAGGGTACATAGCGGTTTGTGACATTTTGTTGAAAATATTACGTAATATTAGTGCAATTATTTCTGCACAATTCTTAACAAAGTTTGGCGATATATTAACATAACCAGGCCTTTTATTACTCTTGATGTTTGCAATAACTTCCTAAATATTATTTACGCTAATATTTTCTGGATGAAAAGGAGAAGGTAATCGAGGTGATATTTTTAGTTACTATCGAAGTAAAAGTATCACCCCGATTAGTTTTAATTTCTCTCTTCAGATTCTCAACAGAAGTTAAAAAAAATAGTCATTAAAGCAATTTGCTTTACATCGATCTGAATTAATATTTTTTCCTTGATTTTCAATTAAACTTCTCGTATTGTTTTTACACCGGCCGAGAGTAATATTAATAAACTTCCAACACTTTAGTCTTGCTTATATTTTCAATATAGTAATTATCCCTACATTCTCTGTTTGCAATTTTTATAATTTGCTTAAGCGTTTGAGAATATCTTCAAAATTTCTTCCACTTTTGCTTCTACGTCTTTTTTTCAATATTCTTTGTTTCAAAATTATTAATTCTTGTAAATTTTTATTTATCCAAGGCGTAATTTCAAAACGAAGGGATTTTTTTAACTTCGAAACTACAACTGATTGCTCAATTGCAGTGTCCATGTAGGAAATCAGAAGCACTAAAATCTACAGTATGTTGTGGTAATCTATTTATTAAATATTCTTTGGCTTTCAAATAGTTACAGTAAATTTTTAATTGTTTACATGCATTGTACTATAAATTTACAACATAAAATATTGTGATCTGATATACTACACTCTATTGAATCAATATACAGTCTTTCTGCAAAATTACTAAAAATGTGATCAATACAGGTACCGCTAGCAGGCCTTGTTACCATATTATGTGCACTAACACAGTAGAAGTTTTCAAATACTATCACCAAGTCGACATTACATTGACTATTGAACAAACCAATATTTGAATCCCCCAAAGGAACTCATGGTTGTTGACCTAGATTGTCTAGAGTCAACTCTAGCATATTTAAAAACTAAGTTAGATTGCACTTTTGTGACCTATAAAAGGACACAAGTTCCACAGGATTGTTATTTATTTTAAAATTGTTTTTCATGAAAATGTCGCGTAAGCGAACTTAAACAACTTTTTTGCTCAAAAGCATTTCTGGTAATAAAAAAAAGGTTACATAAATATGGAAAATGAAAATTTCCGATATCGGTCCATATATAGCCGAGATATAGCCAACCCCGATTTTTCATGAATATGCCGCGTAAGCGAACTTAAACAACTTTTTTGCTTAAAGATGCTCTGGTAATAACAGGAGGTTACTAAAATACAGAAAATGAGAAGTTCCGATATCGCTCCATATGCTCGTATACCCGAGATACAGCCTAAACCGATTTTTCCAAAAAGAAAAATTGTTTTTGTTTAAAAGTAGTTTTTTATCTTGGATCAGTACTCAGGGGATGACCCCTACATATGCAGCGCATTGTACTAGAACTAGGAAAATAGGTTATGAGGAGGGGGAAAGAGGGAGTAGTGTTTGTGAACATTTGACTTTAACTTTCCGACGTCATAACCGACAGGAAACACGTCTGTGGACAACTTATTCCATAGGCGAAGCGTACGGCTGAAAAACGAACTCTCTCTGTAATGCGTTATACGATTCCCCGGGCACTCGACCACAAATGGATGACCTCTGGACGATGAATGCGTGTTACGTAGAAATGTGCGTGTTTCAGGAACAAGATCTCTAATCTCGTCAGAGCAAAATCCATTGTAGTAACGATAGAACAGAGTAACGCACCCTAAACTGCGTCGATGCTCCAGTGAATCAATAGAGTTGGATACCCTACTGAACTTCCGATATCGGTCCATATATAGCCTAAACTGGTTTTATCATGAAAATGTAGCGCATGCGGAACTTAAACAATTTTTTTTTTTAAAGCAGTTCCGGTAATATAAGGAGGTTACTAATATACGGAACATGAAAATTTCTGATATCGGTCCATATATACCCGAGATATAACCTAAACCGATTGGGGAAAAATTTTTTTTTGCCTTGTACTCGTAATTGCCATGGAAAACAAACAATTTATTTTTCACAATTTTTCATACAAAATTGCAAACAATAATGGCTTTTTCGGAATGTTGGATATATCTCAGCTACATGTGAACCGATGTTACTCAATTTCAATTGCAAACCCATGAATCGATGAGGTAAAAGAATGGTGAAAGAAAAAAGTTTCTAAGTCTAATGGTTTTCGCAGAAACTGCATTTCAACGGTGGACAGACGGACATCGCTGAATCGAATTTTCTATCAATGCTGATTATGAATATGTATACTTTATGTGACCGGAAATGAAAATTGTAGAAACTACGGACGGAATCACAAACTTATATATGCCCTTTACATTTTTGTGAAAGGTATAATAAGTTAAATTAAGGTAATGTTTCCAAATCACAAGCAAACGACTTGTCAAGAAATTTTATATGAGAAACACTAAATTTTTCGAATGATTTCTGTATGTTTATTTTAGACAAGTAGTTTGTTTGTGTTGTGAAAATATCACATAATTTTTTAAACAATTGAGTTTATTATTTACTATATTAGCTTCTAATATTGATACAAATGAAAAAATTTAAAAATAGGCTGCTTATAATTTTTTGATGGGTATTAATTTTTTTAGTGAAAAAACTTATCTGTAAAAGAAACCTTATTGAATTAGAATTAATTTTTGATATGATCTCGCATTTTTACTGCATCGTGATGCTGTACAATTAATACTATTCTAGAATTTGACGCTTTTGCCGACAAGCAGGAGACCCAGGTGCTAAAAGTTTTTTAGCTCTAATTTTCGAAATCTTACTTGTGGGCTTTTCTTTAAACTTATATTCCTCAATTTAAATTTGTGTTTCTCAATTTTAACTTAATAAAAAATAAAAATTGAAACACAAAAAAATTCCACACACCACTATAAAGGAGAACAAATAAAAATAAATAAAATCCAAAAAATAATAATAAATATTATTTGCAATATCAAATTGTAAATAAAATTAATATTTTCGTACAAAAATTTACTCTTTTGCCATAGACAACACAAATAGACATCAAAAAACCATTGTAAATTAAAATTAAAAAAGCTTGCCTTTATTGATGCGAATGAATGAATTCATACACAATTGATTTCATGCTTTTTGTACCACAATGTCTATCAACATTTTGAGTGTTGACTGAAAAAGACAAGGGGCAAGGTTGACAAGTTCGATTAGACCTATGATAAAAATAAGCAATTGTTCAACCTGCATGTGGTTAGATTGCCTTAAAACGAACAACGTAAAAAAAAGTTCGAGCATTCATTTATGAGATTTCATTCATTCCCACTTTAAACAAGATTATTTTTATGAGTCAGCCGATATGTAAACCTTCAGAACCAACAATAAGGCATATGTTCGGTTGCTTTAAAATGAATAACAAAAGGAAGTGTGTGGGCAAGTTTGATCATTTGTTATTGTTGCACGATTTTTTAACCAGCAACTGAAGTTCTCTGTACGCACTTATACATGCATATACTTTAGTTCTTTGTGTATAGCTGTATAAGTATACACATACTTGCTGCATGAGTAGATATTTTTTTCGTACAACTAATGAAATTTGAAGGTACGTATACTTTTTTCATGAGTACTTATTGTCATTCTCCGATATACATATGTGTAGTTAAGTTTGCTATTGTAATAATTAAATTTTTGTTGAGAATATAGTGCCTGAAATTGTATGACTGATTCATATTAAATGATTATTTCAGCAAAGACCGGGGTGGCTTCAACGATCACCTGTTGGTTTCAGCACTGCAACACGAGGCACGGGTAGAGTTGGTTGTATGGAGCGAGGGCGTATGCGTGGGAAATCTGTTTATCATCCTGCTTTCCAGAGGCCAAATGCCATATTTGATGATGAACAGCGCTCGTCAGCAATTAAGGTACTTAATTTTTTTTAGTACTATATAGTTATGTACATACATATACATTTTTTACGTATATATAAATTCATGCTAAAAATGAAAGTGCAAACAAATAGTACGTTTTAAAATTTATGATTTTTGTTTTACTCTCAAAACCAGCACTTCGTTTCGGTATTTTTTGCGTCAAAACTTTTTTTGGCAAGAAAAAAAATAAATTAAAAAAAAAAAAACTGATTTGTATAGAAACAAAAAATTGTTTCTCATGTACAAGTATTTTTGCTACTCCTTTTTGTGGGACCTACCTGTCAATTAAGCTTTTTGACGTGGTTGTTCGAAAGTTGGGAGTCAATGCGTTTCTGTAGACACATTTTGTGAGAAGCAGCTAAAAATGTATTAAAAGGAAATGCCAAAAATACCGAAATGATAAAACTTACCATGTTTATATTTTTTATTATCCCATTTACATGTAATGAAATCCCACCAGGCATAACTAATCTGAGCTTTCAATTATATTTAAATTAGTATATAACAGTAAACAGTTTACGTCAAACATGGCGAAAAATTAAAGTATCACGTAAACTTTATTTTCTGTGAATTCGAGACTATAAAGTACAATACGAACAATTGATACGCATTCATTTCATTTACACGGAGCTCTATATACAGAAGCTAACATGAAAGTAAGCTTAGATTACTATTATTCATAACGGACTGAGAGTTTCTGAAAATAAGAACAATCATATCTTGAAATATCGCTATACCACCGATTCGCTGACTGTATTCTATTTTCCGTCCCTTTCTGTAATTTTAACAATTCAAAATCTGAATTCATCCGCAATGTGCTCTCAAACATTTCACAAAAGTACAAAAATTATAATTGGTGCAGCAAACGTGATGTCAATGATCTGAATTTTTCAATTAATGTGAAATTGCGATTGGTGATGTAAAAATCAGTGGCTCACTTTACTTTTCGAGATGATGAGTTTTTGAACTATGGTGACATTAATCGTATGGCGGCTGCAGAAATTATGGTCTACAATGTCGAATGTCTTTGAATGATGAAGTAAAATAAGGAACTCATAGCATTGTTTAAGTCTGGAAACAAGTTGAATATAATCAATTATAGGGGAATAGTGATATAAAAAAGCTTTTTGCAAAATGTATGATGGATTGTTTAATTCATCAAGCGTCCTCAATATTAACACGTCAACAACGTGGATTTTGCAAAAGATTTTCTGCCATGAAAAACATCCTCCACTTAACAACAGTTACAATCATGGGCTGAAAAGTCCCGCACCTAACAAAGAACAGTTTTTTTTTGTTTCAAAACTAGTTTTATTTATCAACATAATATCCATCAATACCACTTTTGTAGAACAATTTATTTTTAGCCTTAAAATAGGCCTCAGTTTCAGCGATAACCTCTTCATTCGTGCGAAATTTCTTACCGGCGAGCATTTTTTTCAGGTCTGCAAATAGTCAGTAGCAGCTGGGAGCCAAATCTGGTAAATACGGTGGATGTGGGAGCAATTCGAAGTTCAATTCATGTAGTTTTGCCATTGTTTCGATTGACTTGTGACACGGTGCGTTGTCTTGATGAAACAAAATTTTTTTATTTGCCATATGCGGTCGTTTCTTTGCAATTTCGGAATTCAAACGCTCCAACAACGCTGTATAATATTCACTGTTAATGGCATTTTTTTTTTTTCTGAAGATAGTCGATGAATATTATACCACGCACATCCCAAAATACCGAGGCCATAACCTTTCCAGTCGATTGTTGCGCTTTCGGGCGTTTAGGACGAGGTTCACCAGTTGATGCCCAGTCAGATGTCGATAGTTTTGATTCCGGGGTAAAGTGCTGGATCCATGTTTCATCCGTTGTCACATATAGACGCAATAATTCCGGTTCGTTACGTTTAAACATCATCAAACACTGCTCAGAATCATCAACACGTTCCCGTATTTGGTCAACAGTAAGCAAACGCGGCACCCACTTTGAATAGAGCTTTTTCATAGTCAAATGTTCATGCAATATACGATGGCAGGTAACTCATTCAAAACGAATTTGTGGACTTTTCTTATGTTTTCTGGTGGTACCGCCTCATTTTGGATGTCCACTGCGTTCTGCATCATCGGTGTCTCTACAACCACTTTTGAAGTCAGCAAACCAATGTTTTATTATTGTTTCTGGAGGAGTCCTCATAACACTTTTAAAGCCAATGGTTTGCTTGAATGGTATTTTTCCCCATCAAGAAGTAGTGTAAAATTAAAACACGAATTTGTTTTTGATCCATTGTTTTGAAAATAACAAAAGTAATGTCACTCTTAGCACAATAACTAACAACCTTATGAATAGAATAGATCAGTAATAACTGAAAAGACGGTGACTGCAATAAAACTAGCACCATCTATGTGTTAGGCCCGGGACTTTTCAGCCCATGTTCTAAATTAATCTTGTCAACGGCTTCCATACTGACGTCATCTATACTGATTTTATTAAGGCGTTTAATCAAGTGAATCACGATCTGCTATTAATAAAATCGGACTTGATGGGCTTCAACAACAATTATCAGAGTTCGTTTAAGTCAGACGATTATTTCTCACGTACAATTCAGTCGGTAAAATTTAATTCTGGAATTGCAAGCAAAATTTCTGTAAAATCAGGTGCGCCGCAGGGTAGTCATCTTGGACCAATTTTATTTATTATTTTTATAAGTGATTTACTAGGTCTACAAAACGACCTAGATAATTTTTTAGTTGGTGTACTCGTAAAGTTAATTTAATGAATTTGAATTTAAATAAGTGTTCACACATGCAGTTCTCAAGAGTTCAGAATACAGCTTATTCCTATTCTCTTGGTGGCTATAATTTGAAATCAGTCAGCGAGATAATGGATGTGGGTATCTTGTTAGATGCAAAATTAAGCTTTAATCAGTTTAAGACAATCAATAAATCCCGTAGCGTCCTGCCTTTCATTATAAGATGATTGAAGGAATTTAATGATCCTGTAACAACAAGATATTGTATACATCACTCTTAAGGCCAATTTTAGAATACGATTGCATAATTCGGGACCCACTCTATAATACTCATGTAGAAATAGAGTCAAACCGGTAATGCGTATTTTCAAACTTTTAATGGTATGACTACTAAACAAATCTGGAACGTATTTTCTGCTAATGGTGATTGTGCAGATAATTCATTGGATAATATATATGATGAAGAACTGAATCAATACTTTGCTGCGAATTAGGGGAATAAGGTCTTTGACTTATTCCCCTGATTAGCATCCTCCTGTGGATGTATCTGACTTAAGTAGGTTCTCATTCTGCGTTATTGAGCTAAGTGAATTGGCAGATACTTCTTTATCTGTAAGGTCGAATGCGGTTGGTTGTAATGGAACTACTGGTAAGTATCTAAAATTCGGCTTTCCAATTATTGGCGAATTCATTCTTCATTTTGCGAACAGTATCATGACGACATCTACCTTTCCCGAATGCTGGAAATAGGAAGGATTGTTTCTATTTAAAAGTCAGGAAATTCTGTTCAAATTCGATACTTCCGCCTCGTTCCAATGTTGAGGAAATTTGCTTACACGTCAGCTTATGTTGCACATTGAAAACAATTAATTTTTAAGCGATGCTAAATATGGGTTTAGGCACGGTAGAATCACATCTGGGGGGTTACTCTCTATTGCGATGCGAAAGAAAAGTCGAAAAATTGGTACCCTGTATTGCGTTTTCGCATTTTCTTTTCGCATTTGATTTTCCCTTTCGTACATTTTATTTTATCATTCTTCAGTATTGTTTATTTTGTAATACCAGTGTTACTTAGTTTTTAAACTTTTTCGCGAAAAAGTTTGCGCAAACAGCACAGAATACCAAATTATACTATTATCGCATCTACCTTTCGCATCGAACTTCCGCATCGCAATAGAGAGTAACCCCCCTGCTCTCCTTGTTCGACTTACTGATAAACTTCGCAAGTTGCTTAGTAATGGATGGACGTATAGTGATACAATGGTTTATAACACATAGAAAATTCTTGTTCTCTTCAATAGGGTAATTCGTTATCTTTGTTCTTTAAAAATTCCAACTCATGTTTCTGAGTACGCTTCAAATTGGGTATGTTTTGATACTCGCCTTTCGCATTAAATTTGCGATTGTAACTTGAACTCGCAAGAGAGGTGTTACGTAAACCACAATCGTCAGATTCTTGGCGAGTTCAAATTACAAGAGTATACCAAAGTGAGCTAATAAATTTGCACTAAACTAAACCTTAAAATAAGAATAAAATGACGTACGAAGTCTGATAAAAAAAACCGTTATTTTAAATTGTCCCCTTCGAAGTAATCCCCCTCAGATATAATACACTTATGTATGCCAGCGTTCTTTCTAATCCTCGAAACACTTCTGAAACGCGCTTTTTGGTATCGCCAACAGTTCCTGTTTCGATTTGTCTGTTATCTCCTCAATCGTAGTAAAACGATTTCCTTTCATCGATGTCTTCAGTTTTGTGAAGAGGAAAAAGACAGTGGAGGCCAAGTCCAGTGAATATGGCGGTTGAGGCAGAATAAGGGGTTTTTTTTGCCAAAACCCCACGCACAAGCGTCGATGTGTGAGCTGGTGTGTTATCATGGTGCAAAATCCATGATTGTTTTATCCACAATTCTGTGTGTTTCTGACGAATTGCTTCGCGCAAACGCCGAATAACTTCAAGGTAGTATTCCTTACTGACTGTACCATCTTGCGGCAAGAGTTCATGATGCACCACGCCGTTGCTATCGAAGAAAACAGTGAGCAAAACCTTCACATTTGACTGAACTTGACGTGCTTTTTTCGGTCTTGGCTCTTCTGGAGGCTTCCATTGCGATGTTTGGGCTTTAGTTTCAATGTCATAGCCATACACCCATGATTCGTCACCAGTTATGACCCTTTTGAGGAAATCTGGATCACCGTTGACAATGCTTAACAGCTCCTGAACGATGTCCGTGCGACCTTGTTTTGGCTAAAATTTCGAAAAAATCGAAGAGTACACCAAAATACGACTAAACTTTTTATCTGTCAAAAACAAATTGACAATCCAAAATAGCTGATATTGCCAACATATATAACAGACATGTTATATATGTTGCGAAAATCGAACATACGTAATTCACGAAATTTGAAAATAACGGTTATTTTTTAATTAGCCTCGTATATATCAAATTAAATATGTTTTCTTTATATTAGCATCAAAAATAGACGATTTTTCTGAAAACACTATTTCTGGAAATAAACTTCTACGAACTAATTTCTTGATTGCATTTTATTTTTTATTTTCAATTTATTTTGTTTTTGGTAAAACATGTATTTTTAGCATTCAAACTATGTAAACTGGCAAGCAAAACCCGTTAGTCACAGAACACATAAAAATAAATTTGGCGTTGTCAAGTTGCCGGCGAGTTTGAAAACTTGCGAGTGGGAGAACATGCTTGAATGATTGTCCGTGAAATAAAAGACGACTACTCACACATAATGCTATCAAGGCATTGCGCCTGAAGAAATTGTACATTTTGCCTTTCTCGAAGTGATTTAGAGTACGATTCACTAACTTATATTAATGTAAAAGTTTGGTTTCAATAAAAGTTGACATCAATATTATGTATTAACATTACACTATAATGGTGCTAGTTAACTTAATGCTTAGAATTTAATTGGAGTTTATTTTATCCACAATATTATATTCACAGAATGAATCAAATTCTTTGTCAAACATATTTGAATGATTTTGTAAGTCTCATTGGACCTTCTCATTGCAGAATTTTTCTCTTTGCTGACGATATTAATTTACTGTTTAGTGGTGAAACCCAATTTCACGACTGCCATGAGGCTACAATTAATTATACTCTATCCTTAGTATCGATCTGGGCGAACAACAACAAGCTGCACTTCAACCCTTCTAAAACAAGAGCTATTTCTTTTGGACCAGGAACCCATGTTGATATTGATATTATTTTTGATCAAGTACAAGTACCCTTCGTTGATACTCTGAACTGCTTAGGTTTAATACTTGATAATAGATTATCGTTTGAAGGCCATATTGCTAGCATTGCCGCGAAGATCAATAGTAAACTAAGGTCTCTATATTGTTTTAATTGTTATTTACCCAAGAAAATAAAATTACGTATTGCACACTCCCTTCTTATGACTCACGTTATTTACTGCATTGAAGTCTACAGCGGATGCTCATCTGCTAATCATCGCCAAGTGAGACTTATAATTAATCGAATAGTAAGATACATCTTTAACTTAAGGATTGTTGATCACGTCTCGGACTATGTTAAGGAATTTCTTGGATGTTCCGTTCAGAACTTTCTAAATGTTAGAATTTTATGTTATTTATACCAAGTGTTAAAATTTAACTCAAACCCATACCTGATACCTTCGTTTCGTTTTTCTAAATCAATTCGCAATCCACAACTGATTTTGCCTAAAATAAACAATTCTATTTTTGAGAAGTGGTTCGTTGTAAGGCCTTGTAGACTTTACAATGATCTCCCCATTGCGCTAAGAAACTTTGAATTTTCTATGGCTCGATTTAAGCGTATGCTGCTTTTAATGATCTCTGCCAGTGATATGTAATATCATCATCCAAATATCTATGTATCATTTTTTGTCGTTTCAATTTAAGAGATATGTGCACTATTATTTAATGCATTTTCCATTACATACATATTATCTTAAGATGTCTAAAACTATTTCATTCCATTACATTATTAAACATCATATAGTATTATAGGTTCATTAGCTGTAAACCCTATTTTTAATCATATATGGCCCTATGGGCTCGATTGATGATAATAATAAATAAATAAAATAAAAATAAATAAATATACATATACATATATAGGCGTAAAATGGCTTTCAAATATCAGATTTGCTTCAACTCTTACACGGAATTGTAATAAAATATCAATATATTGAATTGTGTAATTGTATCATTGATCGGCTATGAATCGGTTTCTCGCTATTCATACTGACTCATAAAATAGCAAATATATCTGAGTAGGCATTACTTAAACTCAACTACTCTAATTTATTCATAAAGCACCCCATACCCGTTTCAACTCAGTTGGGAACTGAGGGGGTTGTTGTCCAAATCAACGCATGTATGGCTTTGTCACTTGTCGAGTTGGTTGAAGAAAAATTAAAATGTTTTGATTTTTTGAAGTTGACTAAGAAGTCTTTCAATTCGATTGTGTTGTGTGTGTTCGAGTCTCTTGATCAGGTCTCAAAATTTATATTTGTAGTGTTTTTGCAAAGAGGAGGTTATATATTTTTAAAAATTGTCTATAATGTCATTGAATTTAATAGTTGAATGAAAATCTTTCAATTCAGTTTATGAAGTGTGTAGGCAATAATCAATTCAGTTGAAAGACTCAATTCACAATTGAATTAAAACGTGTATGGGCCGCTTAAGAGCTAACAAGGGTAACTCAGCCGGGAGTCATTGTAAATTCCTTGCTTATAAAACAATATTAAAAACTTCAATTGGATGTGATGTACCTTGCTCCCTGCTGCTTCCTATTTTATAACTCCGATACAGCCTACGCTTACTTTTTGTTCACATTATGTTTGGTAAAATATTTTACGCCTGAGATATTCGACTTATTAAGTTCAAGCCTGATTTGGGGTATAAACCAGAATTTAAATTTCTGCACTATTTTGTTTCTTTTAGTACTTCACGTATTTATGAAAAAATTAATAATAATTAACACATACTGTTTTTATTATTGCAGGCCGATCGAACTTGGATTGAAAGAAATGGGGTGACCACAGGAGATGCTCCAGTATCTGGATCTTCAACAGCTGGTGGAGGAGGATTGGGAGCGGATTCCTGGAATGGAAATACGCCGATATCTAGTCCTCGCAAAGAGTTTAGCAATCACCCAAGAAATATGGAAAATTGGAGGCGAAGTCGTAATGAGGATGTTGGAGGTGGTGATGCAAATGCTTCAACTGCATTTTCTGCAGATGGGGGTTGGAGAATGAACACTACAGGGTTTCAAAATTCACATACACGATGGGGAAGATCGACCAGTTGGAGAGACGATGACCTTGCCAACAATGATAATGCAGGTATAACAACTGGTGGCACTGGGAATGTTGTTGCTGCAGGTGGAAACGTAATGATGTTGCGATCGAACTCTACAATATCGACAACCCTTGGTGAGCGAGTAGGTGTTCCTAATAAGCCGTCAGAGACGACAGGAGTAATGCGTTCCATTTCGGCCACATCTACTACAACAAGGAATCCAACTGCCACATATATTTGGCCGAATAACACTTCCGTTGGGACAACTTCAAATATGCAACCGGATGGTAGTACTAATGATGAAATGGCACTGCCAGAGTGGGCAATGGAAAACCCTTCCGATATTGGAGGAACATTTGATGCGAGTGGCGCTTTTCATGGTGCTGTAGACGATGATGAAAGTGTAGTTAACTCGGTAAAGAAACAATCAGAAAGTGATGACACCGAACGAACACTTAGCGAAGACAAAGTGCAATCGGGAACAGAAAGCAAAGAAAAATTAACTAAACCTCAAGATGAAAATTCAACAAATTCATCCAAGTATCAAAACAAATCTTCTGTGAAAAAAGAAGCCGACTATCAGGACTTATCATCTTCGCCTATTCCACCCTCAACCACTATGACAAGACATGAAAATTCAGAGGCCTTAGAAGAAAGTGAAAAATCAAAGCAAAGTAACAGTAGCATACATAAGATTGTTACTTCAAAAGATGCTGATACCCCAGAAAATGTTTCACATGAAAATTCCGAAACTCATTCAGAAAACGAATATCATAAAGAATCAACTGTAACTTCTGGGACTAATGCTCAAAACTATATTGCAAAAGCTGGTAGCAGTGGAAATAATACACCAAACTGTAATATAGGAGATTATGCTGAACGTATGATGAAGGCTACAGATGATATGATTGAAAAATTAATAATGGACGATGAAGATGGTAAAGATGATCATATAAAATCATCGGTAATGTCTGGCGGAAATAAAATCAACAGCCATAATATGTTTTTAGCAATGCAACAATCTCAAAACTCAAATCATCCATCAACAGACTCACCAGCATTAGGTGCCACAACTGCATCATCTGGTCCACCTAATATTTCCTTATATAATATGGGCGGTATGATGGTTGATCACACTCATAACATGGCTGCATTACATCAATTGCAACAACAGCAAATGGCAGCGGTGGCAGCAGTAGCGATAGGATTGCAACCAACTCCACCTCCGCCACACTCTATGGCTTCCTCGGCTCCTTCCGACTTATGGCTTTATAGAGACCCTCAGGCTAAACTACAAGGACCTTTTTCGGCCTTAGAAATGACTGAGTGGTATCGAGCTGGCTATTTTAATGAAAACCTTTTTGTGAGAAGAGTTTGCGACGCTCGTTTTAGACCATTGGGAGAGTTAATTAAAATCTGCAACGGTCAAATGCCTTTCAGTCATAGTCATCTAATTCCTATAGATTTAAATCCAACTGCTTTAACGCCACCTTTACCCCCAGTAATTTCCGCTCAACCCTCTGCACAAGCCACAGATTTTGTCATAAAAACTTTGAATGACCACCAAAACCATCAGCAACGTGAAAAGCTTAAAGGTAATGTAACTGCTGCAGCTGATTCATTAAGCAATGCCTTAAAAAGTTTAATTAATTCTGTAAATCTTTCACAAGTTCTAAATATGCATTTTCAAACCTTGCAAGATCGCTTTATTCAGAATCAAGAAATAGAAATTGCAAATGAGTTATCAAAAAATGAATGGTTTCGACGTTTAACGCCCGCCGAACAGGACGCTGTCATTAGACAGAAAGTTCAAACATTGAATTTGCCCGAGTATTTAACAAATTTTACTAGTCTAAGCAATTGGCTAGCAGCACTTAACCCAACAGCTTTAACACAACTTTACGAAACAATTGCTGAGTGCATGAAAAAAGAGCAATTGTTTAGCAATCACCAACGCCAGCAACCACAAACTCAATCTTCGCAACAGCAACAACAACAAAGATCTAATCATGCATCATCTTCGACTATTCCTTATCTAACTGCTGAAGATTTCACTTCCGACCTTGTTAAAGAATTTCAGTTAATGCTTCTAAATAACGGTTCTGATTCAGGGACGCCCAGTACCGGTGGTGTTGTTACTGCTAATGCTCACGGTCATGAGTTATTAAGTGAACAGCAATTGTTCGCTACTGCGGGAGATCCAACCACAAACTCTTCAAACAATGCTTCTCAGAGCCCAATGATGCAAATGTGGATGAATTCATTAGCAAGTAATTCATCAAATCCAATTTCAAGCCAGCAACACTCTTTATTAATCACTAGTCCGCAAGCGGTTAACGTTGGTAACCAGTGGCTTAATGGGCCATTAGTAGGAATATCGTCGTTAACTTTGTCCAGTGAACAACAGGGGTTACCAAAGTCTAATCCTGTATCAATGTGGGATGTTGCTACATTAGAACAACATGTTCAAGTGCAACAGAATCAACAGCAACAACATGAGCAGCAATTACAACAGCAAGTGCAACAGCAAACATATGAACATCAACGACACATGAAAGACATTGAAAAACGTTTTCAAGATCAATACGATCAACATCAGGATGTGCAAAAACAAAACAAAAAGCAGGAAGAGAAAAGGCACGAATTACAGCAGCAACAGAAAATAACGATTCACGATGCTAGTGCAAAACTTTCTTCCATAAATGACAACAGCAATAAACAGGAAATACAAAGTCAATCCCAATCGCAACAGCAATCACTTATTAGCGAAAAAGCTCATTCACACGTTATTAACAATAAACGTAATGCTATCAACACCAACAATATTAATTTAACATCTAAACTAACAAACAAAGGCAAAAATGAAAATCTAGTGGATCAAAGTTCAAAAAAATCTGAAGAAGAGCGTCGTCGTGAACAAAACGAAGAGAAACGTCGTCAAAAAGAAGAACGAAAACGTCTACAAATGGAAGAAGAAAAACGTCGTCTAATGCAAGCTGAAGAAGAAAAGCGCCGTCAAATGCAAGAAGAAGAAAAAAGACAACAACAAATTCAAGCTCAAAGACGTAAAGCACTAATGAGCGGCACTAATAGCAATAATTCTAATAACAACGGAAGTGTTTCTAGTAAGTACTATTATAATTTGTATGATATTTTAAGAAGTAGTTCAGCTATAATTTAAGAATTATTTTAAGAACTAATTTGTATATCAGTTCTAAAGCAGAGCATTAGGTATGATAAACTCAATATAATATACCTTTTTGCACCGTTTAATACTGAATTTAATATTACATTTTTTTTTCTCTCCCAACTGCGGGCACTCATTTGTGGACCGCTTTTATTGTATTTCTACTAGAAAGGATTCGAAAGATATTAGATGTTTCTTTTGCTTTTAAATAGGGCGGCTGAAGTATCTATACAACAGCTGGAATAATACCGTGCTATTCGTAGCCGACTTTTTAAAAATTGTTTTTTCATGCACTAGCTAGGCAAACTTGGCGTATTTTTAACTTGCGCACTCTGCTTTCTGAGGTATATAGTTGTAAGGGTGTCTTATTTGATTAGGTTATATGGGAACTTCCAAAAACCGGTACCAAGCATTAATTGGCAGAACGGCGATTAGCACGTCCCCAGGTTGCTCTGTTTTGCAATCCGTGATAGAGGTATCTGCATCTTGGTTGTAACGTTCTAGCTGGGCTTAGTTTTAAAATCGCCGGGAGGTGCTATGAGCCTTCCCTAATAATTATTATGGTGAATAGCGGTACTAATTATATTCCACGAATTAGTGTTGTGTAGCAACAGGTTCCTGTAATGTAAGGAATTATAATTAGTGAAAATTAAACTCATTTCGTAATATTTGCAATCTTGCAAGTTGGGCATCAAGCGTTGACTATTTATGACGTTATCTTTTTTTCGTATAGTCTATGAAGTTCATTAGGTTTTCCGAAATTGACTAGTTGCAAGAATGCCATGTAGCTATAAATAAGTTGCCTGCAGACGTGTTTCCTGTGTGTTATAACATTGGAAAGTTCACGTCAAATGTTCACAAACACTACTCCCTCTTTCCCCCTCCTCACAACTTATTTTCCTAGTACTGCACTGTATATGTAGGGATCATCCCCAGAGTACTGGTCCAAAATAAAAAATAAATAAAAAAACGGGTAAATGAATCCACCCCGTTCACCTGGCACTCTTTTCAAGAACATGGAGTCTAATTTCATTAGTAACAATTTCCGGCGAGATTCCGTAGGAGAAGAATTTATAATTTTAGAAAGAATACCAACCTCTTTAATGTTACACACTCAGTACCAGACTCCTCTCATTTTATTATTTCTGTACTTCTTCATTTAACACAGTTGTATAATTCAGTAATATAATGATATGATTGTATAATTAAATAGTAGTAGTAGCAGGGTTCAGAATATGATTAGTCTTGCCACTACACCTCCCTTTTTATATAAAAAAAAGCTAGAATAATAAAGTTACAGTATATTTTATACTGTGACTGCATTTAAAATATGTAACGTTCGAATCTGAAATAGGGTAAAACCAGTAGGGTAGGGAAAAAAGGGGGAAAAATCAAAAATTGAAAAATAAAATAAAAATTAAATTTTATATAAATAATATAATTTTACATGCTTAAGGTCTTTTGAAGGTTTTTAGTTTCGGAAGGGTCGGAATTAAGCAATAATAAGAAAATAAAGCTTTACAAAATTAAAAATTTTTCATTGTGTATGCAAACGATATAACCAAGGCGAATTCATTACTAGGTAAACTTGACAGCTCAGGTGATTATTTTTTGCTTCTCGCATTTTTTCCAATGAGGCTGTGAAACTTTTTTCGTTTTGTTTACAAACACTTTCGCGCCATTTTAATCGAAAGCTTTTTTGTATGATTTAGTGCAATTTCAAGAAATTTTTGTGAATTTAAAAGTGAAAAATTAATATTATCTGTGATTTTAATTACAAACAAGTATAAAAGTTTATATTTAACGTTTATATAAAATTTTTTCCCAGCTGAACTATCTTTGGCGAATTTAGATTTTGATATTCACGATATCAAGGCGAATTAATTATTAGGTGAATGCATCGGCGAATTCGGTTAATATGGCGGCACTTTCGCTGTCAAGTTTTGTTTACCTTTTTCGGCGCCAATTAAATTTTTGTACATGTTCTTTATCAACTACTTTTGACAGCTTAAGTGTGAATTCGTCTTTTTACACAAACAAAATACCTATTGTTTTTCTTATTGTTGTAGCGAAGCGGCTACCTTGTTTTTTGTATCATGCACGATATGTTTTACAATAACAAAATTCATAGTACTGAATTCGCCTTCCCGCTTGCATTCACCTGTATAAATTCGCCTTGGATTTAACATTTAACACTGTTATAAAAAGTAAAGTTTTGCAGGGTTAAATTTTACCTTAGTGTGTATATGATATTACGAAAACGACATTTTCTCGTTTGTCTGAGTTTCTTTTTGTTTGTTTTTATTGTTATAATTATTAACTGTTATTATGTTAAAAAAAAAAAAAAAAACACACGACGTGTGTAATGTTTGCAAAGCAATGTACGAAGGCATATCGCGTTATTAGCTTTTAGTAAACTTGATAAATATAGTATAAAAACGAAACCAAGCACAAAAAATAATAAAAAAAAATCATTCATATTGAATTCGCCTTGCTATGTTCTTTACGTTTTAATATTTCTTAAGTCTGTTTTTGTGAACAACTCTTTCCTTTCCTTATTTCTGGTCTTAAATTTTGTTGCCTTTTGTAACATTTTTGTATGCAAAAATTTACAATTATTGCAAGTCGTACGGTTTTGCCATTTTTTTTTTAATTTTTTTTATATTTTTTTCCCCCCCGTTATACATTTTCATGCTGGCCTCAATTTTTGGACATACAACTTTTAGTACAGTTAATTCAAAAGTTTAGATTTTACACCTATATATAAATTTATTTCCTCAAACAGATTTTAAGATGAAGTTTGTAACTAAGTTATATGTATTTTATCTTAATATTTTTCGGTATTCGTTTGTAAATAAATTTAATTTTTGCAGCTTCAGATCTTTGTTTTTTATAAAAAATTAACAATTCAAAATCTGTTATTTCTCGATATTTGATAACAAATTGTTATCGAAATATCGAGAAATAAAAGATTTTGGATTGTTAATTTTTTATAAAATATAAAAAACCAAGATCTGAAGCTGCAAAAAATTAAATATATTTAACTACGTTGTATGTTTTAAAACTCACACTTTTTTTCTTGCACTTAGCTAAGTGATGAAGCTATTTTTTTTTGTATTTAACTTTATTTGAATCTTGCCCTAAACTCATTACTAGTGGAGTTAGACTCCATGCTTTTCAAGACTGTGGCATATGCCGACGATATTGCTGTGGCGGTGTCAGGTACTTGTACTTTTCACCCGAAATTACAAGACTCTTTCTTTCGGTCTGCCAACCTTAAGGGGCGTTGAGCTTAGTCTGGCGGATAGTGCCAAATACCTGGGAATCTCTCTTGATTCAAAACTGTCTTGGAAGAAGAATGCCAAATTTAGAGCAGACAAGGCGGCTGTTGCCTTGTACCTTTGTCGTAAGGCCATTGCGAAGACCTGGGGTATAAGTCCTTGGAATTTTTGCTGGCTATTTAACATGATAATAAATCCCATATTAATGTATGGGGCGCTTGTTTGGTGGAGGGCTTTAGAGAAAACCACCTACTGCAGATTCATAGAAAGGATACTGCGGACGTCTGCTTTGATGGTAACTGGTGCTTCTTGCACTACGCCAACTAAAGCACTAATTACGATGATGCATTGGCTGCCAGTTGATCTCATGGCAAGGAAGTGGCCATGTGCTGCGCAATTAGGCTTAAACCCTGTGGGATGTGAAAAGAAGCGAATGAAGGTCATGCTTCGATAATAGAAGGTATAATCTACCTCCCGGAGTATATTGATTACTGTGCACCAGCTCCAATACCCGACAAGAGATTTGACGTGATCTCATCAAGGACGGCCTCGGCAGCGAACCCAATGGGTCGCCAAGAGGACGTGCTTGAAATTTTCACAGATGGATCCAAGTCGGGCATGGGAGTTGGTGGTGGCATCTTTATGCTCCAGTATCAGAGGAGAACAAGTTTTAAGCTATATGATGAGTGTAGCGTAATGCAGGTTGAAATTACAGCTATTTTGAGAGTAGCTAACTGGTTGAGGTACTATAGGGTATACGGGGAGAATATTCGAATCTGTACTGATAGTAAGGCTGCGTTAAATGCGCTTGTGGGTATCTATACGACTTCCAGGTTGGTTCAGGAATGCCGGATATCTCTTAATGAGATAGCGAGACATTCAAGCCTGGAGCTTTTCTGTGTGCACAGTGGAGTGTCCGGAAATATTGAGGCGGATAAGCTGGCGAAAGTCGGGGCTCGTCTACAGCGAGTGGACAGATGGTCTGGTGAGGTCACCTGCCGAGTAGCAAGGCTAACATGGCCTGCGTATGATCGTAGAAGAACTGCGATCCTAAAGGGGTTATCCCGTTTAAGATTGCGTACCTTGGTGGCAGTTCTGACAGGACATTGTCTAATAGGGACGCATGCTAGGAGGTTAAATCTTCCATTTAATGATTTCTGCAGAAGTTGCGGGGATGAGGACGTGGAGGAAAGTGTTGAGCATTTCCTCTGTCGATGCCACGTTCTATGAGAGAGCTGTATCTAGACGGACCGATGCTGTACGTGTTGACAGATATATCGGAATGCCGAGTGAACGAATTGGATTCCTTTATCCTGCTTTCGAGTTGGTTTGAATCTGAACCGTCGTGGGAAGTGTAAGTCTCATAGGCTGCACTTCTCCCTCAGGCAACACAACGGGACCAAAAGGACCAAAGTGGGCTGGTTTCATGAAACTGGCGGCCTGTACAACCTAACTTAACCTAACTTTAATTGAAATAGTGTCAAATACATATGTGTAACTATGTTACATTCTTACATTTTAAATTTACTTTTTTTTGTTCTTTTCTTCTGCACTTCACTAAGTGGCTTAAACTGTTTCATTTTTATATTTATTTAAAATAATGTTTTAATGTACAAAACTCTTTACCATGTGCCACGGTCGCCATATGAATGTTTTACTTTTCATCCTTATATACATAGGTATTACACCATAAGTTTTAGAATGCACGTATGAAAATATTTATTTAAATTAATGTTTTAATATACAAAACTCTTTACCATGTGCAACGGTCGCCATACGAAGGTTTTACCTTTCATCTTTATATACATAGGTATTACACCATTAGTTTTACAATGCACGTATGAAAATTAAAGAATTTATCTCCAGATATATATTTTTTTATTATTTAATAATATTAAGATATAAAAAGGAACTTTTAATAGAAATAAATGTTTAGAACATTTAATACATACAAGGTAGCGCAAAAGTAATCCTCCTATCAGAAAATGCTTTAATTTTGCGATTGGCCCCTAATGTCAGATCTGTTTTGACATTTGTGTAGTAAACACATACGTTAATAAACAATGTTACGCTACACTGCTCCGGAACGCAGAATATTGCTGACTATTTATTTGATCCCAAGAGGAAGATGATTTTTCATCAAAAATAATCATGAGTGATGAGGCCCATTTCCAAACGGTTACTGTGAATGGAGCAATGATCAACGAGTTCTTTTTGCCGCAACTTGATGAATTAGGATTGGAAAGCAAGTAGTTCCAACAGGACGGTGCTACGACACACACTGTACCTGGCACAACCGATATGCTGAAGGATGCATCTCCCGGGCGCCTAATCTCCCGGTACTCGGCAATTCTCAGCAATTCCTTGCTTTTCTCTCATGTGTGTATGCATATACAATGTAAATTGTATGGAATAATAAGTAAAGAAACTTTAAGAATTGCCGAAAAAAGTTTTTGTGTGTGTGGATAAGAAAGCAATTCCATAAGAAAATTGATGAAAAGTTCGGCAATTAAAATCGCTCTGTCTGACCTTAGACTTTGTTTTTTTTCTCACCGTTTTTTTCTATGCTTGTCTCTTTGATCTTGTTGCTTTTCTTTTTTCATCTCACTAATTTAGAAGAAGACCAACCTCTTTAATGTTACACACTCAGTACCAGACTCCTCTCATTTTATTATTTCTGTACTTCTTCATTTAACACAGTTCTATAATTCAGTAATACAATGATATGATTATATAATTAAGTAGTAGTATTAGCAGGGCTCGGAATATGATTAGTGTTGCCACTACATGACTACCTGATGCGTAAAAATCCGAATTAACCATGGCACAAGTTCCACATTTGTTTTATAAATCAGATGGTACAATACCAGCTGGACCTGGTGATTTCCTTATATGAGACAAAACTGCCTATTGCGCAAAGGATCCGATACTTGTTATTAGAAAAACAGGTTTTCTTTTGTATATTTCGTATATTGGCCAGCACAATCAGCAAAATGTGTATTCATGAGTACCTCAAAGGTGTCCTGACCGCTTAATATTCAATTACTACGTTGTTTTTCTTCTGTGTTGTTGATACGATTTCTTGAAGCCTATTTATCTCAGGTTATATTCTTAAATCTGGGGGACGGAGGTCTTGTACGAGTCCGCGATCAGTGTACTAGTTTGTGTGCCTCGTTAATTAAAAAGTCTGCGCGATTCTTGCTGAGCTACACAAATATAAGTTCCACAATGTTGGTTTAAAGTCCAATAATAATAAACGTACAAACGTACAAATAAAATATATAAAATTGCTTTGATTCAGTAAATATTTCTATTCGTTATATTTAAAAAATATGTTTTATCTGTTAAGATAAATGCTTATCAGATGCTGTCTTTTTTAGCCAACCAAATAACTTTGTAGGTTAGTGTATGCTACCAATTTCACGAAAACCATCCCAATAGGGTTCATTCCTAATTCCGTTGTATGCATGACGGAGATATGCAATCCTGCACATCCCCGGCTCAAGTCGAAACCAATCCTACAACCAGGCGAAAAAGTCCGGTCCGTTTACCCCGCGTGCTGATATGTATGTCTGCCAACCCCTGCACTATCGCGCTAGCTAGATTCAGCGCTTTTTTAAAATTTGTGTTTTGTGCTGATCGGACGTTTTTATTTAAGCTCCGCTGTGATTGATAGTATTTGTTGCATTTCTTAAGAAAAAAATTTTCACTACAAAACCATCGACAGAATAATATTGATATAAGTTTATATAAAAATAGATACATACTTACAAAAATTCATAAATAATAGTTAATATTTATTCAATGTATAAAGCTTAACTCAGAAGTCATAACAACAACAGAAATAAAAAAACCAAAAAACAACAAAAATCAGTGTTAAGTGCAATGGAAAAATCAAATTCTCCCATGCAAAAAAGACTCAAAGAAGTCGCTCAAACATCTCATATCACAAGCACACCAATGCTGCGCCGCTGTACTAATCGTGAATCTCTTTATATAACTAATACAAATTCGCCTTTAAAGATCATGCAAGTAATAAATAAACGTTTTGATAAATTAAGTGAACAGATTCAAGCTAACATACGAACAATATTAAATGAATATGAAGAACGTCTCTTAACTGAGATTAATAAGAGACTTAATATAACATTAAGTGGAATAAACAGTTTGAACGAAAGAGTAACAACACTTGAAACTGCAGTAAAAGAAATAAAAAATACAGCAAGTAACAAAATAATAGCACAAACGAAGGAAAATAGTAAACTAATGAAAGATATTGATATTTAAAAAAAGTATATTAAAAAACAAGAAAATTCTATTGTTTCAAATGATTTAAGAATATCTGGTGTTCCACAAAATAATAATGAAAACGTTTTTGAGATGTACCAACAAATATGTGAGGCAGCTCGAATACAACCGCCCATTGTAAAAGAAATTTACCGTGTCAAAATAAACAAGAACAATAAATAAATAAGTAACAAAACTGACCTTAACAAAACACAAGATGCTGCAATAGTTGTAAAATTGTCAAGCCCGTACGATAGAAACTACGTTCTAAAATTTATAAAAAAATATATAAAGGCAAAAGGAACTGCCTCAGATTAAACATTATTGGTTTTAATAGCACAGCACCATTTTTTGTTAATGAAAACCTTATTCCTGAAAATCACAAAATATTTTTACGAGCTCACAAGTTAAAGAAGGACAAGGCAATATCTACCGCATTTACATACCGAGGTATTGTCTATGTAAAAATATTAGAACGTGATGAGCCCGAACGAATAGATGACCAGGATGCGTTGAAGCAGTTTTTTCGAGAACATAATAATGATCACAGTATTTCGCCGGTTTCTAATTCTTCTTTTACATAAACATTAACAATATCACTGTTAGAAATAATTTCTTTTTCGATTAAGTTATTAGTAGATAAATCCATAAAAAACATTTATTTGTTATTTAATTTAGTAATAAATATTACCATAAAAAAATATTTTTATCAATATTAAAATGCATACAGTGCTTTTTAAGCCTCATGTTATCGCTTGCATTGTAACCTTTTTAAATGATTTTAAATTCTAATAATATGAGAGTTGGTTCTAGAGAAAACTTAGCTACAATGATAATGTGGCGGGTTTATGTGCTCAATGCATGCCATATTAATGCGCAAAGTTTAAATAACAAAATGAATGAGTTTCAACACATATTTGAAAACTCTGAAATTCATGTAATATGTATTTCAGAGACGTGGTTCATACCTGAAATACATGATAACACGTACAAGCTAAATGGGTATCGTCTTTTTCGTTCTGACAGGAAAACTAACGGTGGTGGTGTTGCCATATACGTAAAATCAAACATAAATTGTAAAGAGACAAGAAAAATGATATTGGTGACAAGAGTAGAGTATATATTTGTTGAACTTAATAATAAAGTTGAAAAGCTACTTATTGGAACTATTTATAGACCCAATCGAAATATAAATAGGAACATTATGTTAGATAGGCTTAGTAGTCATACACTTGGTTATGACCATATTATTTTAGCGGGAGATTTTAACCAAATACAGTTTAGTCGAAGATATGCCATCCATTGGCCTAAATATTGTTAATAATAATACTCCCACTCATTTTACATCTAATTCAAGTACTTTACTTGACGTTTTCTTTATAAATGATGACTCAAGACTACTTCATATGACCAACTTTCTGCTTCCATGTTTTCGCGGCATGATTTGATATTTATATCGCACGATTTTAAGCCCAGTGTAGTCCCTCAAACTCAGATTTTCACTACCGAGATTTCAAAAATGTGGATTGTCAATCTCTTGGTACCGAAATTTTAACGCTCAATTGGAATAGAATATTTGATGTGTTTGATACTAATGAACAATCAAAGGTTCTAAGCTCCAATATAAGATATCTCTATGATAAATATGTTTATATTAAATCAGGAGTTATTCGTAATGACAAGCCGTGGTTTACTAATGAGATAAAATCTTTAATTGAGTTTAATTGAGCGTTTTAAAACTCCAGAGCTGTATGAGAACTTTAAAGTTGTAAGAGCAGCGGTTAACACAACCATGAGAAGAGCTAAGTCAATATTTTACCATAATAAATTTCTTGTATCGACTCTAAAAAAAATGGAGGGAGGTTCATAAAATGGGTTTAATCAATCGGAGTATTGCTGAAACACAGATAGTTGACGTTAATCAGTTGAATCATCAATTTGCAAATATCCCCATGCCAAATGTAAATCCAAATTTTTATAAAGATTCTAACATTAATCGTCAAATACCGCACGAATTTTTTTTATTTCATCCACGTCCCGCAAGAAGATGTTTTAGAGTGTATTCTTAGCATAAAATCAAATGATGTGGGCTATGATAATATGCATCCAAAGTTTGTTAAACTCATACTCCCTCATGCTATTGTATACATCACTCATTTTTTCAACACTATAATAACAACATCTAAATTTCCTTCCCAGTGGAAGCATGCTAAAATTGTACCCGTCCTATTGCTATATTGTCATATCTTTCAAAAGTTTTTGAGAAAACTATACACAAACAAATAAGCCGTTATATTTATGATAATTCATTACTAAATGAAAGGCAGTCAGGATTTAGGCCAAGACATAGCTGTTTAAGCACTCTGATTGATGTCACAAAGTGTCATTTCTTTTACTGATTGATCATTCCAAGGCATTTGATACGGTGCATCACGGTATTTTATGTCATAACTCTGCAATAAAGCTTTTAGCAGCGTACCTAAGCGGTAGAAGTCAAAGTGTTTATGTAAAACCAAATACATCCACTAGCTGTTTGGTATCGCGAGGTGTTCCGCAGGGCTCAATACTTGGGCCACTTTTGTATTCTATATACGCCAACGATCTTCCACGTCAAGTTAAGCATTGCAAAGTACAAATGTATGCTGATGATGTCCAATTATATATTAGTTGCAGTGTAGATGAAGCTGATAATTGTGTAGGACTGATAAATCAGGATTTGCAACAGCTGTATTCATGGGCATCTGCAAATGGATTAAGCCTTAACCCAAAAATTTTACTGCCTTAATTATTGGTCTACCGAAAAATTTTGAAATATGTCTTCCGCCAATACATATTAACAACCTGAACATAAGTTTCGTCGATTCGGCTAAGAACCTTGGTGTAATTAAAAAAAAACCTAAACTGGTCAGACCATGTTAAGAATAGCTGCGGTAAAACGTTTGCTATGCTTCGCAACCTTTGGACATCGCAATATTTTACGTCCATATATATTCGTATGTTGTTAGCTAAAAGTTATATACTTCCAATTCTTTTGTATGGTTGTATGAGCTTTTTGCCAGTTGTGATGCTGTAAGTAAAAGAAGACTAAATGTTGCTTACAACAATATTGCTAGGTATGTCTTTGCCATTAAAAGAAATCAAAGTATTTCACATTTTTCAAAGCAGATATATAATGTCACTTTTGATAATTTGCTCAAGTGCCGAACGCTTATATTTTTGCATAAAATTATATTCACTCGGCAACCTCCATATCTATATCGAAAGTTTAAGTTTTCTCGGTCGAATAGAGGAAAGAAGATAAATAACTTTATATTTTACAAAGCAATATCGGAACAAAATTTTTTTATAAATTCCTATATAGTTTATCAATTCAAGAGATCATAATAATTATTAATTAACTTCAACTTAATTAACTTACTTATTCTTCAAGATTTGAAATGATATACGATTTCAAGGAGTTTTTGAAAAAAGAAATTCGGTTCAAGGATTTCAAAGTCTGAGGCAAGTTATTGTATAGCATAACTGTTGAGTAGGTGATGGGGAGATTCGCTACTATTTTTAAAGCCTTGTTTTGTAGGCGCTATAGAGATTTCAGTTCATTGGTTTTTTTTCCAATCGTACACAATTGCTAAATAGTTAAAGTGACTCTCTATTAAGGCATTGTAGATCATTAATTTTGTACTACGATCAAATTTATTCTTGAATTTTTAGAAAAGACCAATGGCATGAGCAGTTTTTAATATAAGACTTCATAAATTATTTTACCATCAAAATTTTCATCTTCATTTTCACTAGGAGTGAATTTAACCATTTTTGTTTTGGAAGTATTTATTCTATTTATACTATGTTGCAATAAAGCAGCGATATGTGCTGTCTGGTCGTCTTACCTTTGGCCGTTTGAACCAACTCGGTTTCCCAAATATTAAATCTAAGGCGTCTAGAAATTCTCGTAAGTAGTCTATTAGAAGACATAATTTTAGTTTTTTTAAGACAATCATAAGTATATACTGATTGGAGCAACTTTACGTTGCTCTTCAGACCTTTTTTGAAAAAACTTAAATAAAAAGTATAAAAATTTCAATTCCACGAATTTTGTGTTTTTATGGCGAGCCAATACTTGGAAGTGCTCGAAAATAGAACCACTCAAAAAAAAATAAAATAAAATAAGTGAGAAAGATGTGACATTTTTTTTTATTATTTTAAGAAGTGTTAGTAAGTGAGCACACTTAAAAAAAATAATTTTTTGAGATCTTCGTTGACAGTCTAGTTTCCGCCAAAAAAGAGTCCGGCTCAAGGATGCTGGAGATCGTCACCACTTCCAGGTATAATCGACCCACCCACCAACGCAGAGAAACCTTAAATATTTTAACATTTAACAGGAATATATATACAATTAGACCAAAAAACCCAATAATATGGCAAGAAGGAAAACTTCTAGAGGGAAGCAAATAAGACCAATTTAAATTTTTAAGAAAATAATGGAAATTCATAGGAGTACCAGGAACCACAATCGATGAAGATATTACACATTTTCTTCGATTAAAAGAATCAATTGTATTAACCAGATGGGCAGAAAGAGTAAAAAACGAAAAAAAGCCAAATAAAATAAAGGAAAATACTTATAAGTGGACTGGACAGATATTATTAATAAAGCCAGAATTGTAAACAATGAATTCGAACGTTCGTATATGTATCTAAACATTAATAGACCAATCAAGAATGAAACTATTATTTATCATTTTCAAAATCTTTTTAAAACTTTAGAAGAAACAAGTAAGAGTGTGGTATATTCGGTTGGGCCGAATCTAAAATGCCCTTCACGATAGTCACGTATATGTATAGAATATATTACAAATTTAAACTAAATATGCTCGGATATATATGGACAGATATCGGGGAAAAAATATTTTTGGCTTGTCATCACTTTTCCAAAAAAGAAATCTTTCATGGACATTTTAGTGGAAAAGTTTGGTTAAGCTATATCTCGGTGATATATGCGAACCGATATGACTATTTTCTATTTTCTGTAATTTAGTAACCTTCTTTTATAACGAGAATGATTTTTCAGAAAAAAAGTAATGTTAATGGAAAAATCGGTTTAGGCTATATCTCGGGTATATTTGGACCAATATCGGAAATTTTTATTTTCCATATTTATATAACCTTATTCTATTACCAGAACTGCTTTTAAGCAAGAAAAGTTATTTTAGTTCGCTTACGCGACAGTTTTATGAAAAACCTGGTCTAGGTTATATCTCGGGTATATATGGACCGATATCGGAAACTCATTTTCCATATTTATATAACCTTATTTTATTTATTTATTTAGTAACTATACAATTGCAAAGTAAATTTGCAAAGTATAGGATGCACAGCATGGGCGGGGTGACAAAGACTATAATGCCCAAGATGGTATTAACAGTACTTTTGTAGCGTCGCTGTGACTAACTTTAACGACCTATGCCTTCACATAGGAACTTTCCACGTGGTTAACAATGAAAAACCTGTAAGCCAATAAACTTAGTTGAGGCAAACCGTTAACCAGTGCAAGTAATTAAAAAATAATTATGATGACGCGAGAGCTGTTTTTCAGCCCAGAGCTGCTTTACGACTGTATAACCTTATTTTATTACCAGAAATGCTTTTAAGCAAAAAAAGTTGTTTGTGTTCGCATTTTCATGGCAAAATCGGGGAACAATTTTTTTTGCCTTTTAATCGCCATGGCAAATATTTGTGCCAAGTTTGCAGCAAAACAAACAATATATTTTTTCAAAATATTTTCATGCAAAATTGCAATAAAAATGTTTTTCGGAATTTTGGATATATCTCCGGTATATGTGAACCGATTTTACTGAATTTCAATAGCAAACTCATGAATCGATTGAGTAATAGAATGGTGAAAGAAAAAGGTTTATAAGTCTTATGGTTTTCTCAGAAATGGTATTTTACCGGCCGACAGACGGACATCGTTTTCAATAAAAAGTTCCTTGTTTGAAAAAAGGGTCGAAAAGGGTATTTTAAAAAAAGTGTCATAAAAGTCTCATAGACATCAAAAAGGGTCAAATTGACACTTTAAACTGAGTGTCCTACAACGCCATTTTGAAGCGATTTTGTAAAGTCGGCTAGGCTTTTAAAACATTTTCCTGTGAATGAATCGGTCGATCGCATAGTCTAGTGTATCAGAGCCTTAAATCGCATGGATGTTTTACCTTCTTATCTTTTTACTTTTATATATCTGTTATTGGTTCCTCATAGTGCAATTTCGTGTAGGTTAGTGCATCGAGGCATTATACCATCGTGCGATTTATCTAATATGACATTTGTGCTGAAAAAATACTGATAGACTTGAAAAATTTCATAAAAATGTTCATACAATAATGGCTTCTATGCGGCCAGAGTATTAATTATTTAAAAAAATATTAAAATATTGCTGGCGCCTCGAGTAATAAATTTAAATAATGTAAAATTGTTATGATAATAATAATTTTTAATTATTTTACTGCGTATATAAATTATTACAATCATTGTCGTTGAAGTAATTTTGTAAAGTCGGCCAGACTTTCAAAATTAAAATATTTTCCTGTGAATGGATCGTGCGATCGTGTAGGATGGTGAATCACGGCCTAAAGCAAGATACCATTTATATTCTTATTTGTGTAAAACGTATTCTGTAGTAATTTGGTTGAACTGTTTTCGCAATACTTTCAGTTACATCAATGCAAAAGTATGCCTATTTATTAGAAACGTAAGGGTGTTAGACATCGACTTCTCAAGTTTATCCTGAGTAATTTCAGCATGGTGTGGGAGACACCTTTAATTTAAGTTTCTTCCGGGCTTTGGAAATGAAAATAAAATTGCTTTTTTGAACGCTAAAATTTAAGCTTTTTTAAGTAAAATAATTATACATAGCATTTTATTTTTAGTTCTTTGTATTGATATTTAATTTAAATTTTTTAGTTTCCCCTAATTCTTTAACTACTGCGAGCAATCTAAAATCTAAGGAGCAACAACGTATTCAATCCTCGGTTGCACCATGGTCGACTCAGTCAATGGCAACCAAATCACAAGGACCTGGTTTAGCTGAAATACAGAAGGCCGAAAGGCGAGAACGCCGGGCGGATCAACAGCGACAATTAGAAATTCAAGAGAAGCATTTGCGCGCACTAGCAGCGGCTGCTGAAGCTCAAGATACTGTTCTAAAATGGAACGCTGCTCCCATACCGGTGAAAAGTTTTGCTGAAATACAAGCAGAGGAAGCTAAAAGATTGGCCCATGAACAAATGGAAATGCAAAGACGCAAAGAACAAGAAGTTCAAAATAATTTAATTGCTTTTAGCTCTTCAGGTAGTTCCATTACTGGAGGTCTGAGTAGTTCATCTAATATTGCAAGCATTTGGAGTGGAAATAAAATATGGGCGGCAACAACAGCAAACTCAACAGGCTTTTGGGAAGAGCCCCTTAAATTCAGTGGCAAATCTTTAAATGTTGCTGCTTCTAATAATAATAATATTACCAACAACAACAATAATAGTAATTTAACCGCAGCTTTAATTGTTTCCCAATCATCAAACCAGCCTCAAAAATCTTCGAATATTCAACAGCAACATACTTCTGCGGTCCAACTATCTTCAAATAAAAATATTAAAAAGAGCCAGAGCGTTTCTGTAATGCAAAATTTGGCATCCCCGCCTGTAACTAGTACATCAGGTGGTTCCAATAACCAAAAGAAACCGCCCAATAATACTTTATTAACAGCGAAACAAACTAAATCACAAAAATCTGAAAAGGAAAACAATAATTTTGGTGCCGTAGGTGGTGGAACTAATGAGAAGAAAACTACAACTAAAAATAATACACTTAACAAAGGTGACGATTATGAGGCAGAATTTACTAGTTGGTGTACAAAAAGCTTAAATAATATGAACACAAAAGTTGACGGTGAGTTGCATATTTTTATTACTTAAGGCGACAGAAAAATATTCCTTTAAGTGTTGAGAAACATAAAATGAATTTTAATAAATTTATTTTAAACACTTGTATGCTGAAGAGCGCCCGTTTTGTTTGAGTATATATACATACATACGAGCATGCATATGATTAGAATTTGGTAACACTTGTTATTGTATGAGAGTGTAAAAATCTAGGTTCTTTGATGTCACCATTTTCAAATCTAACAAATGAAATGAACCGCCATCAAATAAAACCAGTGTATTTTTCAATTGGAAGTATTTTATTAAAATTGGTAAAATTAACGGTTTTTTTTTTTTTTTTTTTTTTTTTTTTGAATATATATATAACTAAAAACACAAAATTTTATTTGGACGCATTCATTTCTACTGTTTGATGCTCAATTAGTTGTTGTAATATGAGGGCGTGTCAGTAAGTCTGGGTTTTTGAATGAAACTCAGTTTTTTACATAAAAAGTTATTTTTCAACACAGTCTTCTTTGAGTTCTATATATACACTTAATTCAACGTTTCTCCAATTTGTTTATCCCTTCAGAAAAATGTGATTTGTCGAGGTCATCAAAGCAAGCATTTGTTTGGAAGATGATTTCGTAGTACAAGTTAAATCTCCTTCCGCCGACGTATTTTAATGTTTGGGAACGAGAAATAGTCACTCTAGATCTGGAGAATAGGGTGGATGAGGGAGCAATCCGTAACACATTAAAACTTCACATGTGTGCAACCTATCACCTTGTATAATATTCGCAATTGACTGTTTTGTGGGAGCAGTTCGTAATCTAATTCATAGGATTTCCATTAAAACTGAACTGAACCCTTGCATTGACCTGTATAATATTCGCCATTGATTTTGTTAGTCAATGTGCATTGTACCGCGTGCATAAAAAAAGCTCAGCTTTGCCTTCTTTGACGCTGATTTGTTAGATTTATAAATAAATTGATAAACCTAATACTAATTGTCTGGAGCACTGGATACATAGGCCATCGGCTCTAGGTGTTAAAATATATATGTATGTAAATCTATATATACAGTATATAATATATTTGTTTTAGATTAGTGATACCCAAAGAGAAATCCATAGTTACGCTCTGAGTGTAAATACATTTGCACTGGGAGAAAAAGTATGCAAATCAAAAAAATCATTTTAGCTACGATTTACTTAAAATTGAAGTAAAAGTAAAGGATAAATATATAAATTTATGTTTTTAGTATTTCTAATGAATTTTATATAAAAAAGTAACAAATACGCAAAATACGGAGAAAAAACAAGTAAGAAATTCATACCCATGCGCATGTTCATTCGTCGCTGTCTCATTGACGACTAGACCAATGAGCGTAAGATTGTGTTTGCTTTTGTTTACCACTTTAATACCATGGGTGGGCATCGCTATTTTAGATGATGGTTCCAGTATGAATTATAAAATTATTATGTTCTTTATATTCTCTTGTGTAGGAAATTCGAGAGTTTCACTGGGTTTACTCCAAAAGTTGCAGTTCTGAACTTCTGGTAGTGCGTACACTCTGTTAATAGGTGATTACTAGTGAGAGGCAAATTACATTTAGAGCAGGATGGTGTTAGCTCTCTGTTGAGTATATGAATGTGTGTGGCATATGTGTGTCCTAGTTGTAGGCGAGGAAAAATTTTAATTTGGTGTCGAGTAACATTTGTGGGATATTTTGAGTGTGTGTGATTTTTGTTCAGCTCTTTATAGTGGGTGTGAAAGTAATTGTACCATGTTGTGTTTTGAATTTTTTAATGTAATCTTTTATAAAGTTGTAAAGATCCGGCTTCTCGGGTTCGTTTGTCAGAACTATGGGAGCATTACAAGCAAATTTTGCGGCATTGCCGGCATATTCATTTCCTTTCGTGTTAACTTGGCCTGGGACCCATAAAAGCTTTAGAATGTAAGGGTTTTGAATCAATAGTTTGCGTATGCGGTTAACTTTAATACAGTTATTTGAGTTGGCGTTGGAAACTGATTTTATAACTGATAAGCTGTCCGTACAGATTATAGTTTTGATCCTCTTGCTTAAAGCTAGTTCCATAGCTTCGGTGATGATATTGCCGTTAATATTAACTATGCCGTAGGATGTGATTCGGTTTGTATTTTTTGACCCATCTGTGAAAAAAAATATCCAACTTTTTGCTTGGTATGTGTTTTCCTTTTCGATGTACTGGCGTTTGTGGCAGGAGCTGTCATTGAAAAACCATGGGGGGTATTTGCAAGTTGTAGTTTTTATTATCGTGTCTATATTAATAATTTTCGCTAGATGGTATATTTCGTTAATAGCTGAAGCTATTATGTATTTTCTTTTTGCAGTTGAATGTTCGAACACGTCTTGGTCCATTACGGAATTGTTCTGGAAAATTATCTTCGGAATTAGTTTTGTTTTGGTTTCCTCGACACGGTCTTTTAGGGACGGTAGTCTGGATTCGGGGTGTGGTTCTAAACGCGTAAAGATTTGATCTAATTGCTCGATGCTAAATTCCTTTGGTAAGGCTCAATGTTGATTTGGTTGTGTTTCCAGTTAAAAAGAGAACGTAGTCAATTTTAATAAGGTTTATTGTTCTGGTGAGGTATGTTAGAACATTAATATGGACAAAGCTTTTTTTGCTCGAGATAAATGCTATGATATTTGTTCTTTGTGTTAATGATTTTTTGAGTCTTAAATAATGTTCTCTCCAGGTGTAATTTTTTGTGAAAATAATACCCAATATTTTTAGTTGGTCTACATTTTCAATGGTTATATTGTTAATATTTAATGAGTGTGTGTGTATGTCACATAGTTTTTTCCTGCATATATGAAGTTTTTTTGTTTTATCAGTTGAGATTTTGGCTCCAGACTGTTGTGACCATTCAAATATTTTGTTAAGGACGTTCTGTAGTATGTTGTTGGTTTCGGTGTTGCTATTCTTTTTGCACAGAATATACAAGTCATCGGCATAAATACAGTGGTCCAGATACTTGAATTTGTTAATTATTTTGTCGACCTCACTGAATGCAATTGCAAACAACATTACCAATAGGGGAGATCCCTGGGGAATCCCGTTGCTCAATGAGTATATGAAGGAGTATATTCCATTTATCTTTACACGAAATTTATGATTTTATGTAGTTAAATATTTTTGGGCCGATTTTCCATTTGTTTAGGGTGTTAAGGATTATGTGGGCTCCAATTCGTTCGAATGCTTTCTCAAAATCAATGGAGAGAATCGATACATGATTTCGTGATGATAATGCTTTAGACATAATGAAATCTAAATGTAGTAGTGCGTCAGTGCAGCCTCTTCTAGTCTTAAAAGCTACTTGGTTTCGAGATGTTAGATTGTTTCCTTCTGTAAGCCAGTATAGACGTGTGGCGATGATTTTTTCAAGTATTTTGCTTAGGCATGGTAATAGCGAGATTGGACGGTATGATTTTATTTCGATTGATTTTTGCTTTTTGGGATCGGTAATACTGATTTTCCAATCTGTTGGAATAATGCCGCTGTCAAATATATTGTTATAAAGTTTTAGTAATCTATTTTTCGATTGTGAACTGTGCCTCGTTTTTGTATTACTCGCATCGAGAAATTTCTCACAAGAAACAAACGAATCGACAGAGAAACTATGCGAATTTTTTTTTTCTCATTCATTTGTTTATTTATCTTCACAAAGTGAACTAACAATAAGTATTCAAATCTTAAAACTAAATACATAAAATTAATTAAGTCCAGCCAATGCTAGACAAAAATGTTTTATTTTGCACGGTCAATATCGGTGAAATCACCTATTTAACGTTCTGATGGTGGCAAGGGTGTCCCTCCTTCTCAACCGAGAGTGTCCTTCGAAATTAAGTATATTGCGTGCAAAACGATTTGGATGAAGTTTCAATTTATTGATATGCCTTGTTGCGTACTTTCCAGTTCCAGTTTACTGATATACCTTGTCGCGTACTTTGAAAATTCGTCTTTTACAAGAGGAACACAGAGATCCTTATGAATTCGTGAGTTTTTTACGTACCATGGAGCTGCGGTAATTGTTCGAAGAATTTTGTTTTGTCGCCTTTGAATTTTTTCAACGTTTGAAGCAGAGGCGGTGCCCCATAGTTGAATTCCATAGCACCATATAGGCTTTAGAATAGCGTTGTATAATAAAAGTTTGCAATCCAGCTTCAATGTCGAGTTTCTGCCCATAAGCCAATTCAGTTGAGCTGCTTTTAACTTTAATTGAGTAACTTTCGCATCTATGTGAGACTTCCACGTTAACCTACGGTCCAGGTGAATACCAAGGTACTTGACTTCATTTTGCTGCGGAATAGGTGAATTGTTGATTTGGATGGCTGAACATGTTTGTTTACGCAGCGTGAATGTAACGTGAGTACACTTTTGTTCATTAACTTTAATTTTCCAAAGTTTTAACCACATCTCTAATATTGAAATATACTCCTGCAAATTTCGCGAAGCTACTTGATGGCTCTCATGTACGCTGCAGAATGCTGTATCGTCTTCAAAAGTTGAAGTGTGGATTCCGGGTGTCGTTGGCATGTCAGAGGCGTAAATCAAATATAAAGTAGGCCCCAGTATGCTTGCTGCTTTGGGGAACTCCTGCCTCGATTGGCTGAGTTGGGCTTATAAAGTCGCCTTCTCTGATAACAAACTTCCGCCCACATAAGTAGCTTTCCAGAAGCTTGTGTGTATTTGCAGGCAAGTTCAACTTTATTTTGTGTATCAAGCTCTCGTGCCACACTTTATCAAAAGCTTGAGAAATGCCAATGAATAGAGCTGAGCAATACTTCTTCTCCTCAAAGGTCTGTCTTATGACATTGACTAGTCTGTGCGTTTGTTCTATGGTGATGTGTTTAGCCCGAAAGCCAAATTGATGATCAGGGATGCATCCCACAGTGTTCAACATTGGACTCAACTTTGCCATTAACAATTTTTCGAACAGTTTTGAAATTGTTGGCAGCAGACTTATTGGTCTGTATGATTCTACCTTAGTGGGATCCTTCCCTGGTTTGGGTATCATAGTAATCATGGACACCTTCCACTCTGAAGGATAATACTCGAGACGTAAAATAGCGTTAAAAATAAAAAGACGAATTCTACGAGCTACACGAGGTATCTGCTCAAGCATTTTACCAGTAATTTGATCAGTACCTGGAGCTATCCTGGGGTTTGTGTTACGAATAACATTTTCAACATCATGAAAACTAAGTCTCAAAGGCACAGGCGGTCTAACAGCATATGGCGGAAATTCAGCAACATCATCCACTGTATCATTTGCAGTAAAAACGTTTTTCAAATGATTAACATACACTATCCCTTTTTCAGAATCGCTTCTTGCCCAATCTCCAGTTGAAGTTCGCAGAGGTGGCTTACCTACTACGGGTCTTTTCAGACCTTTTGTCGCTTTCCATAGAGAATAGTCGGTTTGAGGGGTACCATCAAGACCTTCCAGATAATTTTTAAGAGAAGCCATTCTTTGGATTTCGAGCAGATTTCTTAACTGAGCCATGCACTCTCGTAGCCTGCTTTTAAGCTGGGGAGACCTGCAAAGTTGCCACTCTCTTCTAACTCTTCTTTGTTCTGTTGGAAGTTGTTCAATTTCAAACGAATATGTTCTGTTGCTCACATTTCTGGATCTTATATGGCTAGTGGTGGCATGTTGTACGGCTAGATTAAGGTGTTCAGAAAATTCGTTGATCGACACATCAATATCCTCAGGCGTTCTCAAGGCAATGTTTTCCGTACAATGTGTACTCAAATATTTCTTATATTTTATCCAATTAACTCGAGTGACGGTCAACGCCAAGTCACAAAACGGGGAACCAACCCCCTGGGGGAACGAAACAGAAACTATAGTTGGTGAGTGATCTGAGGACAAGTCCAATGAAGGCTCCACTTGCATCCATTCTGAGGGAAAATTTTTTGTAACTCCAAAGTCTATAACGTCTGGGATCTTGCGTTGGTCTGATGGCCAATAAGTGGGGTGTCCACTTGAAATCACACCTAAGCCCATTTTGGTAACGGTGTCAAAAAGCACACGGCCTTTCGGGGTAATTAAACGTGATCCCCAAAAAGTGTGTTTAGCGTTATAGTCGCCAGCCGCTAAAAATCGAGGACCAAGTGATTTGAAAAAAATTGAATATTGTCTTTCTGTTATTGAAAATCGTGGTGGTGAGTAAATCGAGGATATAACAATTTTTTCATGAAAATAATTAAGGCATATATTTGTAGCTTGGAGATATTCCTCACATGTCTCGTTCATTAAAAAGTGTTTAATTCTGGATTTTATTAGAATTGCCGATCCTCCGCAAGATCTTCCACGGGGATCTTTTGTGTCGTACAGTATGTAGCCATTAATTTTGAAAAAACTGTTAGTTGTTAAATGGGTTTCAGCAATCATCATTATATCGATCTGCTTTTCCATAAGGAAGTGCTCAAGTTCATTTTTGTGTTGGCGAATGCCGTTTGCGTTCCAGAAACGCAATCTTCAATGCCTTTCTTTTATCCCTATACAACTGGTGCTGCACGTTATTCTCTAACCGACCCCTCGTTCGTGTATACCGCCTTCGGGCGCTAATACACTCTGAACGCAAGCTAGCAATTTCATCATTCCACCAATACACTGGAGGCTTATTTGGCGATCTTTTTCGCCTTATCATAGCTACATTGCAGGCACTAGTGATATTGCGCACTAATTGCACTGCCATGTCTTCTGCTGAACCAGCCATTTCCATGTTCTCCATGCAGGCTGCGAAGCTATCCTTATCAAAGGTATTTACCTTCCATCCTGTCAAGACACGTGCTTGTACAATAGCACGGGGCTGTGCGTCTTGCACATCTATTATTATAGCGCTATGATCGCTATGTGTATAGATGTCAGATATTCTCCAGTTCACTTGGGTTGCGATACTGGCACTGACGAATGTAATGTCAATTACTGAGCCAGCATCACCCCTTCTGAAGGTGTGTTCAACTCCATTATTGATGAGTACAACACCCAGTTCAGAAAAGGCTGCCAAGAGTATTCTTCCTCTTGCGTTTGCTGAGGGACAGCCCCATTCAACAGCCCACGCATTGAAATCACCTGCAATTATTACGGAGGTTCTTCCAACTGCATCCGTTACAATACTGTCAACTATTACCCGAAAGTCTTCTATAGAATACCTAGGGGGTATATAACAGCTGTAAATAGTGATGCCAGATATAACCGCTCGAGCATATCCACAATGCGTTGTTATTCTATCGCGTATGGTTAGCGTGCTGGTGTTCCATATTGCCGATGTACCCGTGTTATCGGAAAGCCAGTTTACAGATGCCATGGTCCGATATGGCTCACTTAGAATAGCGACATCTACACTTATATCTCGAACGCTTTGCTTAAGAAGCTCCTGGGCTGCCTGGCAATGGTTGAGATTTAACTGTAATATACGCATTTTGGTGACTTAGGTTCTACTCTACTCCCTAAGTTTCTGTAGAGCTCTTTTATAAAACGGGCAAACTGCACCTCCGGTGACATGGTCACTAACGGTGTCTGCTCCCTTCTTGCAGAGCAAGCAGGATGGTTTATTGGAACAGGTTCCAATTTTGTGGCCCGTTTTGCCACACCGTAGGCAATTCCCTGAAAGGTCTTGCCCCTTACAGTTCCCTGCTACGTGTCCATAATCCAGACATTTAAAGCATCTTTTTGGTGCTACCTTTTCGCGTATTCGGCAAACCACCCAGCCAATACGTATCTTTGCCATCTCTATAAGGCGGCGAGCTATCAGTGCACTCACGCCAATTGTGGCGGTCTGTGTCCCACCGTATGCTCTCCTTAGCGACTTAACTGCCGTAGGGTGCAAAGCTTTAAATTCGTCAGATATTTTGACGAGAGCTTCATAAATATCCTCCTTAGAGGTTACTTCGTCTATATCCCTAATCTCAAGCCTGACCTCATGAGAAAGTGATCTAACCTTCGCAGCATCACCTAGCACCTCTTCTATAGCCGACCTAAATTCGCCCGTATTCTGGTGCGCGGGTCTATTCAGCTCAAACAACAGTTCACCCTTCCCTGTCTTCCTAATGCTCTTCACATTTTGACCCAGGTTGTTTAGCTTAGGGTCCCTCTTCACCTGTCTGAGAATATCCGCATAGGAAGTATCTCCACAGGTTTTAATCACTATAGCATCTGGTTTAACGGACGCTTTCTTTGTTTTAGCCCTTGGGCCAACCTTAACCCAGCCAGGATCTTTAGCACTTAGATCCGGTTTGCCAGCCAAGTTTGAGTTTATAGCCTTGGGTATAGTGTGTCCACCTACCCTGTCTACTTTATTAGGGGTTGTTCCCCTATTCTTTTTAGCTCTGTTACCTTTTGGGCTTAAGTCCTCCCTTCTACGCTTTGGAGTTCCGCCCATCACAGGATTGAGCCTTGGTGGTTCGTCTGTTTGAGTATGCGTACTAGTATGTGCTTTCTTTGTACTACTAGCACTTCCACTACTCAATTCATCTGAGACCTGCATGTACAATGCCTGTATCTCACGTGACATTGTCACTATTTCCTTATGCACGTTTGAACGTGCCTTTAGGAAAGCTACGAGCTTTGAGATCTTCTCTCCTAGCCTCTGGACGTTACTTTGTCCATTTTCACTATTTTCAACGGTGCCTGGCACCGGAACGGTCCTACTCACCGCTGTAGGAGGTGATCTGGTTATCACCGATTTCTTAGCAAAAGGGTTTACAATTTCACCCATGCTCAACTCATTTATACTCTCATTATTATTATTATTACTTTTATTCATTTTTTCAGTTGGGTCCCCGCTTAAAGCTGTAGTCTCCGTTTGCCGCACACTCAATAAAAAGTTTTTTCTTTGTCCAAAACATTCCCGCATTTTCCGGGTTAAGTTAATTTTATTAAAATTTAGTTCACTTTTTGTTGAGTGAATGTGCAGTTACCCTTGTAGTGACCCCGAGGGTGGCTATGCAAGCAGTGAGTTCCTCGCGAGGGTTGACACAAGGCCTTATGAGACTTGTGTACAGAGCCAGGTCGGGAGCTGATTAGGAGTCATCTCAACTAACCCTGCACAGCCAAAAACTATTGGCTACAAACTTTGATCATACTTTAAGCCCCTGCCAGGGTTTTACCGGGACGGAGGTAGCTTCCGCATTAGCCCGTGAGCCATTTCAGCACGATGTCACTCGTGCTTAATCAGGTCACGGAATACGTCAGCTCCCAGCCCATAATCGTCTGCGTCAGGTCGTCATCCAATCCATTATCGCTGTCACACAGTTCATTCTCAACTTTTGTTGAGAACTATTCAGTAGCGCCACGAGAAGGCCGTGTGACAACTTGGTTTGAGCAGGGACAAGGATCGCTAACTGGCTACACCCGATGGGAAGCCAGCGCTTTACCTTGAACGCTCGCACCCACGCCACCTGTATGTATGTATGTATGTATGTATGTATGTATGTATGTATGTATTTATTTATTTATTTATTTATTTATATATTTATTTATTTATTTATAGTTTACTTATATTTATATATATCTAAACGCACATATCCTAATTTTCCATTACAGTGCCTACATTTGTCTCCTTCTTAAGAGATTTGGAGTCACCTTATGAAGTTAAGGATTACATTCGCATGTATTTAGGTAAGTATAAGTATTTATATGAGTTCATAAACTCGCGTTCAATATTTTTGTAGAAAACTAGCTGTGTCCGCGGTGTTGCCCTCTCGACTTTAATTATAAAAGTATAAATAAATATTATTAATAGTGCATTTACATTGGCTCGAAATCTAGTACTTACAAGATTTTGAGCTAAATCTTGTTGTTTTTAGTAGACTTTTCATATCATATGAAACAATCTACGTTGCCACTAGAACTGGACGAAATCTACCTAAATCTAGCAACTATGTTTTTTTCTAACTTGTTCTAAAAAATACTACGATGTACAAAATAAAATAAATTTTCAATTAAAAAAAAAAAACAAAGTAGAAACAAGTAAGAGTGTGGTATATTCGGTTGGGCCGAATCTAAAATACCCTTCATGATAGTCACGTATATGTATAGCATATATTACAAATTTGAACTAAATATGCTTGGATATATATGGACCGATATCGGGGAAAAATATTTTTGCTTTGTAATCACCATTCCGAAAATGAAATCTTTCAGGGGCATTTTCATGGAAAAGTTTGTTTAAGCTATATCTCGGTTATATATGAACCGACATCGGAATTTTCTATCTTTTGCACTTTGGTAATCTTCTTTTATAACGAGAATTGCTTTTCAGCAAAAAAAAATGTTAATGGAAAAATCGGTTCAGCCTATATCTCGGTCCACTTGTATGGACCGATATCGGGAATTTTCATTTTCCATATTTATATAACCTCAGTTTATTACCAAAACTGCTTTTAAGCAAAAAAAAAACTTGTTTAAGTTCGCTTATGCGATATTTTCATGAAAACCCCGGCTTAGGCTATATCTCGGGTATATATGGACCGATATCGGAAATTTTCATTCTCCCTATTTATATAACCTTCTTTTATTACCAGAACTGCTTTTAAGCAAATTAAAAGTTGTTTAAGTTTAAGTCGGGTATATATGGACCGATTTATGTATATTTATTATGATGTATATTTATTATTATTACTATTTTTTTTTCTTATTGTTACTGAAATTACCCCGCGGGGAACAGGTTTTGCCTTGGCGTATTCTTAAGTTGGGCGCTCTCTTTTTTGGGGAAAAGAGGGGAAGGGGTCCCTCGTTTGTTGTAGCAAATAAAACTCTAAGAAGCCACATGACTTATGTTGTGTTGGCTTCCGAAACCCTTGCCAAGGGTATAAGTTGGCAGAACGGGGATCAGTATGGCCCCCGGGTGGTTCTGCTCTCAGTTCAACCCGAGCTGATCATGGTTGAGGTGCCTACCTTGGCTGAAACGTTCTGGCTGTGGTTGAAACCTAAAACGCAGGAAGGGGGTATTAGTATCCTTGATAATTGCTTGGCGTGGCTTTTTTCGGGGACTAACAAATTCCCGACGGCCTGTTGCCTTTACAACAGATACCTGCACTGATGAGTTGGTTTAAGTGCTGCTGCTGCTAAAGGGCTTCGGCCTACCAACTCATTAAGCCTTGTCTTCCATTGATTGCTGGGAAATTGCATACAGGAGGGATTAGAAGGCCCGAACTCCTCAACAAGAAGTTGCTCTAATGGCTACAAACATATGGCATAAATTGCTACCTGTGTGAGCCTAGCCAGCCACACGGGAGCGCTGGTGAATCGTGAATAATTCACTCCGTGGAACTGGTCCATCATCAGATAAGGCCGAAAGGCAGGTGCTGATGTAAATCTCTTTCACAACTGTTACTGAAATTAGTAAGTAAATTTATCGTACTTATTCGTACAACCATCATTCATGCCAACTACCCCCTTTAATGTCCTATGTGATTGATATATGGAAATATTTTTGTCTAAAGTTTACAAATCTTGAAGAGTTAAATAAAAGTTTCATAATTGAACCAGATAATGTTACGATTGACTGGTTTGGTAATTTCGTAGATTCTCAGACAGCGTTTTCTTTTTTGAGCTTGATTTTTCCTCGCATAATCTGCTATCTTAAACATATTTACAACACAATTTTAATGGTATCAAGGTTTCCGGGAGATTGGAAAATTTTCAAGGTGATACCTCTGCCTAAGGTAAAACATCCCACAAATTACGGTGATTTTAGACCAATTTGTATTTTACCAATTTTAGGAAAAGTTTTTGAAAACACACTCCATAACAGAATTACCTGAATATGGGTCGATTAATATCACCATTTTAATCAGGATTTCGAACTCATTACAGCACATCTTCGCTTAGTTGAGAATATTAGGAAATATTTAGATGTTGGTCGTGGAGCTATTACCATTTTTCTGCATTTTGCTAAAGCTTTCAATTCTATTTCTCATGGAAAACTTATGATAAAAATGTGTAATAAATTTCATTTTGCTTCTTCTAACGAGTGATTTTTTTTGCTATTATAATTTTGACAACACTAGTTTTGACAGCTCACGCACGTTTTGTAACTTGTGTCACTGTCAAACATCTTCAGTTTGGTCTATAATTTAATCATGAATCGTCTTACAAACGAACAACGCTTGCAAATTATTGAATTTTATTACCAGTGCTCTATTAAGAAAGTTCATCGCGCGCTTCTTCCATTTTATGGTCAGTTTAATCGACCTACTGAGGCTTCTATTCGGGCTATTGTAAAAAAATTTCGCACCAAATTTACATTTTTGGACATTAAACCACCAACACGCTTACGTAGAGTGCGAACTGAAGAAAATATCGCAGCCGTATCGGCCAGTGTTGGTGATGACCGTGAATTATCGATTCGGCGCCGTTCGCAGCAATTGGGCCTCTGTTACTCCACTACGTGGAAAATTTTGCGGAAGGATTTGGGTGTGAAGCCTTATAAGATACAGCTGGTGCAAGAATTGAAGCCAAACGACCTACCACAACGCCAAATTTTTGGTGAATGGGCTCTTGAAAAGTTAGATGAAGATCCACTTTTTTATCGAAGAATTGTGTTCAGCGACGAGGCTCATTTCTGGTTGAATGGATACGTGAACAAGCAAAATTGCCGTATTTGGAGTGAAGAGCAGCCAGAAGCATGGCAAGAGCTGCCAATGCATCCACAAAAAACAACCGTTTGGTGCGGATTATGGACTGGCGGCATCATTGGGCCGTATTTCTTCAAAGATGATGCGAATCACAACGTTACTGTGAATGGTGAGCGCTACCGTGCGATGATAACAAACTTTTTTTTGCCCAAAATGGAAGAGCTTGACTTGCATGACATGTGGTTTCAACAAGACGGTGCCACATGCCACACAGCATGCGAAACAATGGACCAATTGAGAGGCGAGTTCGGTGAACAGTTTATTTCACGCTTGGGACCAGTCAATTGGCCGCCCAGATCGTGCGATTTAACGCCTCTAGACTATTTTTTGTGGGGCTATGTTAAGGCTAATGTCTATAGCGACAAGCCCGCTTCGATTGACGCACTGGAAGCCACGTTGCCAACATTATTCGTGAGATACCGGCCGAAATGTTGGAAAGAGTATGCCAAAATTGGACTAAGCGGATGGACCATTTGAGGCACAGCCGCGGCCAACATTTGCATGAAATAATTTTCAAACATTAAATTATATCGACCCAACTATCGATCCAAATAAATATTTCATGAATTTTTCTGAATTTTATATGTTTTTTTTAAATTTCCGATAGTTCTTATAAAATCACCCATTACTTGTAAACTTATTTTTTCATTTGTGCATAATATGCAACAGTTTATACAAACAATCAATGACTTTGTTCATGAATCGTGGTGTGCTTCAAGGCTCAATATTGGGACCACTATTTTTATAATGTATAACAATGATTTAGTAAATATTCTTTCGTTTTGTCAACCGTATATTTATGCTGGTGACATACAGATAGAAGCTTATCTAGAAAGGGATATGCCCATCGTGGAATTTTTTAATTTGATAAACAAGGATATAGAGACGATTGTTCAATTGTCTGTAGACAACAAACTTAGCTTAAATCCGTTGAAAACTTGCGCTATGAGGTTCGGTAACATTTTATGGGAAACATCTTTACTATTTATAAATGATGTACCAATTCAATATGTATAGCATTATAAGATCTTAGGTATTTACTTGGATGAGAAGCTTCCGTTCAATTTTCATATAAACAACGTAGTTTCAAAAATCTGCTTTTCTTTAAGACATTGTATTGTGTAGAGGCTTGGTTTTCTTTAAAAATAAAAAATAAAAACTTTTAGCTAAATCTCTATTGATGCCAATTATTTTGTATGGACTGGAAATTTATTCATGTGGAAGTTGTTCGAACTTTGATAATTTAACCAAATGCTTTAATCGCGTTGTAAGATTTGTTTGAGAATTCATGTTACTACTTATGTCATTGAATTCTTAGGCGCAAGTTTTGAGAATTTTGTGAAATTGCGCTCGCTTTTACTTTTTTTTTAAGATAATAAAATTTGGTTTGCCGGAATACCTGGCGAGATTATTTACTTTCTCAATGGTTATGCATAGATCACATGTGGTAAAAATATGTAGGTTAGGTTAGGTAAACAGGCCGCTTGATTTCCAGCAAGTACCCGGAAACTCCAGCTCACTTGGGTCCTGTAGGTCCCTTTGTGATTGCCTGAAAAAAGTTAGTAAAGGGAAAAGAAAATAAAAGGTTATAGGGATATAGAAGGAGTGAGGAAGAGGGAAAGGAGGTGGGAATCTATTAGTGTGGCATTACTTGCTGATTTACTAGCCATCCGCTGCTTCTAATGAAAGAAGCTATCGCAGTCGGTTTGACCGAGGCCAGACATGAAAGGCTATTGAAGCTCCGCTCGCCTAAGTACCTTAGACGATGATGCTCCAATGCCGGGCATGTACCGAGGAGGTGAAGGATTGTCTCCTCCTCCTCCTCGTCTTGGCAACTTCTACAGAAGTCGTTATATGGTAGACCCAGTCTCCTGGCATGGTTTCCGAACGGGCAATGTCCAGTGATGACTGCTACCGTCATTCTTAGGAGAGATCTATGTAGGTTGTGGAACGCTTTAATTCCATATAGAGGAAGAAATTTTGCGGCGAGTTTATCTAAATTTAAAAAGATGGTATCAGAAAATGTTTGAGATTTTGAATTATGTTTGTTGCTAGGCTGTATTGGTTCGTTTTCGGGTTGTGTGTAGTAGGTAGGGGAAAAGGTTGAAATTGGAAATTAATATTTGATTCTATTACTATTTTTTTATTTTTTAATTTAAGCATTATATATTTATATAATAGTTTATATGTCATAATATACAATATACTTTAGATGAGATCTTACTCTCACGTTATCCATGTAATCGTTTCGGCCTATGAAAGGCTTTTTGGTTATTGAAGAATAAATAACAAAAAAATCCAACACAATGGCAAAATTTAATATTTTTCTAATAAACATACTGAGCAAACAAAATATAAATAATTTAATTAATTTTTTCAAAATACTTTATAAAATTGCTAAAGTTTTTAAGATCATTTATATATTTCTGTCTGAGAATAATTTGTCTGATAAATATTTTTTATTTCTTTTATATCTATCCAGGTGAAAGCAAAGAGTATATAGACTTCGCAAAGCAATTTTTGGAACGACGCAGCAAATACAAAAATTTACAACGCGCACAAAATGCTCACGATGATGATTTGTGTAAGCCAGCTTTGGCTATAACTCCATCAGTAAATGAGAACGGTGATAATAAGGTATGTAACTAAGTCGTATTTAAACTACACAAGAAAAACTTTTGGATATAATTTAAAACTTTTCTAGCATGGCAATTTAATCCTTAAGTACGAAGCATATTTTATGTACGTTGTAACGAATGATCGTCGATTCGTCGATGTACTTTTTACCTGTCTATAATTGTGACTCAAAACAAAATATACCTTTTCAATACAATCGTAAAGCAGCTTGTAATTATTTCTTAAGTGCGGCTAGGCTTGTTGTTTATGTTGTTCGGTCTATGAGAAGTTTGCGTCTCACTCGCACTTGTTAACGGTTCGACTCTAGTAACTGTATTGGTTTACAGCTTTTAATTTTGGAAGCATTTCGTTGTTAATTACGCTGCAACTTCCTATGTGACGGCATAGGACGTTATAGTTAGTCACAGCGACGCTACAAATGTGCTGTTAATACCATCTTGGACATATGATCTCCGTTACCTCGCCCATGCTGTGCATCTTATACTTTTCAAATTTACTTTGCAACTATATAGTTAAATAGAATAGAATACCTCTTCAATAACATTTATTAATCATCCAAGAACATATTAAGTCTTCATAACAAAAACGATCTCAATGTCCCCATACGCCTATGTGGCCGGACGGTCCGGAAGAAGATCGGAGAAAATTCTACTCTGCATCTCCCAATCCGTCTGCCTCCTGTTTCTTCTGGGTATTACTCCCATCTCCTATCTCGAATTCAATATACCTGTGATCAGGTATATTGAATTCGAGATTGAATTGAATTTTTTTTTGAATTGAATATTTTTTTTTTTTGTTTTTTTTTTTTTTTTGTTTTTATCAAAAATAGAAAACTATTACATTTAAGGTTAAACGTTCAGCATATGCTGGAAAATATGCACCCTAATCGATAAAACAAATTTGCCTTAATTTAATTAATTTGTTATTTATATTATTCTTGTTTAAGGGTAAGCAGAAGAAAGTGAAGAAAAATAAAATGACAAAGCTGGATGCACGTATTTTGGGTTTTTCTGTTACTGCAGCCGAAGGTCGCATCAACGTAGGAGATCGCGATTATGGTGATGCTCCCTAAGTAAATCGTTCGTGAAGAGAATGCGTGCTTGAGAAAATGCGATAACCAGGAACAACTATTTTGCACTTCATTTCAGTTCAAAACAAAAAGCGGTTTTTACTTGCAGTGTTACTTTTTACCTTTATAACTAACTAACTTGAAAATATTGGTCTGCAAAAGAACTTTGCTAAAATAATATCGTTATTTGTTGTTTATTTAAGGCTGCAAACGAATTGTGTATGTATGTAGTATATGAGACATGGCATTTCGATTACATTTAAATTTTATAATTTACGCCAATATCTATGAAAAGCGTTTTTTTTTTTTTGCAGATCAATCATTTTAACCCAGAAAAGGTAAAAATTGAACATATCTATTTAAGTTTATAAACTAAAAAAATTTTTCTTTATCTAAATCACCAACTAAAGGTTATACAGATTGCTTATTTTATTGTTTTAATTAGTTTGTAATTTTTCCTTTCATAATAACTGCTTCATTTACATCGACTTAAGAATACGAAATTTGAGCGAGAACCACTTATCCATAGAAATTAACTCTATTATAAAATTTGTATATTAGCAGTATGCATGTATGATTTTGTATTTTGCTGTATTTGGCCGTTTAGATGTACAGTGGCCAAGAAAAGTGTTTTACATAAACCACACAAAGTTAATATTTTTATAAAAAAAAAAAAAATTGCAAAATGTTAAATTTAAACAAAGGTATCTTACACAACTAGGAACAAAAGAGTAATATGCAATATAAAAATGTTATTTCAAAACTTATAAAAAAAGGATTCGTAATATTGCAACATAATAAGCGAACTGCTTTTCCTTGGCGCCATATGAGTTCTTTTAAATCATCTGGTGTAGATTTTATGCAGGTTTTGGCATATTCTGAAATCGGGCTCCATTTCTCCTGAAGCATGACGTTTATGTGCTTTTTCTTCGGAAATTTTTTAAAAATTTGTTATATAAAATTTGGTCGAAAACTCATATAAAAATTTGTGAATACAGCTATTCTCATGTGTTTTGCAATATCTGTTTTGTTTTGGAACTTTAATATGTTTATAAATTAACCCGTTCTGAAATACTACTATACCACGTAACTTTTATGACACATACTATTTTTGGCCGCTGTATATTTTTAAAGTAATATGCTGTTCATACATACACTTTCTAATTAATTTAATTATCAGTTAATTATGTTCATACATGCTTAATACTGCTAATGAAATTAACGTTTAACAACAGCTGACAGAAAAATTGTTTACATTTGAATATTTCTTGTTGACTAGCAATCTTTTTTCTTTTTTTTTTTTTTTGTTTTTTTGTTTGTTTGCATTCAAGGTGCATTAACGTCTACAAGGTGGCAGCACTAGAGCAAAATTACAACAAAAACAGATGATTGGTAAGCTATGCTTGTCAAAAATATGTGTGACTTTTATCTCAATTATAAACTATGAAAGTACAATTTCACAATTTTAAATAATTTTTATTTGAATTATCTTTATGTACACAAAATAATTTTCAAAATTTTAATTCAAAATAAACCAATAAATTCACTTTCAAAAATGAGAACAATTTATTTGACGTAAATGGCTTACTATATTGCCAGTAGCAAAAAACTGTCACATGTCGTAGCGCTGCCACCTTGTAGACGTTAATATACCTTGTTTGCATTTGTTTACATTTGAGTTGTCAAATTGGAACAAAGTGTGTTATTGGGTATTATTATGCTAACTAAACTCGGTTGCCACAGGGTTGTATATTTAATTTTACTAAATATTAGAACAATTAACTGTTTAATTGGCAATTAAGTTAATTAAAATTTTGTATGGGTAGTTAAAATCAATAAGGGCGTTAATTGCAAAATTTTAATTAAAAGTGTAATTATGAACAGCATATAACGAACGAAATTAAATCAATTGGTACAACAATCTGTCGCCACACGTTTTTTTTTTACCTCACTGCATACCAAGACTTATTTATTAACCTTGTGTAAGAGTCAGTCTTGCATTTTACAAAAGTAAAGCTAAATTTCATTATACAAAACCGCTGTTAAATTTATATTTTTGTCTTTGCTTAGTAAGTTTTAAGATTCCTTAACACGTAATGATCCAAAATTTATTATTTAGTTTCATAACAGGAGTTTTCATTTTTTTAAAACAGTACTTCAAAAATATGAAAATACAAAAATTAGAGATTATCTAGTTAGTATCTATTATATATGATGAAAAGATTTGAATTTTTGTTAATTTTTCTTTATAAATAAATAATAAAAGAATAATAAATAAATAAATAAAAATTAAAAAAAAAAAAATAGAAAAAACTATTAAGGCTATTAACCATAAAACGATTTTAATTGTTCAATTTGTTTTTAGATTTTCTGTTCAATATTACTTTATATTTATTATTATATAAAAATTAAACAGTACTTCAAAAATTTGAAAATACAAAGTATCTATTGTATAGTCGCTATATCAAACCAAATGATATTAATTGTACACATTTGGCTTTCTTCTGAATTCTCCTTTTCTTTGTTTTAATTTTTTATATTTAACATTTTGCTAAAATTTTAAATTATTTATAATGTAAAAATAATATTTGCTAAAAGAAAAAAAAAAAAAAATAAAAATAAATAAAATAATTTCTATCAAACTAAAAAAAACATATTTATTACTCAATGAGAAAGCTTTTTACTAACGACAAGACATAAGCATAATTTCAAATCATTCAAAAATAAATATTGCTGCACTTATATTTAATGGCATAAAGTTAATTTTTGAAAACTTTTTCGCTCCTATGTGACACTGAGTTGATGGCGTTCGATAAAATTTCGCCAGAAATTCCATTGTAAGCAAGTTCTACTCGGCATAATTTTTGTATTTATAGGGCTATATTTTACTATCCACAATGTCCCATAGATTTTCTATGGACTTGCAGTCAGGCGATTCGATTGACCACTTCAAACCTTTCATATTCTTGTTAATTTTGATTTTGCTTAGATATGAAAGGACCCTCCTTTTTTTTTATTAATCTAAGCATTCCCTTGTCGTCACCTTTGTGTTTAATTTTTAAAAATCCTGTAGAACGAAAAAGCTATGGCGCCAAATCGCACTGTAGTTTATTTCAAATGTGCTTAGTACAGATATTTGAAAATAGTTCACACTAAGACCCAAAGTTTTACGTTTGGGAAAAAGATCTTCAAATCTTACTTTAGTTAAGAATTTTTCAAAACTATAGTAAAATCCTCATTCTGATACGCTGTTGTTGTAGAGTTTTCTGGAAGCAAATGATGCTTTAATTTTTATTATTGCAAGATTATTATTAATTTACTTCTTATTTACTATAGTACTTCAAGAGAAATTTAAAATCGTATGTTCGTAAAACTATTGTACTTCAATAGAAAATTAAAATTTAACTGTGTGACGTACAACACAACATTTGTTTTACCATAATAACAACTGAAATAAAAATTCCTGTTATGAAACACATACATATATTATAAAAAACTTAATTAAAACAAAAAATTATTGTTAAAGTAATTGAATCTAAAAGCCATGTTAAAAGTATATAAAACATATGTACACACACACGTATATATATATATAATATATATATAAATATGCTGTATGCACTCATACATTTTTATAATTAAAACAAAAAAAAATGAATAAAATGAAGTCAAGAAATACCTTATTATCAATTTGTTTATTTATATTTATCGCAAATAATATCAAAAGCGCACCTCTTCAACATCATAGGTGAGCAGTTACAATATGCTCTAAGGATGGTAAGTCAATGGGGTATACAATGCGGACTAAGAACAAACACACCGAAAACTGAAGTCGTAGTTTTCAGTAAAAAGTATAAAATTCCATATTTCACATTGCCAGGAATGAATGGCACCACACTTATGCTATCGGATAAGGCAAAATACGTAGGCGTCATACTAGACAGCAAACTAGCATGGAAAGAGAATATGCAACCTAGAGTAGCCAAGGCTACAACAGCGATCTATCTACATATGTAAAAAAGCAGCATAGCACATGCGTACAAAAGCGGTTGTGTGGTTTTATGAAATTCGATAATTTTCTATGGAATATCAATATGGTGGAAACCACTAGACTCCGCAACCAACGGACTGCAAATTGGGAAAGTCAGCATAATGAATGATGATTTTAACTTGGTTTTTGCTGAAAAATTTGGTACGAAAATTTAATTCAAACAACTGTGCATTCAATGTGGTTATGGATCAAAACCATGAAATAAAAATTATTATAAATGAAGAAAGATAAAATATAAGAAATTTGATGAAAATTTGCTTCATAAAAAAAATCTAAAGTAAAAATTATTATTTTTACCGATTTTGTACTAAATCACATCCGAACGAAAATGGAATACAGCTCTAACGTTTGGGCCGGTGCCTCAAAGTATATTTTGGGGTTACTCGACCGTATGCAGCAGAGGGCGAAGAAGCTCATCGGTGACAGGAGTATCCTACTCAACACTATTGACTCACTGGAGCATCAACGCAGAATGGGGTACGTTCCTCTGTTCTATCGTTACTACAATGGATTTTGCTCTGACGAGATTAGGGATCTTGTTCCTGAAATGCGCAAATTTTTGCGTAGTACCCGTTCATCGTCCAGAGTTCTTCCATTTGCTGTCAATTGCTCGAGTAATCGTACTACGCATTACAGAGAGAATTCGTTTTTCAGCCGTACTCTTCGCCTGTGGAATAAGTTGCCTGCAGACGTGTTTCCTGTCATAACGTTGGAAAATTCAAGTCAAATGTTCGCAAACACTACTCCCTCTTTCCCCCTCCTCACAACCTATTTTCCTAGTTCTGGTACAATGCACTGCATATTTAGGTTAGGTTAGGTAGCCAGGCTGCTGGATTCTCCAGAAAGTACCTGGATACTCCAGCCCACTTGGGCCGTAAATTGCCTGAAAAATTAGGTTATAATAGAGGAAAAATAAAAGGTTATAGGGACATAAGAGGAGTGAGGAAAATGAGAGGTGGGAAACTACTTAATGTGGCATTACTTGCTGATTTACTAGCCATCCGCTACTTCTTATGACAGAAGCTAACGCAGTCGGTTTGACCGAGGCCAGACATGATAGGCTATTGAAGCTCCGCTCGCCTAAGCATCTTAGACGGTGAAGCTCCAATGCCGGACATGTGCCGAGGAGCTGATGGATCGTCTCCTCCTTTTTCTCGTCTTGGCAGCTTCTACAGAAGACGTTATATGGTAGGTCTAGTCTCCTGGCATGTAATGACTGCTACCTTCATTTTAGGAGAGATCTTGGAAGTTTTAACACTGCATATGTAAAAGTCATCCTCTGAGTACTGGTCCAATAAAAATAAAAAATATGTTCAAATAAAATATGTGTATATATTTTCTTGAAAACACGATCGCCAAAACCTGACGTTTTAAAAACCTTCTGGCAACGCCACGCTACGATTATGTTTACCGAGTGTGAGCGAGTAAATACATAAAACTGAGCACACACACTCTCATGGGGAAGGTAAATGTGTGACTGCAAATTCTTACATACAAATATTATTTTCGTTGTTAAAAAGAAGTACGAATACGATTGCGGAAAAAATAATTAAGAAACCAAATCAAGCAGCCATCGCATACAAACTTGATTGGGTTTGTTTTATACTCTAGTTAACAGACGCAAGCTCTAACCAGTAGAAAACATGTGGCCAATCACACCGAAACTCGAATTAAGACAGGTATATTTAGATCATTAAAAAAAGGTAGCGGTTGCAGATCTCTGATACTGACGTCAGTTTCCATATAATTTTTGAAAACATCGTCATTTTAGTTTTAAAATACTGTCAAAAAAATCGGACGCATAAAACCATCAAATCTTTTGTATATTTTAAATCTTTAAGAAATTTTAAACGTCAGCTTTTGGTCTCAAATTTCTACACTCGCAAAAAATTTATAAATTTATTAAAGAATTTAGTTTTTAATTAATTACACTTATATACATATGTATGTATTTATAGTATGATGTTATTTGACACATTGAACTTTCCGAAAATTTACGAACAAATTGAGTTTAGTTGCAATATAAAAGAAGTTTAAAGGATTGAATTTTAATTAGTCTTTATAATAATGAATGCCTTCAATTGTGTAATTTTCTAAAGAGTTTCGTATTTTTTTTCTTTTTTTAATTAACAGTCCACGTTGCAGAAGACTACGTTTTGGAATAGTTTTGAATACATTGAAAACGCTCGCACTTCAATTCATAATTTTTGCATTAAATGCATTCTATTACCCCATTGATTGAAATAGGATTGCTATTGAAATTCAGTAAAATCGGTTCACATATAGCTGAGATATATCTCGGATATGTATATCCGAGATATAGCCTAAATCGGTGTTTCAATGAAAATGTTATGTAAGCGAACATATTTTTTTTTTGCTCAAAATCTGTTCTGGTAATAAAAAGAGGTTACTTATATACAGAAAATTAAAATGTTCGATATCGATCCATATATAGCCGAGATATATCCTAAACCGGGTTTTAGATGAAAATGTTGCGTAAGCGAACTTTAGAATTTTTTTGCTTAAAAGCATTTCTGATAATAAAAGGAGGTTACTAAAATAACAAATACAAATTTCCGATATCGAGATATAGCCTAAACCCGTTTTTCTATGAAAATGTCGCGTAAGCGAACTTAAGAATTTTTGTTGCTTAAAATAAGTTCTGGCAATAAAAGGAGATTACTTAAATAAAGAAAATGAAATTTTTTTATATCGATCCATATATACCCGAGATATACAGCTATGCGCTGAGAAACGTAAAATTTTAAAATCACTTTTGAGGCCAAAATCGCAAATCTCTCTTTTTTATGTGCTGAAGATCGCGCGATTCACTGAATCACGAATGTATGCAAAATCTGATAATACTTGTCTTTTTGTATGGGAATGAAAACAGCTGCCGCCCTATCGTTAATTGCCAATCTTGAAATAAATAACCAAAGTAATAAGAAAATTTTGTATAAATATTGACTGCTTTGAAATTAGTTATTTTAAACAAATAATATAAACAAAGAGAACGTGTTAGAAAGCACCTTCTTAGAGAGCGTTCAAATCCAATCGATGTTCCACAGTCCTGGTAAGATTTACATACATATAAGTAAAACATTTTATTTAAAACTTATGCAGCATGTTCAGATCTTCAGTTTTATAGCGTTTTATCGGCGCAATAAAAGAGCGTTTATGATGGTACTGGAATAGATTTCACCTCACATGGGCAATAGTTCTATACCGGAAATAGTGCAGCGGGCCCGCGTTGGCAGATTTTTAGCAGTTGGTTCTTTTCAGTGTATGATTGCTAATGATTCTAATATAAATATGGATAGAACAAACCTTTTACCGAGTTCTGTGAAAAGTTGTTAACGTTCTGGAGGAAATGCTGCGTCCTCAGTGAATCCAATTGGAAATGCCAGATACATAACTGAGAAATTCAAAAGTGAATTTTTACAATAAATTTAAAATCCCCAGAGTTGTTGGATGCCTCAATGGGACACACATCAGAATTATAAAACTTCCTTCGAATTCTGAGCTTTATTACTGCAAAAAAGGATATTACAGCCTTAATGTGATGCATGTAAGTATAATAGATTACATATCGTCAAGTGAAACGTAAAACTACCTAAATGTTATTAACGTTTGAGATATTTATGTGCCTCTATTTTATCTCCATTGCAAATTTGTGACTATAAAATGAAAATTCGCTTTGTAGATGCATCTAAGCCTGGCTCATGTTACGATACATTTGTTTGGAATTTGAGCAATGCAAATGTTCGCTATGCTGAAGATTATGCAAGTGATATAAGAAACATATGGTTGTTAGCAGGCTCTGCATATGTCTTAGAACCTTATATTATAGCACCGTACAGATCCCCCAACCACAACTCTTTGCAGCACAAGTTTATTTTGGCAAATTCTTCGGCAGTGTGTGCCGTAACACCGTCAACAAGTTGCGGCAAAAATAACTCGTTGATTATTGCTCTGTAGCGTTCAACATTCACAGTAACCGTTTGGCCCGCGACGTCTTCGAAGAAAAAAGGTCCGAGGATTCTTCCAGCGAAAACAGCACTACATACAGTAACTTTTATCGGGTGTAATGGCTCTTCGTGGGTTACACGCGGATTTTCAGTGCCCCAGAAGCGTAAATTTTGCTTATTTACGTACTTGCTAAGATGGAAATGAGCCTCAGCACTCATGATTATTTTTGATGAAAATTATTGGTCAAATAAATAGTCACCAATATTCCGCGTTGTGCCTACCGTATATTCCCTTAAAAGTGGTGAAAATAACCAATGTTTGTTGTGCTTTACATATCATTTGCAAAGAATATAATGTTTCTTGTGGCGATGAGACCGTTCGTATTCCAAACGACGAACTGGAAGAAAGTCAGAAAGTACAGGAAGACAACAATAACGAAGCTATTGAAATAAAAGCAAACATTGCAAGATCGTTAACATAAACAATTGAATTTTTATTATAGGTGTGTTCATTTATTAAAAATTTTCACAAATTTGTAACAATTGTTACTAGAAAGCGTTCATTAACCCAAAAAATTTGCAACGAGAGAACGTCAAAAGAGCGTACAATATTGGGAGACTGAAAAATTCTTGCAAGTAAAATTTTTACTTGCAATAATTATTCAAACAGCTGTTTTGCGTTTGTGTTTACAAAACAATATTTCTAAATTAAGTTAAAAATAAAATAATTTTGGAAAATTTAAGAAATTGTAAGTGTATGTAAACTTTTAAAACGATAAAAAGTATTATAGCGGTAACAAATTTATTTTTGTGCAACTTAAGAGCAACAGAGATAAAATACGATTGCACTGTTTTAGGCACAATACCAAAATCAGTACGCAAATGTACTGATTTTTCTACTTTGTACTGATTTTTGTACTGTTTTTTTTTTTTATTAAAGAATTTTTTTATTAAATAATAAAAAACATTTCTCTAATTCAATACTTAATATAAAAAATTTTGTTCAGTGCATTTTGTTTGGAAAGAATCAGCTGATAATTCACAATAATTCCTGTCTGTATGGCAAGTGTTTTTTTTTTGTATTTACATTTTTAAAACTAACAGAATTTTGTAGAACATTTATGAAAAGTTAAACAATTGTTGTAATCAATCAGTGTGGTAAGATTTATTTAATTGATTTAATAGATTGTGTTGTTCAATAGATTGTGTTTTACCAAAAATACTCTTTAGATATGGACGATGAAGAAATAATTTCCGACGAATCATTATGAGATTTGGAAGAAGTGTCCTTTTCTTCAGATCTGGAAGAAGTGGTTTGTACTTCAGATTTGGAAGAAGTGGCCGGTACATCGCCCTCCAAACCAAAGAAGCAAATTGGTAATCGATGTAATAATAAATTTAAAGATAGTTGGATAAACAAATTTAACTGGCTAGCAAGAACAAAAAATGAAACCATGGCCAAATGCTTAATTTGCGGTGCATCTTTTTCAATTGCAAACAGTGGTATTACGGGATTTCGAGTCAAATCTAGTTGAATTTGGCGAGATTTCCCATACAAAATGAAATCTTGTTTGGTACTGGATTTTAGCAAAATCTCACCAAATCTTGTTAGTACATAGATACACAACTGTGATTTGCTTCAAATAGTACTAAAAAATACTATGCTGCATGTAAAAAAAATTCACAAAGTGACAGTAAAAAAAGCGCGACAGATAAAAAAAAAGTGCGGAAACTAAAATTTAAATATTTTAAGAAAGGAATAATCAAAAAACGAAAGAAATTATAAAAAAAGGAAGAAAATGGAAAAGAATATGATTTCAAAGTAAGTAAGACATAATATTTATGTAAATAATTATTAGCAAATGCATATAATTTTCAGAAAGCGTTTGTACAAAAAAAAGAAGCAGTGGAATCCCAATGAGGAGGCCCTTCTTATCACATTATGGGGAGATCATATTGGTGACCTTAGGGGCTGTCGGAAAAATAGTCACATATTTTCAGAAATCGGCGAGGGAATGAAAAGCAATGGCTTTGATTTCACTCCCGAAGAAATAAGAGTGAAAATTCACAATTTAACTAATAAATACAGGTAAGTTGGCCTAAGTTTTTATAACCATATAAAATCATAATACTATATTTATATTGTAGAGAAGAAAAGCGTAAAGTTGGGCCATCTGGAGGGTCTCCATCATGTTGGCCGTTTTATGAAAGAGTGCACTCAATTTTGGGAAGCTTCAAGTCCAACTCAATTGAAATGGTAATGGATGAAAGCATACGTAAGTATACTTACATTTATGTATCTATATATTTTTATGTATTGTATGTATGTACATTTATGTATCTATATATTTCATTTTTAGTGGAACCATCTTGTTCTATGAATGCCAACGAACCATTTATAGAAATAGAAACCTGCGAGTTTATGGAAGAATCGATTGAGACTTCTGTCGAAAAGAAAAAAAGGAAAACCAGCTTCCAAAACGAAGTGCTGAAAAAGATTCAAGACTCTACGGAAATGATTGAGAGAGAAATTATTAGAAACAGAGAAATCGACCAAAAAATGTTAATATTGCAGGAACAAATGGTAAATGTTGAAAAAGAAAGGAATGAAATTTTGAAATTAATGTTAGATAAGTAAGAGAAAGTACAAAAAATATTGAAACAAAAAGCTTTAAAACTTAATTTAATTAATAGTAATATGAATTCAAATGCTATAAAGACTGATGAATTAAAAAAACCATTGTTTGTTACTAGAAATATGATTTTAATACTTTTAATATTGATTTTGAAAGTAATTTTTAATTTTAATGCTTTAATATTTAGTTTTTTTTCAATTTAAGACTGATGAATAAAATCATTTTTGTTAAGTTTTTATTATTATTAAAAATATGAATTTATTGATTTTTAAATAAAACTATTTAATTAAAAAATTAGCAATAGAGTCTCTTATTAATTCAGCTTTTTGATTGTAGTCATAGACAAACTCCTCACAATTTGGCTGCTCTCTGCCTGTTTCATTTGCAATCTCCCAGTTATCATTAATCACTTCATTGTTGTTGTTTAAGAAGTTGTGTAAAACACAGCAGCATTTGATAATATTATTAACACTGTCAATTCTATTATCTATGCCTTTTCCAAGGCGACGAAATCTTGATTTTAAATGACCGAATGCATTTTCAACAACTCTTCGGCATTTTGACAAACTGTAGTTAAATACTTTTTGTTTTTGGGATGAATTTACATTAAAAGGAAAGGGCTTCATCATGCATTCGGACAGCCGAAATGCAGAGTCTCCTATCAAAAAAACAGGAACTTTTACTCCATCGTAATATATGGATTGTTTCTGAAATAAAGAGTCCTGCATCCGTTTTCTAAAAATCGATCTTTCGAAAATGGCTGAATCATTACATCGGCCTGGGCAACCGACGTTAATATATAAAAACCGGTACCGGTAGTCAACAACTGCCAACAAAATTGTAGAGTACCATCCCTTATAATTGTAGTAATCAGAAGCTTCTGAGAAAGGGGGATGAATTTCAAAATGACAACCATCTGCAGAAGTTAGAAAAAATTAAATCTTTAATAAAGAAATGTAGTCGCATACCTATAGCTCCGAAACACTGTGGGAATCCCATCTTGCCAAAACCTTCAACACATTCCTTGATTTTCACATCGTTAATAAAATTTGATGGTAAATATTCTGGTGACAGATTTTTCCAAACTTCAGCACAGAATTCTTTAAGAATTATACAAACAATGGCCTTAGACACGCCAAACATATGGGCTATGGATGCATATTCAGATGAAGATTTTAAGCAGTAAAGCCCAATGGCGACCCGTTTTTCAAATGCAATACATTTCCTAAATTTTGTATCCATTCTTCTCATCGTAGTCAGTTTTGAGCACAACAATTGAAAAGATTGCCGGCTCATCCTAAAATTTTCAATGAAGATTTCTTCTGACATGGTAGGAACATCTTTTTCCCAAAAAGAACTGTGTCGAGTCTATAATAGAATATTGTTTCATTAAATTGCGTTAAACACTAAATATATCCACTTACATGTACCCACTCCAATGCAGTAATTGTGCATAATACATTTGCACAAGTTGCTGGAAGCGTATATTAAGCAAATTCTGTTGCTTTGTTTTTCGCAATAATGCAATTTCTGAATTAATTTTTTTAGATTGGCTCGTGTTATATAAAATTAATTTCATTTTATTTTCCATTTTGCACAAAATTAAATTTTTTTCATATAATGTAAAAATTTTATATTTTTAACAGCTGTTTTCTATATGAAATGAAATCTTGCTACTTGTCAAAAAACAGTGATGTAAACGACATAGATTTTGAAAGTGATTTCAATCAAAATCTACTAGATTTTAGGTAGATGTAAATGCCCTATAAGTCATTTTTTCACCCAGAGTTCTAATAAAAAAAAAAAAAACAGGAAGTGCAGCACAGTCAAGTTCCATGGCAGAAGCTACTTTTGCCTATCATACCATCATACATAGTCACAGTTACCAGTCCGCAGACTGCACCGGCAAACTTTTTAAGCAAATGTTTCCAGATTCGAAAGTAGCGGCTAATTTTACATGTGGTAAGACAAAGTTATCGAAGATCACTACTAACATACTGGCAAAGTATTCCATTGAAACTATATTAAACGACTTGTCTGATGATCACCCTTTTTCCATTTCGACTGATGCGTCGAACAAAGCAAATATAAAAACTTTTCCAATCGTTGTACGATACTTTACTAAAGATACGTGAGTAAATACAAAGCTGATGAGTTTTTATGCAGCAAACTCCGAAATGTCAAATGATATTGCCGAATCCTTAAAGACTACACTGGAAGGTCACAATTTACAATTAATCAACGTCACTAGTTTTTCAGCAGATAATGCGAATGTCAATTTTGGCCACAAGAAAAGCGTTTTTGTTGAGCTTAAGAAAAGTAACCCAGACCTGATCGGTATGGGATGTTTATGTCACATAATTCATAATGCTTTTAAAAATTCATTAAGACTTTTAAAGTTTGATATAGAGAATATCGTTATTAAGGTTTTTAATGAATTTAGTTCATCAACAAAAAAGACTTCAAATCTAAAAGAAATTTTCGAGTTTTGTGACATAGAATGGAGCGAAATGCTTCGTCACGTGCCCATCCGTTGGCTGAGCTTAACGCCTGCTGTCGAACGATTCTTGAAGAACTATCCGGCCATAAAAATGCATTTTACTTCTATAGAGGGTTGTCCAGCTTCTTTAGAACAATTTTTTGAGCTTGAGATCTCTGAAGTCTATTTGGGTTTCGTTCACAATACAGGCACTGCCTCATCAATAAAGAGGTTGGAAGAGAGAGACAATCTAGTTATAATCGACATTTACAGAATAGTAAAAATGTTCCGTGACAAGTTTGAAGAACAAAAAAAAGTGAAAAGTTTTATGGTTTTATAGCCGAAACCGTCTGTAGTAATTGTGAAAATTCCCAAGAAGTTACTTTGTTCAAAAAACGAGCTGACGCAGTTTTATCGTACATAATTAAATATATTGAAGATCACTTTGATTTAAAAAATAATAAGCTTGAAAAACTGAATGTTTTCAACTTGAATTCAGATATTACATTTCAAGACTTTACTGCAGTTGTTAAATTGTTTTCTATTAAATATATAGATATAGACCTTTTGTTTGATGAATTTATTTTTTAAAGACTTTTGTTAAAAACGTACAAAAAGAAAAAACTGTTGACAAAAAATGGCAAGAGTTTTTAAAAAGTGGCAATTTTCCTAATTTTGAAAAAATTTGTAATTTTATTTTTTCAATACCTCACTCAAACGCTGCAACTGAGAGAATTTTCAGTCTAATGTTTTTATTTTGCAGAAAAGAGAGAAATAGACTTTTGATTCAAAACTTAGAAAGTGAGTTAATTATTAAAACAAATTTTGAATATGCACGTAATGAATTTCATAATTTTTTGAAAACTGAGGAAGGCAGAAATGGAATTTTGAAACATATACCAAAAAATGATAAATAATGGGTGATTTTATAAGAACTATCGGAAATTAAAAAAAAAAAACACATAAAATTCAGAAAAACGCATGAAATATTTATTTGGGTCGATAGTTGGGTCGATATAATTTAATGTTTGAAGATTATTTCATGCAAATGTTGGCCGCGGCTGCGCCTCAAATGGTCCATCCGCTTAGTCCAATTTTGGCATACTCTTTCCAACATTTCGGCCGGTATCTCACGAATAATGTTGGCAATGTTGGCTTCCAGTGCGTCAATCGAAGCGGGCTTGTCGCTATAGACATTAGCCTTAACATAGCCCCACAAAAAATAGTCTAGAGGCGTTAAATCGCACGATCTGGGCGGCCAATTGACTGGTCCCATGCGTGAAATAAACTGTTCACCGAACTCGCCTCTCAATTGGTCCATTGTTTCGCGTGCTGTGTGGCATGTGGCACCGTCTTGTTGAAACCACATGTCATGCAAGTCAAGCTCTTCCATTTTGGACAAAAAAAAGTTTGTTATCATCGCACGGTAGCGCTCACCATTCACAGTAACGTTGTGATTCGCATCATCTTTGAAGAAATACGGCCCAATGATGCCGCCAGCCCATAATCCGCACCAAACGGTTGTTTTTTGTGGATGCATTGGTAGCTCTTGCAATGCTTCTGGCTGCTCTTCACTCCAAATACGGCAGTTTTGTTTGTTCACGTATCCATTCAACCAGAAATGAGCCTCGTCGCTGAACACAATTCTTCGATAAAAAAGTGGATCTTCATCTAACTTTTCAAGACCCCATTCACCAAAAATTTGGCATTGTGGTAGGTCGTTTGGCTTCAATTCTTGCACCAGCTGTATCTTATAAGGCTTCACACCCAAATCCTTCCGCAAAATTTTCCACGTAGTGGAGTAACAGAGGCCCAATTGCTGCGAACGGCGCCGAATCGATAATTCACGGTCATCACCAACACTGGCCGATACGGCTGCGATATTTTCTTCAGTTCGCACTCTACGTAAGCGTGTTGGTGGTTTAATGTCCAACAATGTAAATTTGGTGCGAAATTTTTTTACAATAGCCCGAATAGAAGCCTCAGTAGGTCGATTAAACTGACCATAAAATGGAAGAAGCGCGCGATGAACTTCCTTAACAGAGCACGCATTTTGGTAATAAAATTCAATAATTTGCAAGCGTTGTTCGTTTGTAAGACGATTCATGATTAAATTATAGACCAAACTGAAGATGTTTGACAGTGACACAAGATACAAAACGTGCGTGAGCTGTCAAAATTAGTGTTGCCAAAAAGACAATAGCAAAAAAATCACTCGTTATAATTTGTATTGACTTGAGCGACAATCGGGTTGCTCGTCACTAAAAATTTTTTTTCATTTTCTAAACAATCATCGATTTTAAAACGTCTTGTTTTTACGCAATCAAGAAGGAACCAAAACGTGGTCCACATACGATTTAGAAAGTTAATATCTGAATGGCAATTTTTTATTCACACTATGCAACTATGGAACTCAATACCAGCATCCGTACAAACCATTAGCAATGCAACGCAATTTAGGAAATGTCTGTTCGATTTCTATAATAGAAGTTAAAAACTTTTTGTTAAATTGTAAAATTATTTTGAACTTTGTATCTAGCGTTTTTTTTTTTTAACTGTAATTTTGTTTAGATTTTATACATATATTAAATTGTTTTATTTAAATTCTTTGTAATTGTATCTATGACTATATTTAAATTGTAATGATTTGTAAAACTCATACTATAATTACAAGACTCTAACGGCCGTATCCAAAAAAACTTAACAAAGCTTGGTAAGCAGTTGTTAAGAAAAATTCCTTAACGTTGTATGCAAAAACAATTATTTACTTACCATTCGTTTAAAGTTGAAATGAGTACACTTTAACTGTGCGTTAAAATGACATTTGACTTCTTCATTTTTATTTCCTTTAGAAAGTACAATTTTGTAAAAGATTTTAATGCAAGCAATGTGTTATGCTTATTAATTAAGTAAATTTACACATTGCATTGAATACAAACTGAAAATATTAATTTTGAAAGAAAAATATATAGGGTGTTTTTTTAAGCTAGATAGAACTTTAAATTGTAAAAAGTAACACAAAAAATTAAATTTTGATGAAACATTTTTTTTATTTGTTTCAGTATACTCTGACAAATCATCATGAATAGACTCACGCTTGAACAACGCTACGAAATTATCCAAATTTACTTTGAAAATCAGTCGTCGATTCGCGCAATTTATAGACGCAAAATTGTGTTCAGCGATGAGGCGCATTTTTGGCTTAACGGGTTTGTTAATAAGCAAAATTGCCGCATATGGAGTGAGACCAATCCACAAGAGACCCTACAGACTCCATTACATCCAGAAAAATGCACTGTTTGGTGCGGTTTTCATGCTGGTGGCATCATCGGACCTTATTTCTTCAAAAATGAGGCCGGAGCTCGCGTTACGGTCAATGGAGATCGTTACCGCACCATGATCAATGATTTTTTGTTTGAAAATATGGATGACATTGATCCGGAGGAGATGTGGTTTCAACAGGATGGCGCTACGTGCCATACGGCGAACGCAACCATCGACTTACTGAAATCAAAATTTGGCGATAAGTTGATTTCGAGAAATGGACCTGTCAATTGGCCTCCAAGGTCGTGCGATTTGACACCTCTCGATTATTTCCTGTGGGGCTACGTGAAGTCACTGGTTTATGCTGATAAACCAGCAACAATTGACGCCTTGGAGGCCAGCATTGTTCGTGTTGTTCGTGACATACGGCCAGCAGTGCTCGAAAAAGTGGCCCAAAATTGGACGTCCAGAATGCGCTTCGTCAAGAACAGCCGCGGTGCCCATATGCCCGAAATCATTTTCAAATGTTAATGTCACGTATTGATCTTTCGAATAAAAAAAAATTTTGATTACAATTTAATTTTTTGTGTTATTTTTTACAATTTCAAGTTCTATCGGGCTTAAAAAAACACCCTATAAATAACAATTATGTTAGTGATGCACTTTCACTCAAACGAATACAATGAAAATCGTTATTCGAATAATAACAATTTTTCTAGATAAGTACCCCTATTACTTTTTCTCAATTTTATTAATATAGAGGGTGTTTTTTTTAAGCCCGATAGAACTTGAAATTGTAAAAAATAACACAAAAAATTAAATTGTAATCAAAATTTTTTTTTATTCGAAAGATCAATACGTGACATTAACATTTGAAAATGATTTCGGGCATATGGGCACCGCGGCTGTTCTTGACGAAGCGCATTCTGGACGTCCAATTTTGGGCCACTTTTTCGAGCACTGCTGGCCGTATGTCACGAACAACACGAACAATGCTGGCCTCCAAGGCGTCAATTGTTGCTGGTTTATCAGCATAAACCAGTGACTTCACGTAGCCCCACAGGAAATAATCGAGAGGTGTCAAATCGCACGACCTTGGAGGCCAATTGACAGGTCCATTTCTCGAAATCAACTTATCGCCAAATTTTGATTTCAGTAAGTCGATGGTTGCGTTCGCCGTATGGCACGTAGCGCCATCCTGTTGAAACCACATCTCCTCCGGATCAATGTCATCCATATTTTCAAACAAAAAATCATTGATCATGGTGCGGTAACGATCTCCATTGACCGTAACGCGAGCTCCGGCCTCATTTTTGAAGAAATAAGGTCCGATGATGCCACCAGCATGAAAACCGCACCAAACAGTGCATTTTTCTGGATGTAATGGAGTCTGTAGGGTCTCTTGTGGATTGGTCTCACTCCATATGCGGCAATTTTGCTTATTAACAAACCCGTTAAGCCAAAAATGCGCCTCATCGCTGAACACAATTTTGCGATAAAACAACGTCGCGAATCGACGACTGATTTTCAAAGTAAATTTGGATAATTTCGTAGCGTTGTTCAAGCGTGAGTCTATTCATGATGATTTGTCAGAGTATACTGAAACAAATAAAAAAAATGTTTCATCAAAATTTAATTTTTTGTGTTACTTTTTACAATTTAAAGTTCTATCTAGCTTAAAAAAACACCCTTTACTACATATCACATATTCATTATTTATTAAGAAGGTAAATCCAAGAATTGTTTGTCAAAAATATGCTATTTTATATAATAATAATAAGTTTTAATTTTTAAATTTGTTTTTCGGTTTTCGAATATTAGTTTTTATTTATCACTATTCAAAAAATTACAACTGAACATAACGGCGTTGCCATACCACAACAATTAAATTCCTTACTACATTTAAAAGTTAACGTACTGTTTTTGCATAAAATTTTTTAACAAATGTATGGTAGTGCTAATGTGTTTGGTAACTAACGTATGCGTTAAAACTCAAGTAAGAATTTTTTTTGGATACGGCCCTAAGTCTTGTTGTATGGTGTAAATATATTTGCATCTTCGCAATGAGAACTTTAAAATAGGGTTAGCGTTAGTACCCATGCAAAATTTTTTGTTTAATGTTAATAAAAACCTAATTTCCCTTTTTTTATCGTACGAAATATAATACTTTTTTACTTAAATAAAATTCGTTTTCCTAACTTTGACTTGAATTAGTGAAAATTAGTACAGAATTATTAAAAATTAACTTACATTAGTGTAGAATTAGTGAAAATTATGACATTGAAATAATGATATGGATAAAATATGGAGAAGTAGTTTATTTTATATGAAATAATTTGTTGGCACGATCACTGTCAATTCTAAAGTCTTCTTTAAGGCTATTTCCATGGGAATTTGTGAGGCTTTTCCCTTTTCTTCTTTTGATGTTGTCAAGTTAGAGCTGCTGCCTTTAGGTAGATTTATACTCTGCTGAATCATGAAGCCCGAAGATCATTTATTGTAATTACAATTGGGATGGATGCTAACACCATTAACTCCAAGCTATATTTTACTTTTGGGTTTCTTTACTATTATTCTATTTATTTAAGATTAGAACTGTAGTTTTTCCTTGTTTTAATCACTTGCAAAAATTATTTTATTTTTGTATATTTTACTACACTGCGCGCTCAGTTAAATAGGTTCACATTTTTCTTGACATACAATTTACTTTTTTTCCGCAAACTAATAAACTTATTGATTATTTTAAAATTTGAATTGGTGAATTTTGGCGTTAGTTATAGTAAAAAAGGGAAACATTTTGCAATTAATCAAAAATCAAATCAAAAAAACTGATTTTTGAGCATCGTATATTTGGCTCACTTGAATAGCTTCAACACCACTAATTGAAACAAGCAACAGTAAAATTTATTTAGTATATTTATTTTCACATTTTAAGTATTTAATGCTTTCACAATAAAAAAATTAATAATGGGTACTGCCTCCTTTATTTGATATTACCTCAAAAATTCTATTTGGGATAGAGCTGTAAACTTTCTCAATAACTGACAGCGAAATTTGGGTTCAGGCTTTTTTAATTCTTTCAACCAAGGTCTCTTTTATCTCGTATTGTCTGAAAGAAAGTAGTCCCCATACATTTGCTATAATGTTCAGGTCAGGAGTATACGGAGGCCAATCCAAAATTTTCACGTTCTGTCCACGAATCCACTCTTTTACTACCCTGGCAGTATGGATCGGAGCATTATTATGTTGGAATTCCCACGGCACAGGTCCATATAAATTAATAAAATGTGGAAAAGCCTTCTCAAGCACTGCTTTGTATTGATTAGCGTTCATTTTGGAGGAAACAAATTTGAGCTCAATTGCACCATAATAAGAGATCGCTCCCCATACCATCACACTGCCCAGATAGCTATGCAAATGGCTAAGATACTTCTAACATTCGTCTTTTCTTTAATCATGAAAATAATAATTGTATCCATCTGGCCCCTCTAAATTAAACTTTTTTTCATCGGAAAAGACAAGGCGATGCCATTCGCTTTTGTAGCCCATATATTTCCGTGCGAATTGCAGTCCTTTTTCGTTGTGTGTAGTATTAAGTGGGTTTTTTTTTTAATTTTCATTCTTTTCAAATGCTTAGCGCTACGAATGATACGTTTTAGACGTTTAGCAGAGTCGAAGGAATTAGATGCAGCGCGTATGATAACCCTTCTGTCCGCCTCTGTTGTGGCTTTGCGCGTTCGCCCCTTCATGTTTTTTCCGTAATTTGATTCCAGCCTTATAAAATTCCTCACCACATTTTAACTTCTTCCAATTTTTTTTTGAGTTCTTTTTTGAGACTTAGTCCACTTTCTAAAAAACCTTTCATTTTGCCCTTCTCCTCTTCCATATATTGCAAATTTTTAAAACTACTTAAGCTACGTACACACGGTTGTCAGATCTTACAATATTGCCAGTAAAATTGTCTGAAAATGAATTACAATCGTGTGAACTGCCAATTTTTAACTTACAACGTTGTCAGAAAAACCATTGTCAATCAATTGTAAGACGACAATGTTGTGAGAACACTCTTGGTCGGCATTGCCAAATAATTGGCTGGTACTGTAAGCTCAGTTTTAATTGTCAGATGTATAAAATTAATGCACCTGACAATAGCATCATTGTCAGAAAAAAGTTTGATGGGCAACACTGCCAAACAGAGCGTTGTTGATATACATTAAGTGCGGTCTCCACCTGACATGAAAACACTAACTTTAACGCTAACTTCAAGTTAAAGTTAAATGTGGACCGCTCATGTTGAAGTTTGGTTAAAGTTATAACTTGGTTGTTAAAACATTTCATTTGGAAACTCTGTTATAACTTAAATTGACAACAGCATGCTATTTGTAGTTGTTTTTCACCATTTTTATTTTTTTACTAAGAGAAGTTATAACTCTAACATCACTACGTGTACGCCGACTTAAACAGATAGATATTTAAACTGTATTCTGTGATTTAAACAGCAAGTTTTAACTTCATGTTTTAACTGCATTTGAAGTTAGGTGTAGACTGCATGTAAAGCTCTAAACACTTACGGCCGTATTCATAAAAAATATTGTATGTTTATTAAACAGTTATTTGACAAATTTCCCATAGAAATTTGTCAAATAACAGTTTAATAAACATAAAATATTTTTTATGAATAAGGCCATTAGACGACAGCAGACTTCACAACTTCACGACTGCAAATGAAGTTAGCTTCAAAAGCTGCCGTCTCGTCAGCAACATAATTATTTTCAAGACAGCAGCAGCACTATGTGTATGTAAACAATGCAAATTTTAGAGGTGCCACATATATATATTTTACAAGAATAAAATTAAAATTACCGACTGAAAACGTAATAATATCACGTAAAACTGTAAAAACTCATCAATTTATTTGCTTATTTGATTTATGTGATGTTTATTTCTATTAAATATTTCAAATACATTTTAGTTATTATTGTTGCCAATTTATAGTTCTAGTGGCAGCACTGCATTTACATTTTACTGCTTACGAAAATAGAAATTAGTCTTAAGTTGGCAGCAGCAGCAAATGCTGTTGTGAAGTCGTGCTGCTGTGATGTCGTTAAAATAATCGTGTGCATTTAAACACATGTATTTTATTTTTGACAGATTGCTGGTTGCTGTCTGCTGTCGTCAATGTGTTTAAAGCTTAAGTGGGAATGCCTTACAAGATGTCCGACAATTGTTTTCATCTAACAATCTGGCAACCGTGTGAACTGACAGTTTTTGTTGCCAGATTAATTATTTGTCAGACCATAGTCTGACAATGAAATTGGAAGATTTTCTTACGATCGTCTGAACACACAATTTACTTCTGCGGGACAATTTTTCATTGTCAGTGCATTGTCAGCATGTTGCCAGATCTTACAATATTGTAACATCTGACAACCGTGTGTACATAGCTTTAGATCGTGATTTATTTTATCCACTGCTAACGGCAAACTAAATATTTGTTTAAATTATCTAAATTTTAATTGCATAATTTATAATTTTTTCGAAAAAAAAAACAACAAATTACCTAAGTTTCATCTAAAATATCTCTCGATCTCATCAAAAATTATTAATTCTCTTTAAGTATTTATTAAGAGACATTAGAATGAAAGTGTAATAATTTGTGAACCTATTCAACTGATCGGCAGTGTATGTCTATCACGGTTTACTGTCAGTTAATAAATATCGGCACTTTGATCGCCTCATTTTTTGATAAGCCGTGCACAAAAAAAAAAAAAAAAAAAAATTCAACGATACCAACATTCTTTACTCTTTACAGTTTCTTTTTTTTATATTAAGAGGGGAAAATTAAAATGATGTGCGATCATCAAATGATCAGGCTCTCACTAAACTAATTCCATTAAAAAATTTTTATTTTTATAATTTAGTAGCATGACAGAAAAAAATGAGTTTGCGGTTTCAATAGTAATTTGTAATTGTGGACAAGTTTAGTATTTTGGGGCTTAACATTAATAAAGGGTGGTTAAATTTCAAGGGCCGATGTTGATTTTGAATAAAACACAAACTATTTGGGAAATTATTGTAATTTTATTTTATTATGATATATTGGTATTATTCAATTATGCATGGAACAAAATATCGGCCAAATGGGCGCCGCGACCACGGCGGCATACCTCCATCCGATGGTCCAAATTTTCGATGACCCTGAGGCATAATGGAGGTTCTATGCCGTTAATGTGCCGAATTATCTCATCCTTTAGCTGTTGAATTGTTGCTGACTTATCGACGTACACCTTTTATTTCAAATAACCCCAAAGAAAAAAAAAACAACGGTGTCAAATCACGTGATCTTGGCGGCCAATTGACATCGCCATTACGTGAGATAACACGGCCATTGAATTTGTTGCGCAAAAGAGCAACTGTTTCGTTAGCTGTGTGGCAAGTGGCACCGTCCTGCTGAAACCACATATCGTCTACATCCATATCTTCCAATTCGGGCCATAAAAAGTTCGTTATCATCTCACGATAGCGAACACCATTCACAGTAACTGCCTGACCGGCCTCATTTTGGAAAAAATACGGCCCGATGATGCCGCCAGCACATAAACCGCACCAAACAGTCACTCTTTGTGGGTGCATTGGTTTTTCGACAGTCACTCTTGGATTCTCATTCGTCCAAATGCGGCAATTCTGTTTATTGACGAATCCACTGAGGTGAAAATGTGCCTCATCACTGAAGATGATTTTCTTCGAAAATTGATCATCATTTTCATAATAAGTCTGGATAACTTTAACACGTTGTTGGATTGTGTATCTCTCCATGGTTCAAATTGAGTAAGTCTGAAATAGAGAAATGTCAAATAAAATTCGGAAAAAACTTGGCGTTTAGGTGTGGTTCGCATTCACCATCGGCCCTTGAAATTTAACCACCCGATATTAATCCGCAACAATGGGTGTACCATTGTTGCGGATTAATATTAATGTTAAATAAATAAGTGTATCATAACTGCTCTCTCAACTGGTAGAAATTGATGTTGTTTTACAATTATAAAATAGAATAAAATTAAATTCATTAATTAACTAAAAACAATCGCATTTTTAATAAAAGAAACTCAAGTCACTCATTGTATGTTTGTTAAAATAAGCTACCAAATTGTTCTTGTCAATAATTTTTATTCATTTTGTTATTATCATACAAATTAAAGCGCTCTATTTTCTACAAAGTTTCATTTCCAATTCAGCTGAAATTTCATTACTACATATCGCTCCTTTATTGCAAAGAGTCATATGTCAAAAAATGAGCTTTTCGAGTTAACAATGCAGAATACTACCTTTTAAATTGTACCAAAAATTTATTCAAATTACTTTTAAATAGTTTCCTTTAGGAGATATTTTCTAAAAAAAAAATTCTAAACGTTTTTCTCGAAACAAGTTTTTTTTAGTTATGACTATGTTGCAATAAAGGAGCGATATGTATGTCAATACGCATTTACTTTTCTTTTTTGGGACGAATTCGTGCATGTTAAATCTCATGCTTAACTCTACAACCACCTTGTAAACTTAACACGCCTTGATTCAGCTCACATTCCTGAGTCTGTATTGTTTGCTTTGTTTCTTATTGACAGCTGTCAGCAACATGTCGTTACTGGAAACATTTTTCAATAGGTGACATTGTGAACAACGTCGTTTAAGGGCAGGCCTTTTGCGTTTGTCCATACAACGCAAAGCATAAATAAACTCATCTAACATTTCAACCCACAATGATCGTTGTTGGTGTATTGCTTGGCCATCATATTGATGTGATCGCCAGTGATATTCTGGCTTAATGGCTTTTGTTTGTTTGTTTTTACCAACATTGTATTCGTCGTCATCACCATCCTCTATATCATCATTGTCCCTTTGCGCATCATAATTCGATGGCATGTATATAAAATTCTCTAACTCTTGCTGCTGATATTTATAGTGTTGCCAAAACTCGAACATAGCTACACATATGGAAACTCCGATTCCAATAATCAAAACAACAAACACTCCACCTTAATTTGTAAATAAATAAATAAAAATATGATGAAATACATATATACATGATTTTGGTCTTATTAAGAAAGGCCTTAACTCGCATTTTCCCTGAATTTGAGTTTTCTTCACACATATACTTCGTCAAAAAGATTTAACTGAATAGTGTTCTAAACAAGGCGAATTTATACAGGTGAATGCAAGCGGAAAGGCGAATTCAGTACTATGTATTTTGTTATTGTAAAACATATCGTGAATGTCATAATCTAAATTCGCCTAAGATTGTTCAGCTGGGAAAACATTTTATATAAACGTTAAATATAAACTTTTATAATTGTTTGTAATTAAAATCTCAGATTATATTAGTTTTTCCCTTTTAAATTCACACCAATTTCTTGAAATTGTACTAAACCACACAAAAAAATCTTCAGATTAAAATGGCGCGAAAAAGTTTGTAAACAAAAAAAAAATTTGGCAGTCTCATTGGCAAAAACGCGAGAAGCAAAATAATCACCTGTGCTGTTAAGTTCACCTAGTAATGAATTCGCCTTGGTTCTAAATAACGGTTTAACAAGCAATTTTACAGAAACAGTTTTATGGTTATCACCAAAATACAGTTTCTGTTATGTTTGTCTGCTTCTGCTGTAAAATTCCAATTTAAATGTTAGTCAAGGTCAAGGCGAATTTATACAGGTGAATGCAAGCGGGAAGGCGAATTCAATACTATGTATTTTGTTATTGTAAAACTTACTGAGAAGGTCAAAATTTAAATTCGCCTAAGAAAAAAGGTTACATAAATGTTAAATACAAATTTTTATAATTGTTTGTAATTAAAATCACAGATTATAAGGATTTTTCATTTTTAATTTCACAAACATTTCTTGACACTTCACTAAATCATGCAAAAAAAAAAATCGTCAGATTAAAATGGCGCGAAAATGTTTGTAAACAAAAGAAAAAAATTTGACAGTCTCATTGGAAAAAACGTGAGAAACAAAAAATAATCACCTAGTAATGAATTCGCCTTGGTCCAGATCTTTCTTTATGAGACCAACAATGTATAATTACTTTAATCTTTTGAAAGCGCCAAAGTAAACCGAATTATGTACTTTGAAACAATAACTGGGGGTCTCCATTAGCCATGAGTATGGTATGAGCATCATGTCGAACATCGCAAATGGCTAATGTGGACCGCTCATGCCCATGTTTCGTTCATGCTCTGCCATCGATGCTCGAGCATATGGCTGAGCATCGATGCTCGCCATGAAGTTGGCCACGTACAAAAATACACAAAATGGGGCAGAACTGAACACTCTGATAAGGTAAATCCGAACATACGTATACGCCACATCAAGAACATGAACTTATTTTTACATTCGCTCTGCCGACGTTATGTTCATGTCATGTTCAAGTTGATGGCACGTGAAGACACGGCGTAATGGCAACAACATATTGTTTTCTAGTGTCTACAACTGCGACAGAGATGCCAGAATAAAGATTTTATCTTAATTTTGAAGATTTTACTAGCAAAATAAGATATGAAGATTTTTCTCTCAAAATTAAGATTTTTGAAATTTTATACTCTAATTAATAGTGAGAGTTATTTGCAAACAACCAATGAGTATTGACTTATTCAATAGCATGGACTATGACTTCCGGATAGTGAATGAACGTGTCAAACACTGACAATATTAAATCATCCATGGCAAGTGCTGACTGCTTTGCTGTCATATATGAATTTTATACAAACTGTCAATGATCGTTTATGATCGGACTAAAAATGGCGACACAGTGAATAAAATACTAAAAGAGCGGTATTTGTAGGCGTTGCAAAAAAAAAAGTAAAAAATAAATTTTTTGGAATTTTTTTTACATTATCTCTAATCCTAGGAGCTGAAATATTTATTTTTTGTATGGAAGGTAATAATTTTGTTTTTTGGCGCATAGAGGGGAAGGAGTCCCTCCTTTGTTGTAGGAAACAAAACTCTAGGAAGCCGCATGGTTTATGTTGTATTGGACCCTCGTAACCTTTGATACGACCAAGGGGTAAAATTGGCAGAACGGAGATCAGCAAAACTCCCGGGTGGTTCGCCCTTGCAGATCTTCCGGTGCTGACCATGGTTGAGGTGCCTACCTTGGCTGAAATGTTCTGACTGTGGTTTGAATTCTTTGCTTGCCAATTGTCATTTTACGCCGTCGTACGTGCAATTGTAAGATGGCATAGAAATGTCAAACCACGGCGAATGCATTATCAGATGTATCGACGAACTTCTTATCAGCTCACCACATTTCAACTTGTCAAATTTTATACTTTTCTTTGCAAGTCAAAAGCAGTTGATATAAAACACGTGCTCGTTTAAGTATTGCGTGAGTGGGAAGACTACAGTAATATAAAAATTTAGAAATTGAGTACTAGCGTATTGACAAATAAATGTATCCATCATATAGTGAGCTTGCCTTGATTTGTTGGTCTTATAGTGTGGTGTTATTGTAGCTTTTTTCATGACATTAGAATGGTTAGAATGGAAATTGATTTTCTGGTCTGATATATATACATATATTGAGGTATATTAATTCTGTTTCGAATTCAACAACAACCCTTATTTCCCTCCCGGAATAGATTTTTCTGGGGGTATAGAACAGTAGGAGCCACTCAATCGTTGTAGCAAATAAAACTTCTGATACGTTCACAGAGGGTTTATTGACAGAATCAGGATCAGCAAAGCCCCCAGCAGCCTATGTTTTACAGACTAACCTAGCACTAATCTTAGTTGAAGAGCTTGAATCTTGACTAAAACGTTCTGGCTGCGGTGAAGCCTAAAATTGCAGGAGTGATTATTATTATTCCCTGGTAATCATGGTGCAAATCGGGTTTCGAGGAGTAACAGTGCAACCTAAATTCGGGAGTAAAGCGTAACGTAATTTAACGCTTTGATTTTACGCTATAGCAAGCAACTTAAATGAGCGCGTTAATATTGTGCCATGAGCAGTACTGCTCAATAAACTTGTTTAATAAAAATCACTACATAGAAATAATAAAAAGTGATAAAGTCACCAAATTAGTGTGAAAGCACCTAAAGTGTGATTACTAAGTCCCAATTTTCACGAGGCAACTTTAATTCTGCAAGTCTACGGTTTGTGGACATATAAGTGAGGAAAGAGTGAGGAGTGTAAAAATGGGTACAGACTTGCTTGTACTCGAAAAGTCGTTTTGTGCTGTCATTCGTAATGTCAGAAATTTGGCATTTTCTTTCACTTGTTTCTTTTATGTATTGATTTTTTGTCCATGGCGAAAGCAAATAAAAGAAAAAAAAGAACTGAAAATGCTTAAAATATGATAAATCAAATCTTTAATTATTGTATTTTTTTTCTTGCACTTCCATTGTTAAAACTGTCTTCACTTTAAAACGCAAAAATCGAAACATACAAGTAAGAAAGACATTTCAAAAATTAAGAAAGTGTAAGTACTAGAAAACAAATACGGCTCAAGTAATATTGCTGTGTCTGAGCATAAAAGCGAGTTTAAAAGAAAATTTGATAAGAATTGCGCAACTAAAATTGCATCGTGAAAATTGGGACAAATGAATAACATTTGTTTTGAATCTAACTTTACTGAGAGGCAGTAAAGCCTTTTCTATTACGCTCTGTCAAAATTGGATTTTCCAATAGCAAAGCGTGGATGCCGCGCTATTTGGTTTGGTCTCATACATTTTGTATGTACACGAGGAATTACGCTTGACGCGCTAAATTAGGTGGCACAGTTAGTTCGACTTCCTTAGTAAGGACTAGAAGTGATAGTTATACGGGTGAGTTAGTTAAGGGCTCTTTGTACCCATCGAGCCACCAACTCGTGAATTATTGTCCTCCATTGACTGTATGGGGAACTGCATATAGGAGGGATTAGAAAGTTCAAGCTCTTTAGCAACAAGTTGCGGCCTATGTGAGCCTTGTAAGCCTCACGGGGGCGCTAGTAAAGCATGAGCTAGTTTACCTCATGGAAGTGGTCCACTATCAGATTGGCCCTAATGGCCAGTGGTGACGCAAATAAATTATGCACTCAACCCTGAGATTTCTCATATTGTTTTGCTTTCAAAAGATTTACATTAATACATACATACATATATGTGTACAAACGCACCAATATTATCAAGTCCCAAGGCGTTTGCTTTAGACTTTTTGTTATTGCGATTTCTGACGCAAGTATCACCAGTATTTTTCCACCACTTGTCATATAGCATTTGAATGTCACCTTTTTCTTGCAGTTCCAAAATTGCTAACGAGATTTTGTCACGCCAGGGAGAGCCTTTTGGTGTTGCAATGCCATAACCTAAAAAAAAGGTGAAAAATACTAATATTTCATCAAATATATAATAGAATTTTTTTTTTTTTTTGATAAAAACGACATTTTTATATTTCTAAAACGTTAATTAACTGTCAGTTTTTAATTCAGCTAATATAGTCTTACGCCCATTTTTAACTAAGCTAAGGGATACTATTTATTTAACGGTTACGGATTTGCCTTTCATTATACTTCTGTTACAGCGTTGCCAATATTGGTCTTTCCGACCAAATTTGGTCGGATATTATTGGTTTAGTCGGCTAAAACTCATTTTGGTCTTTTTGAAATAATTCAACTCTACATTCTAGGAAACTCGGAACGTTGTTCACCTCAAAAATTTAAAGCTCTCGGCAATCCAATATACTTCTAAGCATGAAAAGCAAATGACAAATATTTGTTTGTAAAAATGCTGAAATCGATTTCAATAATAAAAGTAGCAAATTTTTGAAATATATTTATTGGCACAAAAGCTGAAATGTACACTGGAAAAACATGAATTCGAATGTAATTTTAGAAGTTAAACAACACATATAGAAATTTTATTTTGAGCTCCTAAATTAAATGTAATCTAGTTTAGACTTTAATGTTGAAGAAATTAATATTTTACAAATAATTACTCCCTCTAAAGTGTTGTCTAAAGAAAACTTGCCTATATTGCACTTAATTTTAAAATTTTCCAACCTTGTTGATTGTAACCCTGATATCATTATTACACAGAAATAAAACTTTGTTTTCGTAACATTATTTTTATTTTTGCTATTCATTCTATAATATAAAAACTTTATATGAAAAATACATGTATGTTTATAACAATTAAAACTTTGGTTTTTTTTTGTGGGATTTTGAGAGGTTTTAAATCCAAATTTGGACGGATTGTACATTTTTGAGTGGCAACGCTGTTCTGTTAGTTAACAAAAGAATATGATAAAAACCGTTAACCGTTATTTTAAAATATTTCAAAAATTTTTGGTATCCCCAACAGCTTCTGTTTCGATTTTTCTTTTATCTCCTCAATCGTAGCAAAACGTTTTCCTGTCATCGGTGTCTTCAGTTTTGGGAAGAGGAAAAATTCAGCGGAGGCCAAGTCCAGTGAATACGGTGGTTGGGGCATAATAACAGATGGCGTGCAAATGGCGCATAACTCTGTATTGACCGTACGATCTTGTGGCAAGAATTAATGATGCACCACGTCATTGCAGTCAAAGAACACAGTGAGCAAACCCTTCACCTTGGACTGAACTCGACGTGCTTTTTTCGATCTTGGCTCTTCTGGACGCTTTCATTGGGATGACTGGGCTTTGGTTTCAATGTCGTAGCCATATACCCATGATTCGTTACCAGTTATGATCTTTTTGAACTCCTGATGACGATGTTGTTTTTGCTCAAAATTTAGCAATTTTGAAACAATTTTCTCCGCCGCACGTTTCATGCCTAAAACATCCGTAAAACTTGCTTAGCATAAGCCGAACGAAGTGCCAACATCATCAGCAATTTCTCTGATAGTGATTCGACGATTATACAAAACCATTTTCTTCATTGTTTCAATGTTTTCATCGGTTGTTGACCTGCTCGGGCGACCAGGACATCTTCTCGGCAATTGAACGTGTGTTCTGCTCATAGTAGACTCGCCAAACTCCACAGTCAACCTTTCAAATGTCCTTGCGCATTTAATTTCATTTTTTACACAAAACTTAATACAGGTTCTTTGATCCATTTTTTTTCGGCTACTAAAATGTTCGAAGAGAACACCAAAACGCGACTAACCTTCATATCTGTCAAAAATTAATTGACAATCAACAAGTAAGAGTGTAGTATATTCGGCTGGGCTGAATCTAGAATACCCTTCACGATAGTGATGTAAATATATAGTATATATTACAAATTTGAACTAAATATGCTCGGATATGTATGGACCGACATTCGGGAAAAATATTTCGCCTTGTAATCACCATACCAAAAAGAAAATCTTTGATATTTCAAAAGAATTTTACAGTGTGGCATGGTGCACTACTGGCAAAACTTACTGCTTTTGGTGTCGGTGATGACTTTTCTCGGTTTATATCGAGATTTCTCAAAGACTGCACTATACGAGCTCTTATAGGTGGGATCTCACCAAACGAGTGCAAGATTAATTCAGGAGTACCGCATGGCTCCGTTCTTTATCCTACCCTATTTCTTAGTTTCCTCAACGACCTTCTCTCTCAAACTTCCAACGCTATCCACTCTTTCGCGGATGACAGCTGCATTTGTCACTCGTACTCTCTTAGTTATAGGCCCATCCTAGCAGAGATCGCTGCCAAAAGGCTAAATATGATGGATTAACTAAATAGTGATCTTCTATTAATCTCCGAATGGGGTCGAAAAAACAGAGTCGCCTTTAGCGCTCGTAAGACCCAATGTTGTTTATTAACACACAAACAAACGACCGCAAATGCTGCTTCATCTGTACTCATGGATGGTATAAATATTGAGGTACCGGATGCTCTTGATGTTCTTGGAATGAAGATACAGTGTGATGTTCGCTGGACTGAACACATTTTTCATGTCTCTAAAGAAGCATTCAAGTGCCTAGGGTTTTTGAATCGGTGCAAGATATTCCTCCTTACTCTCATGTTTGGGCCGGTGCCTCAAAGCCTATTTTGGGGTTACTCGACTGTGTGCAGGAGAGGGTGAAGAAGCTTATCGGTGACAGTAGGGTATCCAACTCTATTGACTCACCGGAGCATCGACGCAGTGTGGGGTGCGTTACTCTGTTCTATCGTTACTACAATGGATTTTGCTCTGACGAGATGAGGGATCTTGTTCCCGAAACGCGCACATTTTTACGTAGCACGCGTTCATCTTCCAGAGCACATAGCGACCATTTTCCCACCCTATAGCTTGATTTTATTTATCCCACAAGTACAAACATGAAACACATTTTTGTTTGAACACTGATGGGCGCACTTACAGGTCATTATGGCTGCCTTCAGTACAGAATGGGCATTTCCAACACAGATATTTACAGATTTTGCCGGTGAGGAAGGGGAATCAATGTTACACTTACTGTGACGCGTTGACCCCAGTGCAGGGGCCCATTTTTGGCGACACACCATTCTTATTATTAATGAGGAGAGAATTTCAAAATATTTTGCTACTTCAAAACCTAAATATTTTGTATTACCTAAATGGTAATGTAACTTAATGTCTATTGTAAATATATATGAAAATATGTAAACTAGTACCTTTTGTATCCAAAAGCCCACCGATTTGCGTAAGATTGCAATCACGTTGCACGATGTAATCCAGCATCGTTGATTCCATTAAAAAAGCATAATTACTCTCTTTAACTCGCTTGATACCTTCCTCATAAGTGCTTGTAAGAGCACTTGGTTTCTTTTTGTTATCCATATTTCGCCACATTTTTCTATAAGTTTCAATCAGCGAATCACGAAAAAATGTCATTGTTGAGCCGCTGTCCAAAGTTCCATATGAAATCTCTGTTTGACTTGCCAAATCTTCGGCATTTTCAATTGGTGTTATCATCCGTTCAACTGTCAGAAAGGCGGCCAAATTCGCCGTGTATGATGCTATTATTATAAGAGTGAAAAACCACCAAACAGCGCTTACAATTCTGGTAGAAAAAGCCCGTGGTGACAAGTCTGAGCCCTGTTGCATTAAAGTGCCAATGGTGAACCAGAAGCTATTCGACAAACTAAAATCGGCCGTTTTACTCTTTAAACAAACATTGTTTCTGTTTTGACAATGTTCGATAGGAGAAAATTTTGCCACTACATAGATAGTACAGGAAACAAAGAAATACGCTGCCAAAACATAAAGCCATATATCGAAAGCCAGGGGATTCATAAACGAGAACAATCTAGTTGGTGGTGTTGTTGGAACCTTGAATAGAATACTGATGCCGAGATTCATAAAAGGTTTTGTGAAGTCTATAACACTTTCTCTGGCATGTGTTATAGTCATAGGTGCAACTGCCAAATCAGCTTTCTGCAAAATAATTATTACCTTTTTATTTAATATATATTTTTCCATTAATTAATTTATTTTATTCAAACAATTGAGTTTCTTATTCACTATTTTAGCTTCTAACTTTGATACCAATAAAAAATTATAAATAGCTTGTTTTCTACGTTTCCCAGCTATCTACAGGGTGGCGTAAAAAAATAACCTTCCGGTGTTTTTTGGCTGTAATTGAAAAAAAAAAAAAAAAATTAAAAACTTTGATTCTTCTTGTGGATTGTTTTTATTCGGTCTTTTAATTTTTTTACATCAAGTCGAGAATATGATATCATGTAAATGGCCGCCGCCACAGTTGATTGTTATTTGAGCCCTTTTTACAGCATTTTCCATCACATTGGCCAAAAGTTCCGGCGATAGGTCCTCACATTCTTGACGGATATTGTCTTTAAGAGCTGCAAGAATCTGAGGCTTGTTGACATAAACCTGTGACTTCAAAAAGCCCCACAAAAGGAAGTCTGCAGCGGTCAAATCAGGCAATCTTGCTGGCCAGTGCAAATCGCCAAAACGGGAGATTAGGCGCCCGGGAAATGCATCCTTCAGCATATCGGTTCTGGCACGTGCAGTGTGTGCCGTAGCACCGTCTTGTTGGAACCACATGCTTTCCAATCTCAATTCATCAAGTTGCGGCAAAAAGAACTCGTTGATAATTGCTCTGTAGCGCTCACCATTCACAGTAACCGTTTGGCCCGCGACGTCTTCGAAGGAAAAAGGTCCGATGATTCCTCCAGCGAAAACAGCACACCATACAGTGACTTTGAGTGGGTGTAATGGCTCTTCGTGGGTTACTCGCGGATTTTCAGTACCCCAGAAGCGTAAATTTTGTTTATTTACGTACCCGCACTTATTTTTGATGAAAAATCATCTTCCTCTTGGGGTCAAATAAATACTCACCAATATTCCGCGTTCTGGAGTAGTGTAGCGTAACCTTGTTTATTAATGCGTATTTCGCATGTGTTTACTGCACAAATGAGAAAACACAACTGACATTAGGGGCCAATCGCAAAATTTATAGCATTTTCTGATAGGAGGATTACTTTTGCGCTACCTTGTATATGTATAAATCAAAAAGTTTGTTTTTTATGTTTTGACAGGTATTATTAGAGCATTTTACTTATTGAATTCTCAACAACTTATTTAGATTGTTGGGATATAAAGTTCAATGTTAGAGAATATCTTTCAAAAATTTCCAAAGTCTACTGATGATTAGGTTAGCTCCTATGAAATGTCGACATATAGATAGCTGGGAAACATAGAAAACAATCTATTTATAATGTTTTATTTATTATATATTTTACTTTCTGTACAATGTATTGCGTCTTACAACCCCGCCCCCTTATTTTAATATTATTGATCAAATCTGGAGAAGTGCAAATGGTGATATCCATGATACAAAAAACAAGGTAGCCGCTTCGCTACAACAATACAACAATAAAAAAACAAAATGTGTAAAAAGGCATGAGTAAAAAGGCGAAATCACACAAATCAAAATATTTTTTCAAATCAAAAATATTTTTTGAATAAGAACATGTACAAACATATAAATGGCGCCGAAAAAGGTAAACAAAACTTGACAGAGGAAGTGCCGCCATATTAACCGAATTTGCCTGAATTCGCCGATGCATCCACCTAATAATGAATTCGCCTTGGTTTTGCACTTCTGTTAATGAGATAATTTAAGAGTAATTTAAAGTACTGTGACAAGCAAAACTAACACAAACATTTTCGTATGAACAATTAAATTGGGTTCGTTAATACTGTTATAACAGTTCTGTAAGATGTTTCTAATGTTTCAAAGACGTAGAACCAATTTTATTACGTTGTTTACTACAAACGAATTTATTCATATTCGAATGGAAGAAATCATAATACCTTCTAATAACATTAATTTTAAATGTTTGATGACATAAAAAACCTATACAAATGCATTTTTTATCATAAAATAATCTTGCATTCTCATTTATGTTAACTACTGTAATACTACCAACTCAAAATCTAGTAGATTTGAATTAAAATCTATATCGTTTACACCAAGGCCAATTCATTACTAGGTGAACTTGACAGCTCAGGTGATTATTTTTTGCTTCTCGCGTTTTTTCCAATGAAACTGTCAAATTGTTTTTCTTTTGTTTACAAACATTTTCGCGCCATTTTAAGCTTAAGATTTTTTTGAATGATTTAGTACAATTTCAAGAAATTGGTGTGAATTTAAAAGTGAAAAACTAATATAATCTGTGATTTTAATTACAAACAATTATAAAAGTTTATATTTAATGTTTATATAAAATTTTTTCCCAGCTGAACAATCTTAGGCGAATTTTGATTTTGACATTCACGATATGTTTTACAATAACAAAATACATAGTACTGAATTCGCTTTCCCGCTTGCATTCACCTGTATAAATTCGCCTTGGTTTACACTACCAATTTTTGACATCTAGCAAGATTTCATTTTCACAAAAATAATTTATGCATGCGGTTTTGACTACACAATTTTATCAGAGACTGAAGACACCAACACTAAAGTGTATATTTTTGTTGCCCAGAGACTGCATACACCACATTAAAGTGTAATTTTTGTTGCAGCGTATGATTTTTAAGTACTTTTTGAACAAAATCACGGTTGCATCATTTGGTAATAAGTAGATCTCAGGAGATTTCGCCGAAATCTACTCATAAAGAAGATTTCTTTTTGTATGGGAAATCTTCTCAAAATCTACTAGATTTGGCTTGAAATGAATGAGCAGATTTCAATTTGATGTAAATAGACTATAATTGGAAAAAAGCTCTAAGCACCCAGCTAACATGTGCATACTCCAAGTGTGCCCAGCCATATGCGCTTGATACCCAATTGTTTTTGTAAATCGCTTAGCTATAGGGCTGTGCTCTTTAATACACAAATACTGCGCTCAGCACTAGCAAAGAAAAATACACAAATCATGATACAAAAAACAAGGTAGCCGCTTCGCTACAACAATAATAAAAACAACAGGTATTTTGTTTGTGTAAAATGGCGAATTCACACTTAAGCTGTCAAAAGTAGTTGATAAAGAACATGTAAAAAATTTAAATGGCGCCGAAAAAGGTAAACAAAACTTGACAACGAAAGTGCCGCCATATTAACCGAATTCGCCTGAATTCGCCGATGCATCCACCTAATAATTAATTCGCCTTGACACAAATAACTTCGTCATTTATATTTTTTTTTTCGTTCTTCACCGCACACACACAAAAGCAAAGCAACAACACTTTCGCATACTTTGTTGGTAAACATTGACGACAGCGATTATCAGTGTGAACTTTGTTTTTGTAAATGTTTTTCTTTTTACAACAAAAAATATTAAATAAAAATAGTGTTTCCTTAAATGTATTAGTGTTTACTCTTCTATATAGAACTTAAGGGCAGCACTGACATACAACAACATTTGTAGAACGACTAAACTAAAGAGCAGCGTTGTCAACTCGGTGTTTTTTTCAAATTTTTGGTGCTTTTTCAAATTATTTGTGCGAAAAATTACATTTTCGGTGCATTTTTTAATATTGCGGTGGCACAAAATCAAATTTAACTCAAACTTTTGTTTTAATATAAGAAAAAAGTTTGCTCAAGTGTCTAAAATTTTTACGTTTCATTTTGCGTGGAAAACGTACCATGTTATAGGCACAAAGTAAGACTACTTACTATACACACTGTCAAAAGAAAAAGAAACATTTGGTTTTATATAATTTGCTGCTTTTAGAGAGTGTTTTGCTATTAAACGATCAAGCCAAGTTTGTCAAATAATGCAATAAAAGTAGTCTCTGAACAGTGAAGTTCTTATTTATGGTGGCTCGTAAATTCGTTACTGTTTTTGTAATTGAAAAATTACCAAATTATTAAATAAATTATGAAGTTTTTTTATTGATTATGGTAAACTTCGTCTTTTATATGTTATAGCTCGGGAAATTTTCGTATATTGCAATAAGTTCCTTTAAAGAGACTGTTTACGAAAACACAAATGAAATGTACACTGTGTTTGATAGAATTGCTATTAATTGAATTTGAAGACTTGTAGTGTGACTCTGTAACTTTTAATGATCCGATAATTGTAAATTCTTTTGACAGTACTGGTTGTATGCTCCTGCAATATAATTTTGCCGACGGTATACAGCTGTATTTTTGTGTCCCTGATAATAGGAAGTAAAAGTAACAGCTGATTTCGGTCGACGGTAAATATAATTAAATGATATTATTTAATAATAAATTTGAGAAAAAAATTTCGTTATAATTATTGTAAAGGTAGAGGACAAGTTTGAAAAATACGAATTCCTGCCGTTGAACGAATTTGATGGCATGCCATCAGGCGGTGATATCAAACCCCGTTTGATTGTATAATAGTCGCTTAAAAGGCTGTTTCATGACCATTTTTTTAAAATAAAAATGTACTTCATAAAATGTAACATAAATAAATTTTTAAAAATTAAAGGAAAAAATTCAAAATTCGGTGCGTTTTTGTTGAAATAACGCATTTTTCCCCCATTTTGGTGCGTTTTGAAATTTCAAACTTGACAACGCTGATCACTAGTTTATAAGCAATGCCTTCTTTTTCTTATGCTTTTTAGCATCATTGCCAACTTTGAAATTTTAAAAAGCACCAAAATGAGGAAAAAAAAACGTTTTATTTTAACAAAAACGCCCCGAATTTTAAATCTTTCTTTTAATTTTTAAAAACACATTAGATCAATTCACTATCTTGTGCATTTGAGGTTGCATATTTACGTAATTACAAAAGTGACATTTATGGGCGTATTTTGCTAATATAAATAGTATACTCTACTATTTTGCAAATGCAATGATGCAAGTCCATTTGCACAAGATTGTGAATAGGGCTATTTTGTATTATAAAAAGTGTAATATTTTCATATTACAAATATGATAATGAAACTCTTTTCAAGCGACTATTATAACTGGGTCTGATATCAAATTCGTTCAATACCTAGAACTTGTGTTTGTCAAACTTGACCTCTAGTACGATCCTGTTACTTTTATTAAGATAATGGTATTTTTACGATATTTTATCAAATTTATTATCCAGCAAAATCAGCTGTTACCTTTACTGCCTATTATTAGGTACACAAAACTACAGCTGCTTGCCGTCATTACAGTTATTTTGCAAGGGATGAAATATGCCAAAAGAATTTACGAGTATCGAATCATGAAATGTTACAAGCCTTCAAACTCGATTAATAGCAATGTTATTAAACACAGAGAAAATTTCAGAACCTGCGTTTTCGTAAGCGAACAGTGAAAATCAGTTGACTAGAGTAGTTGTCTTTTAATTTATTGAAAGAATTTATTACCAGAATTATAACAAATAAAAGAAGAAGTTTACCATAATCAATATTTAATGTTTTGAAAAAATTTTATAATTTATTTAAGTATTTGGTAATATCGCAATTCCCAAAACATTAACGAATTCACGCCCCTTTATAAATACAAACTATACCATTCAGTGACTGCATTTATTTTAATATTGGACAAACTTGACTTTGACTACTTTGTACATATAATATGGTGCATTTTCCACATTATACTCGTAACTCACTGATTGTGCTGTGCAAAATGAAACATAAAAATTTAAAAGAACTAGTTGAGTTGAATTTGATTTGGAGCCACCGAAATTTAAAAAAGCACCAAAAACGGTGCGAAACCCACCGAGTTGACAACGCTGTTTATAGTGTCTAAGAAATATTAGGTGTATTCCACGTGAATAACGAAATAGTCCGAACTAGTCCAAAGTAGTCCAAAAGCGTTCCACGTAACAATTTTTATGCAATTTTAAGTGAAAATGAGAGAGTATTATTTTTCATTTATAGAACAAATCACCCCAACTTTTTCTTTGGGTAACTTTGGACTAGAATTTAATAATCAGCTGTTTTATGTTTACATACATATGAAACTAAAAATGTAATCAGAAAATTTGCAAATTGGAAAAAATTTTTTGTTTAAAAATTAGTTAAAAGCAAAATGGATGGTTGTCCAAACTAAAAATAACCTTGTGAAGTTGTAAGGAGAACATGCAATAGCTATTTGGCTGTTCATTTAATAAATATGTGCTATAAAAATTTACTGAAAATTTCACATTGCTTTTAATTTTACAGCTGTTGCCAATATTGCAAATCTTTTATTATGTATTATAAGCGTCTAAAATCATTAAAATTTACTTTAATCTAAAAAGTTAGCAGCACTTGTATAGGGTGTTGTTTTAAGCCCGATAGAACTTGAAATTGTAAAAATAACACAAAAAATTATATTGTAATCAAAATTTTTTTTTATTCGAAAGATCAATACGTGACATTAACATTTGAAAATGATTTCGGGCATATGGGCACCGCGGCTGTTCTTGACGAAGCGCATTCTGGACGTCCAATTTTGGGCCACTTTTTCGAGCACTGCTGGCCGTATGTCACGAACAACACGAACAATGCTGGCCTCCAAGGCGTCAATTGTTGCTGGTTTATCAGCATAAACCAGTGACTTCACGTAGCTCCACAGGAAATAATCGAGAGGTGTCAAATCGCACGACCTTGGAGGCCAATTGACAGGTCCATTTCTCGAAATCAACTTATCGCCAAATTTTGATTTCAGTAAGTCGATGGTTGCGTTCGCCGTATGGCACGTAGCGCCATCCTGTTGAAACCACATCTCCTCCGGATCAATGTCATCCATATTTTCAAACAAAAAATCATTGATCATGGTGCGGTAACGATCTCCATTGACCGTAACGCGAGCTCCGGCCTCATTTTTGAAGAAATAAGGTCCGATGATGCCACCAGCATGAAAACCGCACCAAACAGTGCATTTTTCTGGATGTAATGGAGTCTGTAGGGTCTCTTGTGGATTGGTCTCACTCCATATGCGGCAATTTTGCTTATTAACAAACCCGTTAAGCCAAAAATGCGCCTCATCGCTGAGCACAATTTTGCGATAAAACAACGGGTCTGATTTTCAAAGTAAATTTGGATAATTTCGTAGCGTTGTTCAAGCGTGAGTCTATTCATGATGATTTGTCAGAGTATACTGAAACAAATAAAAAAAATGTTTCATCAAAATTTAATTTTTTGTGTTACTTTTTACAATTTAAAGTTCTATCTAGCTTAAAAAAACACACTATATTTGCAAAATTTGCAAATTTAGAGAGTAATTTGCTTTTTACTCTCATTAGGCCGAACTCGTCCGAGATCTTGTGGAACACACCTATTATTTTTATAGTTTCCTTTTAGATGATTATTTACTTACATATTTCATCAATTGCGCCACCATGCCGTTCCATTCCCCGGTTTGTGAGTCCTTGGCACCATATTTGCGATCTGGTACTAAATCTAATATATAATCAAAGCCCACATCCCGTGCTACTAACTCCAAAACATCAACACAAAAACCAAAAAATCTCTCATTTCCAGTAAAATTTTTTCCATAATGCATCATCACATATGGTGTTTCCTTTAGAAGATGAAATCAAAAGAAATTGCAACATTTATATCTAAAGTTTGTTTTTACCAGAATTGTTATTACAACTAGTGTAACGTTCATGGACCCTGCATCGAAAAACAATGAAGGTTCAGTAATATTAAGCCGGCTTTGGGGTGACCATTCACCCACTTTTACAATGGAATGTTGCTTTAGTTTAACCAGATCCAATTTGAACTGCACGCGTCTTCCTTCCTTAAACTGTATGGGACCAGTCAAACCACGCCACTCGACCTGCATGAATTATATGTAGTTATTTGTTTATAGTTTTCTTACCCTTAATGTTCATTACGGAATTAATATAATTAATTAAACTCAATCCACCATCCCAGGGCTTCGCCTCCATACAAGTCATATTTTTTAACGTTAGGGTGTGAGATTGTTCCAAGGTTTGTAAGCCCACAGCAAATATAAATACAGAATCAAACACTAGAGCCGGAGCTGCTCCAATTGTACGTCTTTTGCGAAAATTTTCGCTAAAGACTGAATTCTTTTCATGTTTATTGTCAAAATTTATTTCTGTTGTGTTTGAAAAATTATTTGTATACTTGAATGTTTCCATATCCTTCAGGATATCTTTAACAGCTACATCATTTACATCCACCAAACGGTATGAAGTTATATTAACAAAATTATATTTGAAGTCTTCTAAATCGAATAACTCAATGTCGAAGCTCGTAAACAAATAATGGTATTTGTATTCGTTCATTTGCAGTCTTAAAATCTAAAAAGAAATATTTTAAGTACACGAATATGAATTAGTGGAGTTGGCAAGAAACAAGACAAAAATGTCAAAACATTTATCCAACTGCAAGCCACTGTGCAATAAATCTGCAAGGTGGCTGCGCTACATCGCTTCAAGTGGAGTTGGTAGGTAGGGTATAAAACCTTCACAAAAATGTTAAGGAAATATATAAGTTTGGGACTAAACTTGTAATTTCTACAATTTTCATTTGCGACCCTATAAAACATATGTACATATTCTGAATCAGAATTAATAGAAGAGTCGATTAAGCGTTGTCCGTCTGTGCGCCGTTGAAATGCCGTTTCGGAGAAAAGCATTAGACACAGAAACTTGTTTCTTTCACCATTCTATTACCTCATCGATTCATGGGCTTGCTATTGAAATTCAGTAAAATCGGTTCACATACAGCTGGGATATATATAAAATTCCGAAAAAATCCATTATTTTTTGCAATTTTGTATGAAAATTTAAAAAAAAAATTATTTGTTTTGCTTCCTATTTCACACATGGCAAACTTCAAGCATGACAATTACAAGACAAAAAATAAATCCCGATAACGGTCTCTATATATCCGAGTTATAGCCTAAACCGATTTTTTAATAAAAATGTTGCGTAAGCGACCTTAAAAAGCAGTTCTGGTAATAAAATAAGATACTTAAATATGGAAAATGGAAATTTCAGATATCGAGCCATATACACCCGCGATGTAGACTAAACCGATTTTTTCATAAAAATTTCGCGTTAGCGCTTTTAAAAAACTTTTTTTTTAAAAGCAGATGCTTAAAAGCAAACAGCTTTTTTAATATCATGTGTGCATATAGTAGTGATGCCCAAAGAGAAATCCATAGTTACGCTCTGAGTGTAAATAAATTTGCACTGGGAGAAAAAATACTCAAATCAAATAAATCGTTTTACTTACAATTTAATTAAAACTGAAGTAAAAGTAAAGAATAAATATATGAATTTATGTTTTTAGTATTTTTAATAAATTTTATATCACAAAGAGTAAAAAATATGGAAAATACAGAGAAAAACAAGGAATAAATTCATACACTCATTCGTCGCTGTTTCCTTAACAAAACTAATAAGCGTAAAGCATTAAACACATTCGAGACAGCAGGCTACACGAACACATAACTACAAATGCCGCTGGCTACAAATCTAGCCTGTAGCCAGCTACCTAAATATAATGAAAACGGCAACTACATAATAAACAGCTGATATTGTTTTCTTTATGTCTTTACAAATAGTAAAAAGCTTACAAAGTGGCTGAGGGAAATTTAAAAAATTCTATAGTAGCTATTGCTAAAATAGTGCGAGCTACTTAGTATTCGGTGTAGTAATATATATAAATATTAAAAAATTAAATATCAGGAAATCACAATTAAAATTGAAACTTCTAAAATATGAACAGCTGTTTTTTTGCATTTCAGTGGTGCCACTTACAATTTTTTTAGCTGTTTTTAAAGCTATCACCTAGTGAAGAGCAAGAAAAATCCAAGAAAATGCATTAAACTATATGAAGACTAAAGTAATTTAAATAAATATAATTTCTGGAGCTTTAGATCTTTGTTTTTTGTTTTGTATAAAAAATTAACAATTCAAAATCTTTTATTTCTCGATATTTCTATAACATTTTGTTATCATCGTCAGGAAAATTAAAATGTTATTAAAAACTTAAATTGAAAAATTATTATCAAAAAATTCCTACATACAAAAAATTACACAAAGAAAATTTTTTAGTTCATACACAAAGAAAAATGCTTAACAATATTAAAAAATTAAAATGTAACATAATTTAAATTAAACTTATGTACATTATATATTTATGAATTCCTAAACAAAATTTTAGTAATAATAAAATGAAAAAGGAGTTAAGTATATAAAGCGTAATTGCTTCTTTTAATAAATACACAAAACTAAAATTGTCCGACATTCAAATAATACTTTTCATCAATTATTTTTATCAAAAACATCGTATATATGATTAATAAAAAAATTTTAGATTTAAATAAGAATTTTCACAATATATAAAAAAACAATATCTAAAATCACTAAAATTGTCTTAGGAAATGGTGCAATCAGTTTTAAAAAGGATTGACTGAAAAGAGTGCTAAGCAGAACATTTTAGCTTGTTTCCTCTAAAAACGATTTGAATAACTGTTTAACATTTTTATGAATACATTTTGTGAATTTGTTCTCAAAGCACTAATTTATTTGACTTTGCTTGATACATTGACATCACTAACAAAGCTTTTGTAGCCAACAAAAATAGAAATTAGTTTAATTGGACTACAACGACAAAATCAGCATGGACAACAACCTGCAGCCATGCTGCTTGCTGTTTTCAAAATAATCATTCTCATAAGAACACGCGTATTTTAATTTTGAGCTTTTGTAGCTTGTAGCCTGCTGTCTCGAATGTGTTTAATGCTTAAAGCAAGCCACAGACTATGCGACTAATTGTATAACATGACCAAGGCGAATTAGTTATTAGGTGGATGCATCGGCGAATTCAGGCGAATTCGATTAATATGGCGGCACTTTCTCTGTCAAGTTTTGTTTACCTTTTTCGGCGCCATTTAAAATTTTTTACATGTTCGTTATCAACTACTTTTGACAGCTTAAGTGTGAATTCGCCTTTTTACACAAACAAAATACCTGTTGTTTTTTTTTATTGTTGTATTGTTGTAGCAAAACGGCTACCTTGTTTTTTGTATCATGAACATGACGATGTTGGTTCTTAGATTGTAAAGTGTGTGGGGTCGTCGTATGAAGTTGTGTGTCGGTTGTACGAAAGATTAAAAAGTTTTGATTGTTTGGGTAGTTGTACCGACTGGTTGTAAAATTTAGGAGCATGTTGTACAACTTTATTTCGATTTGCTCTTAGTTTCATATACAATTATTGCATCTGCGGTGATCTTTACTCAACACAATTTTTTAAGAAATGAAATTGTGAGTTAATGTCGCACAGTTTGTGCGCAAAATACACAACTCGGCAAGCAAACACATTGTAGCAATGGTCGCATAGTCTATGGCATGGGTAAGATTGCTTTTGCTTTTGTTTACCACTTTAATGATGAAACAGGTCAGCAGTCCACAAGTTATTACAATTTGCAAAGCATCCGATTGTAAGCTATTGCCTCAACAGAAAAAATCAAAATAAACACATCCAACACAACAAACAACTAGCATCCGATTCAGATTAGTATTTTTCTACTCATTTTGTTAAATTAACTGTACATAAGAAGCAAAGAAGAAAACAAATGCTAATAATATAGTTTTGAATTTATCCAATCTTCGCTTACAATGTATATAGTGTTGGATGCATCTTACGACCTAGGCCATAGCTGTGTAAACCATGTTATAAAATATACAAGGTAGTTTCATTCTCTCAATTTTCCTTAACAATCACCATCTGACAAGTATAAGGATTGTGACATTTTTCATAAAATTGTGCTACCGTATTAGTTTATATGTTTCCCTATTTTCATGTTTGGTTAAAGTTCTGTTTGAAAATAATATTAAAATTGTGACTTCTATAAAAAAAATTAAAGAGTAAAACAAATAAATCTAAAAATAAGAATCTACATATTTTAACATTTATGAGTAAAATGACAACAAATGGATTATTACATTACAATTTTAATTACTTTTGTTTGTCGCTTTCCAGACTCAAATAATGAGCTGCATTTTTCAAAATTGCAAAAGCACAAAATATTTGTGCAAAAATACAAATATAACCTTTTCGAAGACGCTTATCTTTCTTGGTATTCGGCAGTATTGGTTAAGAGCTTGCAATCAGACTTTACGCAGAATTCAATATCGTTCGGAAACGGATTTCAATCCGCCTTTTACTTTATAAACAAACGAAACAATAAGAAGTTTTTTAAAATGAAATAATTTTTAACGGAAAATATATTCATTCTTGAAAGCAAAAATAAAATTTTATTCATAAATATTTTTGGATTTTTCGTTTTCCGAATTCTGTGACGACAATATCGAAAACCGATAACATCAAAAATTAAGTTACCAAAAGAGACGGAAATTTAAATTAATATCAAACGAACAAGGTTACAAAGAAATGTAATACTAGTAAGCACAGGTATAGTGTGACTATAATAGTAGTCAGACAAATGGTAGCGTTAGTGCATTACTCGTATTTATTTGTATTCTTACTGCCCTTTGCATCGTTGATTGGCTCGCTTTAACACAAGTTGTTTCCTTAATTTTAGCAGATGAGTGGTGGGGATTAGATGCTTCCCTCAGTGTACCTGTCCTATCTGCTTCAGAAATCACTTGATTGTTACCGGCTTTAAAGCTTTTTCCATAGTTTTCTTTACTTTTAAGAATATTGGCTAAGGTTTTCCTGTGTCTTGCGTCACAATAGGCTTCAATTTTCGATTTTGCCTCCAAAGATAAAACGGTTCCTCTTCCCATATTTTGCAATTGTTTGAAGATATTGAATATTTCAAGCCACACAAAAAAATTTATGACAGTGTTGCAAAGGCAAACTAGATAACTTAAATTCTATTCTGATGAGGCAGAATAACTGGAAAGTAATTTGTGAAAAATAAAACAAATAAATAACAAAAAAATAACATATGTATAACGGTTCCTTTATTGAGCTTAGTTTTCATGTGGGAGAGATTGCATATGATGATTGCAAAAAAAAATTAAGAGGTTGCGCGCAATATTGCAATAGAAAAGGTAAAAAGCAAATGAGTAATTTGGGGGACGCTAATCTGATGACGCGCAGTGTATATACTATATATTTACGTGACTATCGTGAAGGGTATTTTAGATTCGGCCCAGCCGAATATACTACGCTCTTACTTGTTTATTTTCACTTTTACTTTACTTACACCTTTTAACAAAATTTGTATAAAGTCCGAGTTTGTATCAATTATTAGGTTATGAATTTCCTTCTCCTTCATTTCGTTCAATGTTGTCAAGTAAGTTGCCGGCTCCACATGGCGTATGTGTACTTCTAGTGGAATACGGATCAAACGACGCAGCTGTATGCGACCTAAAAATTAAAATGAAACAAAAATTTACCTGCTATCCGCACTACAGATGTTCTATGGTAGATTAAAGTACTAAAAGTAATCACTTAAACTATTGTATTTTAAATTAAAACTTGAAGCAACTCACTTATTATTTTATTTTTGTTTTCTACTAATAAACATTATCAAACTTTTTTTTTGAATTTAACGGAATTTTTGTAAATACAACTCTACACAGTGTTGTCACATTTCTCTGATAATATTTGAATTAACGGATTTATATTACCTTGTTGTCATATTTCATATGTTTTGTTAAACTCTTCTCATACTACTTTTGTGTACAACTATGTTTTAAATTAGTATATAAGCAGCATGAATTGTTTGAATAAAGACACTTAGAATTCTGACTGCAACCAATTAACACCTTTGTTCAGCATTAAGTTCCCGGACGTGGTGGAAATGGTTGTAGTTAGTATAGTATAATAGAATTCTAGGGGTTTTTTTTTTAATTGTTCAACCAACGAACAAAATCTATAATCTTAGAAACAAGATTATTTTAAACATTAATAAATTGTATTTATTTATTATTTTTTTTCATTATCATTTCTCTCTGAAAACTATCAACTACATTGGCTATTTAATTTCTCTTTGGTTGATGAGAAATCACCAACGCATTAACCCTCTATTAGATCTCCGCCTGGTCTCTTACTTATATTTTCTGCAATCATAAGCACTCTTTCACACATCCCTCTCACAAACATTCACATTCTCTGTAGTGATCGTAGGTGCATTGACTCCATATCTTAGATAATTTTTTATGCAATGGTGTAACTGCGTAAGCTGTTTAGCCATGATGCTACGCATTACGTTTTTACAAGAAAATAATATTGTATCAGAGCGCTTTTGCCATAGCTAATCACCAAACAAACAAATTTTCCCCCTATATCAGTCCATATTTGTAATGAAAATCAAACTTTTTTTTGCTTAAAAGCAGTTCTGGTAATAAAAGGACGGCATTAAAATCGAACTATCCGATATCGGTCCATATATACCCGAGACATTGAAATAGGTGTGTGATTTTTTTTTCTTGAGATATATGTGATATTTCATTAATAAGTTAGGTACAATGAATCAAAACAAAACAAATCCTCAAACTTCTAAAGTAATTTGAACAAGTAAGAGCATAGTAGGCTGGGTCGAATCTAAAATACCCTTCATGATAGTCACGTATATGTATAGTATGTATTTGAACTAAATATGCTCGGATATATATGGACCGACATCGGGGAAAAAATATTTTTGTCTTGTAATCACCATTCCAAAAAGGAAATCTGTCATGGAAATTTTCATGCAAAATCGGTTTAGGCTATATCCCGGTTAAATATGAAACGATATCGGAATTTTCTATTCTCTGTATTTTAATTACCTCGTTTTATAATCAGAACTGATTTCAGCCAAAAAAACGTTTTCACTAAAAAACTATATCTCGAGTACATATGGGCCGATATCGAAAATTTTAATTTTCGCTATTTGGTAACCTCTTTATATTATCAAAACTTATTTTAAGCAAAAAAATGTTTTCATGAAAACCCCGGTTAGGCTATATCTCGGGTATATATGAACCGATATCGGAAATTTTTATTTTCCATATTTATATAGTCTCATTTTATTACCAGAACTGTTTTTAAACAAACAAATTTGTTTAAATTCACTTACGCGACATTTTCATGAGAAACCCGGTCTCGGGTATATATATGACCGATATCTGGAAAAAATTTGTTTTTCCTTTTAGTCACCATGCTGAATAATTGTGTGAAGTTTGAAGCAAAACAAGCAACATTTGTTTTCAAAAATTTTAATACAAAATTGCAAAAAAAAATGTTTTTTTTTTGGAATTTTGAATATATCTCAGCTATATGTGAACCGATGGGATAAAACAATGGTGAAAGAAAAAGCTTTCTAAGTCTAATGGTTTTTTCACAAACGGTATTTCAATGGCGGAAAGACGGACATCGCTTAATCGTATGTGAATATGTATGGTTTTTATGGTCGGAAATGAAAATTGTAGAAATTACAAACTTATTTACATATACTCTTTACATTTGTGAAGGGTATAACAAAATGGTTCTTCCTTATCTTGTTATTATTAGCTTTTAAATTTATTTAAGTCAGATAATATTTACAAAAGTAATGAGGCGAACAAACTTTATCATACCCGGGGTATTCAACTTTGACACCCTGTGGTCAAAGTTGGATAGGAGTGAACAAGGTGGTCCAAATTTCATTATTCTTAGGGCCTATTTCCTCCTATATGATGCCTTATTAACTTGTTTTATGATGAGATCGCATGTTTTAAAGATACATTTTTATTAACTTTTTTTTTCGTTTGGCCCCAGTGTGCCACGCATGTGTTTAGTGCATATTAAAAGGCTGCACAGAATGTTCTAAAGAACACTGCTCACTACTGTGCAATAGTTCCAAGTACTGTATTAGAAACAGAACAAACACTTCATAGTTTTGAAACGCCTTTACAACGCCTTGACTGTAGTTCAATTCTGTTTCACAGCAAAATTCAAAACAAAACATCACAATAACACAAATAAACGGTAAATCAGAATAAGTGCCAGTTTACACACATCAAGTTTGACTCGTCAAGTCTTGAGTTTTTGGGAGAACGGGGAGAAGAGAGTGGAAAAGGGTGCAGACTTGACGGTACCGTCAAGTCTAAAACGGAATGCCAGAAAATATGAAAACTTTAAGGCAAAAAAACTTAAACTTGACGATATAAAACTTTTGTGTGTGAACGTGAATGCAAGTTCAAAAGAAAATTGAAGCAGAATTGATCAAGAAAACCTGATGTGTGTAAATTGAGACTAAGCACATTGGCATTTGAGCGTACTGCGTCTTAAATATTTGTGATTAATACAAATGCAAAAACCATGAACAACAAAACATTGTATAAACAAAACTGAAGTAGAACATTACTTCAGTGCTTGAAGTTCTACTTCATTTTTGTTCTATTTCAGTTGGTTCTACTTGTGTTTGGTTCTGTTTGTTCTAGATGCTTATCAAACAGTATTCGTTTATGTGTTTTGAACATTTCGGCACTGAAGTGTTTGTCTTGAAATGTGAAAGAAGATAGTAGTTGAAAATACTACGACATTTTGTAAGACATTTTTATTGTGCTGGAGCAGCCCTCTAGTACATATATACTTACCGTAATGTTTTTCATGCAATATTCCCACTTTTGTCCAGTTCAAATAATAAATAGCGTCCAAAAAGGCATCATTCACATAATTCTTATATGGATGCAAATTAATTGCAACTTCATTATCGGTTTCGATATGTACCTCTAAATGTGGCAAATCCAAAGCATCACAAATCGAGTGTACATGGGAACTTATAAGGCTGTTGGAGGGCCCAAATATAGCCTGAACGCCATAGCTTATTTGTGTGCACACTGAGGAAGAAGTATTATATATGTTTGTATATTATTAATTGCTGAGAATATATTGTCGGACTCCACCTTTTTTGCAGGCGTGAAACGAATCCAATTCATTTGTATACTGTATATCGTAAAGCAAATTGGTGGCTGGCAATAAGCCTTTATCACGGTTAATGGCATGAACAGCGTATTTAAAAGCTAATTCTGTGGCACTATGTCTTTCCGTTTCGGAAAATATTGCGCCTAATTTTAAGGTTGAAGGCAGACCGTAAACTTTTCTCACTCCTACATTTAATACAGTTAAAACAAACAAACTAAATTCGATAAAAATACACAAAATAACTTTAAAACATGTTTTGTTGCACACAATCATCGCAATTAACTAACTGGCACTCAAATAATAACAGACGCAAGCAATAAACAGTGGTAAAAAAGGGTTTGCATTATAATGGGATTGTGATAGAATACAGGGAACAAAAACCAAGAATGGGAAATACATCGAAAATAATAAGTACTGAAGATATGTATATTTATACATACTCGTATGTAAGTATGTATTTTATTTTTTTATAATATACATACTCGTACATATATATCGTCATATTAAATGCAAACAGACGTAACCACACTTTTTATTTTTTTACAGGAGAAGCAAAAAACCTTCTAAAACAAACAAATATTATGTTTTCTTTGCCATTTTTGTAAACTGTACTTAGATTGTGGGGATTTATTTATTGGTGAAGATTTCGAACATTTTTTATGTTACGTAGGGTTTACACGTGCAGGTGCAAGTTCGAAAAAGCCAAAACATTCAAACTTTTTTACTAACACACGCACAATCTCTGCAACTTCCAACTGAACTGACAAGAAATTTCAGCAGGCAGTGATTTTTTGGCACTTACTGAAAGTCAAATGACAACTGAAATAACAGTGTTGCCTTACAACAAGTTTTGCGGAGATTAACTGATTTTAATATAATGTGTTTGTCATATTTAAATTTTTCAAAACATATTTTTAAAATAATTCACATTTTTTTTTATTGAAAATATATAAATTAAGCAGTCTTTGCCATTTTGAGTGAAAAAAAAAGTTAAAATTATTCTATTTCATTTATTTATTTTATTCCCACTATTCATTTCCCCGAAAAATAAAATTATGATTTTCTATGGTAGTGCTGTTTTAGGAGCTGTTGTCTCTCCACTGACATTTTTAAGCTGAACTTCCATGTTATTCTTTACACACTAATGCAACTTGCAAGAAAGTCGAGTATTTTTCGACATTTTTGTTGATAATACGTACACAGGACTTGCATGCAAGTACTTGTACGTGTAAACGCAGTGTTAGTTACGTTCTGTTGACTTTCCACTTTTTTTTAAACAAAAAGACGTGACTACAAAAAGTCACAGCAGTGGGTGAAAGGTTTTCTTTTTGACTTCGGATGAGTCGCACTTACATTGTCAATGCTCTCAGATCGAAGATGTATGTGACAAAAAGTTCACTGGGCAGCGATGGCCTAGGCCGTAAGATGCATCCAACACTGTATACATTGTAAGCGAAGATTGGATGAGTTCAAAACTATATTATTAGCATTTGTTTTCTTATTTGCTTCTTATGTACATTTAATTTACCAATATGAGTAGAGAAAGACTAATCTGAATCGAATGCTAGTTGTTTGTTGAGCTTAACATGCTTATTTTGATTTTTTCTGTTGAGACAATCGCTAACAATCGGATGCTTTGAAAATTGTAATAACTTTTGGACTGCTGGGACATTTTTTCTTTTGTTTTGTTCCCAGAGCAGATGAGCAACCAGTTAATGGTGTTCTTTACACTCTCTCATTTTAAAACTTTAAATACTGGTGCTGCTCATTCAAGGTGGCATCACTAGCGCAGGTGACAATTTTTTATTTAAAACGACCGGTAGTGTCAAAAGTAGTTTATGTTTACACAAAGTGAAGTGAAAAAAGAATGTATGTATTAATGTTAAATAGTCAAACTTTTCTTTTAATATTTCTAATATTATATGATGATGGGTTGGTATCATTCGTCTAGCTCGAGTTCAATCCTGGCTAAAGCCAAGAAATATTTTTACTTATAATTATAACAATAATTGTCGCGATCAATAACTCTTGATTAAAGAAGACAGAAAAAAATAATTGAATACACTAAAGCTGGGGGACAACTAGCTGTTTCGCAGACGCTACACTGCTCATCAGCACCCACTAGGATTCGAACTCAGTACCATGTAAATACGATGTATTTTTAATACGGCTACTTCACCAACTCAGCCACTGAGCTCTTATTTATTATATGCAATTTGTTATAATCCCAGTTGTTTGTACTGCAGTTTGCTGTCACTGAACAACCAGTAATTTTTTTTTTATTATTTATCAACGTACGTATGTAATGGGTGGTTAAATTTCAAGGGCCGATGTTGAATGTGAACCACACCTAAACGCCAAGTTTTTTTCCGAATTTTATTTGACATTTCTCTATTTCAGACTTACTCAATTTGAACCATGGAGAGATACACAATCCAACAACGTGTTAAAGTTATCCAGACTTATTATGAAAATGGGCGTTCAAATCAAAATGCATATCGTGCACTTCGTGATTTTTTTGGTCAATTTGATCGTCCAAATGTGCGTACAATCACAAAAATCGTGGAAAAATTCGAGCAAACCGGGTCTGTAGAAGATGTGAGAACACCAGTGCATGCTCGTACTGCAGAAAATATTGCTGCTGTTTGCGATAGTGTGGCTGAAGAGCCGTCCACCTCAACTCGTCGTCGTGCCCAACAATTGCATCTCTCACGCTCGTCGTTTATGAACATTATGCATAAAGACTTGCATTTACACGCTTACAAGGTGCAATTGGCTCAAGAACTAAAGCCTCTTGACCATTCCAAACGTCGTGAATGGGCAGAATGGTGGCAAGAAATGGCAACTGTGGATGATCAATTTTCGAAGAAAATCATCTTCAGTGATGAGGCACATTTTCACCTCAGTGAATTCGTCAATAAACAGAATTGCCGCATTTGGGCGAATGAGAATCCAAGAGTGACTGTCGAAAAACCAATGCACCCACAAAGAGTGACTGTTTGGTGCGGTTTATGTGCTGGCGGCATCATCGGGCCGTATTTTTTCCAAAATGAGGCCGGTCAGGCAGTTACTGTGAATGGTGTTCGCTATCGTGAGATGATAACGAACTTTTTATGGCCCGAATTGGAAGATATGGATGTAGACGATATGTGGTTTCAGCAGGACGGTGCCACTTGCCACACAGCTAACGAAACAATTGCTCTTTTGCGCAACAAATTCAATGACCGTGTTATCTCACGTAATGGCGATGTCAATTGGCCGCCAAGATCATGTGATTTGACACCGTTGGACTTTTTTCTTTGGGGTTATTTGAAAGAAAAGGTGTATGTCGATAAGCCAGCAACAGTTCAACAGCTAAAGGATGGGATAATTCGGCACATTAACGGCATAGAACCTCCATTATGCCTCAGGGTCATCGAAAATTCGGACCATCGGATGGAGGTGTGCCGCCGTGGTCGCGGCGCCCATTTGGCCGATATTTTGTTCCATACATAATTGAATAATACCAATATATCATAATAAAATAAAATTACAATAATTTCCTAAATAGTTTGTGTTTTATTCAAAATCAACTTCGGCCCTTGAAATTTAACCACCCTTTATGTTATAATTTTATATAAAAATATATCTTGGCTTTAGCCAGGATTGAACTCGAGCTAGACGAATGATACCAACCCATCATCATATAATATTAGAAATATGAAAAAAGAATAATATTTTAATCGTGCAAAGAAGAAAGAAAAAATGAAAAAGTGCAAAACAAAAAAAAAAAAAAAAACAATAAAGAAGTTTTTAAAAAATATTTTAATTGCGTAGAAGTGAAGTGAAAAAAATATATATAAACAGTTTGAAAATGTGTAAAAGAAACAATAAAAAAGATTTCAAAAATATTTTAATTCCTTAATATGTTGCGTTGCTGTCTGCTATGTAAAAAGAAAACATCTACTGCTTATCGACTTTCCTCGCTTCAAAAATAATTTAATTGTTTAAAATGCGTTAAAAACAATTTATGAAAATAATAATACAAAATTAATTTTCTTTATATAAATTTTTTTTTCTTCATTTTCCCCAGTTTTGTAAACATGTTTTTGACATTATGGTGGAATTTGTAAACAAACATCTAGTACAGCAACTCTAATGCTGCCACCTAATAATTGCACCATGTGCTCATTGTAATAAGAGAATTTTGAAAGTTTCTGTTGTTGGGAGAAATATTCACGAATGTACCGTTTACTTTCGTTTACTGGTTTCAGGCAAAGTATTATCAATGCACTACAAAGAAATGGCGTTGCCTTTCCACTGCTTATAAGAAGGCTTTTTGCGATTTAGCATTTTTAATCAGTTTTCTGCTGGAAGCTATTACCATATAACTGCTTTTAAGCAAAACAAGTTGTTAAGTTGGCTTACGCGTCATTTTCATGAAAAATCGGTTTAGGCTATATCTCCGGTATTCCCCGAGATATATCGGAAATTTCATTTTCCATATTTAAATAACCTTATTATATTACCAGAACTGGTTTGAAGCAAACAACGTTGTTAATTTGGGTATAAAAATAATAATGCTAAGCTATAATACCCAAGGGCATCTGTTTTAGGAATTATCACTAGAAACCCTTGGAAAAGAATATGTATGTTTGTCCAACTTCTATGGCTTCGCATATTTTTCTTGTGCCGAGTGTAATGCATTAAACATATTTGCTACATGTCTACAAACGGCGCTAGCTACAAATGTAGCCCCGTATCCAGCTACATATTTATTTAGGAAACGGCAGCTACATGAAATAAACAGCTGACATTGTTTTTTATACCCTTCACAAAACTGTAAATGGTGTACATACTGTGAGCGTCAAAATAAAGTGTACAAAAAATTTTTTTTATTTTTATTATTGTTTTTATTTTAGTCTTTTTATTTATGATAAAATTTTACATTTAGGAATTTTTAAATCAATATTCAGTTCTCTACCTTATTCTAAACAAAACAGCAAGAAATATTTACAACAACAAAAGTTGAAATAAATTTAATTTTACTTCTAAATATCCACATAAATTGGCAGTAAGAAATAAGAGATGGATTAATGCCAAGCTAATGTGGATGGCTAATTATAATCACTCGATATTGATTATATTTAGTAGGGGTTATGGGAAACCGAAAGAGATAAATTATTAGTTTCTTCAGGGTTAACTGGGTGGATATGCTTACCCTGTGTAAAACACTTAAAAGGGATAATGCCTTTGGTTTGGTTGAATTCAATGGGCTTTACGAGGGCGGTTCGGAAACTTCTTAGGCTAGCACAAAAAGCGCGTTATAAACAGAAAAAAGTTAAGTGTTTTGGAAACTTCCATCTCTGCTATGAACACATGTTAAATTTTGCTTTGATCTGGTAACTCCTTTATATAGAAACAAGTGTTTACAAAAGACGCATCCGCGATTTTTTTTGGATGGGCATTACAAGAAAGCAAAAATTTGTTGAAGAAATCAATAAACGTTGAAAGCATTGAAATTGTAAGATAAAGTTTTAAATATAAATAACAATTATTAAATTGGCAAATATATAAAATATTAAAATTAGGATGTAATAGAAGTTGATCATCGTAATGAAGGACGAAATAAATGCTCATCTACAAAGATTCAGTACAAATTGCGGAATCGTTGGGATATCTCCTTATGTAAACAAGCCCGCGCAGAGAAAAAACTGCATGAATTAGTTTCCGCTTTTTCAAGGCAATTGCGTTTTTCAACATCTTATGATTATCTTTAGTAAGTAACTCATTCATGTAAATTGGAGAATCAGGTTCAATTCCGGCATGCTTTAGACGCAAAAGATCTTTTGTTTTTTCTTAAATAAAGAGATATTTTTATACCCTTCACAAAAATGTTAAGGGTATATATATGTAAGTTTGTGATTCCGTTTGTAATTTCTACAGTTTTGTTTTTGCGACCCTATAAAGTATATATATTCTGAATCAGAATTAATGGAAAAGTCGATTAAGCGATGTCCGTTTGTCCATCTGTCCGCTGTTGAAATACCGTTTCTGAGAAAACCATTAGACTTAGAAACTTTTTTCTTTCACCATTCTTTGCTATTGAAATTCAGTAATATCGGTCCACGTACAGCTGAGATATATTCAAAATTCCGAAAAAAGTACGAAAATTTTTTAAAACAATAGTTGTTCGTTTTGCTTCAAACTTCACACACTTATTAAGCATGGTGCCTTAAAGGCAAAAAATGTTTTTTCAGATATCCGTCCATATATACCCGAGATATAGCCCAAATCGGATTTTTAATGAAAATGTCGCATAGGCGAAGCTAAATAACTTTTTTGTGCTCAAAAGCAGTTCTGGTAATGGAATAGGGTCATATAAATATGAAAAATGAAAATTTTCGATATCGGTCCATATATACCCGAGATATAGCCTAGACCGGGGTTTTCATGAAAATGCCGCGTAAGCGAACTTAAACAACTTTTTTGTGCTCAAAAGCAGTTCTGGTAATAAAATTAGGTTACATAAGTATGAAAAATGAAAATTTTCCATATCGGTCCATATATATCCGAGATATAGCCTAGACCGGGGTTTTCATGAAAATGCCGCGTAAGCGAACTTAAACAACTTTTTTGTGCTCAAAAGCAAAAAAACAGGGTCGCCTTTAACGCTCGTAAGACCCAGTGGTCTTTATTAATACACAAACAAACGACCGCAAGTGCTGCTTCATCTGTACTCACGGATGATATAAACATTGAGGAATCGGATGCTCTTTATGTTCTTGGAATGAAAATACAGTATGATGTCCGCTGGAGTGAATACATATTTTATGTCTCTAAAGAAGCATTGAAGTGCCTCGGGTTTTTGAAACCGTGTAAGATATACTTCACTCCATCTGATCTCCTTACTATTTATACCATTTATATCCGGCCAAAAATGGAATACAACTCTCATGTTTGTAGTGAATACTCTGCTTAAAGATCTAGATAATAATAAGATATTATTATCTAGATGGTACCCGTTTAGACACCATAACAGAGCAGTTGGAATACGCTCTGAAGATGGTAAGTCAATGGAGTGTACAATGCGGACTAAAGACAAATCCAGCGAAAACGGAAATCGTACTTTTTACTAAGAAGTATAAAATTCCACATTTCACACCTCCAAAAATGGATGGTACCGCACTTATCCTATCGAATAAGGCAAAATACCTAGGCGTCATTCTTGACAGCAAACTATCATAGAAAGAGAACATACAGGCTAGAGTAACCAAGGCTACAATAGCCATCTATCTATGTAAAAAAGCAATAGGCTCAACATGGGGCATTCAACCAAAAGGAGTTGTGTGGCTTTATGACTTGGTTATAAAACCGATAATATTTTATGGAGTATCAGTATGGTGGAAATCACTGGACTCCGCAACCAATAGACTGCAAATTGAAAAAGTCAGTCGAATCATGGCAATACTGACCACAGGGGCCATGAGGACAACTCCAACCAAAGCACTTCTTGCAATTATGAGCTGGATGCCATGTGACTTAGAAGCCAGGCAGATAGCACTAAAAGCCGCGATCAGGTTGAACGCGACAGGAGCATGGACACACAGACCGTGGGGACATGCCAATATACTGGAAATTGGAAGGGACCTAATCCCTGATCTAATTGACTACTGCATCCCAAAACCATTCCTCTCAAGGAGCTTTGGCTACCAAATTTAGGAATCCCCCCTAGAATCTGGATACTTCTATGTCTACACGGATGGGTCCAGAAGGGGGGAAAGGGTTGGGGGTGGCGTTTACATAGAAGAATATAACACTAAAATATCCTTCAGATTATCAGATGGATGCAGTGTTCTTCAGGCTGAAATATCGGCCATAAATAAAGCGGCCAGATGGCTGACGTTTTACAAGATATTCGGTAGGGATATCATGATAGTAACGGACAGCAAAGCCGCCATCAAATCCCTGATTGGAATATACACCAATTCTAGTCTAGTCCAGGAATGCCGGACATCTTTACACAAGATGGCGAGACATTCTAACATAACCCTAAAATGGGTACGTGGACATGGGTCCAACAATGGCAACAACATCGCCGACGACTTAGCCAAAAAAGGGACAGCCCTAGAAGATAGGGATATAGACCCCTTTTGCGGACAACCATTAACAGCGTGCTGGAAAAGAATAAAACTCCACACACTGGAACGTGCACAAGAAAAGTGGCTCACAGAGCCCACATGCCTTATATCAAGGAACTTGTGGCCGCATATTAACTCTAAGAGAACGTGGGAGCTACTAAAACTGCCCAGATCTCAACTAAGAGTGACTGTAGCAGACATCACTGGCCATTGCCCGTTTGGGAACCATGCCAGGAGGCTAGGACTATCCCATAACGACTTCTGTAGAAGCTGCCAAGACGAGGAGGAGGAGGAGACGATCCTTCCCCTCCTCGGCACATGCCCGGCATTGGAGCATCATCGTCTAAGACACTTAGGCGAGCGGAGTTTCAATAGCCTATCTTGTCTGGCCTCGATCAAACCGACCGCACTAGCCTCTTTCATAAGAAGCAGCGGATGGCTAGTATAGCAGCATGTAACGCTACACTAAAAGGTTCCCGCATCTCCTTTCCATCCCCGCCCATCCTTTCCACTCACTATCATTTTCCTACAACTTCTTCTCTTCACTCCACTATTTTAGTTTTTCAGGCAATCACAAAGGGAACGACTACAGGACCCAAGTGAGCTGGACAACCTAGATTATTCCGGGGTATCCAGCGGCCTGCCTACCTAACCTAACCTAACCTCATGTTTGCGCCGGTGCTCCTGTCTGTTATAACGTAGGAAAATTCAAGTCAAATGTTTACAAACACTACTCCTTCTTTGCTCCTCCTCCCAACCTATTTTCTCAGTTCTGGTACAATGCACTGCATATGGAGGGGTTATCCCCTGAATAAAAAAAAAAACTGCAGTGGATTCTCTGCATAAATTTGTATAAATTTATAGGTTTAACCCATAATTGCTCGCAAACTATAAAATTTCATTAATTATTTCACTTACCTTCAACAAGTGTTTGCAAAATTATATTTGCTTTAACACTGCCCAGCCCCACTGTACAAAATTTGTCATTAAATTGTGCAAACAATTACAAATCTTTGAGGAATTTAGTGTAAAAAAAAAAAAAAAATACATCATCCCACCTGCAGGAAGTTGTCATGTTTGAATATTAAACATATTTGCGAAAAAAAACCTTCAAGGTATTTTGTATATTCATAGCTTTCGTTTTCATAAAATTACACAAATAATTAAACATCTATAAAACATGAATAATAAAAAACAAAGAATAAATAAACACATTCATAGAAAGATGAGAAACCAAAATTTAAAAAAAAAAATCATTTTCAAAAATAAAACAGTGATTTATAAGTATATTTACACAAGAATAATTTAAAAATACATGTATGTGTCTGTGTGTAATTGTTATAAATAAAACATATTTATTTATACACATTTATAAACGTACACACATTTGTGTGTATCTTGTTCGCCTTCTTCTACATACATACATATGTACGTACATACGTACATTCATATATATGCACATACATATTTCTATATCTGCTATAAATATAGATAGAATATAAAATGCATTTAAAAACAACAACAAAGTTTCTTTGAAAATTTTCTGCTTTTTGGAAAAATAAACACAAATCATATCGTTGGATTCAGGCAGAAAGGCCCTAACTCGCACTTTTCTCGAATTTGTGTGTTTTAGCAATTTTAGTGCATTTCACACAAATCTATACACAGAAGGAAAAAACTCATACTAAGGGATCTTTACTCACATCTATAACATTTTACTTGCTTTTAGTACGCCCCCCGGGGAACAGGTTTTGCCTTGGCGTATTCCTAACTTAGGCGCTCTGTTTTGTGGGGAAAAGAGGGGAAGGTGCGGCAAACAAAACTCTAGGAAGCCACATGACTTATGTTGTGTTGGCTTCCGAAACCCTTACCAAGGGTATAAATTGGCAGAACGGGGATCAGCATGGCCCCCGGGAAGTTCTGCTTGCGGTTCGACCCGGGCTGATCATGGTTGAGGTGCCTACCTTGGCTGAAAAGTTCTGGCTGTGGTTGAAACCTAAAACGCAGGAAGCGAGTGTTAGTATCCTTGATAATTGTTTGGTGATGGCTTTTTTCGAGGGCTAACAATCTCCCGAGGATCTGTTGCCTATACAACAGATACGTGTACTGTAAGGAACCAGTGGTGATGATTGACGGGTGAGTTGGTTTAAGGGCTGATGCTCTTAATGAGCTTCGGCCTACCAACTCATTAAGCCTTGTCCTCCATTGATTGCTGGGAAATTGCATACATGAGGGATTAGAAAGCCCGAACTCCTCAACAAGAAGTTGTTCATATGACCGCAATCATATGACAAGAATTGCTACCTGTGTGAGCCTAGCAAGCCACACGGGGGCGGTGGTGAATAGTCAAAAATTCACTCCGTGGAATTTGTCCACCATCAGGTTAGGCCGTCAAGGCAGGTACTGATGTAAATCATTTTCACAGTTGTATTGGTTTACAGTTTTTTTAGAGGTTATTCATTGTTAACCACGCTGCAACTTCCTATGTGAAGGCATAGGTCGTTATAGTTAGTCACAGCGACGCTACAAGTGTACTGTTAATGCCATCTTGGGCATTATGGTCTTTATCACCCCGTCCATGCTGTGCATCCTATACTTTGCAACTGTATAGTTACTTAATAAATACATTAATACATGATACAAAAAACAAGGTAGCCGCTTCGCTACAACAATACAACAATAAAAAAAACAACAGGTATTTTGTTTGTGTAAAAAGGCGAATTCACACTTAAGCTATCAAAAGTAGTTGATAAAGAACATGAACAAAAATTTAAATGGCGCCGAAAAGGTAAACAAAACTTGACAGAGAAAGTGCCGCCATATTAAACGAATTCGCCTGAATTCGCCGATGCATCCACCTAATAATGAATTCGCCTTGCATTAATAAATAAATGTTTGTTCGGGCCTTTTTACATTAGGCCAACGATATGAAAAACAGCAATTGTACTGCAATAGAATCGCCAAGAATCTCAAGAGGCGAAGCAAAATAATATAAATAAACTACCAAAAGTATGTTGTTGCTACCTCGCAATTTCCACTATGAAAGTGTTATTGGCTGAGCAGATTAACTTTTAGAGAACGGGGTGAGGTATTTTGCTTCATGAAGTAAAATACCCCACCTCGTTCTCTAAAAGCTCTACAGCTCAGCTAATAACACTTGCATAGTGGAAATTGCGAGTACGATTAGAATTTTAAGCAAAATCACTTCTAATGTGAGATTTTATCAACGATTGTTATTAAAGTTCTCCACAAAATAAAACATTTCATATACATATGTACATGTACTCGTATATATAGCATTTGCTTAGATATGTACACACATAGATACATATGTTGTTAATTCTAGAAAAATAAGTGATTCAACAATAATCCAAAATAAATGTTATTCGGTTCCAGGAATACATGAATCAGGGATAAATTTACTACTTATGCATATGTACATAAGTATGTATATACATACTTAGACATATGAACATATGTGCAAAACATCATTCTAGAAAATAAATCATTCAACAATATAAAAAATGAAAGAAATGTTATTCTTTTCCAGGAATTATGAATCAGGGATAAAACTTATTACTTATGTAGAAAGAAAAAAAAGGTAATCCCCTCAGTTTTAATATTAATCGAATGTTTATTTATTAAATTCACTTAAAAGTTATTTTAAGTATAAATTTAAGTGATCTTTTTTTTTGAAAGTGGTATAAGTCCATTTTTTCATATATTGAGATATTTAAGGGTTTGGGTTTGAATCAATTTAAAAATATTGGCCAACTTTAATCAGTTCGAGTGATGTTATTTACACTATAAACTAAAAAACAACTTAAAAAAAAAAAAAAAATATATATATATATATATATATATATATATATATATATATATATATATATATATATATATATATATATATATATATATATATATATATATATATATATATATATATATATATATATATATATATATATATATATATATATATATATATATATATATATATATTGCAAAATATAAAAATAGTAGCGTAATAAGTCCATATATTTGCAGACATAAATACTTTACTGAATTGGACTTTTATGTAAAAAGCAATAGTTATATACGAATATAAATATACGAATAATCAAGTTTAGTAGGAGTTTATTTCAATTATTATAAAAATCTATACCAATAAAAAAAATTATAAATAGCTTGCTTTCTATGTTTCCCAGCTATCTATATGTCGACATTTCATAGGAACTACCCTAATCATCAGTAGACTTTGGAAATTTTTGAAAGATATTCTCAAACATTCAACTTTATATCCTAACAATCTAAATAAATTGATGAGAAGTTAAAAAGAAAAATGCTCTAATAATACCTGTCAAAACACAAAAAACAAGCTTTTTCATTTCTTTCCACCTTTCAAACAAATGAACAACCGTTTGGGATATAAAGTTGAATGTTCGAGAATATCTTTCAAAAATTTCCAAAGTCTACTGATGATTAGGGTAGTTCCTATGAAATGTCGACATATAGATAGCTGGGAAACATAGAAAGCAAGCTATTTATAATTTTTCTTATTGGTATAAATGTTAGAGGCTAGAATAGCGAATAAAAACTTAATTGTTTATTATAAAAATCATTAAGATCTTTCTGGCGTTTACTTACCAACATCACTTTCAGACCAAATTGACGGATTGTCCTATTCTTCACAAGTATATCGTTAGTCTCACGTAGAAAGGCCCTAACTCGCATTTCCCCTGAATTGAGCTCTTTTAGGGACTCCACTACGTTTCACACAAGTACACAGTGTCACAAAGATTTAATATATGATTTCATATACATCGCTCTTACAAGCAATTGAGCAAAAAAAGTTACTTTTAAATGTACCTATTAATACAGTTTCCATGACGTTTTTTCCTTCTTCTGTAAAATTGCAATTGTTTTTGTTAGGGCCTTTCTACATGATACCAACGATATGAATTTATTGTAACAAGTAATATTATTTATTTAAACATTTAATTTTCTAGTTTAACAGCAATTATATTTAAATAATACTATTTGCTTAAGAACCAAGGCCCGTAGGATAACTATACAAAACTTCTCATCATTTCTTTGTTAAATTTTTATTGAACTTTATAATTTTTAAATTATAAAGTTCAACAAAACATTTGTACATATGTACAAATATGTTTTGTGCATATGTACATCGGGATTTTTTAGTTCAAGTTTTTCCTTTCTTAAGTTTTTTCTTAAGAAGGATTTTTTATAATACAAATTTGCTGTGTTCAATAATAAGTCCCAATTTCCACGAGGCAATTTTAGTTGCGCAATTCTTATCAAATTTTCTTTTAAACTTGCTTTTATGTTCAGACCCAGCAATTTTACTTGAGCAACTTTCGTTTTCTATTGCTTACACTTTCTTAATCTGGCATGTACTGCACCATTTAATTTTCACTTCTTCTAAATTAATACTGCTCTGTATTTTTTGAAGTTGTCCACAATATAAAAAATTTTTTTTTTAAATATCACAATTTCGCGCCAATATTACTTTCATCACAGACAACATATCAATACATAAAAGAAACACAAATGAAAGAAAATGTAAAATTTCTGTCATTACGAATGATAGCACAAAACGACTTTCCGAGTACAAGCAAGTCTGTACTCATTTTTACCCTCCACACTCTTCCCTCACTTATTTGTCCACAAACTCAAGAATTGCGCAACTAAAGCTGCCTCGTGGAAATTGAGACTTATTGATTGAAGAAGACAAAAAAAAAAAAAAAAAAAAAATAATAATTATCAAATCTTTAGCTGGAGGACAACTAGCTGTTTCGTAGTCGCTACACTACTCATCAGCACCCACTGGGAATTGAATAATTCTCATCATTTCATCAGAACAATAATACCTTTATTTTGTTATCAACGTTGTTTTTAATACATTAGCCCTAAATAAGCGATCAGCGTGCAATAATCAATAATAACATTTTTTTTCTATTATCTTTTTGGCAACACTAGTTTTGACAGCTCACGCACGTTTTGTATCTTGTGTCACTGTCAAACATCTTTAGTTTGGTCTATAATTTAATCATGAATCGTCTTACAAACGAACACCGCTTGCAAATTGTTGAATTTTATTACCAAAATGCGTGCTCTGTTAAGAAAGTTCATCGCGCGCTTCTTCCATTTTATGGTCAGTCGACTTACTGAGGCTTCTATTCGGGCTATTGTAAAAAAATTTCGCACCAAATTTACATTGTTGGACATTAAACCACCAACACGCTTACGTAGAGTGCGAACTGAAGAAAATATCGCAGCCGTATCGGCCAGTGTTGGTCATGACCGTGAATTATCGATTCGGCGTCGTTCGCAGCAATTGGGCCTCTGTTACTCCACTACGTGGAAAATTTTGCGGAAGGATTTGGGTGTGAAGCCTTATAAGATACAGCTGGTGCAAGAATTGAAGCCAAACGACCTACCACAACGCCAAATTTTTGGTGAATGGGCTCTTGAAAAGTTAGATGAAGATCCGCTTTTTTATCGAAGAATTGTGTTCAGCGACGAGGCTCATTTCTGGTTGAATGGATACGTGAACAAGCAAAACTGCCGTATTTGGAGTGAAGAGCAGCCAGAAGCATTGCAAGAGCTACCAATGCATCCACAAAAAACAACCGTTTGGTGCGGATTATGGGCTGGCGGCATCATTGGGCCGTATTTCTTCAAAGATGATGCGAATCACAACGTTACTGTGAATGGTAAGCGCTACCGTGCGATGATAACAAACTTTTTTTGCCCAAAATGGAAGAGCTTGACTTGCATGACATGTGGTTTCAACAAGACGGTGCCACATGCCACACAGCATGCGAAACAATGGACCAATTGAGAGGCGAGTTCGGTGAACAGTTTATTTCACGCTTGGGACCAGTCAATTGGCCGCCCAGATCGTGCGATTTAACGCCTCTAGACTATTTTTTGTGGGGCTATGTTAAGGCTAATGTCTATAGCGACAAGCCTGCTTCGATTGACGCACTGGAAGCCAACGTTGCCAACATTATTCGTGAGATACCGGCCGAAATGTTGGAAAGAGTATGCCAAAATTGGACTAAGCGGATGGACCATTTGAGGCGCAGCCGCGGCCAACATTTGCATGAAATAATCTTCAAACATTAAATTATATCGACCCAACTATCGATCCAAATAAATATCTCATGCATTTTTCTGAATTTTATGTGTTTTTTTTTTTAATTTCCGATAGTTCTTATAAAATCACCCATTAATTGCAAAAAGAAAGTTATTTAATTATATACTTATGTAATAGGAATGGACTTATTCCACTTTCAAAAGAAATCTGTTTGCGATACCATTGCACACTGAAAAAATTTTGTTCAGAAATTCTCTGAATTTCGACATTACTTTTATGAATTTTTCATTATTTTTGTAACTTTTCATAGAAATAATGAAACAAATTTCATTACATCATTTTAATGAAAACCTTCATAAAAGTAATGAAACATTTTCATAAGAAACATGACTTATTTTCATTAAAAGTATGAAAGACAAATCATTTCATTAGTGAAATAATTTCTCTAGATCAAAGAACCAATTTCATAAAACACATGAAAACTGTACATTAAATTAATGAAAAAGTAACATTTATTTAATGAAATAACTTCTTTGTACTAATGTAATATATGCATTAAAAATATGAAACTCTTTCATAAGGTCAATGAAGTTATTTCATTTATCTAATTTTATTATTCATTGAGCACCTGAAAAATTTACATTAAATCAATGAAATATTTACATTTGTTTAATGAAATAATATCATAACACACATTAATAAAATATGTTCACAAATTTACGTAGTAAGATCAATGGAATTATTTCATTTATTCATTGATACTTTATTTCATTACATAAACAATACTATTCCTTGCTTTTGTGGAATTGTACCTAATTATGATAAAAGAAAATGTTGAACAAGTATTCACCAAATAAAACAGATTTTATTAATTCAAATGACTTCAATACACTGGTATTTAAATTTTTTAAAACTATTGTTATGCTGATTTGAGTACATACTTACATACAGTACAAGTTTGGTAGCCAGAAATTTATTTGTCATTGATCTAATGAATTCTATTTCATTGGAATTATTAAACTCATAAAACTTACATTTTAAACTGTAGCTTAAGATTAATAAATACCCATTAATATATCTTACCAAAATTCAAAGAATTTAAAAAAAAAATTAATTTTGTTGTAGTCATAAATTTAATGAAACTATGAAACGTAATGAAACCATTCTGATATATGAAGTCTCATGCATATTATAAAAAGTTTTCATGGGATTAATGAAAAATATTTAATGAAACAGTTTCATTAAATATATGACGCATAATTCTTTCAGTGTACAGCAAAACTGTTTTTGTTCATGTCATTTCAAAAAAGAACTGTATTGAAACTGTGATTATTACTATAGAGAGAAGGTGTCTGTAGCTCATTAAAACTACCGTTAACTTAGTTTTTTTAAAAAGTGGACTTATACCATTTTCAAAAACACAGTTCAATTATTGAATTATCGAGTTAAACGCTCGCTTATAACTTTTATACTAGGTTGAGTTAACGCTCACGAACTTTCTTGCTTGACGGCTACACAAAGTCTGATCTCTTTTTTGTTTTTTCTACTCCATTAAGTAATAGCTGCTTGAGGAATGTTGCTGGAATTCCAGTCCGTTATGTTTTATCTCTTTTCGTCTCTCGTCTTTTTAACTAAATATCTAAAGTGGCGTGATGTTGTGTCCGTTACACAGTGGTCTGATTGTCTCATCCTACTCTTATACATATACCTAAGTATGTACTCGTATGTAGTATGTACTTGCAGAGGTATGTACATAAAAAAGAATTGACTCAACTATAATGAAAAATAAAAGAAATGTTATTCCTTACATTTATCAACATATTTACATACTTCAGTATACATACATATCTGCGGCGCTGTATCATAACAGCATAAGTCGATTTATAAAGATTTAAAATATTGTGACTAATTGAATTTGTAAGTACATATGTATATATTAAACATATGCACGGATACACTCAAAGCATACACATTTATGAAATTGCATCCACTTGTAATTATTTGTGAGCTTTTCAATGTTTCTTGTACGGATGGTCATTGTACGTAAAATGAATGTATATAAATGCAAGCATAACTGTTTTCCTTCGTACGAGAAGTTGGTCCCCTGTTCGACAGGTAATTAGGTGAAAGCTGCGACCTTTTGGATTGAAAAATCAAGTCTGCCCAACTTCTGATGGCATCGTAGTTGTCTTTGAAGTCTATCAGAAAGCTGGAACATTTAAAGACTGCGGCTTTGGGCATGGACACTATTGAAACAAGACTGGGTAGGAATTTACCCAAGGAAAGCTATATGTAAAGGGTGTTTTTTTAAGCCCGATAGAACTTGAAATTGTAAAAAATAACACAAAAAATTAAATTGTAATCAAAATTTTTTTTTATTCGAAAGATCAATACGTGACATTAACATTTGAAAATGATTTCGGGCATATGGGCACCGCGGCTGTTCTTGACGAAGCGCATTCTGGACGTCCAATTTTGGGCCACTTTTTCGAGCACTGCTGGCCGTATGTCACGAACAACACGAATAATGCTGGCCTCCAAGGCGTCAATTGTTGCTGGTTTATCAGCATAAACCAGTGACTTCACGTAGCCCCACAGGAAATAATCGAGAGGTGTCAAATCGCACGACCTTGGAGGCCAATTGACAGGTCCATTTCTCGAAATCAACTTATCGCCAAATTTTGATTTCAGTAAGTCGATGGTTGCGTTCGCCGTATGGCACGTAGCGCCATCCTGTTGAAACCACATCTCCTCCGGATCAATGTCATCCATATTTTCAAACAAAAAATCATTGATCATGGTGCGGTAACGATCTCCATTGACCGTAACGCGAGCTCCGGCCTCATTTTTGAAGAAATAAGGTCCGATGATGCCACCAGCATGAAAACCGCACCAAACAGTGCATTTTTCTGGATGTAATGGAGTCTGTAGGGTCTCTTGTGGATTGGTCTCACTCCATATGCGGCAATTTTGCTTATTAACAAACCCGTTAAGCCAAAAATGCGCCTCATAGCTGAACACAATTTTGCGATAAAACAACGCGAATCGACGACTGATTTTCAAAGTAAATTTGGATAATTTCGTAGCGTTGTTCAAGCGTGAGTCTATTCATGATGATTTGTCAGAGTATACTGAAACAAATAAAAAAAATGTTTCATCAAAATTAAATTTTTTGTGTTACTTTTTACAATTTAAAGTTCTATCTAGCTTAAAAAAACACCCTATATATACTTCGATAGGTTTTTTACCACAATTCCTTTTTTTAGAATCGCTACAGCATATTGGTTATCTAGCAATAGGCACAATTCCATAATTTCGGCGAAAGTAAAGTCTCTGGATATTTCCCAAGCGTTTGCTTCACTTCTGGGATGGGATCTCATCAAACGAGTTCAAAATTAATTCCAAGGCAAGGCTCCGTTCTTTGTCCTAGCCTATTTCTTATTTTTCTTAACGACCTTCTATAGCAAACTTCCAAAACTATTCACTGCTACGCGGATGACAGCAGCATTTGCCATTCGTACCCTTTCAGTTATAGACCGGCTATCGGAGATGGTTGCCTAGAGACAAAATATGAATGCCTCACTAAAAAGTGATCTTCTGCTAATCTTCGAATTGGGTCGTAAAAACAGGTTCGCCTCTAACGCTCGTAAGTCCCAGTGTTGTTTTTTAACTCACAAACACACGACCGCAGATGCCGGTTCATTTGTACTCATGGATGGTGGAGGAACCACCATCCATGTTCTGGGAATGAAAATACAGTGTGATGTTCGCTGGAGTGAACACAGTTTTCATGTCTTTAAAGAAGCATGCAAGTGTTTCGGTTTTCTAAAATAATGTAAGTTATACTTCACTCCATACGATCTCCTCACCATTTATACCAGCTACATCCGACCACAAATGGAATGCAACTTTCATGTTTGGGCTGGCACTCCAAGAGAGAGCTAAGAAGCTCATCTATGTGTGGGGTGCGATGCTATGTTCTATCGCTACTACAATGAATTTGGTGGCTCTGACGGGATTAGGGATCTTGTTCCCGAAACTCGCACATTTTTACACAACACGCGTTCGTTGACCAGAGCTCATCCATTTGTGGTCAATTTCCTAGCGAATCGTACAACGCATTACAGGGAGAATTCTTTTTACAGCTATATGCTTCGTCAGCGGAATAAGTTACCGGCAGATGTGTTGAAAAATTAAATTCCAGTGTTCACAAACACTACTCCCTCTTTCCTGCTCCTCAGAACTTCTTTTCCTAGGCTGGTTTAATGCACTACATATGTAGGGGCCATCCGCTGAGTACAGGTCCAAGATAAAATAAAAAATATATAGGTAACAGAATACCAAAAAGTGTTAACTTCTTTTTAGACAGAGACATGAACCGCGGTGACATTTGCCAAGTCGTAAATGAACATATGGCCATTGTTACGTGGAAGGACATAATACCGGTTGTAGCTGCCTCGAATATGTCTGGCAAAGATCCAGTCGTTGAAATTGAAGGGTGAAGTAGAAATCTAAAGCGTCGTTGCCCGGTCCAAGTGCCCACAATAGTTAGGAACTACAATGCGTTTATGGGTGGGGTTGATTTCTGTGCCCAAATGCCTTTTGTGAAAACAATTGTTCTGAGATGCGTAAAATTCACAGTAGATATGGAAACAAATTTAAATCTGTCATAAGACGTAAAAGAAGGCTATATATTACGAATTATTTTAAAGGACGTTCCCAAAGACAATTACGGAGAAAACTAAAGTTAGCAGGTTGATCGAACAGATGCTTTAAATGTTGATGACATTAATCAGCAATCGGTAATTTCAGTGGTAGGTGAATCTGACAACTTGGAACTTCGTTTCGAAAGGAATTCACCTTTTACCTTCAGAAACATCAATCAGCATGAATTTTATGAGGCGATGAATAATATTAAATCGAATGATATAGGCCCGGATTTTATTCATATCAATTTTATTAAATTGATTTTTTCGTGTATCGCAAAACCTTTGACACAAGAACCCTCATTGTAATGCGGACTTTCGCCCAATAAGCATTTTAAATTCGTGTTCAAAAATCTTTGAGATTTCAATAAAGCCTCAGATACTTATCAATCCGGCTTTAGAAGAGGATATAACACAACCGAATTGTTAATGGATATTGTAGATAATATAAGGAAAAACTTGTATCGTTCCTTTATTCTGTTTTGGTAAGATTAGATTTGACCAAGGCCTTTGATCCTTTAAACTTTAAAAACTGTGTTATGGACTCAAATTTGGAAATTTTGCTCGTTGTTTATTGTATTTCTACCTTGTGAACAGATTTCAGTTTGTTGAAATAGATGGTCAGCAGTCAAGTACTTTAGAGTTACATAGGGGTGTACCTCAGCGACTCGAACGTTCTTCAAGAGCTGATGTGCTGACCTGTCCTCATCATTCTACTTTAGTGATGAGCAGATCTTTTGTTGTAAGAGTAGCACTGAGCAATGAAATTTTTACAAATATATTCCTTAGTTCAAAGACTGCTCAAGTAGAATTTATGAGGATTTTACGTGTTCCAATATTATAGTTATTTGAACCATTTTTATACAATTCACAAAAATGTAAAAGGTATATCCAGTCACTCACATTTAAAGTCGGGCAGACGCATGAAAAAACTTTTAGTCCCAATATTTATAAGCTGACGGAAGAAAAAGTCGTTTTAATTTTGTTTATTTTATCACAAAAGTTCTTTTATTTAAAAAAAACAAAAACAATTTATTCCAAGTTCTTTTATTAAATGTATACGAAGGCTTAACTTAAATAAGGTCACTTTTCAGTCTCACATTTAAAGTCGGGCAATTAACAAAACATTAGCATTATGTGAACATAACGCAAAATTAATATTTTGTAGATCCACCTTTTTGGGTTTCAACAGCTTGTAAACGGTTAGGCAAAGATTCCACTAATTTTTTGCAAACCTCAGGACTTATATTATTCCACTCTTCCTGTAAGGCATTCTTTAGTTGTGGAATTGACGTACACAGCCTGTCCTGCATCCGGCACCCTAATTCGTCCCACAAATGTTCAATAACATTGAGGTCCGGACTTTGTGCAGGGGTTTTAATAACCTTCGGGCAGTTATAGAGTAGCCAATTCTTTACATCATATGCTGAATGTTTAGGATCATTGTCCTGGTAAAATTGGAAATTAGTTTCAATGCCGAGTTTTTTACGCTTTCTTTTAAATTTTTTCTCAAAATATTTAAATAAATATTCTTATTCATAACACCGTCAATGAAATGCAAATTTCCAACTCCTGAGGCTGCCATGCATCCCCAAACCATAACCGATCCACCACCGTGCTTTACTGTTTTTCTTGAATTCTTGCCTTCCATCTCTTTGTTTGGTTTGCGCCATACTTTGCCTCTTCCATCGCACCCAAATAAGCTAAATTTACTTTCGTCAGTAAACAATACCTAAATATCAATAATAAGCCTAATTATGGTATATCTCTCAGAGAAATGGTGCCACTCAATCCATCATTTTGGCGAAAGTAAGGTGGTGGCTCTGGATATTTCCAAAGCGTTTGACAGAGTGTGGCTTTGTGCACTACTGGCAAAACTTATTGCTTTTGTTGTCGATGATGACTTCTCTCGATTTATATCGAGCTTTCTCAGAGACCGCTCTATACGAGTTGTTATAGATGGGGTCTCATCAAACGAGTTCAAGATTAATTCAGGGGTACCGCAAGGCTCCGTTCTTTCTCCTACCCTATTTCTTATTTTCCTCAACGATCTTCTCTACCAAACTTCCAACCCTATCCACTCTTTCGCGGATGACAGCAGCATTTGCCACTCGTACTCTTTTAGTTATAGGCCCAGCCTATCAGAGATCGCTGCCAAGAGACTAAATATGAATGATTCACTGAATACTGATCTTCTATTGGTCTCTGCATGGGGTCGTAAAAACATGGTAGCCTTTAATGCTCGTAAGACCCAGTGTAGCTTATTGACGCACAAACAAACGACCGCAAATGCTGCTTCATCTGTACTCATGGATGGTATAAATATTGAAGAATCGGATGCTCTTGATGTTCTTGGAATGAAGATACAGTGCGATGTTCGCTGGACTGATCATATTTTTCATATCTCTAAAGAAGCATTCAAGTGCCTCGGTTTTTTGAAACGGTGTAAGATGTACTTCACTCCATCCGATCTCCTTACTATTTATACCACCTACATCCGACCGAAAATGGAATACAACTCTCATGTTTGGGCCGGTGCCTCAAAGTCTGTTTTGGGGTTACTCGACCGTGTGCAGGAGAGGGCGAAGAAGCTCATCGGTGACAGTAGGGTATCCAACTCTATTGACTCACTGGAGCATCGACGCAGTGTGGGATGCGTTACTCTATTCTATCGATACTACAATGGATTTTGCTCTGACGAGATTAGGGATCTTGTTCCCGAAACGCGCACATTTTTACGTAGCACGCGTTCATCGTCTAGAGCTCACCCATTTGTGATCGATTGCCCGGGGAATCGTACTACGCATTACAGAGAGAATTCGTTTTTCAGCCGCACGCTTCGTCTGTGGAACAAGTTGCCTGCAGAAGTGTTTCCTGTCTGTTATAACGTTGGAAGATTCAAGTCAAATGTTCACAAACACTACTCCCGCTTTCCCCCTCCTCACAACCTATTTTCCTAGTTCTGGTACAATGCACTGCATATGTAGGGGTCATCCCCTGAGTACTGGTCCAATATAAAAAAAAATTAAAAAAATTAAAGTTTTATGTTTGTTCCAACTTACGGTACTGCAGAAATCAAAAACTTTGGTCATATATTGACGAGCAAAAACAAGCCGTTCGCTTTGGTTTTTCTTACTTATTAGAGGTTTTTTCCGTGCCACTCGGCCATGAAAGTTATTCTTGCGAAGAAGTCTTCTTATTGTTCCTGGGTTTACCTCCGTCCCAGAAGCTTTCTTGACCATTGCTGTCAGTTTTGGAGCAGAAATAAAATGAATGAATGAATGTTTTAAAATCATGCTCTGAACTCTGGGTGAAAGCTTTCTTGCTCGGGCTCCGCGTTTTTTATTTGCTACCAAACCACTTTCTTTATATCTAGAAATGATATCATGCACTGTAGATTTGCTTTTTTTTATCAAATTAGATATTTCCCTTTCAGATTTTCCATCTAAGTGCAACTCAATTATTATTTTCCGTTCTTCGAAGGTATATTGTTTAATTTTGCGCGGCATTTTTCAAAAAACTTTTATAATCTTCACTGATCGAATGATTGTGTAAGAAGAAATAATTGTTTTGGAGACAAAAGAAGAAAAAAGTGGAAATAACGGTATATTTCACTTTTTCATTGTACTAAACATTAAGTGCCCGACTTTCAATGTGAGACAGAGAATTTACTTTTTCTCATTTTGTTATTCTTATGTATTTTATAACGGGACTTAAAATAAAATTTCTTTGGTTTTTCTATTAATAAGAATTTTTATGATAAAACAAAAAAAAGTTAAACGCATCATCTTTCATCAAAACATAAATATTAAGATCATAAATTTTCGACAATGTTTGCCCGACTTTAAATGTGAGTGACTGTATAAGTTTGTGATTCTGTTTATAATTTCTACAATTTTCTTTTCCGACCATGTAAAGTATATGTATATGTAAGTATATTCTGAAGTAGAATCAATAGAAAAATCGATTAAGCGATGTCATACTAAAACAAACTTAGCAAAAAAGAGATTACAAATAAAATTAAGAGACTTGATATTATAGCAAAAAGCTACTCAATTTTAAATGAACGGTACCTACAATAGTAGGTGTGTTCCACGTGAATAACGAAATAGTCCAAACTAGTCCAAAAGCCAACTGCATCAGGGAGAATAATTAAATATTTTTCAAAGCATAGCAGAAATATGATAATAAACGCAGATAGAAATTTTGTGGAAAGGGTTCTTACAATAAGTGATGAGGAGTTCCATAGAAAGAACATTATAAAGATTAAAAACAGCTTGCCAGCTGAATTTGCTAATAGATTTATTATTATAGATTTATTTATATAATAGATTTTAGTTAATTCATCAGAACCCAAAATGTATAAATCTTTAACATATGTACCAGGTTTATCACAAAGATTAACAAGGTCTCATATATATATATAATAAAGAAGGTTATAGAATGGCTCATAGAAGCTATAATACTTTAGGTAAATTATTTAGTAAGACTAAAGATAGACTTAATAAATGGGACATTTCAAATTCAGTTTATAGAATTCCTTGTCAGGGTAATGACCAAGAAAATTGTAGTAAAGTTTTCATAGGAACTACAAAAAAGAAATTAAAAGAATTGCGGGACATATGTAAGTCAGATCAAAGATATAGGGATATTAATCCACAAAAAACAGCTTTATCTTCTCATTGCTCAAAATTTAATCACTTTCCAAACTTTGAAAATGTTTCCATTTTAAGAACAGAAAATAATTATAAGAAGCGTTACATGTTAGAAATGTTAGAGATTATAAACACACCAATAACACAGAGAATTAACTTTAGGGTAGACACAGAGAAATTATCACAGAATTATAGATATTTAGTTAAAAAGAAATTCTAGATTTGAATTGTTTAGGAATGAATGTTAGGCTAAATTTTTAAATTATGTTAATAACTTTTCCATGTTATTCTGTAAACAACATTTGTTTTGCTATCTTATATACTCGTAAAGTTGAGAAACAACATGTTGCAAATGTTGGCTGCAGAATTAGGTTATTTTGTGGTTCAATTTTAAGAACAGAAAATAATTATAAGAAGCGCAACATGTTAGAAATGTTAGAGATTATAAACACACCAACAACACAGAAGCTCTATTCACAATCTTGTGCATTTGTGATTGCAAATTTATGCAAACAAATAACGAGTGATTTTTTTGCTATTATCTTTTTGGCAACACTAGTTTTGACAGCTCACGCACGTTTTGTATCTTGTTTCACTGTCAAACATCTTCAGTTTGGTCTATAATTTAATCATGAATCGTCTTACGAACGAACAACGCTTGCAAATTATTGAATTTTATTACCAAAATGCGTGCTCTGTTAAGAAAGTTCATCGCGCGCTTCTTCCATTTTATGGTCAGTTTAATCGACCTACTGAGGCTTCTATTCGGGCTATTGTAAAAAAATTTCGCACCAAATTTACATTGTTGGACATTAAACCACCAACAGGCTTACGTAGAGTGCGAACTGAAGAAAATATCGCAGCCGTATCGGCCAGTGTTGGTGATGACCGTGAATTACCGATTCGGCGCCGTTCGCAGCAATTGGGCCTCTGTTACTCCACTACATGGAAAATTTTGCGGAAGGATTTGGGTGTGAAGCCTTATAAGATACAGCTGGTGCAAGAATTGAAACCAAACGACCTACCACAACGCCAAATTTTTGGTGAATGGGCTCTTGAAAAGTTAGATGAAGATCCACTTTTTTATCGAAGAATTGTGTTCATTTCTGGTTGAATGGATACGTGAACAAGCAAAACTGCCGTATTTGGAGTGAAGAGCAGCCAGAAGCATTGCAAGAGCTACCAATGCATCCACAAAAAACAACCGTTTGGTGTGGGTTATGGGCTGGCGGCATCATTGGGCCGTACTTCTTCAAAGATGATGCGAATCACAACGTTACTGTGAATGGTGAGCGCTACCGTGCGATGATAACAAACTTTTTTTTGCTCAAAACGGAAGAGCTTGACTTGCATGACATGTGGTTTCAACAAGACGGTGCCACATGCCACACAGCACGTGAAACAATGGACCAATTGAGAGGCGAGTTCGGTGAACAGTTTATTTCACGCTTGGAACCAGTCAATTGGCCGCCCAGATCGTGCGATTTAACGCCTCTAGACTATTTTTTGTGGGGCTATGTTAAGGCTAATGTCTATAGCGACAAGCCCGCTTCGATTGACGCACTGGAAGCCAACATTGCCAACATTATTCGTGAGATACCGGCCGAAATGTTGGAAAGAGTATGCCAAAATTGGACTAAGCGGATGGACCATTTGAGGCGCAGCCGCGGCCAACATTTGCATGAAATAATCTTCAGACATTAAATTATATCGACCCAACTATCGATCCAAATAAATATTTCATGCATTTTTCTGAATTTTATGTGTTTTTTTTTTTTTTAATTTTCGATAGTTCTTATAAAATCACCCTTTACTATCAATTGTGAACCACCTCTGTTAGTTTAGTTTGCACTAATTTTGCCAAGCACGAAATTCACAGCTGATTGATAATTGGAGCAGAAAATAATTTATTAAAATTTTAGTAAAAAATAAATATGTATGCCGAGAAAAGCTTTAAGGAGCAGTTAAAGGACTTTTTAATAGAAAAAGCGATTTTAAGTTAGATAAAGACATCGACTGTTGTCGCGGAATGAGCGACAGCAACTAAGCGGCTTTTACGAACTAATTGGCTTGGAGCGCTGATGGTCAGATGTCGATTTGCAATTAATTTGTGCATAAGCGGAGCAAATAAAAACTATAGGTTTTAAGTATTGCATATACACATAAGACTAGCAAGTGTATTGCTGTGTATTTTGTTAGTGTATAGTAAAAATATGCTAAACCTTTTTGCAAATGCAATGATGCAATACCATTTGCACGGGACTGTGAATAGAGCTAGAGAATTAACTTTAAGGTAGACACAGAGAAACTAGCACAGAATTATAGATATTTAGTTAAAAAGAAATTCTAGATTTGAATTCTATAAGAATGAATGTTAGGATAATTTTTTAAATTATGTTAATATTTTTTTTTCCACGTTATTCTGTAGACAATATTTGTTTTGCTAGTTGAGAAACAGCAGAACATATGTTGATTGCAGAATTAGTTTATTTCGGTTTTTATTTTTTTTATTATTGTTATCAATATTATTTCCTATATTGAATTTTTTAATAACCCAAAAATTTTCTGTCAGTAAATTAAATAGATATTTTTTAAGTTTTCAATTTGCTAATATTGTTAAGAATTTTTCTTTGTGTATGAATTAATAATTTTTCTTGGTGTATGGATTTTTCGTATATAGGAATTTTTGGCAATAATTTTTCAATTTGAAAATTTTTTAATAACATATTAATTTTCCTGGCGATGATAACAAATTGTTTCGAAATATTGAAAATAAATACTGTTGAATTTTTAATATAAAACAAAACGATCTTTAGCTGCAAAAATAAGAAATATTTACTTAAACAAAATCATATAATTAAATATCAAATATTTTTATGTAACTTTTATGGGCCATAAATCGTGTTCCTGTGTTTCACGTTTGTCTGGTGGATGCTTGCAAATTTTTTTCTTAGGAAAGAAAAATTAAAGTATCACGTAAAATTTATTTTCTGTGAATGTACAATATGAACAATGGAGGCATTCATTTCATATACGCGGCGTTCTATATACTGAAGCTAACAAAAAAGTATATTCAGGTTATTATTACTCATATCGGACTAATAGTTTGTGAAAATGGGGACAATCGCTTCTCGAAATATCGCCGTTTATTCCACTAATACGCTGGCAATATTCGATTACAGTCCCTTTTTACCGAATCAATATCTGAGCTCATCAGCAATTTACTCTCAACTATTTTACAAAAATCACATTTAGTTGACCGAACTTGATGTCGTCGGATTGAATTTTCGGATTCAAAGTTAAACGTGCTTGCGAATAGATGATGTAGAAGTTGGTGGCTCTCTTTACTTCCCAACATAAGGTCGTCAACTCTACAACCCAGTTTTTCCACTCGCTAGAATTAGTTAAAGTCAGATCGCTAAACATAATACTAGGAAATATAAACCCACCATGTCCTTGTAATGTCTTTTGGCTTCCGGTGACAAATTTTATGATCAACGTTTTAAAAAAAGAATACTTAAAGGAGGACGTTTAAAGGTGAGGACGTTTGGATACCATGATTCCTAATGGTTGCGAGAGACATGACATTCCATTTTAAGCATTTGCAGTTGTCAATATACGGCAGGCACTGGCAATGACAATTTGAAAATTTAAAGTCATTCATATCATGTAAATAAAATTTGAGGGCAAAACAACGTTTGCCTGGTCAGCTAGTTTAATTTATAGAAAAAGGTCAAATAATTAGGAACCAGATAAGTTACAAATGGATTTAAAAATTTTTTTTTTTCAAACTGTATCTTTTGGAAATACATATACCTTTTTGGAAGCTAAAATGTACCTTTCTCGACATTTCACTAGCAACACTGAACTACACATTTATGTAGGTGGGGCCAGAAAGGGATAGAAGTATTGCGAAGCTTAGGGCCATAGCGAAACTATTAGAAAGATTTATTACCGATCAACTCTGCCGCCAAGTGTTATCAATGGTTTACGTAAAGGTTTTTCAACAGTTACTAGTTTTCTACACTTGATAACTCTTGTTAATGATGGATTTGTTCGTCAAAAACAAACTGATGTGATATGCCTACACAGACTTTAGTAAAGCTTTTGACAAATTTAATCATAAGCTTCTTGTGAAAAACAATTTAATTTGTTTAAATTTACGGGTAACTCGTTAAAATGGATTTTATCTTATTTGTCAAATAGAAAACAAAAAATGTTTTTTAAAAATAATTCATCGAAGTCAATAGATGTGTTATCTGGTGTGGCTTAAGGGAACCACCTGGGTCTGTTTGAAGAGGATCGCCCATAATGGCATTATCCAGAGCCAAATAGTCAAAGTATGTCGGTTATTAACAGATGGGAGAAATTGAAGGCTCTACATCATCAGTTCTCCGTGCGATGGAAAGAGGATTACCTCAAAGCGCTTCACAAACGCTACAAATGGAAAAGTTCCACCCCGAATCTACAAATTGGAGATTTTGTAGTAGTAAAGGATGATGTACTACCCCAACCGGAATGACGGCTAGGCCGCGTAGAGAATACTTATCCGGGGTCCGATGGTAAGGGTATTATTTACGAGGCCAATAATCAAATTATGTTTCCTGCCCTACATGGATAACCGATCTTCATGAACGTTCGGATAATTTGACTACTATATCTAACACTTTTCCTTTGTTTTCACTCCTTTTATTTCCCATGTAGTTATGTAGTTAGATTACATAAAATTTACATTCTACATCAAATTAATATTCCGTAACGTTGGTCTGCAGTTGTTACGGATTCTGCAAGCTCATGTCATTCATTTTACTATATATTTTTTTTTATATTCTAAGAGAACAAATCGTAGGCCGGCACCAAGTCGCCCTAGAAATTTGCACTCGAACCTTAATCAGCAGCAGGTATGATGTCAAACCTACAGCAAGGCCAAATCCAACTGCATCAACTTCAATATCATCAGCAGTGTCTAGTGAGGCAAACACCAACCGTCTCTAGCGCAGACTCATTGTGTTTCTGGGAACCTGGCCTAATTTTGAGGCCCCGCCATATCCAAATTAACTTGAACAATAATATTTTTTGTATAATTTTTTAGCTAAGTTCAGTTTAAACTAATTTTGTATCAAGTCAGCTGCAGTTGTAAGCTAAACTGCAATGGGGTTTTTATGCACACATATTACATGCTTACAATTGCATCAATAGTTATAGATGTTCTTATTTTAATTAGTATTCATATGTGCAACTTAGTTACCGACATAAGTTGAATATAGAATATGAAACACCCTGTAAGGTCGCCCGCACTGACAAATATGTCTCATTAAGCAAGTAGATTATAAAAAGTCACGGCAACTTCCTGTTTTTTTATTTGTTCGAATTTGAGTTCTGGCATAATTTTTGCGTCCCGTGGAAATTGGGTTTTTTAAACAGTAAGCAACATTTTTGGCATATTGCATGGAATACGTCAGTGCGAGCACCTGGGTTTTGGAAACGGCAGACTGTCGAATCTTGTTAATTTATAAGGTAAACTTGTAAATAAAGTACTCAATTTATTGGGAAGAAAATAATAAGGCAGATTTATTTCATTTTCTTTTCCCCAAACACCCATATAATTAACTCACCCGAGTTAATTATATCTATAATTCTGCTGTGAAGCGGAATTGGTTACCACAAATTGTGTTTAGCGCCCAAAAATCATCAATTTGTTCAATCCTTATTTATTAACGATTTGACGAAGGTTTTTAAACATTCAAAAATTCTTATGAATGCAGATGATCTCAAATTCTTTCCTACGCCCGTATGTCATGCTGATTACTCGCTGTATCACCTTAATCTTACAAACACAATTTTTTATACCCTTCACAAAAATGTAAAGGGTATATATAAGTTTGTGATTCCGTTTGTAATTTGTACAGTTTTTTTTGCGACCCTATAAAGTATATATATTCTGATTCAGAATTAATGGAAAAGTCGATTAAGCGATGTCCGTCTGTCCACTGTTGAAATACCGTTTCTGAGAAAATCATTAGACTTAGAAACTTTTTTCTTTCACCATTCTTTTACCCCATCGATTCGTGGGTTTCCTACTGAAATTCAAAAATATCGGTTCACATATAGATATATCCAAAATTCCGAAAAACCCCATTTTTTGCAATTTTGGGTAGAAATTTTTGAAAAAAAAAAATTGTTTGTTTTGCTTCAAACTTCATACACTTATTAAGCATGGTGACTTAAAGGCAAAAAAATTTTTTTTCAGATATCGGTCCATGTATACCTGAGATATAGCCCAAATCGGGGTTTTCATAAAAATGTCGCGTAAGCGAACTGAAACAGCTTTTTTGTGCTCAAAAGCAGTTTTGGTAATGAAATAATTTTATATAATTATGGAAAATTAAAATTTCCGATATCGGTCCATATATACCCGTGGTATAGCCTGAACCGATTTTTCCAATAACATAATTTTTTGCTGAAAGGCAATTCTCGTTATAAAATATATAACCGAGCATATTTTGTTCACATTTTTAAATATACTATACATATACGTGACTATCGTGAAGGGTATTTTAGATTCGGCCCAGCCGAATATACTACACTCTTACACATCGAACATCAGCTGTTAATTTCTCCCAAATTCATCGATTGGTTTATTTGTTGTAGTCGGTTGGTAAAAACGATGGGAATAATATCTTGAAAAAATCTGGGATGTATACCATCTATCCGACTGCGTTCGACTTAATTGACCTAAAACTTTGAAGTACATCGGTTTGGCTGACCCAATCAAAAGAAAAACGTGAATTCAAGGAATGATTTGATTGGTAGTTGTCGTGAAAGCTTTGATCAGTACGTTGTGTCGCATTATAAATAAATGTTTCATTAAGTGCTTTAAGACAAGTAATTTTTCCGGCGCTTTTCTTATAACCTGATTTGATTTTCCAAAGTTTTAGCTTATTCTCTACTATTGAAATATGTTCCTGCAAATTTTTTGACGCTAACTGATGGTTTTCATGTACGCTGCAGAATGCTGTATCCTCTGCAAAAGTTGAAGTGTGGTTTCCGGAGCTTATTGGCATGATGAGTGCGTAAATTTAATACAAATTAGGTCCTCGAATGCTACCTTGGGGAACTGCTTATAAAGTCGCGTTCTCTGCTAACAAATTTCCGGCCGCATAATTAGCTTTCCAGAAGCTTGTGAGTATGTGCAGGCAATTTCAACTTTATTTTGTGCATCAGCGCGTCGTGCTATACTTTATCAAAAGCTTGAGAAACGTCAATGAATAGAGCTGAACAATACGTCTTGTCCTCAAAAGTCTGTCTTATGCCATTTACTAGTCTATGTGTTTGTTCTATGGTGCTATGCTTAGACCGAAAGCTAAATAGATGGTTAGGGATACCTCCCACGCCATTCAATATTGGAGTTAACTTTGTAATAAACAATTTTTCACACAGTTTTGAAATGGAGGGCAGAAGACTTATTCGTCTAAATGACTCTACTTTAGTAGGATCCTTCCGTGGCTTGGGTATCATAGTAATCCTAGAGACCTTCCACTCCATTCGCGCGAATTAACTGTACAAGCATTTTACCTGTGATTTTATCATTACCTGAAGAATTCCTGGAGTTTATTTTATTTATCACGTTTTCGACATCTTGAAAACTAAGTCCCAAAGACATAGGCGGCCTAACATCATCCTCTGTATCATTTGTAATAAAAACGTTTTTGAAATAATTAACATACACCATCCCTTTTTCAGAATCGCTTCTTGCCCAGTCGCCACCCCCGGGGAACAGGTTTTGCCTTGGCGTATTCCTAACTTAGGCGCTCTGTTTTTCGGGGAAAAGAGGGGAAGGGGTCCCTCGTTTGGTGCGGCAAACAAAACTCTAGGAAGCCACATGACTTATGTTGTGTTGGCTTCCGAAACCCTTACCAAAGGTATAAATTGGCAGAACGGGGATCAGCATGGCCCCCGGGAAGTTCTGCTTGCAGTTCGACCCGGGCTGATCATGGTTGAGGTGCCTACCTTGGCTGAAACGTTCTGGCTGTGGTTGAAACCTAAAACGCAGGAAGGGAGTGTTAGTATCCTTGATAATTGTTTGGTGATGGCTTTTTTCGAGGGCAAACAATTTCCCGAGGATCTGTTGCCTATACAACAGATACGTGTACTGTAAGGAACCAGTGGTGATGGTTGACGGGTGAGTTGGTTTAAGGGCTGATGCTCTTAATGGGCTTCGGCCTACCAACTCATTAAGCCTTGTCCTCCATTGATTGCTGGGAAATTGCATACATGAGGGATTAGAAAGCCCGAACTCGGGGGCGGTGGTGAATCGTGAAAAATTCACTTCGTGAAATTGATCCACCATCAGGTTAGGCCGTCAAGGCAGGTACTGATGTAAATCATTTTCACAGTTGCCCAGTCGCCAGTTGGAGACACGCAAAGGTGGCTTGCCTCTTACGGGTCTTTTCAAACCCTTTTTCGCTTTCTATAGAGAATACTCGGACTGAGGATTACCATCAAAACTTTCCAGATAATTTTTAAGGGAAGACATTCTGCAGATTTCTTAGTTGCGTAATGCATTCCCGTAGCCTGCTTTTAAGTTGTGAAGACCTACGAAGTTGACACTCTCTTCTAACACTTTTTTTCTGACGGAAAGTCCTATCGTTGGCATTTCTGAAACTTATGTGGTTAGTTCTAGCATGTTGTACGGCTGATTTTCAAACAAAATTGACTGATCGTCAATAGACATCATGTAAAAAATGAGGCACCAATCTACTTGACGAAACTCATCCTCTAATAGGTTACATATTGTTAGGTCATCAGACTGAAAATTGCAAAACTTCTTAATAGGAGGCGACGATATAGAAAGTCTAATAGGTTTATGTGCTCAGACTTTTTATACCTGGTGAATGATATGGAATCTCTTAGAAAGTAATGTTGCTTATACAGGGTGTCCGCAGGGAAGGTATAATACTTCGTTTTGCCGCCGTTTTGGTAAACATTAGTTTTGGCAGCGCATATTTGGCAGTCGTAAATTAGACACGTGTCAAATTTTTTATAGAAAAATATCCGATAAACCAACGTGTTTTAATCGTTAACATATTTTATTAAAATCAATCTTCGATTTCCATGAAAAATTCATAATAAATGACCAGGCACTAGAAAACACTCGAATTATTTATCAGTTACCTTTGTATCCATTAAACGAAACAGTCTGTGGTGCAATTTGGTTGGGAGGACTTACTATATACTTTTTTGAAAATGAAATGTGTGTTTCGGTAATATGCTATTCATACTTATACTTTTAATTAAAATTTTGCAATTAACGCCTTAATACAAAATGTAAATTAACTTAATTGCCAATTAACAGTTAATTGTTCTAATATTTAGTCAAACTAAATACACAGTCCTGTGACAACCGTGTTTAGTTAGCACAATAATACCCAATGAACACACTTTTTGACTAATTTTGACAACTAAAATGTAAACAAAAGATGGCGAATCAACAAGAAAAAATATCAACATAAATAACATTCAAAATGTAAACAACTTTTCTGTCAGCTGTTGCCTAACGCTAATTGTATTAGCAATATTGGGTTATAAGAGACAATGATGCCTTTTAATGGGATGTTGCTTGGTTTCTGTTTTATTATAGTGAAATTGTTTGTCATATGCAAAGTATTAATAAATATTGTAAAAAAAATTTTAATTAACTGATAAGTGAATTAATTAAAAAGTGTATGTATGAACACAATATATGTAACTGCGAATGGGGAGCTATATCGTGATATGATTGAACACCTTTTAACGCCCCAACCTCGTGCTTTGGGCTTGATCAAAAAGACGGGATCATATCGCATACAGACAGGATTACAATAGAATCACTGCGAGTAGTATACTTTCCTGGCAGACACCCTGTATTAGGTGCTTTTAATAAGTTTCAGTAGACGATGGCGATCGTTTTCCCGTCCACGATAGTTTGCTTAAAATTGTCAGCCAGAAATCCTAAGTGATAGAGGATGTATCGTACTGAAATTTTTGACGAGAATGGCGTCGACGGCAACTTTGCCAATTGGATTCTGTCACCAACTCCATTATACATACATATAAACATATGTAGCATACGTTTAAAATCTAAATATTTTGCTAAGTCTATGGTCAGACACAGCGATTTTAATTGCCGAACTTTTTAGCAATTTTCTTTTGGAATTGCTTTCTTGTCCACACACAAACAACTTTTTTTTGGCAATTCTTGAGCTTTCTCTACTTATCATTTCATGCACTTTATATTGTATATGCACACACACATACACACATGAGACAAAAGTAAGGAATTGCTGAGAATTGCCGAGTACCGGCTTCTATAAAGTCAAGAATTGCCCAACTAAAGTTGCTGTTGTGACCACGCACTAACGAATAAGACATCTGCTATATGTACATTCATACATATGTACCATACATACATATATGTATGTATATTTTTTCTTTTTGGTATTTGGTTGATTATTGAAAATACACAATATGATTTCAAAAGCAAAGCTCGCTGCAAACCACACGAAACCAATATTTATCATATGCATGTACATACATAGCTACATATATACAAAATACTTACAGACATTCGTACAGATCAAAGTGTATATGAAAGAAGATATATGTATGTACATATGTATGTATATATGTATGTACATACACCTCACACGCAAATACGTATGTATGTGTGCACGCAGTAAATTAGGTTGCATATGGTTTTCTTAAAGAAAAACATACATGCTTAGATATACATACATACATACATATGTATGTGTTTGTATGTTTATCTGAGAAATAAGTGGAACAACTAAAAATCCAACTAGAGAAGATCCTAGAAATTTGCAGCAGCCGACTGGGTGCAAACAAAAAATTAGATAAATAATAAAAAATATGAAATTAAATGTTTGTCTTTGCTATCCGCCAGACAAATCGTTACTGCATTTTGATTACATTTTCCAATCAAATACATATTAGCTCTATTCACAATCTTGTGCATTTGTGATTGCAAATTTATGCAATTGCAAACATACGCTATCAATTGTGAACCACCCCAACAAACCAAAATGATTTAGAAATAACTTGTAACAAGCTTACTAACATAAGCCTTAAGCTTGGAAAAGTGTAGTGAATACAATTGTAAAAGGCTTATTAAAAATTGTTTAATAATGAAAACTGAACCCTTGCGATAATATTACTTGTCTATAATATACAGCAAGCTAAGAAGACTAATTATAGAATAAGCTAACAGAAAAATTGTTTTACAAGCTTGGAAAAGTGTAGTGAATAAAATTGTAAAAGGCTTATTAAAAATCGTTTAATAATGAAAACTGAACCGTTGCGATAATATTACTTGTCTATAATATACAGCAAGCTAAGAAGACTAATTATAGAATAAGCTAACAGAAAAATTGTTTTATAATCGTGCTTATAATAATGATCTGTAAGTTTAAGAATATAACCAAATAAAATTTGCACAGTGAACTAAGTAGTAATTTTTTTTATTTAAATTTTATTCATTTTTTTGTTTATAAAATATAATATTTACAAATCATTTTTTTTTACCCACATATTTTTTGCGGGACTCTTGCCTATTTTTTGCGAACTGAAAAAAAGATTTTGTGCTTTTCACAAATTCGTCCTCTCCCACTCCAATAGAAATTGCAGCATCTGTAAAAATGAAAAAGTAAATGCATATGTTAATAAATACAATATATGAAATACTTTACTTCTTATAGCTCTAGCTGCACTAAGGCTCCGCGCACTTTTCTTCTCAGCCGTTCCCTTCCAGCATAAATGTTCTGCCAGCTCATCAGTTAATAATTTGCGCCAACAGTTTTTTGTAAAATTTGGGCTTTTTGCTACCGTACGCAGCTCTTTTTCCTTAAAAGAAACAAATTTAAATAGATTTTAAGTCGCTCTAACTGATGAGAAAGTTTCTTTTCAACTTACAAATGATTTCACAAAATTATTGTCTTCTTGCAATAACTTTTCAAAATTTAAAAATTCATCCATAATTTTGAAAGGGTTATTGGGTATACTATGGTTCAATCACCTTAGATAATTGGGCCACGATTCCTAAAAATTTACAGATAAAATAAACTAAAGTAGTTTTTCGGTTTGAGAATAACAAGACTTTAAAAATATTTTTGTAACTAAATACCGTAGAAATAATCCAATTAAAAGTTTTCACATAAATATCAATAATTGTAAAATTGTCTCAACACGGCTTAAGACCTTTTATCAAAAATCGAAAGATATTAATATATTTTTATATTTAAAAATAAAAAAGCCCTCAAGCAAAAAGCCCGCGGTGTTTGTTTTAATGTCCTTGCATCTTTTGGTAAAAAAAGGAAAATTTTTTCTTAAAATTTTTAATAATTCATTTACAGCACTGTTTGTTATGGTATGTTTTACAGCCCAAACAGCAATTTCTTTCTTAATATCAATATCATCAATTATATCATCACAATTTTGTTCCGAACTTGAAAACTCGTAATCACTATTGTCAAAATCTTCATCACTGAAAGATCGAATCTCAATCGAGCTAGCTGGTAATTCACTAGAATTGCTTCTCTTTCTTTTATTGGAATTTAAAAGCAATTCAACAATTTCTTTTGATTCTTTACGAACACTCTGTTTAAATTTATAGGGCATATTTACAATAATTTTTTTACTATTATAGTAATTTATTAGTTTTTTTTTTTTAATTTTTCACTCTTAAAACACTTTAAATATACTTCACTTGTCGAACAAAACACAAAGAATGAAAACTTTAACTAATAATACAAAATTCAGGCACGCGTCAAATAACGGTACATCATTCTCAAAAACACTTACAAAACTGTAGCGAGAATAAGTCATTTGCAAACATTCTTGGTAAACTGTTATCTAAACTAATTGTATAACAAATAATGTTGTAAAAGGTGTTGTCATGTGAAGCATTTTCAAAGCTTATAAAAAGTATGCTTATAAAAAGTTGTATGAAATCTCTTATGATAATCTTATTCTACAACTCATTTACATTTTGCTTGCGAAATGGTCTGTTGGGACCTCTGTTGGTTTATGGTGCGTTTCCATATATGTAGGTGTTATACTCGAAAACACGTGTTTTGCGCAAAACATGTGAAAATAAACATGTTTTCCCATACATTTTTGAAAACATCAAAACACCTCTATTAACGTGTTTTGGAGCAAAACACTTCGAAAATGATCCGTACAACACTGCTTGTACTGAATAAGGAAAAATAAAATATTGTGCTATCCATTCAAAGTGATTGCAAAACTCGAAAAAAATTATTAGTTCATGTGTCATTAAAAATAAACAAAACAATTAGAAGATTTATTTGCTATAGGTATATACGTTTATAATCAAAGTTAATCATTTGCGGAAAAACAATAGTGTAACTAAAGGTTTTAAGGTTTTTATGGAATGAAAAGGGACTAAAAATAATTGTATGTACATAGTATATAAATATATATATACATATGTATATGACATAATTTTTATATTTACCTACCGCAAATAAAAAACGGATCGAATGCAATAACATTTGAGTATTATCTTAATCGCATAAGCTCTTTTCCAGCATAAAACACAAAAAGTAAATTGAGCAAAACAACAGCACATGCAATTATCAGAATCGCAACAGCCGTCCTTTTTCCCATTCGTTTTCCTTTTAAGGAACTGCTGTTTGGCTTTACCATTCATGTTGCAATGAAATTTTGACCTAATTTTTTTTGCAACACAAGAGCCTCATAACCTTTCCTACGTCTTTAACTAATTATTCCATACTATATATCATTCTATTAACATTAACCATGGAAACTTAAAAATATTAATTTAAATTTCATACTCCTATATTACACGTATATTCGGTGGTAGTCAAATGCTTGGCTCCAATCAAAGAAACTCAGTTTTCATTGATAAATTCTTTCAATGTGCAGATAATTAATTGTCTCTGAGAAAAAGTTGCAATTGAGCATAAATCCAGCCCTATTAATGCATAAACCCAATATTATTGAATTTTTATAGCTTATACAAAACTGCCTCCATATGATAGATCCACCTATACAAACTCCTTGCCGAATGTTAAAACCACTAAATGCTGTTAAGAATCAAAAACCATACAATATATTTGCTCTTATTCCAAGAGCTGTCATTGTTATCGCATTAAGTCGACATGTCAAAATTACCGTTATTACATTCCTCGTTGATCAGAGTTATCTGATCAGTACTTAAAACAATATATAGAGAACTTTAATAGTACTCAATTGTTGTGGGCAACGATTGCAAAGCAGCTAATTATTTTCTGTCGAGTTAAAGTGACTATGATGACAACTCTTGGAGTACGGGGTATTAAATAAAACTCTAGCAAATAGCATTATACATTTTTTTTTGTTTGTTTATAATTTCTTGAATCGATGCTTTAATCTTTTGTTTTTTTTTTTAATTTGTTTTAAGTAACTCATAGAACTACATATATAATAATTTTGAAAAATTACAAATAAATTGAAAATAAGTTGACGTCCAGCTGACTTCGAAAATTCGAAATTAAAAACACTTCATAAAAGGTGTTTTTTTAAGCTAGATAGAACTTTAAATTGTAAAAAGTAACACAAAAAATTAAATTTTGATGAAACATTTTTTTTATTTGTTTCAGTATACTCTGACAAATCATCATGAATAGACTCGCGCTTGAACAACGCTACGAAATTATCCAAATTTACTTTGAAAATCAGTCGTCGATTCGCTCAACTTATAGACGACTTCGTCATTTGTATGGCGTACATAATCGTCTATCTGAACAAGCCATTCGTCGAACTGTGTATAGATTTCGTACCACATACTCTCTAGAGGATGCAATAACACCAGCAGAGAATATCGTCGCTGTAAACGAAAGTGTGGAAGAAGATCCAAATTTATCGATTCGTCGTCGGTCGCATGAATTGGGGCTCTGTCCGTCCACTACGTGGAAAATTTTGCGCAAAGATCTCGGCCTACACCCGTATAAGATCCAGCTGGTGCAGGAATTGAAGCCACGAGACCATTGTATGCGTCGTTCTTTCGCCGATTGGGCTCTAGAGCAGTTGGCAACTGACCCGTTGTTTTATCGCAAAATTGTGTTCAGCGATGAGGCGCATTTTTGGCTTAACGGGTTTGTTAATAAGCAAAATTGCCGCATATGGAGTGAGACCAATCCACAAGAGACCCTACAGACTCCATTACATCCAGAAAAATTCACTGTTTGGTGCGGTTTTCATGCTGGTGGCATCATCGGACCTTATTTCTTTAAAAATGAGGCCGGAGCTCGCGTTACGGTCAATGGAGATCGTTACCGCACCATGATCAATGATTTTTTGTTTGAAAATATGGATGACATTGATCCGGAGGAGATGTGGTTTCAACAGGATGGCGCTACGTGCCATACGGCGAACGCAACCATCGACTTACTGAAATCAAAATTTGGCGATAAGTTGATTTCGAGAAATGAACCTGTCAATTGGCCTCCAAGGTCGTGCGATTTGACACCTCTCGATTATTTCCTGTGGGGCTACGTGAAGTCACTGGTTTATGCTGATAAACCAGCAACAATTGACGCCTTGGAGGCCAGCATTGTTCGTGTTGTTCGTGACATACGGCCAGCAGTGCTCGAAAAAGTGGCCCAAAATTGGACGTCCAGAATGCGCTTCGTCAAGAACAGCCGCGGTGCCCATATGCCCGAAATCATTTTCAAATGTTAATGTCACGTATTGATCTTTCGAATAAAAAAAAATTTTGATTACAATTTAATTTTTCGTGTTATTTTTTAAAATTAAATTAAATTAGTTTGCACTACTTTTTTCAAAGCACGAAATTCACAGCTGATTGATAATTAGAATAGAAAATAGTTTGCTGAAATTTTAATCAAAAATAAATATGCCGAAAAAAAAGCTTTATGGAGCAGTTAATGGACTTTTTAATAGAAAAAGCGATTTTAAATCGCTGATTGTCGGCTATCGATTTGCAATTAACTTATTGTAAGTAGAGCAAATAAAAACTATAGGTTGTAAGTATTGCATATACATATTAGACTAGCAAGTGCATTGCTGTGTATTTTGTTAGTGTAAATATGCTAAACCTTTTTGCAAATGCAATGCTGCAATACCATTTGCACGAGACTGTGAATAGAGCTATTAAGTTTTGGAAGTGCGGTGCACATGAAAACACCGGCAGAAACAGCAATATACTGTTACTGTCAGGTGTGGACTGCAAATATTACTATTTTCTTGATGCCGTCACGCGGATGTAAAGATGTCTGTTTTAAAAGCTCCATCCCGGCATTTTAATATCGCAACTTATTTTTTTGTGTTAATAAAGGAAAAAACTTCGCCAATATTTTACCGAAAAACGAAAAAAATATTTTGTTGGATTCTTGCAATGCGTAATTAGACATCAATAGGGAATTTCCAACAGGGTCTTTCACATGCACAATAAACCTCACTACTTTATAGGGCATTTACATCTACCCAAAATCTAGTAGATTTGAATGAAAATCTTGAACAAAATCTTTTTTTGACATAAAACCATTTTTTGACAGCAATAACTATATCACAATGAATTCATCGTGTAACGCTGCCATTACACAGGAAAATACTTTCATGAAATTTCTGTATACTTATTATAAATAAAAAATTCAGTAAAAATTTCTTGTTCGTCTACACAGGAAAGTAAAATCTCATTTTAAAAATGTCGCCGAAGCAAAGAGTCACAAAATTTGCCTCTACTTTTCTCCATTCTTATTTTATTTGCTTACTAATTAGAGTTGCCAAACTTGTTACATATACAGATTTATGGAAGAATAGTTGAAAAAACATCATAAAGTTTTTTATGAGATTATCTTTATAAAAAGACTTTAATTGTTTTCTTTATTTAGCATTAAAAGGAAAACATACTATAATTTTTTTCATAACATGCAAAAGAAGTTAATTTTATAATTATTATTTTACTACAATACTGCAACTTTGTATAATTCTTTATATGTGGCAACAGTGTTTAGCAATTTTACTTTCAGAAAACTTCAAAAAATTTGTTTCATGAAATTTTTAATGAAAGCTGAGTGGAAAGTAAACAAAATGTAAGTGTGTTAGTGAACAAGTGTGAGAGTATTGCAACTTTCATGAAATTACTTTCCTGTCTACACGCTACGTAAAAGTATAGTTTTTTTTTTATTGCAGGGTTGTATTGTAAAGTATGACTTTGAACAAAATCAAAGTTGTGTAGTAGAGTACTTCAAAAATTTACCAGATTTCGTCAAAATTTAGTCACAGCATAGGTTTCATTTTGTATGGGAAATGTTATCCAAATCCCGAAAGTAGTAGATTTGGCTTAGGAGTAAATGGCCTAGTAAGACAATTATGTTTAATTCCAAGTAATGGGCTCATTGCCGACTCATCGCGTAGAACAATTATTTCCGCTTAACATTTCTGGGGTGGATTATTAAGGGCCATTCTTAATTTCATCGCAAATTCGTGGGAGAGGGGGTACAAAAGTTTACCTGGCGCTTTGTTATGAAAATGTATTAATTTTTATAAACAAGATAATAAAATATTTAAAATATTAAAGATAAAAAAAGAAAGTGGTTTTATGAGAATTTGCAGAAACTTTAAGCCGCATGCGCGGGCTAAAGATTTCACTTAATTTAATATTTTTTTTTCAAGTATTACCTTTTTATGCCTCAGACAGCAAAATATTACTATTAGAACTTTATTAATTCACTTTTGTTTTTTTTCCATACATAAGTGACCCAGTGACCCACCCTAATATGTATAACGTTATAAAAACGGCGTTTTGAGGTTAAATGTAAGGATTAAAAAAATCTTTTTAGTGGGCCAAAAACATCTAAAAGGCTTGATGGAATTCCATATAACGATAAAAAATACTATTTTTTAGTATTGATCCCTGGTGTTCCCCAGGTATCAGTACTAGGTCCCCTTTTATTTACTATATACATTAACAGTCTACCTGAATTTGTGAACTCCACAGCCTGTAAGACATTTTTGTTCGCTGATGATGTGTTTTTGTTGTTCAAGAGTCCTCTGGATTTTCCGGATGTTCTGCAGGCGAATATTAACTTTTGTCTAGGACGGGTGCTCGAATGGATGCCTAACAATTCCTTGAACGTAAATTCTGCTAAAACTAAGGGAATCACTGTTGGATACCGTCATCGGTTCTTTACTGATCTGGACATATTCCTGGGGCGGGGTGCGCATTTCTTTTGTTGATCAGCTTAAATGTTTAAGTATAATACTTGACGCAAAACTTTCCTTTTCAAATCATATCGATATGGTAAGTGGTAAACTTTTCGGTATTCTACGTAGGATATACTCTGCGAACCTTTCATTTCCCCTTCGTATCAGATCACAACTTTCATGGGCCTTGCCAATGTTGCACATTATTTATGGTTTTGAAGTTTTTTCCGGGTACATCCTCCATGTATCTGCATAGAATTAACCGTCTCATTAACATTATTGTACGTTTTGTCTATAATGTCCGTCGACGCGAACATATCTCGCCTTTCTTTGAACGATTTCTTGGTTGTAGTTTTACTAAATTTCTAATGATTCGTAATTTGGTCCTGTTTCACAAGATTATTAAGACTTCCACACCTTTAGCATTGTATAGGTCATTTACGTTTCTGCTACCTCAGCTACTTATACCGAGTATTTCTTGCTCTTTTTTTGATAAATCTTTTGTCGTTAGGATTGCTAGAGATTGCTTTTTCTCTGCGCATATTCTCTCATTCTAATAACGCGTTTCGTTTGAAACTTTTAGTGTTTTCATCTATGCTTTGAAAAACTTTGCTTTTCGCCTTCATATTCTCTCTTTGGTTATCCCACTGATTTGGACGTGTTCATTCCGGGTTAATGTTTTCTTCCTTAACTTTTCAGCTGGGGAGCTGGTATTCTTGATTTAGCTTTTTTATTAATTATATAATATATTAATTATTTTTCATTTTTGTTTTAAAAATTTTTGCATACTCAGGCTATGCAGCTGTGATGTAATATAATTATATTGGCCCTTGAGGCTTTGTATTGCATATTTTCGTAAATATATGAAATGAAATGAAAACATCTGATTTTGTGCTGTCCTATAAGTAGGACGCTGGGGTATAATGGGTTAATGTTCCACTCACTGTAATATCTTTAAATCCATGTTGAACAAGGTAATCTTAAATTATTCTTCGTCAACAAACATAACACGTAAGAAAACAGGAATTTACAAGGATCGGTGTGTTCCTTTGGTAAAAGACGAATTTTCTAAGTATGCGACAAGGTATATCAGTAAACTGGAACTTCACCCAAATCCTCTTGCACGCAAAATACCTAATTTTGGCGGCCACTCTCGGTTGAGAAGAGGGGTTACCCTTGCCACCATCAGAACGTTAAATAGGTGATTCTACCAATATTATTCGCGCAAAATAAAACTTTTTTGTCTAGCAGTGGCCTGTGTCCTTGAGATTTAGTTTTCCAGATGTGCAAAACGTTATCAATAAAATAAACTCTAAGAAAGCTCCAGGTATGGATAAAATTACTGGTACAACTACCTCGCGTGGCTAGAAGAATTCTTCTTGTTATTTTCAACGCTATCTTACGCCTTGAGTATTATCCGGTCGAGTGGAAAGTGTCTATGATAACGATGATACCTAAGCCGGGGAAGGATCATACTAAAGTAGAATCGTACAGACCAATAAGTCTACTGCCAACAATTTCAAAACTATTTGAGAAATTGCTAATGATGAAGTTGAGTCCAGTACTGGAATAAATAGAATGTATTCCTGATCATCAGTTCGGTTTTAGGGCCAAACATAGTACCATCGAACAGACACACAGACTAGTTAGTGTCATAAGAAAATCATTTGAAGACACGAAGTATTGCTCTGCACTTTTCATTGACGTTTCCCAAGCTTTTGACAAAGTGTGGCATGACGGTTTAATGCACAAAATAAAACTAAACTTTCCTGCGAACACCCACAAACTTTTTGAAAGTTATTTGTATGGACGTAAATTTATCGTTAAGGAAGGTGACTTTTATAGCCCCATTCAACCAATCGACGCAGGCGTCCCACAAGGCAGCATACTGGGCCCTACCTTATACTTGATTTATGCTTCTAACATGCCAACAAGCGATAAAATTCATACATCCACGTTTGCAGACGATACGGCTTTTTTCAGTGTACATGAAAACCACCAAACAGCATCACAAAACTTTAGAAAAATGGTTAAAACTCTGGAAAATCAAAGTCAATGAACAAAAATGTGCCCATATCACGTTCACACTGCGTAAAAATACATGCCCGTCAATAAAAATTAATAATCAAATAATTTCACAACACAGTGACGTCAAATATCCCGGCATTCACCTCGACCGTCGACTTGGAACTTGGAAGAAACACATTGACGCAAAAACAACCCAGATGAAATTAAAAGCCGCGCAATTGAATTGGCTCATCGGCAGAAATTCTACCCTAAGCTTAGACTGCAAACTTTTGCTGTATAACGCGATCCTAAAGCCAATATGGTGCTATGGAATTCAACTATGGGGCACCGCCTCCACATCGAATATTGGAAAAATTCAAAGGCGTCCAAACAGCGTTCTACGTACGATTACAGCAGCCCCATGGTATGTAAAAAATTGTCGAATTCACAAGGACCTAAACGTACCTTTAGTAAAAGATGAATTTGCCAAATATGCTGGAAGGTATATAACCAAACTTGAAATCCACCCAAATCCACTTGCTCGAGTCATCCTTACCTTTGCTGGTCACACACGATTAAAAAGAAGGGACATCCTGGCTTCCATTCGGGAGCATAACAGATGATGTCCTGTGGCACGGTATTCTGATACATTCGCTGAATCATAATTTTTTTTTTGTCTAGCATTGGCTGGACTTAAAGAAAATTTTTTAGTTATTAAGATTTGAATAATTGTTGTTAGTTCTACTTGAAGATTCAACAAATAAATAAAAATTGATAAAAAAAAAAAAAAAAAAAAGTGGCTGGACTTAAATAACTTTTATATTTAGTATTAAGATACTGGAATGTCACAACGGGCTAAATGAACTGGCAAGCCAGAACCAGGTCACCCTGATCTGGGTGCCAGGACATGAAGGGCATCATGGCAATGAAATGGCTGACATTTATGCCAAGAAAGGAGCAGAAGGGACTTTTATTGGACCCACTCCAACTTTTGGCTTCAATAAGGGTCTCCTGAATAAACAGATAAATAAATGGACGGTGTCCATCGTTGAACAACATTGGAACGAGACAGCTGGTCTTGAACACTCCAAGAAATTTCTAAACTTTGATAAAAAGAGAGCCGAACGTGCTCTAAAACTGGACAGGAAAAGTCTCAGAACATTGACCCAAAAAGGGCGAGGCAAATAACCCTGAAAATTACCGCCCAATTGCAATTTGCTCTACACTTTCCAAAGTAATGGAAAGCATGGTCAACCATCACCTTATGAGGTATCTAGAGTCGCATAAACTACTTTGTGATCGTCAATATGGATTTCGTAAGGGTCGTTCTACTGGCGATCTTATGGCATATCTTTCAGAGAAATGGTGCCACTCAATTCATCATTTCGGTGAAAGTAGGGTGGTGGCTCTGGATATTTCAAAAGCGTTTGACAGAGTGTGGCATGGTGCACTACTGGCAAAACTTACTGCTTTTGGTGTCGGTGATGACTTCTCTCGGTTTATATCGAGTTTTCTCAGAGACCGCACTATACGAGTTGTTATAGATGGGGTCTCATCAAACGAGTTCAAGATTAATTAAGGGGTTCCGCAAGGCTCCGTTCTTTCTCCTACCCTATTCCTTATTTTTCTAAATGATCTTCTCTACCAAACTTCCAACCCTATCCACTCTTTCGCAGATGACAGCAGCATTTGCCACTCGTACTCTTTTAGCTATAGGCCCAGCCTATCAGAGATCGCTGCCAAGAGGCTAAATATGAATGATTCACTGAATAGTGACCTTCTATTAATCTCCGAATGGGGTCGTAAAAACAGAGTCGCCTTCAACGCTCGTAAGACCCAATGTTGCTTATTAACACACAAGCAAACGATCGCAAGTGCTGCTTCATCTGTACTCATGGATGGTATAAATATTGAGGAATCGGATGCTCTTGATGTTCTTGGAATGAAGATACAGTGTGACGTTCGCTGGACAGAACACATTTTTCGTGTCTCTACAGAAGCATTCAAGTGCCTCGGTTTTTTGAAACGGTGTAAGATGTACTTCACTCCATCCGACCTCCTTACTATTTATACCACCTACATCCGACCGAAAATGGAATACAACTCTCATGTTTGGGCCGATGCCTCAAAGTCTATTCTGGGGTTACTCGACCGTGTGCAGGAGAGGGCGAAGAAGCTTATCGGTGACAGTAGGGTACCCAACTCTATTGACTCACTGGAGCATCGACGCAGTGTGGGGTGCGTTACTCTGTTCTATCGTTACTACAATGGATTTTGCTCTGACGAGATTAAAGATCTTGTTCCCGAAACTCGCACATTTTTACATAGCACGCGTTCATCGTCTAGAGCTCATCCATTTGTGGTCGATTAGGGACCTTGTTCCTGAAACTCGCACATTTTTACATAGCACGCGCTCATCGTCTAGAGCTCATCCATTTGTGGTCGATTGCCCGGGGAATCGCACTACGTATTACAGAGAGAATTCGTTTTTCAGCCGTACGCTTCGTCTATGGAATAAGTTGCCTGCAGACGTGTTTCCTGTCTGTTATAACGTTGGAAAGTTCAAGTCAAATGTTCACAAACACTACTCCCTCTTTCCCCCTTCTCATAACCTATTTTTTTCCTAGTTCTGGTACAATGCACTGCATATGTAGGGGTCATCCCCTGAGTACTGGTCCAAGCTAAAAAAAAAGAAAAAAAAAGGTGCACTTACAGGTCATTATAACTGCTACAAGCAGAATTTCCAACACAGACATTTGCAGATTCTGCGGTGATGAAGAGGAGTCAATGGAGCACTTAATCACCCAATGTGGAGCACTGGGACACAGAAGATATAGGCTACTACAAGTTTATATGTTAAGCGAATGTGACTTAATATCACTCCTTATGATGGAGCTTGACATACTCAACCCATAATGGGGCAAGGGACGCACAATAGATTGGTCGCAGTGCAAATGGCCGATTAGGGCCATATCCCATCCAATAATAATAATAATAGTATTAAGATTTGAATACTTATTATTAGTTCATATTTTGAAGATTCAATAAATAAATGAATGCAAAAAAAAAAATAAATAATAAATATAACATCATCCGTTGTATCACATGATACACGTTGATTTGTTGTAGTTTTTGTTGGTAATAAAATATATTTGTTAAAATTCAAATTGAGCGTTTCACTTGTTTTTGTTTTTTTTGCTTTTACATTGTACATTGTTTCGGTGTTACGATCTGCTTGCAAGCTCAAGCAGATGTTTGTTGTTGTTGTTGTTGTTGTTGTTGTTTTCTTTTGTAATTTGGGATCTTTTACACGTACATTCGGTTTTCTTTGTGTAATAACTGAAAAATTATTTATATTTTTTGGTTGTTCGATTTTATTGCTGATTTGTTGGGAAGTTAATGGATTTATATTTGTTTTTATATTATTATAATATGATTTATGTGCTTGTATTTCTTTATTAAGCAGAAAATTGATGCTATAAATTGCTATTGCTTTAGATTTTTGACTATTTATGAGTTCAGAAAAAGTCTTGCGTTGGAACAATTGTTTTTTTTTTTTTGGGCATGATATTTTTCTTTAGCGGCTTTCAATGTGCATTTGCCTTTGGTTTTAATTTTTAGTATTTTTTTTTTTTTTTTGTTGCTTAAAATTTTTACATTCTTTTGATGAGGAAGGATGATTTTCTGAACAGTTCGCGCAGTAAGTACGTGTACAGTCGTTTGGTTCGTGAGGTGGAAGAGCACAGCTTTCACATAATTGTTCGTTTTTGCAACACTTTTTTTCAGTTTTTGCAGCGCATGGAGTTGGGTTAGTGGTAGTGAGATATCGAGTTTATCTGATAATGAATATGTGTCGCCGCAAGGTGTGCTTTTATTCTCAAAATTTCTTTTCAAATATTTATAGACGTCTGTAACTCCTTGTGATCAGGCTGAAATATCGGCCATAAATAAAGCGGCCAGATGGTTGACGTTTTACAAGATATTCGGTAGGGATATCATGATAGTAACGGACAGCAAAGCCGCCATCAAATCCCTGATTGGAATATACACCAATTCTAGTCTAGTGCAGGAATGCCGGACATCTTTAAACAAGATGGCGAGACATTCTAACATAACCCTAAAATGGGTTATGTTAGAATGTCCAGCAATGGCAATGGGTCCAGCAATGGCAACAACATCGCCGACGACTTAGCCAAAAAAGGGACAGCCCTAGAAGATAGGGATATAGACCCCTTTTGCGGACAACCATTAACAGCGTGCTGGAAAAGAATAAAACTCCACACACTGGAACGTGCACAAGAAAAGTGGCTCACAGAGCCCACATGCCTTATATCAAGGAACTTGTGGCCGCATATTAACTCTAAGAGAACGTGGGAGCTACTAAAACTGCCCAGATCTCAACTAAGAGTGACTGTAGCAGTCATCACTGGCCATTGCCCATTTGGGAACCATGCCAGGAGACTAGGACTACCCCATAACGACTTCTGTAGAAGCTGCCAAGACGAGGAGGAGGAGGAGACGATCCTTCACCTCCTCGGCACATGCCCGGCATTGGAGCATCATCGTCTAAGACACTTAGGCGAGCGGAGCTTCAATAGCCTATCTTGTGTGGCCTCGATCAAACCGACCGCGCTAGCCTCTTTCATAAGAAGCTGCGGATGGCTAGTATAGCAGCATGTAACGCTACACTAAAAGGTTCCCGCCTCTCCGTTCCACCACCGCCCATCCTTTCCTCTCACTATATTCCTATAACTTCTTTTCTTTACTCCACTATCCTATTTTTTTTTTCAGGCAATCACAAAGGGAACGACTACAGGACCCAAGTGAGCTGGACAACCTAGATTATTCCGGGGTACCCAGCGGCCTGCCTACCTAACCTAATCTAACTCCTTGTGAGCTAAGTTTAGAAACTAATTCTGCTTCGGGTACAGTGTTAAGATATGGTGCATAAATAGTTCCTTGCGATGAAGCGTGATATTCAAATTTGATGTCAAAAATAGCTGGCAAATTTTTGTTGGCTAATAACTTTTTTAAATTTTATTTTACGTACATCAATTTACATGCATACATAATGGGTGATTTTATAAGAACTATCGGAAATTTAAAAAAAAAAAAAACATAAAATTCAGAAAAATGCTTGAAATATTTATTTGGATCGATAGTTGGGTCGATATAATTTAATGTTTGACGATTATTTCATGCAAATGTTTGCCGTGGTCCATCCGCTTAGTCCAATTTTGGCATACTCTTTCCAACATTTCGGCCGGTATCTCACGAATAATGTTGGCAATGTTGGCTTCCAGTGCGTCAATCGAAGCGGGCTTGTCACTATAGACATTAGCCTTAACATAGCCCCACAAAAAATAGTCTAGAGGCGTTAAATCGCACGATCTGGGCGGGCAATTGACTGGTCCCAAGCGTGAAATAAACTGTTCACCGAACTCGCTTCTCAATTGGTCCATTGTTTCGCGTGCTGTGTGGCTTGTGGCACCGTCTTGTTGAAACCACATGTGATTCAAGTCAAGCTCTTCACCAACACTGGCCGATACGGCTGCGATATTTTCTTCAGTTCGCACTCTACGTAAGCGTGTTGGTGGTTTAATGTCCAACAATGTAAATTTGGTGCGAAATTTTTTTACAATAGCCCGAATAGAAGCCTCAGTAGGTCGATTAAACTGACCATAAAATGGAAGAAGCGCGCGATGAACTTTCTTAACAGAGCACGCATTTTGGTAATAAAATTCAATAATTTGCAAGTGTTGTTCGTTTGTAAGATGATTCATGATTAAATTATAGACCAAACTGAAGATGTTTGACAGTGACACAAGATACAAAACGTGCGTGAGCTGTCAAAACTAGTGTTGCCAAAAAGATAATAGCAAAAAAATCACTCTTTATAATACTGACAATCCTTATTACTTACAATCTCTCTTTTAAAAAAGATTTGCTTAAAAATTATCAACCTCAAAATTAGCGATTAACTCTACTTGTTCGAATTATATAAGCAATCCGCAGATATCGCAAAACAAACTAAAAATATTCCAGGCTTCCTCCAGGTCGATTATGTTTTATGCGGCTCAAGTATGGGGCTTTGAAAAGTTCGATGAGGTTGAAAAACTTTTCAGATTTTTTATAAAAAAGATGCTGTGTTTGCCTAGCGCAACACCTAATTATACGCTGTATATTGAAACAAATCTTGACTCTCTTTATGTATCGTCGTTAAAGCTTCATCTCTGTTACATTAATAAAGTAATAGATATGAAGCCACATAGATTACCACGTATTTTAGCATTAAAAATTATAGAACAAAACATATATTGGGCTAAAGAATGGGAAAAGATTTCTTCCGGTAACACTATGATATGTAGAAAGTGGAAACTTTTATTAAATCTTCTAAAAACTAGAGAATGAAATACGAGCCGATCAATGAAAGAGAATAGTTAGTTTTTCAAAAATATTTTTATTTTTCAATACAATCTCCTGAAACTTCAATACATTTAGTCCAACGCTTTTCTGGCAATTTTATTCCTTGATTAAAATAGGTTTCCTCAAGGTGTTCAAAATACTGGTTTACGACTGTAATTGCAGCTTTATTTGAGGTAAAACGCTTGCTAGCAAGGAATTTTTTTAAGATTTGGGAACAGGCAAAAGTCAATGGGAGCTAAATCAGGAGAATAAGTTCAAGCAACTAGTACTTTAATTCGTTGATTTTAGCCATTGTTAAAACACTCTTGTGCGCTGGTGCGTTGTCTTGATGACAAATTATTTTTTTGTGCTGTAAGCCAGGACGTTTTTCTCGAATTTTCGCATTTAATTGATCCAAAAGGTGGTAATAGTACTTTGAATTTATTAATCAATAAAACACCTTTGAAGTCCCAAAAAACCCTTGCCATAACCTTACCAGCCGATTGAATTGTTTTTGCCTTCTTTGGGGCACTTCCTCCAGCTTCATTGTTTGGATTGTTCTTTTGTCTCTGGAGTATAGTGGTGGATCCATGTCTCAACAACAGTTATGAAACGACGCTTAAAATCCATTTTATTTCGCTTAAAACGATCCAAACAAGTTTGAGAAATGTTCATTTTTATGCGTTTTTGGTCGACTGTTGACATATGTGGCACCCATCTTGCAGAAATCTTTTTCATCTGTAGTTCTTCATGCAAAATTAAATGGATTCGACATTTGAGATGTCCATGATATTAGCTATTTCACGCACTTTTATTCGTCGATCATTTAATACCTTATCATGCACTTTGGCTACAATTTCTGTTGTTGTTGTTGTTGCTGTCTTTGGACGTCCACTATGTGGTTCACCTTCAATGCTTGTACGACCACGTTGAAATTCAGCAACAAAATTGTTTACTATTGCGTATGAAGGAGCACTTTCACCTAACACATTTACCACATCATTATGAATTTCTTGTCCCGATAAACCTTTTTTATGTAAATATTTAATGACACCACGAATTTCTAATTTTTCCATTGTAAAAAAATCGCGGCTGCGTCTTTTGTGAACACCAGTCTCTATATGAAGGAGTTACCAGCTCGGAACAAAGTTTTTGTGCTAGGCTAAGAAGTTTCCGACCCGCCCTCGTACTTGTGTGCAAAATGCCAAAAGTTGGCAATTTCACGATCTATATGCTAAATTAGATTACAATATTTCATCACTTTACTCTTCAAACTTTTCACCTCGTGTAGTCAGTTTAATAATAAAAGCTAGAGGTGCGTTATTAAACCTTAATGCAAAATCCTTCAGCAACAATACTGTTGGTATTTGTACTTTATGTAATTTAGATGCTTCTGAAAATACAGCTCACTTCATAGGTGTTTGTCCAGCATACAAAGAATTCAGAGTGCAATATTTTAGTAAATCCACACCAAATGAAAATGAAGTTGTATGTAAACTAAATGCCTTAAATTTTGTTTCTCTTTATAAATACATTGAAGTTTGCTTAACGTATAGAAAACTTATTTTAAATGAATTTCTACCTTAAACTTTTCTGTGATAAAATAAACTTACATACATATCTTGTTTTCTTTTCTTTTTCTATCCAAGTATTTAAAATAATTTTGTTAAAAATTCTAATAAGTTATGCCATTTATAGATTTAGTTGCTAATCACACTGTAAATGAATTATAAAATATGTACTTTTTAAATCTATTAATAAATAATAATAATAATAATAATAATAATAATAATAATAATAATAATAATAATAATAATAATAATAATAATAATAATAATAATAATAATAATAATAATAATAATAATAATAATAATAATAAAGTTAAAGAATCCTAAACGGTTTAGTTAAAAAAATATTAATTCAAGGCGCTGCAACTGCGCCTGCTCACAAAACAAACACGAAACTTTAATTTAATTATACAAAAATTTGTCACCTTTATTAAAAACAATATAATTTAGTAATTGAACTTTATTCAAACAATACAATTAATTAATCTTCCGATAATGAATGATTTCAATCCACGCCGTAGCCAAGACTCCTCGTTCTCAGCCAACTTTGTTGGCTCGTTGCTTTCTTCGATCACGTTGCACCAACATGTGCAGGTATGTAGACGCTGACGGTGCAGAATCGTTTTCCCATCGAATTGGAAGTTGTGCAATAGTGGATCAAATTCAAAGTTGTGCAATTGCTGAGTACGCAGAATTGTTTTCCCATTAAATGGAACGGAAATTGGATCGGCGCGTGTTGGAATAAAATGATAAAAAATTAAAATTATATTTAGGCAACAGTGTTGCCAACGTCGTTAACTCCTCCCTCCTTAAATGTCTGCGTCCCGCAGATCTGGGAGTCTATGGGTGGTGATTGGACGCGTAGTTTTGGGAGATTTAGTTTTCTTGTTTGTTGGTACCAAAGCCATCCGATGCAGAAGGTCATGGAGGCAATGATCATCACGTTTACTCCAATGGTACCGTTAAATTTTTCTCCCAACTGGTTTAATCGGTTTATGTTGTTGAGGCTTACTTCATGGACGTATTTGATGTCCAGCAACAGGTCATCGTGTGTAATGTTTGCTAGAACAGGTGGTAGGGCTTGAACCTTTGTAATTGAATTGCTTGAGTATGTGTGGTTCTTTATGATAACCGACTCGTTGGAGAGTTGTAGAAGATAGGTCCCATTGAGAAACTCGGTTTTGCCATTTGACTCGATCTGACCCTTATAGTTCGTTATGTAGATAACATCATCACTAAGGAGCTCAATAATCTCCTCTCGGTTGTGTCTATATTTACATCTGGCCGATCCACCTCTAAGTATGATGTTAATGCAGTCGTCTTTTTCTAGTTTAATGACGGATGACCTTTTGCAGACTGTCGAATTGTTTATTATAAGACAGTTACCCTTGATACCGTAGGTCTCGGCTTCACTAGCAAGCGCCCTTTCGAAAGGTAGGTCTATTTGTTTCCCATCATTAATTGTAGCCTTTATGAGAAGCAAGTTATAAAAATTTTTTTCAAGTTTTGGTATTGATAAAACGTATAATAGTAATGACCCATTTGTGTAAATTGATGGGGTTCCGTATTCCAATGCCTCTATTGCGTTGCTATAAGGTAGCGTTTCCATCTCATCGATTATCCTATTCATCTCCGATTGGTCCAGCAGATTTGTGTTGACGATTCCACTCTTAGCCAACTGGCAAGCTCGGACAATTTCATTTACCTCGTCCTTCAGGATAAAGACCTCATTGATGGTATTCTGCTCCAGTAAGACATAGTCTTTACCACTCGTGATATTGTTTAGTCTGGTGATGACTTCATTGATCTTTCCCACAACCTCGTTAGCCTTCTGCCGGAGTTCCTTGTTGATTTTGTATTGTTCATTGTTATTTACGATGATACTTTCTTGGCTCCTTAGTACCTTATTCCAGTCTGTTGCGTCAGGACTTCCGGCAACCCATTTCCAGGCCGACCCAATCCAATCGATTGATCTAACCGCTCTTCTTTTCACACTCGTCAGTTCATTAAGGCGTTCTTGTACCCGCAGCATGTGGTGCAAAATGAATTCTTTGTTTTTGCTTGGCGGAATGTGCCCTTGAATAAGAGATGATATGTTTGCAGCCACCTTCATGTATTGTTCCAAGTCGATGACATGTACCAATTTAAAATTCCCATCGACCATCCATCCATTGCCAATCTTTAAGGAGACAAGCGATGTTTTGTACTGGTAAATTTGCAGACCGCTTACAAAAGCATATAGGCTGAATAGAATAAACTTGAGATGCATGGTTAAGAAGCGTAATTTCTGAAAATAGTCTAAGTTAATTATGTTTGTGAGAATGAAGCGATTTCCTGACCATGAAATGTTTAGGTGACTAATGGTTAACATAAAAAAAATTATTTTAGTATTTAATATTTAAGCTTAAAGGTTTTATTTTAGTATTTCCCCCTTTTTTTTTTTTTTTTTTTTTTTTTTTTTTTGAAGTATTGTTTAAGTGAGTGAGACGAGAAAGGATCAATTGCTTATAAAATTACATTTTTCTTTGGACTTTGTCCGTTTATATTTTTTATGTGCTCCTTGTGAATTTTCCTTCCACTCCTTGTCAGCACCGTCACTCTGTTATCTTTCTCAACTACTTCTTTTCTATATAGCGCTTTGTTCTTTCCCTTAATTGTTTTAATAGCCACATAGATTCTATCCCCCTTCCTATATTTTTTTGGGCTCTGCCTTTTCCTATTCATTCTTGCGTTGCGAGCTGCCATGTTCCTTTTAAGCAAATGCCTGAGGTCCGTGTTAACCTTCTTTTGTTCTAACAATAGATTTTCATAATTTGCACCAACGCTTCTATTGAAAAACAAATCACGGGGTCTTTTTTTAGTTGTTGAATGGATAGTGTTATTATATCTATCCACACAGATCTCAATTAATTCTTTTGTTGATAGACTCGGGTACTCAGCTCTTAAACATCTAAATATTTCAATTATTGTTGAGTGCAGTCTCTCAACTTGCCCATTCACCTCACTCCTTTGAACTGGCGTAAGATATAATTTAATGCCTAATGATTTTATGAAGGTTTCTATTAGGGGACTTAGGAAGCTGCGTTCATTGTCGGTAACGAGAATCTTTGGGGCCGTGAAATAATGTAAGACTTTAATTAATTTTTTCCTTACCACTACCAACGATCTGTCCTTAATAGCAAAGAATTTGGCGAATTTTGTGAACTTGTCTATACAAGTAATGAACTTTTGCCCTTGAATTTCCATGATGTCCATGTGAAGGATTTCGCATGGATATTTAGGATCAGGGGTTTCCTGACGATGTATTCGTGGGGGTTTCCTGTCGTATTTACATTTGTTACAAACGTCGCAGCTGGCGACGTACTTCCTAATACTGGCGCGCATGTGCGGGAAGTAAAATTGTTCTAAAATTTGCTCACCATTTTCTCTAGGATTACGATGTGCTCTTCTATGCTCAGTTTCAATTATTTCAAATTGGCGTTCCTTCGAAGTAATATCTGTAACTAAATTCTGCGTAATTCTTATTTTATATCTAGAAAAGTGATCAATATAAATTTCTTGTATAGCGGCAAGGAGACCTTCGGGTGCTTTTATTCCGTTAAGGATATTTGGGCAAGGTTTTTCTTTGAGCAAAGTTACAAGTTTTTCTTTAGACCAATCTTTTGAGGAAATAAAATGCCTAATATATCCACGGTGTGGTTCCTCCGTTGCTGTCATATCCATTCCGACTCCTAGTATAATCTGATTCTTGAAGACGTTTATGGGTACCTCTACATGGGGTATCAAGTCAGAGGCATCTTGTTCTGCACTGTGCACTGTTGCCGCTGATGAAAAATCATCGTCTTCTCGACCCTCCGAAGCAGTTAGGGTTTCGTTTCCGCTCACAGCACCTTCGCTTGCTGTATCGGTAGAAGAATGATACAAATGATTCGAAGAGGTTTTCAACCTTGAAAGGGCATCAGCCACGTGGTTTGATTTACCAGGTTTATAAATCAACTCGTGGCTGTATTCTTCGATCCGTGCCTTCCATCTTTTTAACTTGGCATTAAAATTCCTATTCCCCAAAGCAAACGTCAAAGGTTGGTGATCAGTATAGATCCTGATTTTCTTTGCACCGTACAGGTAATTTCTGAGATTATCGAGGGCCCACACGATAGCCAACATCTCCTTTTCGTTCGTGGCGTAATTTTCCTCAGTTTTGTTCAGGGATCGAGAAATATAGGCTATGGGTTTGTCCTTGCCGATTTCACCCTGCGATAAAACGGCACCTAGGGCAGTATTAGAGGCATCTGTCGTCAAATTAAATGGTTTCTCAAAATCTGGGAAAGACAGGAGTTCTGCTGTAGTCAACATTGATTTAAGTGTATGAAAGGAATTTAGAGATTGGTCATTTAAGGTAATTGGTACTTTTTTAGACTGGCTGGCTTTTACTTGGGCATGTTCTCCCCTTGTAAGATTGGTGAGGGGTTTTGCCACCTTTGCGTAGTCGCGAATAAATCTCCTATAGTAGGAGGTCATTCCCAGAAAACTTTTCAGCTCTTTCAAATTTGTAGGTGGTAGCAGTTTTTCTATGGCCTTCACCTTGGCAGGATCAGGTTTGATTCCTTCGGAACCAACGATGTAGCCAAGGAACTCCACCTCGGTTTTCATAAAATGCGTTTTGTCGAGATTTACCTTAAGATTAGCTTCGCGAAGCCTTGCGAAGATTGTATCTATGTTCTTTAGATGATTTCCTATATTCTCACCAATCACAATTATGTCGTCGATGTACACAAAGCAAATTTTCCCTATGTACTCGCGAAGGACATCGTCTATCATTCTTTGAAATATTGCCGGCGCATTCTTTAGGCCAAAAGGCAATCTCAAGAACTCAAATTTGCCATTCGCTGTTGAGAAAGCAGTTTTTGGGATATCCTTGGGTTTCATGCTTATTTGGTGGAAACCTGATGTAAGGTCTATTGTCGTAAAATATTTTGCTTTACCTAAGCTAGCTAAAGTTGACGTAATATCCGGAATGGGGTAGGTATCTGGAATCGTTACTGCATTCAGACGTTTGAAGTCCACTACCATTCGATACTGTTTTTCACCGTTGGGTTTTGGCTTCTTTGGCACAACCCAAATGGGTGAATTGTATGGACTCTTCGAGGGTCTTATCACTCCCTCCGAGAGCAGTTCTTTTACCTGTCTTTCCACTTCTTCCCTCATACAGACTGGGTACGGATAGCTCTTCGTATAAATTGGTTCTTCCGTACTCGTCCTGATTTCAGCCTGAACGTTTGTTGATGCAAGTTCACTACCATCAAGTGGCCCAAAAAGTGGTTGGTACTTATTAATAAGACTCTCTATTCTTATCTTAATTTCTGGCACGTACTCCTCCCCTAATATATAATTTGATTCGGTTGTTACTTTTTCCTTTAAAGGAATTTTGAAGCAGTTTTTCAGAACTAAAACATTTTCTTTTCTATCGACTAGCGCGCCCAGTTCTTTAAGTGTGTCGTCCCCAATTATTCCATCGAATGTTTTTAGTGCTGGCAAAACATAAAATTGAATAACTTTATTTATCCCTAAAAATTTAAAAAATGGTCCAACTACTTTTCTATCTATACTAACATCTCCTCCCACCGATCGCACCTTTATTGGTTTTTCTAAAGTTATGCTTCCATGAGATAAGCGCGGGCTACAGAAGTTCTTATTGGAGCCCGTGTCGATCAAAAAACATAAAGTACCACCGGTAACAGAAGGGTATTCTATATACGGTAAACTTGATGGCCTTCCCCCATAAAATTTACCTCACCTACAGTTTCTTCCTGACAAGAGTCTTCTTCCAACTCATTCCTAGCTACGTGGTCTTCATCAGGAAACGTTTCCACGTGATAAAGTTTAGGTTGTTTATTAATTATGTTTTCGTCAAATGCACCCCTTTTCCCCGCCGTCCTAGGGTTGTTGATGTAATTTACCCGACGGGATTGTATTGTCCTATCGACTTCCATAGGCTCATGTTTTATGGCTGGGTACCGTGGGGGTAAAGCTGGCTTATTATAATTAGTGTACCCATTTGTCCTAAAGTTAAAATGATTTCTAGGCCGAGAATTTTGATTTTGCCACCCTGATCGCATGGGAAATGACTTTGGTGGCCTTGAAGGCCCAGGACGATAAGTTGCTTCTGGTGAGGTCGAATCGTGAGTCTTGGTTTTCGCATGAACTATATTATTTCGCATAGTTAAGTTTTCTAATTCTAAGCAAGCGGAATACGCTTCAGGGAGCGTTCCTGGCCGCTGTATTATAATCATACGGGAAAGGTCTGGTTTCAAACCTCGTATGAAAATGTCCAATGCTCTGTTTCTGTACGTTTCTACTAGGGCTTTAATCGTTTCCTCGCTGTACGATTCAGTCTTTAGTTTGTTGATGATAAGGGACAGCTGGTGATTAACCGTGGAATAAAAGTCGCCTATGGTTGAGGATCCTTGCGATAGTTGGTTGAGCTGATGCTCTAGGGTTTGGATATCCCGTTTATCGGCGTAGTGAAGGGAAAGTACTCTTTTGATTTCAATCCAATCACCGTCAAATACATTATAAGACACCAGAGCTGTGTCTGCGGCGCCAATAATTTTCTGGCGGACGCTCTGTATTATCGCACGATAAATTGGCTTGTCCCTGACAATTTCGAAATCCTTCAGTATTGTTTCCACAGAATGAACCCAAGAAACATACTGAGTTGGATTTCCCTCAAACGTTCTTAATTCCTTTACACCATCGGGAAGCCGACTGATATCCTTCAACTCAGTCTCGGTTCGTGGCCGTTGAAGTGATCCCTCATCTGAGCCAGCTAGGGGTGCCGCAGCGCCCTGCCTATTTTCAAGATTCACTAACCTATTCAAAACATTTCCTAGCATATCGTTACTCAGACTCGCTTCTACAGCTCCTATTCTGGCTTCTACCAACTTGAGCTGTTCCATAAACCGGTTTATGGCTCCAGTCATAGCCGTTACCGTGGACTTTAACTCCTCCATTTCTATTTTAAGCTGACAAGGGGGAAAGAAATTTCACGTACCTGGGATATCTGGAACACGTTGATGAAGATGATCCTTGATCGTTGCACACTTTCACTTCACTTCTTTTTTCTTTTAAAGCCTTTAATAATTTCTACTTGATTTATTTTTTATTCTCAATTTTTTTTTTTTTAAAGGATATATTCGATAGGTAATTTTTCTTATTCTGCTTTAGGGATTGATTTCAGGGGGATATTTCAAATTCAATAATAATATTTTCTTTTTTACTTTTGTTTTGATTTTCAGTTCTATTTTTTATAAAAAAATTTTCATATATATTTTTTTTTTTTCACCTTCTTTGCTCTCATGGCACTTGAGGGAAATTCTTCCTCGTAATTTTCAATTTTATATATTTTCTTTTTTATTTTTGTTTTGATTTTCAGTTCTATTTTTTATAAAAAAATTTTCATATATATTTTTTTAAAACTTCTTTGCTCTCATGGCACTTGAGGGAAATTCTTCCTCGTAATTTTCAATTTTATATATTTTCTTTTTAAGGCACTTGAGGGAAACTCTTCCTCGCAATTTTCAATTTAATACTTTATTTAATTTTTATATATTTTCTTATTAATAGCTTTTTCCTTATTTTTAATTTTATTCACATATACATATGCTATAAATTTCTTTTTTTCTCTTTTTTTTTTATTATTTTATTGTTATTATTTTTTCTATTTTGAGGAGCCTTGGCTATGGCACGCGACGCGACCGTTTAGAATCCTTTTATCCTCGCGGAAGCTCCGTATTTTTCCGGTTTGGAAATCCACTTTTATACTCGTGGACACCTACTTGGGTACGGGTTACTTCACTTTCGCCTTGGTAACCTTCTGTGACTGCTTTCTTTTTAGTCACCAGGAATACCAGTTTAGCGAAGGAGGATTAACTTTTTTATTAGTTTTTTATTTTTATAGATCCTGCAGTACTCCGAAGAGATCGCAGGATTTATTAATACTCTTTATTTTATTTCTGAAGAATATCAGCAGAAATTACTTTTGTTGTTATCAATTTTATTTATGTTAATCCTGGAGTGCTCCGTAGAGGTCGCAGGAATATTATTTAGTTATCTTTTTCCAAGGACCTTTGTCAGGGTCCCTGCTCGGGCGCCAGTTAAAGAATCCTAAACGGTTTAGTTAAAAAAATATTAATTCAAGGCGCTGCAACTGCGCCTGCTCACAAAACAAACACGAAACTTTAATTTAATTATACAAAAATTTGTCACCTTTATTAAAAACAATATAATTTAGTAATTGAACTTTATTCAAACAATACAATTAATTAATCTTCCGATAATGAATGATTTCAATCCACGCCGTAGCCAAGACTCCTCGTTCTCAGCCAACTTTGTTGGCTCGTTGCTTTCTTCGATCACGTTGCACCAACATGTGCAGGTATGTAGACGCTGACGGTGCAGAATCGTTTTCCCATCGAATTGGAAGTTGTGCAATAGTGGATCAAATTCAAAGTTGTGCAATTGCTGAGTACGCAGAATTGTTTTCCCATTAAATGGAACGGAAATTGGATCGGCGCGTGTTGGAATAAAATGATAAAAAATTAAAATTATATTTAGGCAACAGTGTTGCCAACGTCGTTAACTATAATAATAATAATAATAATAATAATAATAACAATAATAATAATATAATATTCAGACATGACAATAAACAGGAATTGAATACAAGTTGATGTTAATATCACCAAACCATGTTTCTTAAAATTGATTTAAATTTGTTGAACTTTGCTAAAGACGAAACACTTCTCACGTTTACTTTTCAGCATTCAGCTGATTAGCTATGAGTGAAAGGAGATTACCGTCTCTTAATTCTGATACAGATATTATATCGGAACATGGATTTTTTAGCGACTTATACACGGCAAAACAGGAATAACTCTGTAAGGACTTGTCACTATTTGTTGCTGACATTACAATATATTTTGGATCAGGGTTTTGTATAACTGGTAGATCAGGAAATAGTTCTATATCGTTAAGATTAGGGCGTTTCTTTTTGGCATGGGGGCCATCCGCTAATATCGAGAAACGGTTGTCCCCCAATAAGGGTGGACCCGGCAAGTTTACAGATCAATAGCGATTGTATTAAAATGTTACTGACTGTGGAAAATTTTTTGTCGATCACTGTATTTTGTTTTTATAGCTTTTACAGCAAAAACGACACCAATAGGCTGATTTAAGCAAAAAGACAACTGTACGGTATAAAGATATAAAACTTATCATTGTACTGAAAATATCTGCTATTCTCTTTAGAAAATCTCACTATTTGTAAGAAAAAATCTATCTATACTAGTGTATACATTTATTTTATCCCATTTACCTTCGATAATACGTTTAGCAAAATCCATGGGTATACTAGGAAATAGTGATACTACATCTACTGATATTAATCTTTCATCATTAGCTAAATTCACATTTCTGATTCTTTTCCTAAATTGTAATGAACTCTATATTATACAAGGTGGCGCAAAAGTAATCCTCCTATCAGAAAATGTTATAAATTTTGCGATTGGCCCCTAACGTCAGTTCTGTTTTGACATTTGTGTAGTAAACACATGCGAAGTACACGTTAATAAACAATTTTACGCTACACTGCTCCAGAACGCGGAATATTGGTGACTATTTATTTGACCCCAAGAGGAAGACCATTTTTCATCAAAAGTAATCATGAGTGATGAGGCCCATTTCCATCTTAGCGGGTATGTAAATAAGTAAAATTTACGCTTTTGGGGCACTGAAAATCCGCGTATAACGCACGAAGAGCTATTACAAGTAAACCCGCTCAAAGTCACTGCATGGTGTGATGTTTTTTCTTCGAAGACATCGCGGGCCAAACGGTTACTGTGAATGGTGAGCGCTACAGAGCAATGATCAAGGAGTTCTTTTTGCCTCATCTTGATGATTTGGGATTGGGTGCTACGGCATACACTGCACGTGCCACAACCCATATGCTGAAGGATGCATTTCCTGGGCGCCTAATCTCCCGTTTTGGCGATTTGCACTGGCCAGCAAGATCGCCTGATTTGACCGCTGCAGACTTCTTTTTGTAGGGCTTTTTGAAGTCGCGGGCTTATGGCAACAAGCCTCAGATTCTTGCAGCTCTCAAAGACAATATCCGTAAAGAATGTGAGGACCTAACGCCGGAAGTTTTGGCCAATGTGATGGAGAATGCTATAACAAGGGCTCAAATGACAATCAGCTGTGGCGGCGGCCATTTATATGACATCATATTCTCGACTTGATGTAAAAAAATTAAAAGACCAAACAAAAATAATCCACAAGAAGAATCAAATTTTTAATTTTTTTTTTTTAACTTACAGCCAAAAAACATCGGAAGGTTATTTTTGCGCCACCCTGTATTTTGAATTATTATTTACATTTTTAAGTTCATATGATGGAGTAATAACACATGAGAAAATGGGCCTCAATGGAAAATTCTCCTTATGAATATTTGGTACCCCATACAATTTCAATTTCAATGGCCAAATTGATTACATAGTAATTAAACATGGCACAGTAATATGTTCTTAAACTATCAATTTAAATAGTGTTAAAAATTTTAATATACAATTTTGTTGTAATCTTTGTGAAACATGTTTCATATACGTATTTTTTAACATACATCATTCTTACGAGTAGTATATTCTTAAGCACTTAAATATTTAAATAAGTCTTGGATCTGGATAACTGGATAAAAACCAGGAATGAGATATTGAAGTTTAACCACCATCACCAAATGATATAATAGTTTGTAGATTTAACAATAACATACTTTTAACTTCTAGAGGCGAATGAGCAAAGTGTCTTGCACTATAGGACACAAATGTATTCCAAATTCGCCATATTCTCCCCACAAAAGAACGCTGCATTATTTGAGAATTGAAGAAAGGACAAGCAATGTATGCGACCTCAAAGAATGTCCAAATTCAAATCTAGATAGAAAGTATTTAGGAGAACCGTTTTTAAAACTTTATAAAATAGTAACATTATTTTAACTCTCAAGAAGGCATCAAAGGAGCTACCCAAGAAGTCTGTGTTCCCGAACCTTTAGTTTGTAAACATACCTTTTTTTTAGCTCAGTACTCAGGGGATGACCCCTGCATATGCAGTGCATTGTACCAGAGCTAGGAAAATAGGTTATGAAGAGGGGGAAAGAGGGAGTAGTGTTTGTGAACATTTGACTTCAACTTTTCAACGTTATAACAGACGGTTAACACGTCTGCAGGCAACTTATTCCATAGACGAAAAGTACGGCTGAAAAACGAATTCTCTCTGTAATACGTAGTGCTATTCCCCGGGCAATCGACCACAAATGGATGAGCTCTAGACGATGAGCGCGTGCTATGTAAAAATGTGCGAGTTTCGGGAACAAGATCCCTAATCTCATCAGAGCAAAATCCATTGTAGTAACGATAGAACAGAGTAACGCACCCCACACTGCGTTGATGCTCCAGTGAGTCAATAGAGTTGGATACCCTACTGTCACCGATAAGCTTCTTCGCCCTCTCCAGCACACGATCAAGTAACCCCTAAATTGATTTTGTGGCACCGGCCCAAACATGAGAGTTGTATTCCATTTTCGGTCGGATGTAGGTGGTATAAATAGTGAGAAGATCAGATTTAGTAAAGTACATCTTACACCGTTTTAGAAACCCTAGACACTTGAATGCTTCTTTAGAGACATGAAAAATGTGTTCAGTCCAGCGAACGTCACACTGTATCTTCATTACAAGAACTCCAAGAGCATCCGATTCCTCAATATTTATACCAGCCATGAGTACAGATGAAGCAGCACTTACGATTCTATTAAAAAATACTTTTAGACGGGCGATATTGGACTCTGTGGTTCCAGAATAAACTTCTAAGCCATACAGTATAATTGGCATTAGAGTTGCATTAGCTACGATTTTTCGACTTTTAAGCGGTAAAGAACAATTCGTATTATACTACTTTCTTAATCCAAAAGAGATCCTTGAGAAACCATAACTCAAATGAAAATCAAATTTGGGTGCTGTAGCAACATTTGTTTTCAGTCTGAATTTATCATTCTGTGTAATGATGCCAGACTGTAAGAGTCTCTCAACAATATCATTATTATGCTTTTGAAATATGCTTCTCGGATCTCTAACTATAAACGAGTATGCTGTAGTGTCACTAACTGACTTATAATCACTTTTATTCCTAGTTACCGTTGTATTACCCTTATCCGCATTAAGAATTAAAACCTCTTTATTTCTCATCAAAAAACTTTTAGCTTCTTCCCAGTGAAATTTTTGTCACATACATCTTCGATCTACGACCATTGATAATGTAAGCGTGACCCATCCGAAGTCTGTATACAATTCCTGCTTACATTTACACAGCGATGGCCTAGGCCGTAAGATGCATCCAACACTGTATACATTGTAAGCGAAGATTGGATAAGTTCAAAACTATATTATAAACATTTGTTTTCTTCTTTGCTTCTTATGTACATTTAATTTAACAATATGAGTAGAAAAAGACTAATCTGAATCGGATGTTAGTTGTTTGTTGTGCTTAACATGCTTATTTTGATTTTTTCTGTTGACACAATCGCTTACAATCGTATGCTTTGTAAATTGTAATAACTTGCGGACTGCTGGGTTTAACCTTATCTAATACAAACCTGTCTCTCTCTCTGAGATTCTATCATCCCTATCATCACCACTAAAGGGCGTTTCAGACTATCATACAAGTCTTAAGATTTTGATTGGATTTTGTGAGACAAAAATCTAATGATATTTGTTGCGGCTGTCAAAAAATCTAGCGTACCATTACATTTGGTTTCAAACCTTTTCACATAAAGTAAAATAAGAAATATGATTTGAAAATAAACAGCCAATTTCCTTAAGGTCCGGTTTTAATATTTTTATTATTTGCTTTTGTAAAAAAATGCAACCCTGATCCAATGAAAAATCTGATTGTTTAAACAAATTTCTAAAAATTTTGAAGTGCTATGGGATGTCAAATCTCTTACCGTATTATTTCTCATTTTCATAACGCTTTACATTCACAGTATCACACTTGTGCGTTTTATTCGCATTTTTGACAAGTCTCAATGCAAAGTCTTATAGTCTGCAGTGCCCTTAATCCCCATCTAGCAGTCTCTTGCACCTCTCTATTTTCAAAATTCTGTAAAAAGTCCTCACCATCCGCTATCATCTTCATAACTGAAAAATCTCTCTTTTCAACTGTTAGACCATGCTTTTGTCCCAATGAAAGTGCCCACTGTACACTGTACAGTGGTATAGCAATATTCGATTTATTTACAAATAAATAAATAAATAATAAATTTTTGGCTCAATATAACAGCTAGTACTGTTAACAATTCTGCATTGTTAGCTCGAAAAGCTGATTTTTTGCGATATGAAAATGTTGCAATAAAGGAGCGATATGTATGTATGTATGAAGGTACTCGCGGTGGCGATTTTTTCTAATAGACGATTTTATTTCCTTTGTTTCTAGCAGCAAGTTCTCATGTTGAGATTTTCGATACTCATGATGATGATTGCTGATAAAATAAGTTTATGATAAAGATGATGTAGATCAATAGGTATTTTTTTAGACAGAGTTATAAATAGTACAGTATGTGTATATCAATGTATATTTATATATGTATATAAAACAGATAAAATTTTCTTAAAAAAAAAAAAAAAAAAAAAAACAGCAACAATTTTAGACCATAACAAAAATAAATAAAAAATGAGTGTTAATATGACCAGGAAGATGTTTATTGAGAACAATAAGCTAAAGCCGCCTAGAGGAAAATCTATTTGAACAGTTTTAGATTCACAATCGTGAGAGACGTATCGATGCACATAGTAAATCTTTAGCTGCGCTGCTGTGTGCCACTGTACGTTAGTTTTAACGACACGTTATTAATTAAAAAAATAGATATATATTTAAGTGTATATATATATTTATACATAATTTTAACGGGATAATATACTAACCAAAATGACACAGGAGTTTTTCATAAAAATGTGCTAAAGTTATAAATAAAAAAAAGAGTATTTTTGATTAACGGAATTTTTAGTGGTTTCTAGAGAAAATTTGTTTTTATTAAAGAAAAAGTTAAGGAAGTTAACAAATTTAAAAATTAATTAGGAAATGATAACAATAATGATAGAAAAATCTCTTGTAAAAATTAAATAAAAAAAATTTTTTTTTAAATTGCCAAAAAACAAAAAAAAAAAAATTTATAACATAATTGTGGTTCAATTGTATGATATGATTACTTGGAAAAATCGTTTAACTAATATGAAAAACTATGTCTTAAAAACAAGAACTCTGCAGTAAGTATGCCTGGCAAGGCCTTAAAAAGAGAGGAACGACAAAGCAATGCTTACACGCACACACAACCAAAGCAACATTTTAACACCAATTTTTTGTAATTTCCGGGATATATTCTCAAGTGTTATAAACGTTTGCCAACTTTAAATTGATTTAATTAAATTGAAATGTTGCCGGTAAACAATGAGTGTCAAAAAATTTAAAAAATTTCACGAATTAGTGGCTGCTGCTCTCTCTCTCTCTCTCTCTCTCTGTGATTTTGAGTAAAGGTTTAAGGCAATCTAATTAAAATTTAAAAAAGTAAAAAAGTTTCAATCTGTCTTGAACTTTTAGAAAATATAAAAAACAGTGAAAATTTCGGTAACAGGAATTTAAACTTAAACAAAACATTTATAAATAAAAAACGAAATTATTAAGAAATAATTTAATCAAATAAATTCAAGAGAACAAAAAACCTTTGAAATGATTTTTAAGCGGTTTTAAATTTAATTTCTGGTGTGTTGCTGCCAAAAATTCAAAATTTGCCACTTGATGATTTAAATAAACAAATCTATTTGTAAATTTAACAAATTATTTTTTTCAATATAAGAAAACCATTATAAAAAAAAATTATAAAAAAAAAAATAGTAGACATGTTATATATTAATAAAAGGGAAATTATGTCTGCTTAAACCTGCCTTTTTGCGAAAAATATACATACCCGTCATTTACTTATAGAATATCATAACTCCAAAAAACATATAAGATAATAAATTTTTAGTATTCATACAAGTCAATAAATAAATAAAATAAGAAAGAGAATTGTTCCTAAAGGTGCCAGCTTAAAAGCCATATGAAAGTATTTTTGGCTTAGTATTAAGTACTGTTAACAATTGTGCTTGGTTAGCTTTAAAAGCTTATTTTTTGAGTTATGATCTTAATAAAGTAAATAAGCAATATATTATTAAAAAGCCACTTGACCATATACCCTGTCCATAACTGAGCTATCCGAGATGACTGACTGACTACTGGCTCACAAGATAATGCGCAGTTTACAGGATACGGATGAGTCATATATGTAGAAAGTGCATATGATATGCATTCAATATTTTGAGTGAGTTTCATATTAATTTTCTAGATGTTTCACTCATTTGTATCACATAACTCATAGCAAACGCTTTTTCAGTTTTTTAACATCATGTGATCAGAGTGATGAGACTCACATGCGCTACATAACAATTTCCAGTTAGCTCAATTTGAGTCGTATGCTATTTATAGCAACTATTTATATTTGTATGAAGTACACTTAATATTTTGTGTGTATTGCACATTAGTTCATGGTTGATAAATGCAAATAAACTCTAATTTAGCTGCTCTGCAAACTGGCTAATTAATGATTAGCCCGTAATGAGTTAGTATGTGGTGAATATGAGTGCATCAGTGCTTAGCTCTGAACTGATTACGTTATGGTTTTAGATTTAACATGCGCCCAGCTTGGATCCCATTTGGTCCCGATGTGTTCTATGTTATAGTTGGCTTTAACAACGTTAACAAAAATACAGTTTCTGAAGGAATGTTCGTTTATTTTATTTTATTGCTATACATATCGCTCCTTTATTGCCACATAGTCATAACTAAACAAAAGCTTGTTTCGAGAAAAGCACATTTCAAATTTTTAGTTTCCATACAAATCTTAGAAAAATTTTTAAGAAAATATCAGCTTAAGGAAACAGTTTAAAAGTAATTTGAATAAATTTTTGCCACAATATAAAAGGTAATACTGTTAACATTTCTACATTGTTAACACGAAAAGCTCATTTTTTGAGATATGGCTATGTTGCCATAAAGAAGAGTTATATATATGACTGTTACGACTATATTTTTTAACAATATTTTTATGAAATTATATATTTTAAAACTAAATTAGTGAACGCTATTATGTTGCCTTTTTCATCTCTGGAAGGCCTTGAATATTAATGAATAATTATAATTAAAAAAAAAATAATAATAATAAAATAAAAAATTTTGACATATATATATATATATATATATATATATATATATATATATATATATATATATATATATATATATATATATATATATATATATATATATATATATATATATATATATATATATATATATATATATATATATATATATATATATATATATATATATATATATATATATATATATATATATATATATATATATATATATATATATATATATATATATATATATATATATATATATATTTTAAAAATTTTTTATTTTATTATTTTTGTATTTTTATTAATTATAATTATTCATTAATATTATATATAATTATTCTTCTTTATTTCATTAAAATGTATACAACCAGTCAATAAAATTATTTCAAGGACTCCAAGGCCTTCCAGAGGTGAAGAAAGCAAACACAATAACGTTCACTAATTTAGCTTAAAAAAATATATAATTTCATAAAAATATTATAAAAAAATATATAATCGTAACAGTCATTAAATAGCAACGATGAAAACTTCCTTATTATGAAAATGTCTAGTGTTTCAACTCTATCTAAAATTTATTTTTATGCGATTTTTGAATATTGATATTGATTGTATATTACGTAGTACAGTAGTAGTATTACGTCGTATAGTAGTAGTATTACGTAGTAGAGTAGTAGTTTATTATATTCAACGGGAGCAGAAAATGATATACTCGTACGTTGCTTTGTCAAATCAAGCTGACATCGAACTTGACAAAGAGTGTATGCTTGCCTCATAGTCCTTTCAGTAAGCGGAATATATCGCAAATATTGAATTAACTTGCTGTCATTTGTGAAATTTTTATGTACGAACATAAGGACTTACACAACCCTTTAATTGGAAGGATATCTTTTGCACAGTTTTGAAATATTTTAGAGGTAAAATTTTATAGGTACAAAATTTTATAGGTAAATTAAAAACCAGTTTTGGAGCTTTATTCTGAACAGACTATAATCCTTTTCAGGTAGGTATTTGTTCTACTATCATATATTGAAGGTTGATAAGTAAAATGGGAGTGTACTAGAGCTTGATTGGTTAGTAATTTCGTTCCACTTTCCAATTTATTTTTAAATTTATAAAGTATTCCAGTGCCTCTTGAAACCTTAATTTTTAGATATTTTTGATAGTTTTGACTTAAAATAAATATTTTACTGTTTTTGACTTATTTATAGGTATTCATTCCGTCTACATAAACTGACATCATATCATCATTATTAAAGTTAAAGTTAAAATGATATTAAAGTTGTAGGATAAACTTTGTTTTTATAGGATTTAACAATGATTTGTTGCATCTCGAAAACTCAAAACAATATGAGCCTTTAAAATCTGATTGGACTTGTAGGGATAAAACAAACAAATACCGTCAACATACAAAAAAAAAAAAAAAAACAACGTTCCCAAAACATCAATGTTCTTAATATCGCTTTAAAAAGAAGTGGACCAAGAACACTTCCTTGAGGAACTCCACCGTAAATGGTAATCATACAACTTTCAGACTCACCCATCTAAACAAACTGTCTCCTATTTTGTAGATAAATTTGCAACATTAGTATTCGACAAGGTCGAACGCTTTAAAGTAATTAAAGGAAACTCCCGCTACTCCATTATATCCTTCGTCCAATCAGCTGCAAATAAAGTCTTCTACAGCTTCTTCAGTGCATGATACTTTTTTAAACCCAAACTGTGTGTTAAATAGAACTTCATTTCTCCAAGTATTCTGTGATTTTTTCACATAATACTCATAGTGTTTCAATCACTTTAAATAGGTCTAAAGTTTTGTATATTATTTAAGCCAATAATTTTCGTTACTGGAATCACTTTGTGTACTTTTTAAAGATCTGGATATTTTCCTTCGCTTTCATTGCATTAAAGATTCTTGGTAATATTTTGATATTAGCGTTTTTTATTAACACGCTTATATTAGCTTCACTTGTATATTTGTTTGTATGTTTACAACACTCGAATCCATGCCCTATGAGGGATATAAAAAAAGTTGTATAAACTGTATATACAGTGTTGCTGCTTTAGTGCAAAAATTGGGGATGCTGTATTGCTTCCGGGGAAGTGGAACGATTTTGGGAATTCACAAAGCCGATTTTGGGAACACTTCACCAACCGGTCTGAAAACAGTTTTTCATACTCCAGGCGTGTTTTGGCCGTGGAACGTCTATCTAAACTATTAACGGTCATTCGATTCCGTGCGAAAATTAAAGTTGCTATATTGTTTCTGGGGTAGTGAGGGATTTTGGCGATCCTTAAAGCTGATTTATGGAATTAAAAAAAAAAAAAGAATCGCAACGCGTTATACGAATAATTATCTGGTTATATTATAGTTATTGTAGTTTGATATCGAAGAGAGTTTTTTTTAGTTTTTGAAATTCACTGCAATTTGTTTTCACTCTAAAATTAATACTCGACTTTATAAAAACAGATGTTCCACCAAAACCATCAGCCCTACAGCCGTATTCGACCTTATATTCCGACATTGAATACAATTTTATCAAATTGAATCGCAATTGCGTCAGGAAGATTCGTGAGTTTGTTAATATCAAATTTAAATGCATTAAATCTATCTACTGAAGACACTTTTCTAATATTTACTGATAATAAAAAAAAAAGTTTTATCTTGTTTTTTATTTAAGTTAATATATGAATTACAAAATAATACACTTTTGAAATATTTAAAATCCATGAGAGAAATTAATAGTACTTTTACAGGAAAAAATGAATGTAAAATATAATTTAAAAAACTCAAAAACACGCTTCGATGTCAAATTTAAAATTTTGCATTCACTATTAATTAAGCTTCTCAAATTATCCATACAAACAGAAAGTTCCAATTCTTTTTTTAATACCCAAAATCGGCTTTAGGAATCACCAAAATCCTCCACGTCCTCGGAAACAATATGGCAACTTCAATTTTCGCACTAAATCGAATGGCCGTTAATAGTTCAGAAACAAGTTCAACGGCCAAAACGCGCAACGAATATGAAAAACCGGTTTCGAGTTTTTTGGGAATTCCCAAAGTTGGCTTCAGGAAACGTTAAAATCCACCCACTTCCTCAGAAGCAATACGACAACTTTAGTTTTCGCACTAAAGCGAATGACCGTATACTCGTATATAGCTCAGATATATGTTCTACGGCAAGAACGCGCACCGAATATGAAAAACCGGTACGAAACCGATTAGCAAAGTGCTGCCGAACTTTTTTGGGAATTCCCAAAATCGGCTTTGGGAAACACCAAAAAACTACAGCTTTCGCACTAAACAGCAACACTGCAGTTTTATATACCTACATATCGTTGGTCTCATGCAGAAAGGCCCTAACAAACATAATCGCAATTTTACACGAGAAGGTTAAACCATAATGGAAACTGTATACCTAGGTTCATCTACAAGTAATTTTTTTGTTCAATGGCTTGTAAAAGCGATATTTATGAAATTTATTAAATTTTTCTAACGCTGTATATTTATGTGAAATGTAATAAAATCCATAAAAAAGCTCGATCCAGGACACTCACAGGGCTTTCACACACAGAAAGTTTACTTTGCAAAGTCTTGAGTTTGATGGTAGCAAGGGAAAAGGAAGAGAGAAGAGAGCCGCTCTCTTTTCCCTGGCCACCACCAAACTAAAGACTTTGCAAGGTAAACTTTTCATGTGTGAAATCGGTGTTATATGAAATGGGTTTCGAGTGTTGCAAACATGCAAGTGAGAAGAGATTTAAAATAGCGATGAAATCAAATATGTTATGAATTGAATCTAAATAAACTCCTTTCATTAATCCCATCATCAGTATTGCCATTCTTGGTTTTTATTTACACATCCACTAGTAACACCAACAAGCATCTCATCAATTGCATCCATAACATTAGAACTATTTTTCTAGAATTTTGAGTTTTCTTAGCAAATAAATTACCGCTTCTGGAGCACACAATATACATTTTGAGCTTTTGTATGGTCGACTACTTCCACAGTTTCTTTAGTAAGAAAATCATTTACCAATTTGGTTTAATTTGGTTTTATTATCTATAAAATTAGGTATGAATACCATCAGACTTAACTTTTGCTTATTGGAAGAAAGGGAAAATTCTTGCAGAAATTTCATTTGTAATTACAAGGCCTTTACACCTAAGCCAAATGTAGTACATACGGCATTTTGAGTCAAATCTAGTTGATTTTGGCGAAATTTACCATACAAAATGAAATCTAGGATTTGACGAAATATAGTTGATTTTTGTAACTACTCTTTTACACAAATACAACAACTAGGCGGCAATAAAAAAAAACTATGCTTAAGCCGTAATGACGCGTAGCCTTTAAACACATAGACGACAGCAAGCAGCAATCTGTCAAAAATAAAATACATGTGTTTAGATGCACAAGATTATTTTAATGACATCACAGCAGCATAAATTCACAACAGCATTTGCTGCTGCTGCCAACTTAGACTAATTTCTATTTTCGTAAGGCGAATTTATACAGGTGAATGCAAGCGGGAAGGCGAATTCAGCACTATGTATTTTGTTATTGTAAAACTTCCTGAGCATGTCATAATCTAATTCAGCATGGAATAAGGCGAATTAATTATTAGGTGGATGCATCGGCGAATTCGGTTAATATGGCGGCACTTCCTCTGTCAAGTTTTGTTTATATTTTTCGGCGCCATTTAAATTTTTGTACATATTCTTTATCAAGGCGAATTTATACAGGTGAATGCAAGCGGGAAGGCGAATTCAGTACTATGTATTTTGTTATTGTAAAACATAACGTGAATGTCAAAATCTAAATTCGCCTAAGGTTGTTCAGCTGGAAAAACATTTTATATAAACGTTAAATATAAACTTTTATAATTGTTTGTAATAAAAACCACATATTATATTAATTTTTCACTTTTAAATTCACACAAATTTCTTGAAATTGCACTAACACATACAAAAAACCTTTAGATTAAAATGGCGCGAAAATGTTTGTAGACAAACAAAAAAAAAAATTGACAGTCTCGTTGGAAAAAACGCGAGGAGCAAAAAATCATCCCATGAGCTGTCAAGTTCACCTAGTAATGAATTCGCCTTGCTCGTTATCAACTACTTTTGACAGCTTAAGTGTGAATTCGCTGTTGTTTTTTTATTGTTGTATTGTTGCAGCTAAGCGGCTACCTTTTTTTTGTATCACGGCACGGAAAAAATGTTATGTAAACGTTAAATATAAATTGCTAATAATTACTTGTAATTAAAATCACAGATTATATTAGTTTTTAACTTTAAAATTCACACAAGTTTCTTGAAATTGCACTAAATCATTCAAAAAAATCTTCAGATTAAAATGGCGCGAAAATGTTTGTAAACAAAAGAAAAAAATTTGACAGTCTGATTGGAAAAAACGCGAGAAGCAAAAAATAATCATCTGAGCTGTCAAGTTCACCTAGTAATGAATTCGCTTTTTGTATTTTCGTAAGCAGCAAAAAGTTAACGCAGTGCTGCCACTATAAATATAAATTGGCAGCAATCAGAACTAAAATTTATTTGAAATATTTAATTTAATATCACATAAATAAAATAAACAAATAAAGTGATGAGTTTTTACAGTTTTACGTGATATTATTACGTTTTCAGTCAGTAATTTTAATTTAATTCATGTAAAATATATACTATCAGCGACAAAAGTGAGCCAACATCATTGATAATTTTATATTTCGTTTTATTACATTGCTAGTATTAGCACTAGAATAATCTTAGTAACTATAATTAAGAGATCTAACCAGTTTCAAAAAATATTAAAAAAATAAGGCCAACAATTTTTTATAATATCTTTTAACTAAAACTGTCAAAAATTACGCTTCAAAGCAAACACTTGCCTACTCATTTAATTTTTTCACTAAGACTGGTAGATTTACAGCAATTTTTATGATGATTTTTATTGAAAAATACAAAAAAGAATTGTTTTCGTTAATTGATAATCAATATCCGTTAAGGAAGTGCCAGTAAAGTTTTATAAAAGCCGTGAATAAAGATGAAAACGGAAATTTCAGTAGAAACAAGAAAAACTATAATAGAGCTAAGAGAAAAAGGTACATAATTTCGAAAAATTAGTGAAATTTTGTGAAGACACTACACTTCTTAAAAAGCAGTGTGGAAAAACTAAAAAGCTTTAAGAAAATAGACGATTTTAAGCGAAGAGAAGGTCCAAAGCTGTTAACTGAAGGAGAAGAAAGCAGGATTGCTGCCATAGTTACAAAAAAAAAAAACACATTCTAATGTGGTGCAAATTCCCAAGGATATCACTACAGAGTCTGATAAAGCAGTTAGTGATAGCACAATACAACGCACTTTGCATAAATATGAATTTAATGTCAGGTGTTCGAGAAATATGAATGCACATACATTTGGTTTATACATTGACGTACACTCACTTTTGATCATATATTATTGACCCTTTATTGTAAAGTATAAAAAAAGACATTATATTTAATTTCAGCTATTTTTCCTATTATAACGCTATAAATAATGATTTGCTCATTTTTGTTATTGAAAGTAAAATCGATATGTATAATATAATTTCATTGTAAAGGGTGGTTAAATTTCAAGGGCCGATGTTGATTTTGAATAAGACACAAACTATTTAGGAAATTATTGTAATTTTATTTTATTATGATATATTGGTATTAATCAATTATGTATGGAACAAAATATCGGCCAAATGGGCGCCGCGACCACGGCGGCACACCTCCATCCGATGGTCCAAATTTTCGATGACCCTGAGGCATAATGGAGGTTCTATGCCGTTAATGTGCCGAATTATCTCATCCTTTAGCTGTTGAATTGTTGCTGGCTTATCGAGGTACACCTTTTCTTTCAAATAACCCCAAAGAAAAAAGTCCAACGGTGTCAAATCACATGATCTTGGCGGCCAATTGACATCGCCATTACGTGAGATAACACGGCCATTGAATTTGTTGCGCAAAAGAGCAATTGTTTCGTTAGCTGTGTGGCAAGTGGCACCGTCCTGCTGAAACCACATATCGTCTACATCCATATCTTCCAATTCGGGCCATAAAAAGTTCGTTATCATCTCACGACAGCGAACACCATTCACAGTAACTGCCTGACCGGCCTCATTTTGGAAAAAATACGGCCCGATGATGCCGCCAGCACATAAACCGCACCAAACAGTCACTCTTTGTGGGTGCATTGGTTTTTCGACAGTCACTCTTGGATTCTCATTCGCCCAAATGCGGCAATTCTGTTTATTGACGAATCCACTGAGGTGAAAATGTGCCTCATTACTGAAGATAATTTTCTTCGAAAATTGATCTTCCACTGTTGCCATTTCTTGCCACCATTCTGCCCATTCACGACGTTTGGAATGGTCAAGAGGCTTTAGTTCTAGAGCAAATTGCACCTTGTAAGCGTGTAAATGCAAGTCTTTATGCATAATGTTCATCAACGATGACCGTAAGAGATGCAATTGTTGGGCACGACGACGAGTTGAGGTGGACGGCTCTTCAGCCACACTATCGCGAACAGCAGCAATATTTTCTGCAGTACGAGCTGTACGAGCATGCACTGGTGTTCTCACATCTTCTACAGACCCGGTTTACTCGAATTTTTCCACGATTTTTGCGATTGTACGCACATTTGGACGATCAAATTGACCAAAAAAATCACGAAGTGCACGATATGCATTTTGATTTGAACGCCCATTTTCATAATAAGTCTGGATAACTTTAACACGTTGTTGGATTGTGTATCTCTCCATGGTTCAAGTTGAGTAAGTCTGAAATAGAGAAATGTCAAATAAAATTCGGAAAAAAAACTTGGCGTTTAGGTCTGGTTCACATTCAACATCGGCCCTTGAAATTTAAACACCCGATATTAAAAAAAAAACAAAACACACCACTGGTGTTGACTCACTTTTGCTTCTCATAGTATGTGGCACCTGTGCATTTTGTACTGTTTAAATACACACAGGGCTGCTGCTGTCTTCAATATAATTATGTTGCTGGCGAATCGGCAGCATTTGAAGCTAACTTCATGTGTACTCGTGAAGCTGTGAAGTCTGCTGTCTCCTAACCCCCCGTCTAGATTAGCAATACATATGTTAACATATATTGCAGCAAACATCAAATGTGTGTTACTTAGAGTTTACACATGCCACTGCCAGTTCGACAAACTCAATACATTCACAATTTTTCACTAATACATCCACATTTTTTGCAATGGCGGCAAATTTTGCATGCGAGTGAAAATTTGGCATTTGCTTGCCACTGTATGTCAAGATGATAAACAATGTTACCCTGCCAAGAACTTAATGCAAAATGCTATAATGCATTATTATAGCTTCTCATATCGCTCCTTTATTGCAACATAGTCATATCTCAATAAATGAGCTTTTCGAGATAACAATGCAAAATTTTTAACAGTACTACAATTTACATTGAGCCAAAAATTTATTCAAATTGCTTTTAAACTGTTTCCTTTAGGAGATATTTTCTCAAAAAATTTGCTAAGACTTGTATGGAAACTAAAAACTTTAAATGCGTTTTTCTCGAAACGAGCTTTTTTGAGATATGACTATGTTGCAATAAAGGAGCGATATGTATTATTAAGTTTTATTTCTTGAAATACGCATAAAAAGAACAGTTTCGTTAATTCTAAAGCATTAGATTATTAAAATAATTCGAATAAAAATAAATTGTAATCGTTTCCCAAATATGGTGAACTCGGTAACTCTCTTTTGTAAAGAGAAGACAAATTCAAAATGGAGGCAAAATTCGAGAAGTAAACAAATTGAAGTATATGCTTCGAGGACATTTTAAAAATGAAATTGCAATGGCATGTGTAAACTGAAAAGCGAGTGACAAGAGATTCGAGTATTTCGAATTGTTTTTCGTTGATAATACGTATACAAAATTTGCATGCCACTAATTGCGTGTGTAAATGCAGCGTTATTGCCAGTGAAGACAGCTTATTGCAAGTGGTTGCAATTATTGCTGCAATAATTGTTAATGAATTTTCCTTAACAATTATTGCAGACACAAAACGTCAAAATTTATTGTCATTTGAGTTTAACATTAAAGAGTTTTTGAAACATTCTGCTTGCGAATAATTTTAGTAAATTTCTCTTTTGCAAAAGTTATTAATTTAATTATTACTACTTAAAATAAAGAGTGGTATTTTAATGGATTGGTGCATTGAGGTTGTTTTCAAAGTAATCATGCTGTACAAACAGTATTCATGTCTTTAGGACCTTAAAAGTCCAGAGTACAAGAGATTGGATAGGAAAAAAAATGCATGGCTGAAATATCAAAAATATGGCAATTTTTAAAAGTAGATAAAATAAAATTTCAAGTTTTTTTGCTTCTACTTTAGCAAATTTCTTTGCAATAAAATTTTGCTTTTTGCGTTGAACTTTCTTATTCGGTTTTTTTGTAATTATGAGTTGTCATAAATACGTGTTCCCATGCCTTTGATACGTGTTCCCATGTTATGCAATAAGCAATTTTGTACAGTTGTTCTGCCGGCATTATTGCTTTATTGCGAAGATATTTATTGTTAATCTAGACGAGGGGTAAGTGTTTAGAGGTTTACACTGTATTTAGACACGCGAGTACGGTATACGTCTTATCAACGAAAATTTCTTCGAAAAACTCGAATCTCTTCTGTCTATACATGCGACTGAGAGTCCATTTTAAATTTGTCGTCAAACAATTTTGTTTATAGCGCATTTACACCAACTCAAAATCTAGCAGATTTGAATTGAAATCTACAACGAAATCTATATTGTTTACACCACCATTTTTTGACATCTAGCAAGATTTCATCTTCACAAAAATAATTTATGCATGTGGGTTTTTATCAGAGACTGAATACACCAGCATTAAAGTGTATATATTTTTTGTGCCCAGAGATCGCATACACCACATTATAGTGCAATTTTTGTTGCAGCGTAGTATTTTTAAGTACTTTTTGCCTAAAATCACGGATGCATCACTTGGTACTGAGTAGATTTCAGGAGATTTCGTCGAAATTTACTCATAAAGTAGATTTCATTTTGTATGGGAAATCTTCTCAAAATCTACTAGATTTGGCTTGAAATCTCGAATGAGCAGATTTCGCTTTGGTGTAAATAGGCTATTACTTGCCATATTTGGCTTCTATTTTCAATTTATCTTCTCTTTACAAATTGGGGTTGCCGTGTTCTTCACATCTTGAAAAATTTCGACGTTTTTAGATTTTTTCAATATAGCCGAACATTTTGCTCTCACTAATAATTTCAATTGTAATATATCTAGGGCTGGGCAGTATTTGAAATACGTATTTGAAATACAAAAACGTATTTTGTATTTGTATTTCAAATACACGACCTGAAAGTATTTTGTATTTCAAATACATGTGGCTCAAAAATACATTTTTACAAAATACATTTATTATATTATATATTATATAAAATTGATTATATATTATATAAATTATAATAAATTGAAAACAAGTTATTTCACATAAGCTAAAACCGCTAGAAACTACAACCATTAAAATGTTTATCATTTTGCTATACTGCAATTTGGTTTTCATTTATACAGAGCTAATACATTTTACATTAATCGGGTGATATCAGTAAGAATTTCTATATATTAGGTTGGGGAAAAAGAAATCCATTATTTTTACGTCTGAGCTGCTTCACCGCGCTTTGACCACGATCGCTTTCGCATAATGTTGTCGTATGTGACCCATTTCTCATCCCCAGTCACCATCCGTTTAAGAAATGGGTCGATTTCATTACGTTTGGCCAAGGCTTCGCAGATGGAAATTCGATCCATCATGTTTTTTGGTGTTAATTGGTATGGCACCCAAACGTCAAGCTTTTTTTTAAACCCAGCTTTGTGCAAATGGTTTAAAACTGTTTTGTGGTCGATCTTTAACTCCTGGGCGATGCTACGACTACTAACATGCCGGTCCACTTCGATGATTTCAGTGACTTTGTCGACATTTTCGACGACGGGCCTGCCTGTGCGAGGGGCATCCTTAACGTCAAAAATACCCGAACGGAATCGACGAAACCAAAATTGCGCGTAATTAGCTGTTACAGTATCGGGACCATAAACACTATTCACATTTTCAGCCGCCTGACTTGCATTTTCGCCCTTATCAAAGAAAAACTGTAAAATGTACCGAATTTTCTCTTTGTTGACTTCCATCTTTAACGCCGTGTAACTCAGAACTGAATGGACAAAACAAAAAACTGCAAACGAATTCTTTTAGTGCAAACTGTTACCTTGACAACGAGCATAAATTTGAAATTGTTTGATCGATAATTTACGAGATATCGATCACTACAGCCATCTGCCGAAAAAATAATGGATTTCTTTTTCCCCAACCTAATATTTGCCACCAGCTTTTGATATACAGGGAAATAATTTTTATTATGGAAAACTTTAGGCTGCGAGAACCAGATTAGATCCACTGCAATATAATACTTTGAGGCATTTAAGTTTTATTTTAACAAAATTAATGGAGAGCTTGGAAATAAGATTTAATGAGTTTCTCATGCTGATACCTGGAGCAAATAGAGCTATATTGGTATCATGTTTCCATCCTAGTTTCAAAATTAGCTGATTGCCAGAAAGCATCTCAGTAAAAGAGAGGCAAAAAATTCAAAATCTTGCAATAGATACCATGAAGAAAAATTGCAAAAAACGTGAAACCATGACTGGATGAGGTAAAGATAATAAAGATTTTATTGTTGTTTTGGCCAATACAGTGATCAACCTCGTAAATCAAATTTGGAACTTGAGCTTATCAGTTTTCAAAATGATAAAAGCAAGGAGCTTGCTATTCTGGAAAACTATCCAAGTATCAAAAATAAATGCATTTATAGAATTTGACAGCAGCTTGTAGTCCTCAGGAGCTGCAGAAAGATTATTGATTGAAATATCTAGTTTTTATTAAAGGAAATACTTGTTTTGCCGAATGAATTTTTTATTTACTATCTATCAAATGCTAAATATTAGGTTTGTTCCTTTAATTTCTTAGCAAGTTTAGAACAATAATATGAATATACAACTTAGTTTAAGTGCATATGTAAAATAAAATATGTATCTAAAGCCAGACGGGTACATTTTTTTGAGACCAAATTACAAAAATGTATTTGTATTTAAAATACACAACTTGAAAGTATTTTTTATCTTGTATTTAAAATACACTACTGTAAAGTATTTTGTATCTTGTATTTGAAATACATAAACTGTGTATTTTGCCCAGCCCTGAATATATCTATACTCGTCTCCAAAATCTTAAAAACATGGAAGAATCTAAAGCTGGAATTTTGTCCGGACAAAATTTTTGTTTATGAAAAACAGCAAAAACTATCTGAAGAGTATTTTCTCAAAATTAAAATTTTTTTAAAATCAGTATTGTAAAAATTTTGAACAAGGTATTTCTAAGCAATTAGAATCAATTGAATTTTTGTATAAAAAATTTTTTTTCCATATCTTAGTAACATTTAACTATTTGGTATAAAAAAAAATCAGACCCAAAATATTCAAAGATTTTTTTTTCCTAATATTAATAGGCCATTTCCACCTACATTAGTGTATATAAATCTATAATCATGACATTGCTGCTGAAGTTCATTGAATAAGTTTCTGAATATTGACGGATTATGTTGACTTTTATTAAACCTTGTTATATATATATTTACGTACTCGTAAATATAAGGATGTAAATAAGTAACAAACATCCAAAATTTGAAGTTTTAGTCATAACAGAATGTTTGCAATTATTTTCCTACTGACGATTAGGACAGCACCTATGAAACGCCGACATTTCGATTGGTATAAATATTAATAGCTAATAATAATGGGTGATTTTATAAGAACTATCGGAAATTAAAAAAAAACACATAAAATTCAGAAAAATGCATGAAATATTTATTTGGATCGATAGTTGGGTCGATATAATTTAAAGCTTAAGAAGATTATTTCATGCAAATGTTGGCCGCGGCTGCGCCTCAAATGGTCCATCCGCTTAGTCCAATTTTGGCATACTCTTTCCAACATTTCGGCCGGTATCTCACGAATAATGTTGGCAATGTTGGCTTCCAGTGCGTCAATCGAAGCGGGCTTGTCGCTATAGACATTAGCCTTAACATAGCCCCACAAAAAATAGTCTAGAGGCGTTAAATCGCACGATCTGGGCGGCCAATTGACTGGTCCCAAGCGTGAAATAAACTGTTCACCGAACTCGCCTCTCAATTGGTCCATTGTTTCGCGTGCTGTGTGGCATGTGGCACCGTCTTGTTGAAACCACATGTCATGCAAGTCAAGCTCTTCCATTTTGGGCAAAAAAAAGTTTGTTATCATCGCACGGTAGCGCTCACCATTCACAGTAACGTTGTGATTCGCATCATCTTTGAAGAAATACGCCCCAATGATGCCGCCAGCACATAATCCGCACCAAACGGTTGTTTTTTGTGGATGCATTGGTAGCTCTTGCAATGCTTCTGGCTGCTCTTCACTCCAAATACGGCAGTTTTGCTTGTTCACGTATCCATTCAACCAGAAATTAGCCTCGTCGCTGAACACAATTCTTCAATAAAAAAGTGGATCTTCATCTAACTTTTCAAGAGCCCATTCACCAAAAATTTGGCATTGTGGTAGGTCGTTTGGCTTCAATTCTTGCACCAGCTGTATCTTATAAGGCTTCACACCCAAATCCTTCCGCAAAATTTTCCACGTAGTGGAGTAACAGAGGCCCAATTGCTGCGAACGGCGCCGAATCGATAATTCACGGTCATCACCAACACTGGCCGATACGGCTGCGATATTTTCTTCAGTTCGCACTCTACGTAAGCGTGTTGGTGGTTTAATGTCCAACAATGTAAATTTGGTGCGAAATTTTTTTACAATAGCCCGAATAGAAGCCTCAGTAGGTCGATTAAACTGACCATAAAATGGAAGAAGCGCGCGATGAACTTTCTTAACAGAGCACGCATTTTGGTAATAAAATTCAATAATTTGCAAGCGTTGTTCGTTTGTAAGACGTTTCATGATTAAATTATAGACCAAACTGAAGATGTTTGACAGTGACACAAGATTAAAAACGTGCGTGAGCTATCAAAACTAGTGTTGCCAAAAAGATAATAGCAAAAAAATCACTCTTTATAAATAACTAGCTTAACCGGGTGTGCGTTGCTACCCCATAATTACAATGAAATCAAGAGGGCTTATATAGTTAAACTATATAAGCCCTCTTTTATTAACGCGCAATTATTTTAGTTTGTCTATACGAAACATAAACAGATAAGTCTTTCCTACATGAGAATAAGTTTTTCCTACATGAGAATATTCAAGGTTAAGCAGTCTGTGGACTTGACAAATTCAAGCGGATTGACCTTGAACTTTAATAGTTGTCTTTGCAAACACTAAACGAACAGAAAACATAATCGATGAAATTATTTCACAATCAATTGTTGAGGTGGTCAAATTGCGATAGCTTCGTCCCGCAAAAGTAATATTAGTCATTTTGTATACATATGTAAGAAAAATTGAGAAAACTGATTAAAAAATGAATTTGCTTGATAATCAATTATTGGAGCTGGCAATTTTCTTCCCCTCCCTCTTTTTGCAAAAAAAAAAAAAAAAAAAAAAAAATTGTAGAAGTTTTCTGTGCCCAAAAAGAATTTTAAAAATTGGTCCACAAATGCCGAAATTATTTAAAAATGAATTTTTAGGGCGTGTTCAATTTTGATGAGACATCTTTTATATTTTATTTTCTTTTTTAAGCATTTTTTTTATTTATTGAATCTTTAAAATGAACTAACAATAAGTATTCAAATCTTAATACTAAATTTAAAAAATGTGATTCTTAAGTCCGGCCAATGCTAGACAAAAAGTTTTGTTATGCGGGAGCTATTTCGGTAAAATCACCTATTGAGCAATCTGATGGTAGCAGCGGTATCCCTTCTTTTAAGACGAGTGTGGCCGCCAAAATTAAGTATATTTTTATTTTATAAAAAGAAATTTTGAAAATTGGTCTACAAATAACGAAGTTATTTCATAATAAATTATAGGAAGGACAATTTAGCACAAGCTCCCAATTTTTCAAAATTAAAAAATAAATAAAGATTACTGACTTCTTCCATATAATTACAAAAGGAATTTTGAAAATTGCTTCTTAAATACAATCAATTATTGGGGTTGCCAATTGGCAATAACTTCATCCTTCCAACATAATCTTAGTCGTTTTAATCGTTTTGCATATGCACAAAAAATTTGGAAATTTGATTAAAAAATGTAGAAATTATGAACATTTATATAAAAAAAAATCTGTTAAAAATTTTGTGAAAGAGATAACATAATTTAAAATAGAAGGCGTAAAAGAAGGCGTGGTTGGAAAAAGTAGCCTATAATTCGCACAGATGTTCCAGCCAATTATTGCGAAAATTTCAGGAAGATTGGTCCAGCGGTCTGGCAGATCTTAAGATACAAACAAACAAACAAATAAATAAACACACATTCAATTTTATATATTATGTCCTATTTACACTAAAGCGTTCCCCCGGGGAACAGGTTTTGCCTTAGCGTATTCCTAACTTAGACGCTCTGTTTTTCGGGGAAAAGAGGGGAAGGGGTCCCTCGTTTGGTGCGGCAAACAAAACTCTAGGAAGCCACATGACTTATGTTGTGTTGGCTTCCGAAACCCTTACCAAGGGTATAAATTGGCAGAACGGGGATCAGCATGGCCCCCGGGAAGTTCTGCTTGCGGTTCGACTCGGGCTGATCATGGTTGAGGTGCCTACCTTGGCTGAAACGTTCTGGCTGTGGTTGAAACCTAAAACGCAGGAAGGGAGTGTTTGTATCCTTGATAATTGTTTGGTGATGGCTTTTTTCGAGGGCTAACAATCTCCCGAGGATCTGTTGCCTATACAATAGATACGTGTACTGTAAGGAACCAGTGGTGATGATTGACGGGTGAGTTGGTTTAAGGGCTGATGCGCTTAATGGGCTTCGGCCTACCAACTCATTAAGCCTTATCCTCCATTGATTGCTGGGAAATTGCATACATGAGGGATTAGAAAGCCCGAACTCCTCAACAAGAAGTTGTTCATATGACCGCAAGCATATGACAAGAATTGCTACCTGTGTGAGCCTAGTCAGCCACACGGAGGCGGTGGTGAATCGTGAAAAATTCACTTCGTGGAATTGATCCACCATCAGGTTAGGCCGTCAAGGCAGGTACAGATGTAAATCATTTTCACAGTTACACCAAAGCGAAATTTGGTCATTCGAGATTTCAAGGCAAATCTAGTAGATTTTGAGAAGATTTCCCATACAAAATGAAGTCTACTTTATGAGTAGATTTCGACGAAATCTCCTGAAATCTACTCAGTACCAAGTGATGCATCCGTGGTTTATGCAAAAAGTACTTAAAAATACTACGCTGCAACAAAAATTGCACTTTAATGCTAGTGTATTCAGTCTCTGATAAAAACCCACACGCATAAATTATTTTTGTGAAAATGAAATCTTGCTAGATGTCAAAAAATGGTGGTGTGAACGATATAGATTTCGTTGTAGATTTTAATTCAAATCTACTAGATTTTGAGTTGGTGTAAATGTAGTATAAGATAATGCCTTTAATGTCACTATAAATAATCTATTCATTTCCATTTTCGAATAAAGAGAAATTAATGACAAAGGTCAATGATATTATTTTTCATTGACTGAAAACTATGTACCTGAAATGAGTTTTATACATAAATACACATACAATCAACTTGTTCTTGATGAGGAATCGTAATTACTTTTTGCATTAAGTACTCACATTGGAAGAAGGATTCTAAATTTCGTCATTTGATTTTCAAAACCAAACAACTTTTTCACAATTAGTAATTTGTTTCAAAGGGCCTTTCTGGATGCGGAACTTTAACTTTTCTTACAGCAGACTTTTACTTCCGTATCTCAAAAAAATAACATTAGCTTAATACGGAGTTATAGTGTGGTTCCACTAACGTGTTTTGCTCGAAATATGTAAAAATTAATATGTTGTCTCATATAATTTTGAAAAGAGCAAAACACCTCAAACTATGTGTTTTGGATCAAAATACTTCGAAAATATTCTGTACAACACTGTATTTACATATAAAATATTTAATAATAAAATATACAACATTGAGCTATCCATTAAAAGTGAGTAACAACTTCGAAAAAAATTTATTTGTCACCTAAAAAAAACCAAACAAATAGAATCGACTTTAGCAAACGTAACATTTTTTTTTTTGGCAGCATTTCTGCTTAAGCTGCGTACACACGGTTGTCAGATCTTACAATATTGCCAGTAAAATTGTCTGAAAATGTATTACAATGGTGTGATCTGCCAATTTTTAACTTACAACGTTATCAGAAAAACCATTGTCAATCAATTGTAAGACGATAATGTTCTCAGGCATCTGACTATCCTGAGAACACTCTTCGCCGGCATTGCCAGATAATTGGTAATGAAATGATTTGAATGTGTTTTTATTTATGTAAATATGTTATTGATTAACACAATTTTATTTTATTTATAACACTACTGAATTCAATTGTTTTATTTATTCACTGCTAAATGTTTCTTAAATTTTCTGTATCCTTCTTCTTATTTGTTTACATTTTGCATTTTGACAGAAACGCTGTTTTTCTCGATAATCGAGAAATGGTGGAACTTTATGTTTCATAGTTTTCGGTGCGAGAAACTTCTCACTAATATTACCAAAACGAGACACGGATTAGTTAAGGGATATGAAGATGAATAAATGTTGTACATAAATACATATGTAGTACATGTTGTAAAAATAAAAACGAACATACATTTTGCAGTAAAACGATTTACGATATTGATTTAGCATTATTGGGTTTTTTTGTTTGCTTTTTTTTGGGAAAAAAGGGTTCAATGCTTTGGAACTACATTTAACCTCCTAAGATCCTAGAGGCGTATATCAAGCCGAAAAATTGTGTTCAATGAGTTATAGTGGTGCATATATACGAGTATGTATATTACGGACCTCACTACCCTTAACTGCCTTTCAGGCATGCAAAACTTTATTAGCAAAACCGGATCGATGGGCCCTCAGGAGCTTTTCTTATTCTCTCAATCTGATTATGGTTCAGGTGCCATGTTTGTATAAGACCTTTTAACTGTCCTGGAAACTTGAACTTCAGGAACAAAATATTGATATAGGATGATAGCGCCAGTAGTTACATTTTCGAAGTCTAAATATTGCTGTAAGTATTCTAGAGAGTATTGCAACTAAAGCTAAGTACACACGGTTGTCAGATGTTACAATATTGTAAGATCTGGCAACATGCTGACAATGTAGTGACAATGAAAAATTGTCCCGCAGAAGTAAATTGTGTGTTCAGACGATCGTTAGAAAATCTTACAATTTCATTGTCAGACTATGGTCTGACAAATAATTCATCTGACAACAAAAATTGTACGTTCACCCGGTTGTCAGATGATCAGAGAAAACAATTGCCAGACATGTTGTAAAGCATTGCCACCTATGTATATCAATAACCATCTATTTGGCAGTGTTGCCCATCAAACTTTTTTCTGACAATGATGCCATTGTCAGGTGCATTAATTTTATACATCTGACCAAGGCGGATTTATACAGGTGAATGCAAGCGGAAAGGCGAATTAAGTACTATGTATTTTGGTATTGTAAAACATATCGTGAATGTCAAAGTCTAAATTTGCCTAAGATTGTTCAGCTAGGAAGAAATTTATACAAACGTTAAATATATACCTTTATAATTGTTTGCTATTAAAATCACAGATTATATTAGTTTTTCACTTTTAAATTCACACAAATTTCTTGAAATTGCACTAAATCATACAAAAAAAATCTTCAGATTAAAAGGGGCGAAAATGTTTGTAAACAAAAGAAAAAAAATTGACAGTCTCATTGGAAAAAAGCGGCAAGCAAAAAATAATCACCTGAGCTGTCAAGTTCACCTAGTAGTGAATTCGCCTTGAAGCGTATGTAGCACAAAGGACAAGGTGTATTAACATCTAAAAGGTGGCAGCACTACGGCATGAGACAATTTTTTGCTACTGGCAATATAGTAAGCTATTTATGTCAAATGTATTGTTTGCATTTTTGAAAGTGAATTTAGTGTTTTATTCTGAATTAAACTTATAAAAATAATTTTGTGAGCATAAGAATAATTCAAATAAAAATAGTTTATGTTTACAAAAAGGTACATTCATAGTTTATAATTGTGAAAATAGTTACAAATATTTTTGATAAACATATGCCACATGCCTGATTTTGTTGTATTATTGTAATTTTCCTCTGGTGCTGCCACCGTATAGACGTCTTCGACAACATTTTGAAAATGAACTTGCACTTGCGTGTGTAAACAATCGTGCAACTGGCAAGTGTTTTTATTATTTTTTTTCGGTGTATTGGTTGTTAAGATGTACACGCAACTTGTAACAAGTTACTTGCACGTGTAAACTCAGTGTTAAAGAGAAGCTAAAACCAAGAATGATAGAAATACAGATTACGCCATGCGCATGATTTCCCGTTAGATGACGTAGTTTAACCCATGCAAGGGTTGCCTATTCTTTGTATTTACAAATTATCTAGGGCTGTGTATGTATTGAAAGTTTATATGTATGTTTAATTTTGATTATCCAAAATTAGTATATTTTACATTTGATAAATGAATATGAGTGTCATAATCTGTGTTTTGCTAAATTTAAAGAAACTATGTATCAGCGTTGCCAGGAAATTTTTTATGAAATCCCTACCATAGCGTATAAAAATCGTTATTTTTCCCAACAATCAAAACACATTTCCCTACATTTTTCCCTACGCAACTTTTCATTTAAATTTTCTGCAAATAAATTATTTTCATACGATTTTCATTGTAAATTCAAACAGATAGAACTTTTTGCTAAGAAATAAATTAATTATATTGGTGTAAAAAATGTAACTTAAACATGTCATATGTGTTTAGCTATAAATACATTATTTTAAGTGACTTCGTCTACATTCTAATTCAAACTAGTATATACGTTTTGTGGTGCAGTTTCACAGGAGTTGAAAAAACAGCTGAAATTAATTTCATCAATAAGCAACTTTTATTGTATAATTACGTGTAGAAATCCGTTGTTTATTCCAATAAATCTTTGCGGCGAGGTGCATTTGTGTGTAATTTGTTACAATCATTAACATTCTTAAGTTCGGGGAAAATGTGAAGGCCCTAGCCTTTCTACCAAGCCCAACGATATATAGATTTTAAATCATTTAATATGCTTAGTTAGGAGATCTTTGTGAATAAAGTCTTTTAAGGAGGTTAGAGGATGTACATCTAAAATTTATGCAAATGCGATCTTAGAATAAGTGTTGCCAAGCGTAGGGATTTTTCCCTTTTTCTGCAGATTTATTTGTTTATTTTCACATGTGGGGAAAAAAGGACAGATTTTTTATGATAAGGCTTACTGTAGCGAATTTTTTAATTATCACAAGTGGTTAACCTTATTATTTATTATACTATTATAATTTTTCCGACTGTGAGGAAAAATCATTGCCGAAATTGGATATCGATGCATTTTCATCCAATTTATATACAACGCTAAATATTTTAACAATAAGCAGTTCCCAATTATGCCAAAATGATTAAAATCGTACTAAGAATTATGGAGGGTTTGTTTTCTACAACTACCAGTGGACGTACGAAAGAAAAAAACTAAACCGCAAAGTTTCAAATTCCATATGCATTCTAAGCAGTGTTGCCACGCGATTTTCTGTGAAATCCATACTACCATAGTGCATAAAAATCTTCTTTTTTACCTACAATCAAAAATAGATTTCCCCACATTTTTCCCCACGCAATTTTTCATTTCAGTAAATAACATATTCATAAGAATAATTTAATAAGTTCATGTGTATATTCTATTTGAAGCTGATACATGTTTTTATGGTTAAATAAGTAAGAATATCACAATATTAACATAATTGCAACATTACAGAAGATATAGAAAACTACAACAGAAACTAGTTTTATCTATATGCAATGTTTTTTTTTATTAAATCTTTGCAACGAGCTGTTTTTATGTGAAATTTGTTAGAATAATTAACTACCTTTCTACCTGAGAACAACATTATACAAAAAAACATGAGCATGGTTACACGCAATGTACACAAACTTTTAAAATTCCATCTACTTGCAGGTGTTTGTGAGTTTTTCAATGTTTCTGCTACTTGTTTAAGTACGCTGAATATAAATAAATAAAAGTGATTATATAATTGTTTGTTTGGCAATGACATATAATTGTTTTTAAATTGCTTCTTGTCAGAAGAAGAGTTTTCTTATAGGAGAAATGATAAATATTTTTCTTGTTTCTTGATAAGTTGTGTGTGTTAGTCAGAGTAAAGTAAAACAGTTGCATACAATATTGTTATTTATGCAAAAAGAAATGCGTGCTAACTGGTTAACTTTTTTCGCAATTCGATCAAATGCAATTTAGATAATGATTTTTCTTCACAGTCGGAAAAATTATAATGTTATGTTAACCATTCGTAAAGATTTTAAAAGTCCCTACAATAAGCCTAATGATAGGAAATTTGGACTTTTCCCTACGCTTGGCAACACTGGTCACGCCTATAGATGCCAGTGCCATCAGCTTTGAAATGGGTACACTACCATGTGAAGACCAAACGAGAAAACACCAACACTGATACAAATGAAGACAGTTTGCAATTTTACATACAAATTTAAAAGTCGACAAGTTACGTAGGAAAACATAATAGCTCTATTCACAGTCTCGTGGAAATGATATTGCATCATTGCATTTGCAAGTCTTAATAACAATAACAACATAAATATGCTAAAATTTATAGGCAAAAAAATACTTGTACAGGATAAAAAACTTAATGTTTAATGTCCCTTAGTTTCTTTTATAGCTAGAAGTCTTCTTGGCATCGAATGAACAAAATTTTTTGTTATTTCCTTGGGGATTGAAGTCCATATATTTTTTAGAGCGTTTTTCAAGGATTCCTTAACAGATATGTGGTAATCTTTTAATTTTGTTTTCATGTGAGCCCACAAATGCTCAATCGGATTTAAATCTGGGCTCTGGGGGGGCTGCCACATCCCTTTTTTTTTGTATTATATTGTAACCATTCCTTAACAACGACGGCAGAATGTTTTGGATCATTGTCTTGCATGAAGAAAAATTAACGCTCTAAGCCCATTTTTTGAGCGAATTGCGGCAAATTATTTTTTAGAATATTTAAGTACACTGTTTTGTTCATAATGCCCTCAATAAAAACGAGATTACCTACTCCATTAGCACTCATACAGTCCCAAACCATAACATTGCCTCCAGCGTGCGTGATCGTATGAGTAATATTGTGAAGATCGAGTGCTTCCCTCTCCTTTCGCCACACCGTTTTACGCCCATTGCTTTCAAATATGTTGAATTTAGATTCATCTGTGAACAAGTGTACAACTTTTTTTTTCGCATAGGAGTGTTACCACCTAACTCATATTCAGCAATAACTTTTAGGGGATCAGCGTTAATAGGAATTTTAAACATACATTTAATAGAGGATAAAATTTCCTCCGTTTGCATGGATAAAATATTAAAAATAAATAACGCAACGTTAAATTAAATAAAAATTGGTTTTACTTTTCAGAGTGTACAACTTGTTTTTTTGCCCACTGTATTTATTTTAATAAATAATTTTAATAAATAAATTGAATTTAAGAAAACATTAATGAGCATATGGCTTTTATTTTATTTTCTGCAACACTATTTGAAAATTTTTCTTCGGGATCATTGATTTATTTCATCTAAATTGGAATAATTATTTATTAGAATGTTATGGAGATATTTGAGACTTTTTTTTTATTGGCAAGACGCATTCTCAGCTCCTTAAGTCTCCAAAATCTTTGTTTTAAAATCCAAAATAGTGCTCCACTATAACCCGATATTTGCTATGCCGTAAGTTAAAAGCTATCTGAGCATTTTTTTAAGCTGTCACGCTAACATAAAGGGTATGTGGCATACCCTTTGCTATCCTTTGATGTGAAGAAAAATATTGTTCCTTTTGTTGAAATAGTGAGCTATTTCTATACATTCGGGTATTTTTAATATTGTTCCGCCATCTCCATTCCAAAAATAGTAGCAATCTTCCGAAATGACACGCTTTCTCCTGATAAACCCAAACGAAAAAGTACAATTGCTAGTTCCAATTCCATAGGAAATTGTTTACGCGAATGGGCTTTAGTAAACTCTATAACATTTCTTATAACACCACCGCATTTTCCGAAAATCTATTTTCATCCATTGTTGTCAAAACATTATTTCGATAAATATTTGAATTTGGCACTTCGCCGTAAAATCCCCGGCGGCATCCAAAAACAAGAGAGCAATTTTCTGCTAGGTCATCTATAACAGAGTCCACTGACTGTATCATCATTGGTTTCCGTAACTAAAAATAGTTTGTGATAAAAATATAAAAGCATGCACCCAATATATCAAACCTTCACTGTTTATAATCTCTACAGCAGCTTTTTCTATTAAAAAGTCCATTAGCTTCTCCTTAAAGCTTTTTTCGGCATATTTATTTTTGACTTAAATTTCAGTAAATTATTTTCTACTCTAATCAGCTGTGAATTTCGTGCTTTGCAAAAAGTGGTGCAAACTAAACCAATAGAGGTGGTTCACAATTGATAGCATATATTTGCAATTGCATAAATTTGCAATCACAAATGCACAAGATTGTGAATAGAACTAATGTAAAAGGAAGTGAATAAGTGAAAAGATATTTTTTTTAGATGTAGGGTGGATGTATTATAAAATAAAATCAAAATTATTTAATATGTAAATAACAGAAAAAGAAAATTTAGTAAAATAACAAACAAATCGTATAATCTAACGGCCATGTCACAGAATTCACGGAAGTGGAATTGAGTCGGTTTTTTAATTCTTGAAAAAACTAAAATTTATAATTTTTGCGGAATGAAATGAATTCTTTAAGATAATACTAGTTTCATTCTTGCAATTAGAAATGATTTCATTCCGAAAAGTGTTTTCGTTTTTCGCTTTTTTAAGAAGTAAAAAAGAATACAATTCCGATTCCGAACGGAATTAAGCTCTGTGACATGGCTGATAGTTATGTATTTTACATATTCAGGCCTGTTCTAAAAACCACATGATTTCAAAGCACATGCCGTTTCAAAATCACAAATGTGATTTGTGCCTGTTCTGCAAATCACAATTTTTTGTGACTTTGCATGTGATTTCTACTCTTCTGAAACACAAAAAAACAGCTGTTTTTTGCTTCGAATTATTGATATTCTTATTTTCAGATTGAATTGTTTTATTCGCGGTATTATTTGCAAAATAAGTTTAATTTCTTCTAACGAGTATAGAAGTTAAAATAAATTAAACCAAATCACAAAATAATACAACAAATCTTGCAACAAAATAAGCGTATCTAGTTTTGTTTTAATTTAGTGAATTATTTCGCATAAAATAAATGATTTTACTTAAATAATCAATAGAAAACACATTTAATTATTCATTCATGTAATAAATTATAAAAGTCATAATAAAGTACGTGCAAAAATTGGGATGTGATTTCAAATTGATTGCAAGTTAGCTAACCGATTTAAAATCACAAAAATCAAAAATATTTTGTGTGCAGAACACCTTTTTTGTGATTTCAAATCACTTTCACAAAAAGTGATTTGCAGAACAGCCCTGATTATTTAGCTTTATATACTTCTAGAATATTTAATTTTTTCATATTGTTAAAAAATAAGTAATAAATAAAAACGAAATTAAAATATTTAAAGGGAAAAATAAGAAATTGTCCCACTGTTACGTTTATACAACATTAAAATGTCAGACTATTTCGTGACGTCATTTGACCAGCCTGCGCAGATTTTTTAATTTTTGTATTCGGGTTGGCGTAATCTTTCTTTCTTAAGGCCCATTTAGCCGACCGTAAATGTAGAAATGTAAATGTAGTCGGAACAGCTGATCGATTTTGTTATACGAGAAACAATGAAAATGCTTATCTGACTGTAATGAAATGTAACCGTAACGTCTCAACCTGTAGAAAATAGAATTTCATTACGTGTTTACGTGACAAATGTAGTCAGTGATGGTATATATTATTGTGAATGGCAGGACGGCACAAAAACCCTGTTTTAGTACTTTTTGTTTATTTGATAATTGAACTGTTTAAGTAGTTAAATTTGTATACACACATAATATATTTTAATAAATTTAACACTTTTCTGTGAAATACGCAAAATGGATAGACATGGTAGCATAATTTATACACAACGCACAATTTTGCAGCTGTCACGTTGTATGTAACCACAACATTTATTCGCCCGATTTCCAAAAATATATTAAGTACAATCTTCCAACGATAAAATGAATTTTAAAAATTGGTTTACAAAATAGAGTTATGCTGATATAAATGTAAGAAAACAATACAGTATAAATGTAATAATAAAAAAGTTTTAATACTTTTTAAGTATGTCCAAACTACTTTGGACAAAACTATTTTAGATTTAATATTATATATATTATTTATTAGATTTAATATTATATATATTATATATAAGTATATTATGGTTTGAATTTTTATATATATCCCTATAGTTTAATGATTAATTATGAATTATTATAATTATGAAGTGTTAATGAATTTAATTATCTAATACTTACCATTATATTAACTTACTTAATACTTACCAATTATTTATTTGAATTGCCTTATGTGTATACTAACCACTATGTAAAGTTGTTCGCAGTGGCAAGTCTAATCGATTGGAAACTTTCCAAGTGTCAATTTGGATAATTTCCGGTTTTTTTATATAAAAACTTACTTACCATCGAGATAACCTGAAGACTGCTAGTGCGATCAACAAATTTTTTTCCCTACTACAACCCGTTTGTTAACATACGAGCACTACCCTGCAACTCAGGTGAATAATAAATATAACCTATTAGATTTATTGAAAAGAAATAATAAATCCTCTTTTATTTTATTTCTTTTCCCCACATCATTATCATTAACTCAACCCGAGTTAATAATATTCCCAATTCTGGTTTGCATAAAGCAGAGTTGGTTAACACAAAAGTTTGCTTTTAGCACCCAAAAAGCATCAATTTTGTTCAAAGTATAATAAGCTAATAATTATATAACTAGAATTTTAGTACTGTTATACCCTCCGCAAAAATGTAAAGGGTATATATAAGTTTGTGATTCCGTTTATAATTTCTGCAATTTTTATTTGCGATCGTATAAAGTATATATATTCTCAAGAATCAGAATTAGTAGAAAAGTCGATTAAGCGATGTTCGTCTGTCCATCCGTCGGTTGTTGAAATACCGTTTCTGAGAAAACCATTAGACTTTCGGCCACCATTCTATTAATCCATCGAGTCATGGGATTTCTATTGAAATTCAGTAATATTGGTTCACATATAGCTGAGATATGTTCGAAATTCAGAAAAAGATATAGCCTAAACCGATTTTTCTATAAATGTTTGTTTTTGCTTAAAAGAACTTCTGATAATATAAGGAGGTTACCAAATAGAGAAAATAAAAATTTCCGATATCGGTCCATATACACCCGAGATATAGTCTAAACCGATGTTTTAGTGAAAAATTTCTTTTGCTTGAAATCAGTTTTGATTATAAAACGAGGTAATTAATTACTCGTAAAATACAGAAAATGGAAAATTCCGTTGTCGGTTCACATTTAACCGAGATATAGCCTAAACCAATTTTTTGGGTGATAATTTCAATGAAAGATTTCCTTTTTGGAATGGTGATTACAAGGCAAACATATTTTTTGCCCGATGTCGGTCCATATATATCCAAGCATATTTAGTGACTATCGTGAAGGGTATTTTAGTTTCGGCCCAGCCGAATGTACTACGCTCCTGTTATATATTAATATTATTATATATTATAAGCAGTTAAATTAGTTTTTTTTAGAAGTACCAAAGAGCAGAGAACAAACATCTAAACATTTGAGATTTATTCGCTATAGTAGCTTCCAACATTGGTACTAATAAAAAAATTATAAAAAGCTTGTTTTTTTATATTTTCCAGCTGTAGCTCATATGAAATGTCGACAATAGACAGAAAAAGAAATATTAGAAATTTTAGGTACTATTTAAACAATTTTCGTACCTTTTGTATATGTACTGAATACTATGAGCTCTCATCACTGCTATGAACAGCTGTATTGCTTTTATTTTATTTTTGCAAATTATTTGATATACAGATATAGGTGATGAAAAATTAATTATTTTCTTTAACATACAATAATATAAAAATGAAAAGCAGAACACTTTTTCTATAAATCATTAATAAGTGAACACTTTTTCTTCACATGCACTTATGTTTTTTTGTTTGTATCAAAAACACATGATACGGTTTTACGTGTTCTATAAGTGCTACTACATTTACATTTACGTTACATTTACATTTACCTTACAGTTACAATTTCTACGGTCGGCTAAATGGGCCTTTAAGCTAAAACCTAAAAAAACGAGAGTAACAATATTTTTTTTAGTATACTTATTTGTTTGCTGCGTAAGCAGAATTTGTTTTTTTTTCTTGCTTCCCTGTAATGCGTCATAGGCAAAGATATACTTGCACATCTGCGTTCGAAACCATTATAAGCATAGTTGCCATATTTGACGATTTATTGTCATTTTGACGATTTTGGGTGCCCAAAATAGTACTTTGACGATTTAAGGCCTGTTTTTGACGATTTTTCTAGATCACATTTACGACTATATACGCACTTAAGTTTTTAGTTATTTTATGTAGGAAATGGAAATAACATTGAGTGATAAAATAAAAATATAGTAAATTAAATCTGTACGTAAATATGTATGTAAAATTGAAAGGATACGCGATATTTATTTTGAAGTATAAGTACATTTAGTGTATAGGTTAGAAATGTATTTAAAAGACCATATGTGAATAGTACTTGAAAAATAATAACCCAAAAATGTACAAATTTTCTTGTTTTACAGAGTGTGCTTATAAGTGTATTAAGAAGATTTAAATATGAAGATCAATTCAAAACTTTAACTTTTATAAATCCTTACGGTATTATAAATGAAAAAAGTGTATTTTTTCTAATATAATCAAGGAGGATTCATATTTCATAGTAGATTTCGAAAGACGAGAACTTTAATCCGAATTAAAGCAACGAAGTCTATTAATCTTGGAAAATTTGTTTTACGAGACATATATGTATGACAATGCTAGATTTTTGGAATTAGTTATCAAAAATGGTTCTTCGGTAATTTTTCTTTCTATGAGTAAGTTTATAGGACAAATATTAGTTAAGGCCCAATTAGACTATTATACAAGTATAAATACTTTCATTAGATTTTGTGAGATAAAAGTCTAAACACATTTCTTGCGACTGTCAAAAAGTCTAACGTAAATTAGATTTTGCATTCACACCATCACACTTGATAAAAACCAACATAGATGTGCCATCATAAAACTTTTCACGGCGGCAGGTGCGCTATTCGTCGTAGGCGATAGACGTGCCGGCGCGTGAAATTCTTCAACAGTTAAAATAATAATTATGTATAACACATCCAAATTCAATAGCACAAACATATTTTATGTTCTAAATATAGCATGAGCAAAATACATCTATAAATGACAGCTAAATTCCAAATTTTGAGCTTTTTTATAACGACAAAAAATACTATCAGTGACGGCACCCCATCGGCTACGAAATAGCCGACTACTCAATTTTTAATTAGCTGGTTTGCTAAAAAACACAACCCTGATCCAATGTAAAGTATTATCGTTTTGAAAAGTTTCAAAAAACAATAAAGTCGTATGAGATGTCAAATTTGTATCGTATTATTTTTCGTATGTATGACGGATTACATTCAGACTATCAGACTTGCACGTATTATTTGAATTTTTGACAAGTATTAATACAAAGTATAATAGTCTGAACTGGGCTTTAGCAAGTGTGAGAGCTTGCATCCAGGTAACTGAAGCTTAAAAAACCAAAGTGAGAAATTAGTTGAAGAAGCTATTTTCAGAAGAAATGTTATATACCCACTAAAGAACGCTTAAGAATATGGTTGTTTCAAATTAGCTATGTCCTATTTAATAGAAGTGTTTATACATACATTATATACATTATATAGAAATTTCAAAATTCCTTTTATTAATTGAAATCTATTTAAACAAATGCGTTATGTTCAACTTCAGTTTGTTCAAGTATATATTTTTAATAAAAGCTTAAAAGCTTTTTTTGCTATATTTTAACCTATTGAAATATATATTTTATGCAAAAACCAATTATTTTAGTAGCTGACGATTTTTTGACGATCTACGATAATCATATTGACGATTTTAAACCAGATTTATCTGGCATCTATGATTATAAAACAGTATTTGTTTATGTTCTTAGAACATTTCGGTAGTGAAGTGTTTGTTTTGAAAAGTGAAAGAAGAAAATTGATAGCATTTCTTGTAAGACATTTTTCTTGTGCTTGAACACACATCCATGCACATATATTTATATATGATCACATGCATACTATGTATGTAAGAATATGGAGATGAAAAGTGTGGGCGTAGAAACATATTTAGTGCTGGTTGCCAACCAGCCTTGCAGAATGATGAATTTATTATATTTTCGCACAAATATAATTTGGTAGAATTTGTTCTCAAGAGATTAGTTTTAATTCGCGCAAACGAAAGACATAAATTTAACGAAACTTGTATGGACTTTTACATTAAGTTATGCAAGCAATAATAATTTTTTTTAAAATCTATAAGAATCAAGTGTAGTGTGAACTTCTAGAGGCTGTTGCATAATATGTATGTGGTTATTGAAGTGCTATGACCCTAAAAGTTGAAAAGACTTTTAAACACTGTTATCAATAATACAACTATACACAAATTTAAATAGGCTTTCAATATTTTACCAGTTACGTCCTTTTGAGTCTTAGGTGACAATATACAACTTAGTTTATTAGATTTAACTGCATATGTAAAATTAAATATGTATCTAAAATCAGAGAGACCGAAACACAAACCAATTTTTATTTTTTAGTTCCATTTTGTATTTGAAATACGCAGCTTGAAAGTATTTTGTACCTTGTGTTTGGTTTTATCGCCTTTGAATTTTTTCAATGTTTGACGCTGAGGCGGTGCCCCATAATTGAATTCCGTAACACCACATAGGTCTTAGGATAGCGTTGTATACTAAAAGTTTGCAATCTAACTTCACCGTAGAATCTCTGCCCATAAGCCAATTTAATTGCGCTGCTTTTTTTGCATTTTGCATTTTTGTTCATTAATTTTGATTTTCCAAAGTTTTAGCCATTTCTCTAATATTAAAATATATTCCTGTAAATTTCGTGAAGCTATTTTGTGATTTTCATGAACGCTGCAGAATGCTGTGTCATCTGCAAAAGTTGAAGTGTGAATACCAGATCTGGTTGGTATGTCAGAAGCATAAATCAAATATAAAGTAGGTCGCAGAATGCTACCTTGGGGAACTCCCGCCTCGATTGGCTGAGTGGGGCTTAAAAAATCGCCTTCTCTGATAACAAATTTACGGCCGTATAAATATCTTTCCAGAAGCTTGTGAGTGTTTGCAGGCAAGTTCAACTTTATTTTGTGCATTAAACCCTGGTGCCACACTGTATCAAATGCTTGGGAAACATCAATAAATAGAGCTGAACAATACTTTTGGTCCTCAAAAGCCTTTCTTATGGCTTTAGCTAGTCTAAGCGTTTGTTCTATTGTGCTGTGTTTAGCCCGAAACCCGAATTGATGATCAGTGATACGTCCTACATCATTCAATATTGGAGTCAACTTCGCCATTAACAATTTTTCGAACAGTTTTGAAATTGTTGGCAGTAAACTTATTGGACTATATGACTATACTTTAGTGGGATCCTTCCCTGGTTTAGATATCATAGTAATCATAGACACTTTCCACGCTGCAGGATAATACTATAGGCGCAAAATAGCGTTAAAAATAAAAAGTTGAATTCTTCTAGCCACACGAGGTAGCTGCACAAGCATTTTGGCAGTAATTTTATCAAAACCTGGAGATTTCCTGGGGTTTACTTTATTTATAACGTTCGGATCTTTTCAGACCTTTTGCCGCTTTTCACAGAGAATAGTCGGATTGAGGGGTACCATTAAGACCTTCCAGATACTTTTTAAGAGAAGCCATTATTTGGATTTCAAGCAGATTTCTTCATTGTGTAATACACTCCCGTAGCTTGCTTTTAAGCTGGGGAGACCTGCGAAGTTGCCACTCTCTTCTAACTCTTCTGTATTCTGATAGAAGCTGTTTAATTTCAGACGAATATGTTCTATTGCTCACATTTCTAAGTCTTGTAGGCCTAGTGGTAGCATGTTTTATGGCTAGTTTAAGGCTTTCAGAAAATTCGTTAATAGGCACATCAATGAGGTCATTGAGGGATTCTCAAGGCAATATTTTCCGAACAATGAGTACTCAAATATTTTATATATTTCAACCAGTTAACTCTAGTGACGGTACATTTTTTAGACATATTTAATGAAAGAAAGTTGGATTGATTTTCGATCACTTCGACGACATCATAACTTTTTTAGAGTGCACCATGCAGATATCAGTGAAGCTAGAGTGATAGTTGAAGGTTTTGCTATTCAAAAATCACCAGGGAGGTTTTTCTCTATAGCGATGCGAAAGAAAAATCGAGGAATTGGTACCCTGTATTGCGTTTTCGTATTTTATTTTCGCATTTAATTTTTCCTTTCGCACATTTTATTTTGTCATTCTTCGCTATTGTTTATTTTGTGATACCACTGTTACTTTATTTTTAAACTATTTCGCGAAAAAATTTGCGCAAACAGCACAGAATACCAAATTATACTTTTATCGCATCTACCTTTGGCATCGGACTTGCTTTCGCATCGCAATAGAAAGTAACCCCCCAGGGTTTGAAAACATTTCACCTAAACTAATTGTGGAATGTGCTACTGAATTGATTCCACATATCGTTAGAATTTTTAATAATTCAATTGACTTCTCAGTTTTTCCTGAACTATTAAAAATACAAAAAATCATTCTGGTTCCAAAAGAATTGCCTGCTGATACAGTTGAAAAATATCGACAAATTGCTCTTTTATCAATAATAGATAAAATTTTCGAGGAACTTATATGTAAACAATTGACAAAATATCTGGAAGAAAGAACAAAATCTTCTAGCAGATGAAAAATATTGCTGCAGAAAATGGTGTGGAACCGATGAGACTCTTATCAATGTGATAAATTATGCTTGCAAATGTCTGGGCAAAGGTTTTACTGGAGTAGGAGGTATATTTTACGACTTCGGCAGGGCATTTGATTTAGTTGATCACGCAATTCTGACATAATTTTCATAGCTCGGTATTTTTAAAACCTGATGGTTTCAGATATACCATAAGCCAAAAAAATCTAAAAATTTGGCAAAATGTACTGTTTAACAGGAACATTAATACAGTAAAAAATAAAGCAAAGTAAAAAAAAATATTTTTTCGCACTGTTAATTTGACTTGGATTCCCTCGTATATACATATCGCTCCTTTATTGCAACATAGTCATATCTCAAAGAATGAGCTTTTCAACTTAAAAATGCAGAATTGTTAACAGTACTAGCTTTTATATTGTGCCAAACATTTATTCAAATTACCTTTAAACTGGTTTCTTTAGGAGATATTTTCTAAAAAAAAAATCAGCTAAGACTTGTATGGAAACCAAAAATTTGAAATGTGTTTTTCTCGAAACGAGCTTTTTTGAATTATGACTATGTTGCAATAAAGGAGTGATATTTATAGATACACATACTACATGCATCTACATAAGCATACATACATATGAACTCGAATATATTTAATTTTATAACAACAAGCGACAAGAACATCAAAGAAAAAATGTATTTATATAAATAGAAGAAAAATCATTTCCAAGAAAAACAAAAAATATATATTTTTTTACGATAAATAAAAGTATAAACGTATATCATATTTCAATTTTTCCAAGAGCAACTATACATGCGCCTTTTATGTATATAACGGCAGAATTTGTGAGAGTATTTGAAAAAGAGATTTTGATACCAATTTTCTCAATAAATTTGATTATGTCTAACCTAAAGAGACAAATTTATTAGAGCGTTTAAAAAAAAGATTCTGAAAATGTAATCTAAAACAACAAACACTTACACATACTTATGTGTATGCGAATATATTTATTTTATTTAGCTTCTTAGTTCTATAAATATAACAACATAACTAACCCATTTACGCCCCCACTTTTTTTTAACAAAAAAAAAAAAAAAACACAAAATGTTTTTTATTATTTCGTAAACAATCTGAAATGATTTTAACATTTATTTGTTCAAGGTTAATTCGATTTTCCTGACGATTAAGTATTCTTTTATAACAACAGCATGCACAATTAATTCGTTTCGATTATTTGCAATGCAAACAAAACATTTGAAATTTATGTGATTGATATTGTAAAACAATTGCATAATACATAAATATACATATGTATGTATGTATGTGTGTACCACGCATGCAGCACATCTACTGAATTTTTTGTTTTTCTATTTTATTCGATTTTTGTTTCTTGAAGATAATTAAAATATGCAGATAATTTTTTTCTCCGTAAGGCCAGTCAATGCTAAATAAAAAGATATTCCAGCGATGCCCTGAAAACTTTTCAAAAAGTGCCACAAAAAGGGGTCATGTTTTTTAAAAACAAAAATATAAATAAAAATTTTTTGGTTTGTACATTTGTACATCGGGCTTTAGTTCAAGTTTTTTCTTAAGAAGGAGTTTTTACAATACAAATTTACTGGGATCAATAATTATTGATTGAAGAAGACAAGAAAAACAATAATCAAATCTTTAGCTGGGGGACAGCTAGCTGCTTCGTAGTCGCTACACTACTCATGAGCACCCACTGGGACTTGAACTCGGGTCATGACGTATCATGATCTGCTGCCTTAAGCACTCAGCCACTGAGCCATTAAATTACTCTCTCTGAACTAAAACCCGTTGTACAAATGTACAAAGCAAAAATCTAATTTAAAAAAATTATAAACTGTAACAAAAATTCAATAAATAAATATTTTACTTGTTTAGTACAAGTAAAATAAATAGAGAATTAATAACAATTAATCATAAAATGTTTTTACGTAGGAAAATATAGGAATAATTTTCAATAAAAACTAAACAAAAATTCGCTAAAAGTTAATGTATTTGAATGAAAATGTTATGTTATGATTATAATTAGCAAAATAATTCAAATGTAATTAAAAAAATCAGTTTAAATGATATTTAACAATTAAATTTTTTTTTGTCGTGGCAGCCCTAGTAGCAACAGTATTCAATTTTGTTGTTCTTTTTTCTCAGAGAGAGAAAAAAATACTACTCTCATTATCTCTTTTTATTTATTGACATTCTAAATATAAAGCAGGGCTGCCAAAAAAATATGAAAGAAATCATCAAAATCCCGATAATTTTCAAAAATATCGTCATTTAAGTTTTTTTGGGTATATGTTAAGTTTGTATTTAAATATACAACAAATTTTTAATGCAAGTTTATGGTCTCAAATTTTTATATTCGCAAAAAATAGATAAATTGATTAAAGAATTTATTTTTTAACTAATTACATTTACTCTCTTTTATTGCAACAAGTCATATCTCAAAAAATGACAATGCAGAATTGTTAACAGTACTAATTTTTATATCGAGCCAAAATTTATTCCAATTGCTTTTGAACTGTTTCGAACAAATTTTCCATGATTTGTATGGTAACTAAAAATTTGAAATGTGTTTTTCTCGAAACAAGCTTTTTTTTAGTTATGCCTATGTTGCAATAAAAGAGCGATGTGTACTTATAGTATAGTATTAATAAATGAATATACTTTGATACATTGAATTTTCTGACAAATTTAGGAATAAATATCTATTGAACAATTCCAATAAACTGTATTTAGCTGCAGTATCAAAAAAGTTTGTAGGATTTAATTTTAATTAGTCTTTATACCAATCAAAAAATTATAATTATTTTGTATGTTTCCGAGCTGTCTATATGTCGACATTTCATAAGAGCTACCCTAATCATCAGTAGTAGCTAATATAGTGAATAAAACTTATTGTTTGAATTTTTGTTCTGTGATTTCAATACTTTCAAAAAACAAATCGAAGGAAAATTGTAAACAAATTTTAAAACAATTATTTAAATTATGTATTGAGTGCCAGATATCATGCAGAATTCTCCTCAATCTGGCTGACCATTTTCACTTTTCCAAGTTCTATGATCTGAGACTTTAATTTTCATGAAGTAATTAAAAAAAGGTTATGAGTGTTAGAAGCCACGTTGGATTTATGTATGTATGGCATTAGAAACCGCATCATATACTAACAGGAGATGGAGGGCAAAACCCGGTAATGCCCCAATGAAGTCGGATGGACTTTTCCAAATATCCTTGCAGCAGATTGAAAGCCAAGACCTGGATCATTTTCAACGGAATGAAGTATTTCTCAATACAAGGTGCACGATTCTCTACTTAAACCGAAACTGGAAAGCCCATAATTTGGAAAACCGCTTAGCCCTGGGTGTCGATTACCACTTACCTTAGGTTAGGTTAGGTAGGCAGGTCGCTGGATTCTCCAAAAAGTACCTGGATACTCCAGCTCACTTGGGTCCTGAAGATCGTTCCCTTTGTGATTATCACTTACCTTACTGTAAGTAGAAGTGATAATGTAAGTTATTATTCGTTGTCTATTTTAGTAAAACAACTTGTTCTTTACAAAGATCCACATATCTGGCCAAGAAATATGGCTGTTTAAGTGATACAACGTGTTCAAATGTCAAAATGTGACTGTCCTTATTTACATTTTTACAGAAACTTCTTATTCGATAATAATTGGCGTTGCCAGAAAAATAAAAATAATTCACAGTAATACGTTTGGCGAATTCCCGAGAAGGATTTTATAATGTCCTGTTAACAGACGTTAACTTGTACAGGGTGGCCCAGAAAGACCGAAGTGGTGTGAATTGCTTATAACTTTTTATTTAAGAGATATTTTTTTAATTTTTTTTTTTTAAATACATTAAATTTATGGGGAATATTTTTGGATTAGTTATTAAAAATGATATCCCGCAAGTGGTGGCCATATTCTGCTTCGCACAAATGTGCTCTTTCCAACACATTTTCCATGACCTTTCGCAAAACTTCCGGTGGTATGTTGTTAATTTCTTCTCGAATATTGGTTTTTAACTCCTCAATAGTCCTAGGCTTATTAACATAAACTTCTCCTTTTAAATAGCCCCAAAGAAAACAGTCTGGAGCGGTTAAATCCGGGGAACGCGGAGGCCAATTAAAATTGCTGTTACGAGAAATTATTCTTTCACCAAAGATGTCGCGTAAAAGAGTCATTGTGGCCCTCGCAGTGTGCGCTGTGGCTCCATCCTGTTGGAACCATATTTGCGGATGGTTTTCCACGGCTGGCCTTACAAAATTTTGCAACATGGCCCGATATCGATCACCATTGACGGAAATGGCGACACCTTGTTCATTTTCAAAAAAAAAAAATGGGCCAATGATCCTTTCTGAAGAAACACCGCACCAAACGGTACACTTAACTGGGTGCAATTGTCGTTGATGAAGTACTCTCGGGTTTTCCGTAGCCCATATCCTACAGTTTTGCTTGTTAACGAACCCATTTAATTGAAAATGGGCTTCGTCACTCATTATTAAGTTATGAATAAAATTTGGATTCTCTTGTGCTTTTTGCTGGAAATAAATTGCATAGTCAAGTCGTTGCTGGTAATCTGTTGGTTTCAATTCTTGGACAAGTTGAATTTTGTATGGAAACAATCCTATGGTGTGCAAAATTCGCTGCAGCGACGTCCTTGAGAGGCCCAGTTGTGACGAACGTCTCCTGGTTGATGTTTCTGGATCCTCCCGAATACTCTCCTGTACCACTTGAATATTGTCAGCCGTGTGGACAGTTCGGTGTCTGCCGGGACCAGGAAGGTTCCTTACTGCTCCTTGTTCTCGAAAATTTGCAACCAGACGGTTTATTGTTGACTGAGAGGGTGCAACCCGCACATTAAATTGACGACGGTATGCACGCTGAGTCAACACAATGGACCGTTGATTTGAAAAGTAAATTTCAACAATTTGGGCACGTTGTTCAATTGTGTATTGCTCCATTATAAATTATCCAAGTCTTCTTTACAAAATACTGAAAAGAAAAGAAAAAAAAAAATTATAATAAAAAAGTTATAAGGAATTCACACCACTTCGGTCTTTCTGGGCCACCCAGTATAATGTTAAGTCTGCAATATGTTTAGAAATATGATTAAAAACTTCTTGCTTCACCATCCCCAAACCCAATTTTAATAAAATTAATATAACTTTTCATTCGCTCAAGGGTGCAGTATGCGAGTTTTTGCTTGGGCATATAAAATTGCAGTATCCAAGGTAAGGAAGGTTATATATGAATCATGCCAAGTAATATGGAATGAATTACATGAAATTCATGTGGCCAATCCGAATATAAACGATTCGTCCCAAATATCACTTTATTTTTATGAAAAAAGTGGTCTTCCTCAGTATTTGGGGTCCATAGATGGCAAACACATCAATATTACAAAACTTCTTTATAATGGAAGTTTTCGTAACTTCCCAACTGCAAATTATAAAGACAGTAACACTTCCTAACTTGTTCGACAATTCTTTCGTTACTGACGATTTTTTCTTCTTCCGCTAATATATTTTTTAAACTTTTGTATTTCACGACAAAAATTCATAAATTTGAAGTTAATGTTTTTTGTTGTGAAAATCGCCAATTATTCAATAACTATGGCAACATCGGAAAGAGAGTCAAAAATTTTTAGACTTTGCTGCAATGAAAATAAAATAGATTTTAATTTTATGCCGTTCCGCACGGCGAGTTTTTACTTCAAAATCGTAAGAAAAACTGCACCGCAATAAATTATCGTTACATTTGCCCTGTTCACAATCTTGTGCAAATGGCCTTGCATCATTGTATTTGCAAAATAATGGAGTATGTTCTTACTTTACACTAACAAAATACACCCAAAAATGTCACTCTTGTCATATTTGCAGAAATATGCAATCTCAAATGCACAAGATTGTGAATTGGGCTATTGTGTTCAGACTCTATGTTAGTTAGTTAGGGCCTTTCTACATGAGACCAACGGTATGTACATACATGACAACATTTATATGTACATCTGCAACCTGTAGAAAAATAAACACATTTTGTTATCTGAGGATTTGAGTTAAATGTACAGACAGGTGTTTCCTCTGGCAAAGACAATAGCGGAAGAGCAACAAGTGTTTTTCATATTAAAAAAAAAAACGCTTAAAAACAGTAAAGATAACAAACAAATTACACTTGTGGCTGATATGCTTTGGCAATGCTACACAAGAGGAAGCAATTAGAAATCTTTAATTTGTGTATAAAATAAAAAAAGAAAATGAAATTTGCAGCGAAAAGATATTGACGATTATGATGGTTTTTAAAATTAGGACCCATTAGTCCTCTCCTTACGATTAACTATTATTATTCGCTTCAATTGTATGCAGTTAACTCTGCTGTTTGGGAGAAGATTCCTAGGGATTTTTTAGATGATCAATCTCTCGCCATCCCTTAATATTCCATGTTGTTGAACCATACATGTAGTCTAAGGAAACGGTATGCTGAATCGGTTAAAGCTGATTTTGAAGCGATACGTGCAATAGTTTTTCGAGTTATAACTACGTTTAGTACTTCACTGCAACAAAAAAAAAATGGGAATGGGATAAAACCAATTGGAAATGAAGATTTATAATGTACAAAACAAAACCTTCTATCTATATTCATTTCATATTGAATCACATATGCATTTTTGTTAATTCCTTCCTAAAATCCTTCTTGGGAAAAAACTTAAAAAAGTAAAAACTTGAACTAGAACCTGATGTACATATGTACAAATAAAAAAACGATTTTATTTCCATTTTAAAATAGTTTGTACACTTCTTTTTGACGCGTAAATAATGAATTATTTTAGTGTAGCGAGAATTCTTCTCGCTACACGAGGCAACTGCTCAAGCATTTTACCAGTAATTTGATCAATACTAATGTTTTCGACGTCTTGAGAATTAAAGGGGGATAGACACGGTCAAAATGCTTAACAAGCATGGTTATAACAGGTGGCGCAAAAGTAGTCCTCCTATCAGAAAATGCTATAGATGCGATTGGCCCCTAATGTCAGTTCTGTTTTGACATTTGTGTAGTAAACACATGCGAAATACACATTAATAAACAATGTTACGCTACAATGCTCCAGAACGCGGAGTATTGATGAAGATGATTTTTCATCAAAAATAATCATGAGTGATGGGCCCTTTTCCATCTTAGCGGGTACGTAAATAAGCAAAATTTACGCTTCTGGGGCACGGAAAATCCGCGTGTAGCCCACGAAGAGCCATTACGAGTACACCCGCTCAAAGTCACTGTATGGTGTGCTGTTTTCGCTAGAGGAGTCATCGGACCTCTTTTTCTTCGAAGACGTCGCGGGCCAAACGGTTACTGTAAATGGTGAGCGCTACAGAGCAATGATCAACGAGTTCTTTTTGCCGCAACTTGATGAATTGGGATTGGAAAATATTTGGTTCCAACAGGACGGTGCTACGGCACACACTGCACGTGCCACAACAGATATGCTGAAGGATGCCGGCCAGCAAGATCGCCTGATTTGACCGCTGCAGACTTCTTTTTGTGGAGCTTTTTGAAGTCACGGCTTTATGTCAACAAGCCTCAGACTCTTGCAGCTCTTGAAGACAATATCCGTCAAGAGTGTGAGTACCTACCGCTGGAAGTTTTGGCCAATGTGATGGAAAATGCGTAAAAATGACAATCAACTCAATCAATCAAATAAAAATAATCCACAAGAAAAATCAAAGTTTTTTATTTTATTTTTTAAATTACAGCCAAAAACATCGGTAGGCTATTTTTGCACCACCCTGTAGTATGTGTGATAATTTGTTGTTGTTGTAGTTAGTAGCTTGATGGAAAATGAAAAATTTTTGATTTTCTGTCATGCTTGCTGTCACATGCTTGGTCGTGTCTAGTGCAAGCTATCAAGCACGAACAAATTTTTATTATTATTTTGTTTTCGTTGTGAGTAGTTGTCAAGAAAAAAATAAAAACAGAAGAAGAAAATTGAATGCAAAAGTGTCCAAATAGAATATTTTGAATTTCAAGTGGCAATCAAATTTAATTATTGCTTTAAATTGTGAAGAATATTTTATGAAAAGAAGAAATTAACGATAATAAAGTTACTTTAGAAGTTTACTCGTCTTTGTCTATACTCTGGGATGTGATATGCGTGGGATGTGATACGAGTACAGTAAGCGATGGCCGCGTAAAAGGCGGACAATATCAAATTCTTTTAAAAACGTTTTTAAAGCGACATCCAGAACGAAAGCTACAGAATCGAAAAACGAAAATGTGATTCGAACAAAAGGAATTAAGAAGGAAAAACATTTTTGCAATAAAAAAAGATTTATTTATTGAAATTTTTTCTACCAAACGAATAACGCAAAATCAAAATGAATGCTTGATGGGTATCCAGCACAAAATTTTTAAAGCGTCAAGCACGCGTACACGAAACTGCCAGCAAGCATTTTGACCGTGTTTATCCCCCTTAAGTCTCAAAGACATAGGGGGTCTAACAGCATATGACAACTGTGAAAATGATTTACATCAGTACCTGCCTTGACGGCCTAACCTGATGGTGGGTCAATTCCACAAAGTGAATTTTTCACGATTCACCACCGCCCCCATGTGGCTTGCTAGGCTCACACAGGTAGCAATTCTTGTCATATGATTGCGGTCATATGAACAACTTCTTGTTGAGGAGTTCGGGCTTTCTAATCCCTCATGTAGGCAATTTACCAGCAATCAATGGAGGACAAGGCTTAATGAGTTGGTAGGCCGAAGCCCATTAAGAGCATCAGCCCTTAAACCAACTCACCCGTCAATCATCACCACTGGTACCTTACAGTACACGTATCTGTTGTGTAGGCAACAGATCCTCGGGAGATTGTTAGTCCTCGAAAAAAGCCATCACCAAACAATTATCAAGCATACTAACACTCGCTTCCTGCGTTTTAGGTTTCAACCATAGCCAGAACGTTTCAGCCAAGGTAGGCACCTCAACCATGATCAGCCCGGGTCGAACCGCAAGCAGAACTTCCCGGGGGCCATGCTGATCCCCGTTCTGCCAATTTATACCCTTGGTAAGGGTTTCGGAAGCCAACACAACATAAGTCATGTGGCTTCCTAGAGTTTTGTTTGCCGCACCAAACGAGGGACCCTTTCCCCTCTTTTCCCCGAAAAACAGAGCGCCTAAGTTAGCAAAACGCCAAGGTAAAACCTGTTCCCCGGGGACAACAGCATATTACAGTAATTCAGTTGTATCATTCGCTGTTACATTTGTAATGGTGAAATGTTTAACATATCGTCGTGCGGGAGCTTAAGTGCTCTATGCACCAAAAACACATTTTGAGAAAATCGGTCTTGAAGTTTTAGCATAATTTTTCTAAAAACTATACGATTTTTACACCATATATTTGTTTTAAAGAGATGGTTCTGACGAAATGTTTTTTATTTCTCGGCAGTATCTATAACGGGATATTTTCTAAAGGTATTTAAAATCCGGTTTGCTCTAAACGCCACATTAATCAAATTTTGTTGCAAATACGTACACGTAGAGCAAAATGACATTAACAAAGAAATAAAACACAACTAAAATTTTGTAAGATACGTAATATGTATATTAATTCAAACAATTAAGTTTTTTTTTTTTTTTTTGGTTTGTACATTTGTACAACGGGTTATAGTTCAGGTTTTTTCTTTCCTAAGTTTTTTTCTTAAGAAAGATTTTTTACAATACAAATTTGCTGTGATCAATAATTTTTATTGAAAAAGACAAGAAAAATAATAATCAAATCTTTTGCTGGGGGACAATTAGCTGTTTCGTAGTCGCTACACTACTCATCAGCACCCACTGGGATTTGAACTCGGGACATGACGTATCATGATGTCATGATACAATGTGATATCATGATACAATGTGGGCAATTAACAAAATGCATATGTGATTCAATATGAGATGAATATAGATAGAAAATAATTAAATGCTCGGTGGCTTAGTGGTTAAAGCAGTAGATCATTTAGTAGACTTTGGAAATTTTTGAAAGATATTCTCAAACATTCAACTTTATATCCCAACAACATAAATAAATTGTTGAGAATTTAAAAGAAAAATGCTCTGATAATACCTGTCAAAACACAAAAAAACAAGCTTTTTCATTTATACACGTCTCTAACACTTCTTTACACCTTTCAAACAAATGAACCAACCAACGGTTGTTCATTTTTCTTTTAAATTCTCAACAATTTATTTATAGGTTTTTACTTTCAAATTAACGATTTTTGTAATCAAATTCAATTTTTTACAAGTCAAACACAATATTTTGCAACGCAAATTCAATTTCTTGCACTTCAAATTAAACTCTTTGCATTTCATATTAAATTTTTTCTACTTCAAATTAAAATATTTTTATTTCAAATTAAATTTTTTGTGTTTCAAATTAAATTTGTTTAACTTCGAATTAAATTTTTTGTTTATTTGGCTAAAAACTTACAGCTTTATTAAAAAAAAAAACTCAATAGACGTTACATTATAAGTAAAAAATTTTGAAAAAAATTTATGAATTAAACTTTATTTTAAATTTGAAAATAAATTTAAAAAATATGTTCTCCCGATATTTCATTGTAATAAATTTCTTTTTTGAAAGACAAGACGATCATTGCTAATTCATCTGTAAATTCCAACATTTTCATACTTTTCCTGGAAGAGTTAGCTATTCAGTAAATTAGCTGAAACCAGCACCGAATGTGCTTGGCTGGTCCTTGATAATGCTAAGATACAAAAGATAAGGTTGCAGAATCCGGGCACATTATAAATTTTCTTCCTCCTTACATAGCTATATACGTGAGCTTAATCCAATAAAAAAGTTTTTTTCTAAAACAAAACTACCTGCCCGAAATTTATAACCTGATGCGGATAGTAATTTGGACTTGATAACAATAATTAAACAGTCAGTCGAAACGGTAGCACCTTCAGATTGTAGCAATTATTATCTTGATATGACCATATGAGTTCGTCATTAGCTGCATCTGGAGAACGGTTGCAATAGGAACCGTCCAAAATTGGTTTAGAAAATTTCATTAAGGAAAAATTACGAGTAATGACTTGAACAACAAGTTTATTTTTATTTCATTTTGTAAATTTTTAGCTAAATAAATAAAAACTTGAATTCGAAGTTAAACAAATTTAAACTGAAACACAAAAAATTTAATTTGAAATAAAAATAGTTTAATTTGAAATAGAAAAAATTTAATATGAAATGAAAAGAATTTAATTTGAAGTGCAAGAAATTGAATTTGTGTTGCAAAACATTGTGTTTGACTTGTAAAAAATTGAATTTGAAAGTAAAAACCTATATATTGTTGGGATATAAAGTTGAATGTTTGAGAATATCTTTCAAAAATTTCCAAAGTCTACTGATGATTAGGATAGTTCCTATGAAATGTCGACATATAGATAGCTGGGAAACATAGAAGACAAGCTGTTTATAATTTTTATTGGTATAATATATTAATTTGATAAAAATCAAAACTATTCACAAAGTCGATACAAATTATATTCAAATTATTTTAACAAAATTAACAAAAGGATTAAATTGACATTAATTTATCTGGCTCAGATAATAATTTCTTTATATTTCAGATATAAAATTGAATACCAACTTTAGATCGGAAATTTTCAGTTCGAACTTTTTCTTTCTTTTTAACAATACTTTACTATATTTTGAATATATATAAATGTTGTTGCTAATTGGCAGCCTTTTTTGCTAATTTATTATGGTGTTGCAAGATTGAGTTTTGCTATTTCAAATAAATTATTTTGAGTATATTGAAGAAGTTTTGTTTTAGTAAATGGAATAATAGATAAATTTAATTGGTTGGATATCCTGGACAAATTCTTAATATCTGAGAATTGCGTTTCAATAAGTTAAAGTTTTATTTTATTTGTTTGAAAAATTGTAAAATAGTTAACGAGGGACAAAATAATGTGGATTTCCAAAGGTTTCAGATATTTGTCTAAGGCACTGTGAATGCAAACGACGGGTTTGTGAATGTCCAGGTACAGAAAATTTTTGGTTTATACTTTTGATATGTAAGTGATCCAACAAAAATTTTTAAATTGCCGTGTACATAATTTGATTTTTATTTTGTGCCACACACGAATTACTCCACATAACTATATTTTAGTTGGATGTTCTATCACCTGAGTATTTAGTGTTTTATATACCTTGATTTTGATGTTATAAACCTTGATCTTTCGCTTCTAATAAAATGAAGATGCAAAACCTTTAGGAAAGTTAAAAGTACTTTGCAAATCAAAACATACAACAACTGTAAAAGGGTCTTGATTCTGGCGATCTATATCACGTTCCACTTTAAGACCATTCGTCTCATTTTTCGGAATATAACGAAGTACTTAATATATAATTTTTTAAATTCTGGTTGCGTTACACTTTGCCTCTCTTAATGAGAAAGAGAGAGAGTAGACTTTACAACAGCATTCATTCCATTTGGAAAGGAAAAATTATTAAAAATTCTTTATAAGAAAAAAAAATTTTGAAAAATATTTATGTAAAGGGTGGCTAAATTTCAAGGGCCGATGTTGATTTTGAATAAAACACAAACTATTTAGGAAATTATCGTAATTTTATTTTATTATGATATATTAGTATTAGTCAATTATGTATGGAACAAAATATCGGCCAAATGGGTGCCGCGACCACGGCGGCACACCTTCATCCGATGGTCCAAATTTTCGATGACCCTGAGGCATAATGGAGGTTCTATGCCGTTAATGTGCCGAATTATCTCATCCTTTAGCTGTTGAATTGTTGCTGGCGTATCGACGTACACCTTTTCTTTCAAATAACCTCAAAGAAAAAAGTCCAACGGTGTCAAATCACATGATCTTGGCAGCCAATTGACATCGCCATTACGTGAGATAACACGGCCATTGAATTTGTTGCGCAAAAGAGCAATTGTTTCGTTAGCTGTGTGGCAAGTGGCACCGTTCTGCTGAAACCACATATCGTCTACATCCATATCTTCCAATTCGGGCCATAAAAAGTTCGTTATCATCTCACGATAGCGAACACCATTCACAGTAACTGCCTGACCGGCCTCATTTTGGAAAAAATACGGCCCGATGATGCCGCCAGCACATAAACCGCACCAAACAGTCACTCTTTGTGGGTGCATTGGTTTTTCGACAGTCACTCTTGGATTCTCATTCGCCCAAATGCGGCAATTCTTCACTGAGGTGAAAATGTGCCTTATCACTGAAGATGATTTTCTTCGAAAATTGATCATCCACAGTTGCCATTTCTTGCCACCATTCTGCCCATTCACGACGTTTGGAATGGTCAAGAGGCTTTAGTTCTTGAGCCAATTGCAGCTTGTAAGCGTGTAAATGCAAGTCTTTATGCATAATGTTCATCAACAACGAGCGTGAGAGATGCAATTGTTGGGCACGACGACGAGTTGAGGTGGACGGCTCTTCAGCCACACTATCGCGAACAGCAGCAATATTTTCTGCAGTACGAGCTGTACGAGCATGCACTGGTGTTCTCACATCTTCTACAGACCCGGTTTGCTCGAATTTTTCTACGATTTTTGCGATTGTACGCACATTTGGACGATCAAATTGAGCAAAAAAATCACGAAGTGCACGATATGCATTTTGATTTGAACGCCCATTTTCATAATAAGTCTAGATAACTTTAACACGTTGTTGGATTGTGTATCTCTTCATGGTTCAAATTGAGTAAGTCTGAAATAGAGAAATGTCAAATAAAGTTCAGAAAAAACTTGGCGTTTAGGTGTGGTTCACATTCAACATCGGCCCTTGAAATTTAACCACCCAAGATATTCAGCAATATTAACTACACGTAGAGCAAAATGGCAATCAATAGTCAATTTCAATGAAATTTTGCTCTATACGGCTCTAAATGGCACTTAGAGCAAAATAGCACTAAAAATTCTGATTTCAAGGATATAAAACAAAACAGACACTATTTATCTCAGAAACTGCAAGAGATAGTCAAAAACAGATTACAGATTTGAAAAATTTGGGGTCGAAAACCTAAAGTGGCATCATTAACTCAAAATGGCGGATAGAGCACATAAACTACCACACGACGATATGTTATATCATCCCCTTTTCGGAATCAGTTCTTGCCCAGTCTCCAATTGAAGTTTCTTTTGGAAACGGGTATATGGGTATAGTATTTATGGTTTTGCTCACACTGAACGAATTTATTGAGTTTGTTTTTGAAAAGTATTAAGTTGGCAAAAAATAATATTATTATTGAAAACGCTTTTGTCATTATGAAATGCCTGTTATAAATTATTTCAATATAAGAAATATTATTTGATATTTTTTTATATTTATATAAAAAATATGTTTCTGATATTTTTTTATAAAACTAACACAATAATTGGGGGGCTTAAATAATTTATATTATTATATACTAAATTTCTATATTTTCTTTTCAGGTAACGAAATAATAAAATACCAGAGAAAACAAGAAAAAAAAGAGAGAGAGAGAGAGAGAGAGAGAGAGAGAGAAATTTTATGTTATATTTGTTATATTCGATAAAGAGAGAAAGGCAACAAGGAAAGAGAAGAAAGTGTAATATTATAACGAATAGAAATTTGAAGAAAAATCCCTGAAATAAAAGTACCTCGCCATTGCAAATTTTAAAGACATTTACAAAGATACAATAACCCCTCAGCCGACGACGGATACACTAACCGTCTGATGTTCCATTAATGATAACGAAAATTTACCACATTACGCTAAAATCCTACTTAAACAATTATTTGTAACAATAAACGGCCTTCAGTTCATCTTTGGACGGGATCCACCACGCAAGCATCTTTTGTTTCTTATTTTAAATAAAAACAAAACCGTGCCACTTAGTAACTAACTCAGCATGGGAGTGGCTGAGGATTTCGCTCCCAGCTTCGTCAAGAAGCCACAATTGAGGCAAGAAGATGATGGCAATCGTTTGATATTTGAATGTCAATTATTGTCCTCGCCAAGACCAGATATTGAGTGGTACCGCAGCGATAGCTTAGTGACAGAGGATGAACGTACAAAATTCAAAATTCAGCCAATTGGTGATAACAAATTTACAGTAGTATTAGAGCTCGATGACGTAATCGAAACAGATGCCGGCCTTTACAAAGTTAAAGCCAAAAATAAATCAGGAGAAGTCTCAGCCTCCATTAATCTTAATTTCACACGTAAGTATTTACAAAAGTCAAAATCAGTGCGACCACTAAGAAAATTATTACTTTTTATTATTACCTAAATTTTTTTCGCAACATCTCTGTTTTTAGTAAATTAGGACAAAATCCATAATAGTAATAAAAGGTGGCTGATGGATTTTTCTACATTAAGAAACTGGAATAACTCTTTTTTTTGTTGTCACGATATTAACTATAAATCAAACAAAATGTTTTCAGAGAATTATCTTAATATTTTTTATATTAGGATAGAAGGAATTAAGACAAATATGTATGAAATAAAATAACGCTCAAATACTGGCCTCGATGGTCCACATTTTTAATAACTCCGAGACATAATTGAGGTCCAAAGTCGCTAATATGCTAAATTATATCAATCTTTAGCTCTGGAATTGTTCTTAACTTATTACAATTTTTCTCTTAAATATCCCCAAAGAAAGAAGTCCAACGGTGTCAAATCACTACGACGTGAGATGACACAGCGATTGAGTTTCTCATGCCAAAGAGTTATTGTTTTGTTGACTGTGTGGCAAGTGGCGCCATCGTGTTGAAACCACATGTCGTCCAGGTCCATATCCTCAATTTCTGGCCACAAAAAGTGTGTTATCATCTCACAACAGTGAGCACCATTCATGGAAACTGCTTGGCCTACGTCATTTTCGAGGATATACGACCCGATGACGCCGCCAGCCTATAAACCAAACCGAACTCTTTGCGAATTCCTCGAATTTTCAACAAACACTCATAGATTCTCTTTTCCTTAAAGGCACTGTATCGCGAATTGGATGCAGTTTCTTCTCATGCGGTATTTCTCAGCTAGAACCCTCCATATGCAACAATTTTTTTTTGTTCATGAAATGAGTCTCATCAAATATGAAAATAGAATTCAGCAAGTTCTGAAGCAATTTCTGGAAAAATTCCAAGAGAATTGGAAAGTTTGCTGCATTAATGATGAAACAGAATACGTCCGCAACTTCAAGCAAAAACGACTCTCAGAGAAAACAGGCACATAATTGAAACGACGGCTGCAACTTCACAAACTGTCATTTAGTCTTCTTTTTTGTTAGGTAAAAAAAGCTTTTTCTTCTATTTTTATTTTTCCTCGCAGTAAAGCTTTTGAAGCTTTGGTTTTGTTTACAAAATGTATGAAATTTACTAAAAGTGTGGTAATATTGTTGAAAGCTTTTTTGCTTCAAAGTGAGAGCATAAGAAAAATCGCTGCCAAAATAAAATAGATTCTACTTTACGACCGCATTCTCTGGCGTTATTTTATGCCAAATTGTATGGAGAAAAACGTCATGCCCTAGTTCTGTTTCATCATTTAACTTTATTGGCCATTTAAATTTGCTAGGGCAATAAGTAAGTTTGAATCCTTATGCAAAGTATGCCTACACGGTCTACTAGTCCATGGTCCATTTACTCGGAGAATTGTTCCTAAACATCCGCATTTATTCTCTTGGAATTAAAACTATTGAATCTAACGCGTAATAGGGGCCTAGTTTCCCAGTTTTATTAAATCCGAAGTTCAATCTGTAAAAACGAAAATAGTTCAAATTACTTAGAAAGAAAAGTTGTCTATTCTTTCACTCGTAGTAGCAGCTTCCATCAGCCGCCCTGTATTTCAACCCGTCAGCAAAGAATACAACGCGAATCAGTTGAACTTTTCTGTATTTCAAAAACTGAGTGTCAACCAGTGGAAATCAAAGAGTCTAAACACTGTTTTCATTTGTTTATCTTAAAAATTGCGATTTCAAATTGCAAAACTGTGTGTATTCCTATACAAGAAACAAATGTTGCCAGACTTTACACACATTTCTGCGTTGTTTATTAAAGGCCATAACAACACGAGATTTATAATTTTCAGCTGGCTGTTTAAACAGACAAGCAAATAACTTCGACTTTGTTCGTGCCCTAGTTGTCTTTACTTATATCACAAAATAAATGAGATAACATCGCTTCCTAGTGTAAATTTTATAGACCTATCGATTTGCGCAATCCCCAATCCTATAGGTTTTGATTTATAGGGGATGCGTTTTATTTTGTATCTTTTTGTAATAAAAATTTTATGTTTGCCCCAACACCTGCCATGATGGCCTAATCTGCTGGTGCACCAATACGGGGTGAACTATGTTATAAGGGATAAATGCTGGAGTAGCTCGCCGGGTTTGGCCAGGCGTAGAAAAACACGTTGAAATATTTTTTCCAATTTATTTGATTAAAATTAAATAAATTCAGCAGATTCAAAGTAGAGAAATGGCTAAGAAAACGAACTAGTCCTCCTGTAATTTTAAAGAAAATGACCGGAACACCAGTGCCGTGGATTACCCGTGGGACGACTTTATGGCTTGCTGGTTAGCTAAAGAATCGTTAGTGTTTTAGTAAATGCTAAGCCTGGGACCTAAGGCTATAAAAACCTGTAGATTCCCCCTGCACTACTACAATTTGGTCTGGGCGCTATGGCTGTAATAACCAGTAGTAGAGTTGGGTAGTTCGCGAACGAACTAGTGTCACTGAACTATTCACTTCAGGGAGCTAAGTGAGCCGATCATTTCTGCGAGCTCTTTTAGTTCCGTAGTTCATGTTTCTTTCTTTTGTCTTCAAGTTTTCTTTTTCGTTTATGTTTCTTTCTTTCTGATAGATATTTATACGGAAGTAGTCAAACAGTGCTGCCAGAATTTCACGTAAAAAGTGCATATTTATGTTAAATACAACTATTCAGAATATTAGACAACACAATTTTACTTTGGTTTTTTGTATTATAAAAATAAGTGACAATAATTGAATATGAAAACATTGAGACATCATCACAAATATATCGTTTGTTTTTTTTAATAAAATTATTTTTCATCACACCTGAAACTTTCTAATCTCACCTTTTATTAATTCTTATAATAATTGTAATTACTTTTCATTTGTTTACAGCATTTTTGTTTTGCTTTTCTTTATCATGAAACCTGAACAGAGCCGTTCATTGAAAATATTATTTACGGAGCACTGAACTACTGAACTAAAAGAGAGACATATTTCAGTAAAAAGAGCTGAACTAAAAAGAGCACTCTTTCAAAAGAGCTCATGAACTCAACTCTAACCAGTAGTCACTCTCTACCACTACTACTTATTAATTGGTATGGGAACTATGGCTGTAAAAACCAGTAGAACCCTCTACCACTACACTGAGTTGGCCATGTGTCCAACCACCAAGACGAACCAAAGCCAACTGTCGGTATAGTGCTAGTCACGCCAACATATAGCACTACACACACTAGTTGATTAATGATGTGTAGTAGTGTAAGTGGGAGAGCGCATTTATACATATGACACTTCTCTTGTTTCGTTTCTCTTAACCATTTGCTCTTACAATAATTGAGATGAAAAAAGTATATAAAATCATAAGAGCGTGCCACTTAATATATAAAGTATAAAAATAATAAGAATATAAAGATAATAATAAGAATATAAAAGTAATATTAATATTCCCGGGGGACACATGATCATGCAGTAAGACTTAATTATGCATCAAGACAACTTCGGCACAACGTTATGTTGACGGCTAGTGACAGCCATATTGTTTTGGTGGCGTCTGTTTAACCCCTAGTTTATTATTCCGTTACTGATGTCAAAGCTTCATAACATCAGCACTTCTAACTTTATAAAACTTTATTATAAGAAATATTATTACCAGATACTCGTATTTACATTTTTTTAATAATCATTTCTTATTTCAAATTTTTCGAAATTGCAGCTGCCGACGAACCAAAAGAAAAGTAAGATTTTCTTCTTATCTCTACAAAAATTATTTGCTTTTAACCAACAAAAGCTTCTTTACCACAAACTATTATTGTTAACCCTTAACTTGTGCATAGGCATAGAAATACCAATCTTGACATTACTAGCTCTAAATATATAAATTCAGTTTTAAGCTAAAATAAACTGCATGTTTTTCTGCGGGCTGAGAAAGTGTACTTCTGTTCTGCCCCCAGAAAGAAATGCCTCGCTACGCCCTTGTCTAACCATGCTTTTTTCTTCTTTTTTTTATTATGCTTTTTCCATTCAATTAATATGCTTTTTAAATTAATCTACACCGCTTTACACGCTGTACACCACGAAAGAGGGAAAGTTTTCTGCAGAAGATGTACGGTAAGTTCCCCTTGCTTTTGAATAAAAAGAAAAACAGATTTAATTTTACTTAAGTACGTAAATATTTAAAAACATTCAACAAACACGTGCGGCACTGCAAGCGCGATTACGCGGTAGCCCAGTGGATCAAACACATGACGGTGGTTAAATCAATCGATCTTCTCCTTAGGGCATTTTAGCTATTCAATATTGTATTAAAATGTACTGAGGAAGACGGGAACGGTATATTAATGGATCCTTACATAGCCTTTATCTGCCGTTTTATATTTTGTTGCAAAAATTTAGCAAATCGATTTGAGTTTTAGATTAATGTTTATCTAACGACATATTATCCGAAGTACTACTTTAGCCATTAGCAGTAAAAGTACTGAATTCTATTGACAGAATAAAACACATATGTATATTACTCTCATCATCTCTTTTATTTATTTACATTCTACAAACAATGTATAATAAACTAGCAATAATAATAGGTATAAGAAACATTGAAAAACTCACCGATAAGCTAGTAATAGATTTCAGAAATTTGTGATTTGAGTGAGAATTAACTGTTTATTACGATTTGAAGGACCAAACTTTAATACAGATTGTGAAATTGATTTACATCACCATCTGCCGTGTCGGCCCAATCGTATGATGAACCAACTCCACGGGGTGAATTATTCACGATATACCAGCGCCACCATGAGGCTTGCAAGGCTCACTCAGGTCTCAACTTTTTACCATATACAATGTAGCCATATACACAAACCCCTTGCTGCAACAGTTAATGAAAGCCGAGGATTCATGGGTTGGTAGTCCGAAACCCATTAAGAGCGTCAGTCCTTAAACAACTCATCCGTCTAATCATCACTTCTGGTTCCTTGTAATACCGGTATCTGTTACTAGATAACAGTACCTCGGGAAGTTATTAGCCCATAGCATTGCGCCATAGTTATCAGGGGAGCTAATTGGCTTTCCTGCGATTTTAGCATGTTTCAGCGTAGGTAGGCACCTCAACCACGATCAGTGCTGGGATGGTGTGGCAGCAGAACCTCCCGGGAGCTTTGGTGATACCCGTTTCACAAATTAACTCTTTTCAACGATTTTGGAAGTCCGACATAATATAGGTTAGGTTAGGTAGGCAGGCCGCTGGATGCCCCGCTCACTTGGGTCCTGAAGTCGTTCCCTTTGTGATTGCCTGAAAAGTGGAATAGTGAAGTGAAGAAAAGAAGGTATGAGAATATAGTGTGAGTGGAATGGTTGAGCGGGGATGGAAAGGAAAGGTGGAAACCTCTTAGTGTAGCGTTCCATGCTGCTATACTAGCCATCTGCTGCTTCTTATGAAAGAGGCTAGCGCGGCCGGTTTGACCCAGGACAGACATGATAGGCTGTTGAAGCTCCGCTCGCCTAAGTATCTTAGACGATGATGCTCCAATGCCGGGCATGTGTCGAGGAGATAAAGGATCGCCTTCTCCTCCTCGCTTTGGCAACTTCTACAGATGTCGTTATGGGGTAGGCCTAGTCTCCTGGCATGGTTCCCAAACGGGCAATATCCAGTAATGACTGCTATAGTCACTTTTAGATGAGATCTGGGCAGTTTTGATAGCTCCCACGTTCTCTTAGAGTTAATATGCGGCCACAGGTTCCTTGATGTAAAACATGTGGGCTCTGTGAGCCACTTTTCTTAAGCACGCTCCAGCGTGTGGAGTTTTATTCTTTTCCAACACGCTGATAACGGTTGTCCACAAAAGGGATCTATATCCCTACCCTCTAGGGCTGCCCCTTTTTTTGGCTAAGTCGTCAGCGATGATGTTGCCATAGTTGGACCCATGTCCCATGTTAGGGTTATGTTAGAATATCTCGTTATCTTATTTTAAAATGTCCGGCATTCTTGGACTAGACTAGAACCAGTGTATAATCGAATCAAGGAACATAATTCATGCGCCCGAAAGCAAAGTACCCTGGTTTGGTGCACTCCAGGTAGAGCCTGCTCTCCGGAGGGATCCATTTAAGACAAATTGTGAAATTTATTTTTATCAGCACCTGCCTTATCTGTCTAATCTCATGATGGACCAACTTCACGGGGTGAATTATTTACCAGCACCCCGTGTGGCTTTCTAGGTTCACACAGGTAGCAACTTTTTGCCATAAGATTGAAATCATAGAAAAAATACCCCTGCTTAATAGTTAACGCCATTTAATGCCTCTTGTATGCAATTTCCCAACAGTCGATGGGAGAGAAGACTTAATGAGTTGAGAGGCCGAAGCACATTAAGAACAACAGCCCTTAACCAGCTCACCCGTCTAACCACCATCCCTGGTTCTTTACAGTATCTGTTGTAAGACAACGGCACCTCAGGAATTATTAGCCCCCTAAAATGGGAGTGCACCAAAGTTTTCAGGGAAACTACTTCCCCTTCCTGCGGTTTTAGGTTTAAGCCACATCCAGAACGCCACAGCCAGAGCAGGCACCCCAACCATGATCAGCACTGAGCTTTGCTGATCCCCGTTCTGCCATTTCTAACCCTTCGTAAGAGTTTTGGAAGTCCAATACAAAAAAAGTCATGCGACTTCCTAGAGTGTTATTTGCTACAGAGTTTTATTTGCTACAGAAACCAGAGTGCCCTGGTTTGGTGTACGCCAAGGAAAACCTGCTTTCCGGCGGGATCTATTTAAGACATTAAGCTGTATATATAACTGCAAAAAAAAAGCTCACTACTCAAATCATGCTATTATGTGTATTATAATCAAGTAGTATTGCAGCTGTGTCGTCTGCCATTTTATATGCGTTTAATACTTGCTTCCGTTTTTCAAGCTGTGTTTGGCCCCACTGGGCTACGTTGAATGTATTTGCGTAATTTTACTAACAACCCTGCCTATTTTATTGCTTATAGATTATAAGTGAAAGAACACCACAAACTACCTTAGTACTTACGGTAACACGATAAGTGCTAGGAATAACACAACAAAAACTTTTTTATAAAATCGAAAATTTATTACAAAATTAGAAAATTTTTGGATCACACAAAAACTTTCAAAAGCATTTTTTTTGATATCACAGTCTACAAATAAACCCCAGTTTACATTGTGCAATTTTTCTGCTTTAGAATTGCTTTCAGCGCAGTCAGCCTTCCTTGTACATACCTACTTGTAAAAATAAGTAGAAATAAAAGAGAAGCAAATAGCAAAATGGAGATTCAGCTAACTTCACATTAAAAAAAAAAAACTTCATAGAGTCATTTGCTAGAGCAATATTACAACAATGTTGTAAAAACAATCGTGCAGAGAGCTCTTCTTGTCAAAAATATTTGGAAAGTACTTTTTCACTATTACAAATTATTTGTATTTAAATCTAAGTTTGAATCACAAAGTACACAGAGAGGCTTAAATAAAATAATTATATATAATTAGGTTTTTAATATCCTGAGAAATGTCAGAACTGAGATTCCAGAGATTGTATTATTGCTATCTCTTACTAACGTATACTTTTGATGATGTTAACGAATGCAAGCACAAAGCGCTGAAGAAATAAATGAAAAGGAAACACATGGATGGTTTCAAGATTTTTTTCTATCTCTTTTATAACTTATTTCAGTGCTATTTAATTTGTGCTTTTAATAAACTATTGAATTAAAAATGCAAAATTTTACGTTAAGCGCTCACTATATTAAAAGAAACAAAAATCTGTCGCATACCGTAGTGCTGCCACATTGTACATATTAATAATGTGAAGTTCATCGGGGATCAATGAAAAGTCCAGAGCATTTTTATAAAAAAAAAACTCAATATTTTGAATGAATTTCATATGATTTCATGTGCTACAATACAAGTTAAGCTCATTCATATTTTTAACTCTCTCTCTCTCCCCTCCCATGAACAAAGTAAGAACTGGAGCTACAAAAATTGCTTAATGTAAACTGTCCTATTATCATGATAATAAATTTATTTATAATGAAAATAATAAACAGCGTGTTATCTATATTTCCCAGCTGTCTATATGTCGACATTTCATAGGAGTTACCCTAATCATCAGTGGACTTTGGAAATTTTTGAAAGCTTTTCTCAAACATTCAAAATAAATTAATAATAATTTATTTAGATTGTTGGGATATAAAGTTGTGAAGTTTATCGGGGATCAATGAAAAGTCCAGAACATTTTTATAAAAAAAACTCAATATTTTGAATGAATTTCATACGATTTTCTAGATATATCATATTTTTAACTCTCTCTCTCCCCTCCTATGAACAAAGTAAGAACTGGAGCGACAAAAATTGCTTAATGTAAACTGTCCTATTATCATGATAATAAATTTATTTATAATGAAAATAATAAACAGCTTGTTATCTATATTTCCCAGCTGTCTATATGTCGACATTTCATAGGAGTTAGCCTAATCATCAGTGGACTTTGGAAATTTTTGAAAGCTATTCTCAAACATTCAAAATAAATTAATAATAATTTATTTAGATTGTTGGGATATAAAGTTGAATGTTTGAGAATATCTTTCAAAAGTCTACGGCTGATTAGGGTAGCTCCTATGAAATATCAACATATAGACAGCTGAGAAGCATACAAAACAAGCCGTTTGTAATTTTTTTTATTGGTATCAATATTAAAAGCTAATATAGTGAATAAAACTCAATTTTTATAATGAAAATATTTAAAAACAAGTAAGAGTGTAGTATATTTGGCTGGACCGAATCTAAAATACCCTTCACGATAATCAAATAAATATATGGTATATATTACAAATTTGAACTAAATATGCTCGGATATAGTGGGGAAAACGTTTTTTTGGTCTTGTAATCGCCATGCTAAAAAGGTTATCTTCCATAGAAAAATCGGTTTAGACTATATCTCGGGTACATATGGATCGATATCGGAAATTTTCATTTTCTGTATTTAAGCTACCTACTTTTATTACCACAATTGCTTTTAATTAAACAAAAGTTTCATGAAAAAATCGGTTTAGGTTATATGTCGGGTTATATGGACGGATATCTGAAATATTCATTTTCTGTATAATTTAGTAAACTCCTTTTATAACCGCAACTGCTTTCAAACATATATACCCGAGTTATAGTCTAGACCAATATTTCTATGAAAATTTTTTTTTATCGTGAAGGGTATATAAGATTCGGCCCAGCCGAAAATACTGCACTCTTACTTGTTTTTATTGAATTCATTTGTAATATTTGTAGCCTATTGAACAATAAAAATATATTACACAAAATTCATTATACGAGTACTATGAGATCAACAATATATTTAATTGATAATAAAAATAACAATTGATTTAATGTAAGTCGAATACGTATTTTGTTGTGTTCTAGGGTGTTGCAGCATGAGTATAATAAACTGTTCCTATTACTTTATAATAATCTATTAAACCTTTTATATTTTCTGGACTTTTTTATTAATCTTGATTTTTTTTCCTAAAGGCAAATCGACGGATTCGCGCCGACATTCGCGAAGAAACCTTCAATACGACAAGAAGATGATGGCAAACGTCTACTTTTTGAATGTCGAGTAAATGCAGATCCTAAACCCACAATCACGTGGTTTCACAATGGCACAGTAGTCAAAGAATCCGCGCGTCACAAGGTACAAAAATATTTAATTCCATGTTGCTATTTGTCGGGTTTGAGTTGGGGTTTCCTTTCTTAATTTAGGGATTTTTGTTGTTAAAGTATTTGCCGTGATCAAAAATAATAATTTTCAGCTTTACTAGGATTTGACAATCAAGATGTATTCATTAATTTTTTATTTATTATTTGAAAATTCAAAAAATTATCTGAAAACTTCTTAGACCCATATCTCGAAAAATGTGCGTTTCCCCCAATTTCTCCATTTATCGCGGGAAAAAAATTGATGGAATTTTTGCTTTAAATTTATTTATTATTATTATTTTTTATGATATAAATACTATTACAATAACCATTTCTTTGTAAAATTAAACTATTTAGAGTCAAAAAAGTCAAACGAAAACATTTTTAGATCTTTTTCCCCAATTTAAGATTTTTTTGACACAAAGATTGCTTGACAAAAGTTTCTGGCAACACTGGTATACATACTTGCATAAAGAAAAGCACGTAAAAACAAGAGAATAGAAAAATTATGATGCAAAATATAATCTGCATACTTGTATTGTATTTGTAGCTATACAAGTGTGAAAATGATTTACATCAGTACCTGCCCTGACGGCCTAACCTGATGGTGGATCAATTCCACGAAGTGAATTTTTCACGATTCACCACCGCCCCTGTGTGGCTTGCTAGGCTCACACAGGTAGCAATTCTTGTCATATGATTGCGGTCATATGAACAACTTCTTGTTGAGGAGTGCGGGCTTTCTAATCCCTCATGTATGCAATTTCCCAGCAATCAATGGAGGACAAGGCTTAATGAGTTGGTAGGCCGAAGCCCATTAAGAGCATCAGCCCTTAAACCAACTCACCCGTCAATCATCGTAGACCGACGTAGACCTTATGTCCACGATGGTATTTTTTGCGGCGCTGTGAGTAACTGTACCGACCTATGCCTTCGCATAGGAAGTTGCCGCGTGCTTACTAACGAAATACCTCAGAAAAACTGTTAACTAATACAGTTATTTGAGGTAGACCAAAGCCAAACAACAACAACAAGCCTGGCCGCACTAATAACGATGACGCAAGAGCTGTTCCCCAACCCAGAGCTGCATTCTTATATTAGTGCTACACTGCATACAAAACTATCGATAACAATCCATATGAGAATCATCGAAAAAATCACAAATTTGCTTTAGTAGCTGAGATTATAGAAATTTGTAGGTTTTTATTTAATATAGCCATAGGGAATTTCAAGAGCATGAAAACTAGAGATTGGAAAAAATGGCAACTTTTGCAGAAGTCGTTAGAGGGTGTCTAGTCTCCTGACATAATTTACACACAGGCGGTGTCCAGTGATGACTGGATATGGGCAGTTTTAAGAGCCCCCATGTTCTCTTAAAGTTAATATGCGGCTACAGGTTCCTTGACATAAGGCATGGAATTTGTTATATTCTAATCAGGGAATTGATGACGGCCTTGCTGTCGCTTATTATCATGATATCCCTACCGAATATCTTGTTAAACATCAACCACCTGGCCACTTTATTTGTAGCCGATATTTCAGCTTGAAGAACACTACATCTGTCTGGTAGTCTGAAGGATATTTTAGTGTTGAATTCTTCTATATACATGCCTTCTCCCAACACTTTCTCACCTTTTGGATCCATCCGTTTAAACATAGCAGCACCCAGATTCCAAGAGAGATTCCTCGATTTGCTAGCCAAGGCTTCTGGAGCGGAAAGGTTTAAGGATGCAGTAATCAAATAGATCGGGGACTAGGTCCTTTCCAATCTCAAGTTTATTGGCGTGTCCCCATGGTCTATGGGTCCATGCTCCTGTCGCATTCAACCTAATTCCGGCTTTTAGTGCTATCTGCCTGGCTTCCAAGAAACATGGCATCTCGCCCATAAGTGCAAGAAGTGCTTTAGGTCGGTGTTCTCCTCATGGCCCCTGTGGTCAGTATTGCCATTGCTCAACTAATTTTCTCAATTTATAGTCTGTTGGTTGCGGAGCTTAGTGATTTCCGCCATATTGATACTCCATAGAAAATTATGTGTTTTATAACCATTTAATAAAGCCACACAAACACTTTTGGTTGAATGCCCCATTTTGAGCCTATACATGGCTGCTACAGCCTTGACTACTCTAGCTTGTATACTCTCTTTCCATGCTAGTTTGCTGTCTAGTATGACGCCTAAGAATTTTGCCGTAGGAGTTAAATATCGAATTTCAAAATTTTTACTGAAAAGTATGATTTTCGTTCTCACTAGATGTGCTCTTAGTCCACACTGTACCATCTTTAGAGCGTATCCTACTCAGTTATGGTATCTAAATGGGTTCCGGAGACTGTAAACGTTACGTCATCGGCATAAGCTACAGTCTTTATGCTCTTATAATCTAGGCCATTGAGCAGATTATTCACTGCAGGATTCCACAAAAGGGGGGGATAGTACCCCACCCTAAGGTGTACCCTTGCTTACTTTTCTCGTAGTTCTGGTGTTCCCCATTGTCGATGTTATAGTTCTGCGCTTTAGTATACTCGTAATGAGCTTCATTATAGGCCGATCCACCTGCAGTCTGTCAGAGCGCAACTATGTTTTTCTCTTCGGGCATCGCTAATAGGCATATCCTTACGATATAATTGCCAAATGAAATTTTCTTAATAATAATATTTATTTAAGTATCTCTTAACTGTATAAAACCATTCACATTATTTTTGTCTATCCTATTGTCTGTAGATAAGTATTGATAAAGATGGTCATTCATATTTTGCAACACTCGAAGTAAAAAACGTTACAGTTGAAGATGCTGGCAAATACAAAGTGAATGGCAAAAATGAGCTGGGTGAAAGTAATGCAACAATTAGCTTAAATTTCGACAGTAAGTATGCAAGATTATGTAGTTTCCATTTATGAGAAATGTTTAGCAAAATTTTATAATTTAGTAATAATATCGTTATTTTAACAATATTTTTTTAACTTATTTTTGTTAATCCAATAACGGATTTAAAATTAATAAAACAAACCATCAAGAAATAAAATCAATCAGTGGCTTAAGTTGCTTTTAATGAGCACAGTTGTTGTAAGAGTATAATTTTCGTATTTAACCAGCTGCTAAGAGAAATAGGGATATTTTCGGATAATGTACTCACAGAGTAAAAAAAATATCCCTGCTGCTCTTAGCAAGACAGTCCCTTAAATACATACACATATAAGCTTAAAAGAATAACACCTTGAATTTATGTTTCTGTAAAGATATGTTTACATGGTACGAGCAATACAAGTCAATTGATCTGTCATAAATTTGGCAAGTATGCAGAAAGTCTTCTGACGTGCTAAAGCAAAATATTTCGGTGGAAAGGAAATTCGAAAGCAAAATTTGACAAGCGGACGCGAAAACTTAATTTTCAAAATTTTACATTCGCATTACATCACAGCGGAATTCTCAAGTTCACATTTCTAAATATTTGAAGTATAAACTAACAGTCTAATTCATAAAAAATTCATATTTCTGCTTATAAGCTGGTAATAGTTATATAACTGTGTTATAAACAACTAATAAAAAAGTTTGATAAACTCTTAATACCAAGGTGCATTTTTTTGATGTTTTAGGGAAACATCATTTCAATGAACATAGGAGTAATGAAAAAAGTGAATTAAACAAAAATTAGACATTTTGAGCAAATTAAAGCTTGGTCAATCTGTTAAAAAGATTTGTATTGATTACAAAATTAACAAGTCCAAAGTAAGCAGAATTAAAAAAAATTTATAAAACTTACGAAAATTTGCTAGAAACATTGAATCCGGTGCAGGAAATCGAATCATACTTAAGCAGCTGAGTACCCACGAATGGAAAAACTCTTATATATATTTTTTTTTATATTGGCCCAGTACTCAGGGGATGACCCCTACATAAGCAGTGCATTGTACCAGAACTAGGAAAATGGTTTTTAAAACAGAGTACAGTACATAACGTTCCAGTTTCTGAGGAAATTTTCAAATCGAAAGCCCTATTTTTCCATAACAAATTAAGAAAAAAACCTGGATTCTTTATTGCTAGCCTTGGATGGGTAAAGAACTTTAAAGAGCGATATGTCATATGCTGAGAAAAGTTGTCAAATAAGTTGGAGAGTGTAGATCACTTTTTAAAAGAATTTACTACCAAAATCAGTGAACTAAAACTAGTTGCTGATCAGATTTACAACTGTGACGAATCCGGTCTATTTTTTAGACTTTTACCAAATTCAACTCTAGTAAGTTTACATGAAAAGTCATCACCAGGACGTAAGGTTTCTAAAGAAGAGTAAAATTTTTGCCATGTATGAATGCAAACGAGTCACATAAACCAAAATTTTTTGTTATTGGAGAAGCAGAGAATTCACGTGCTTTCAAAAATTTTAATAACAGGTCAGTCCATTATAGAGGAAACAAAAATGCAGGGATGACTTACGTCGTGTTCGAAGATTGGTTTCAAAACGTGTTTGTGCCTGAGGTTTGTATTGTATACGGTTATATTCGAAATAGGGTATTTTTTAGTTCGTGTCCTTAGTTACTGAATTTCTTCGCTCTAAAAGTCTTCCAAAACAGCGTTATTACTAATAGCAAAAAATGAACAATGGACTGACGAAGACGATTGATTTTGTTACGGGAGCAAATAGCAGAAGAACAGGCTTCAGTTACAAAATCCATTTAAAAATTTTTGCAGAATTTTTTACCGGATATTAACTTGACAGAGAAGACTATTCAGAAGAAAATGTAGCTATAGACGTTTCAAACGAAGAAATTGTAAAAACAATACAAATTGAACACAAACAAAAAGTTTTAATGAGATGATGTTATTAAGTATATAGACATTTGTCATGGAATGGGCAACAGAAAATGACATTTCGTAGGAAATATTTATCGCTCTTCAAGAAATCAAAGAAGCAGCGATTTTCCAAAACGCTAAAAAGTCTAAAACTCAAACAAAAATTTCAACATTTTTATCCTTAAACTAAAGGTTTAACCATATGAATTTTCATAAATAGAATTTTCATAAATATGTACATATGTACAAAGATTATATTTATGTGTAAACGCTCATTTCATAATTTTGCTTTATAAGTTATATTTTCGAAATAAAATTTATTGAATTTGAGTTCAAGAGTGGTAAATTGTATATAAGACTTTTAGTGGTCGGTTATGACAACTTTTCGGTAAAAGCAACAACCCCGGTTTCCTTTCGGTTGCGCAAATCGGGCTCGTACTATAATTCTTTAGTTCATTTCCTAAATTTTGCTCACAATCATCGATCGCTCTTGATCTCGTGTCATATTTATCAATACACAAACGATTATATAACTGTGAACTAAATTTGTACTCTACACTGTCATAATAAAAAAATAGAAATTTAAATAATGAAATCCCGGTTAACCGTGTAAAAACCCCGGTTTATTCGATATTCGAAAAATGCCGCTTTTAGTAAAACGAAAAAACCGGACAAAAACCGGTCGAATAATAACCGTTCGATCACTCTAAAGGCCCAATCAGACTATTATACAAGTATAAATACTTTCATTAGATTTTGTGAGATAAAAGTCTAAACACATTTCTTGCGACTGTCAAAAAGTCTAACGTAAATTAGATTTTGCATTCACACCATCACACTTGATATAAACCAACATAGATGTGCCATCATAAAACTTTTCACGGCGGCAGGTGCGCTATTCGTCGTGGGCGATAGACGTGCCGGCGCGCGAAATTCTTCAACAGTTAAAATAATAATTATGTATAACACATCCAAATTCAATAGCACAAACATATTTTATGTTCGAAATATAGCATGAGCAAAATACATTTATAAAGGGCACTTCAGACTATCACACTTTGTATTAAGACTTGCCAAAAAATCAAATAATACGTGCAAGTGTGATAGTGTGAATGTAAAGCGTTATGAAAATGAGAAATAATACGGTAAAAGATTTGACATCCCATAACACTTCACCATTTTTAGAAATTTGTTTAAACAATAAGATTTTTCATTGGATCAGGGTTGCATTTTTTGCAAAAGCAAATAATAAAAATATTAAAACCAGACGTTAAGTAAATTGGCTGTTTATTTTCAAGTCATATTCCTTCTTTTACTTTAGGTGCGATAGTGTGAAAACAAAATGTAATGGTACGTTAGATTTTTTGACAGTCGCAACAAATATCTTTAGATTTTTGTCCCACAAAATCCAATCAAAATCTTAAGACTTGTATGATAGTCTGAAACGCCCTTTACAATACACTTGTATTACCATGTAAACAATTCTCGGAATGTTGCTTTAATAAAATACTTTTAAGCCACCACGTGTAAACGCATGTGGGCAGAGCTGCTAGATGAAAACATTATTTGCAACTGTTAACTTAAGTGTATAATTGCAAATTGTTGCATAATAGTTTTATAATCTTTAGCTCTGCTCACAAGAACGGATTATTTTTATAAAATATATATTAAAATCTAATGTATTAATAAACTGTTTCAGCTGCTTTTTTTCTGTTGTTGTTTTCTAATACATATTTGTTCTGTTGTTGATTTAATAATTTTTGTAAGTACTCTAATCTGTTAATTGTTTAAATCATAAAAATTTGCATTACATTTTCAAAAAAAAGCTGAAACATTTGTCATATTTTTTAAAACCTGAATAGAAAAAGGAGTATGCACTTAACTTTTGTGAGAGAATGCGATAATTAAATAAAATACAACAACGAGTTTTTTATAACCTTGAAATATATTTTAAAAAACATTTATATATATGTATATAAATATAATAAAACTTAAGACGTACCTATAGAAAGAAACCAATTTGACTATGTACATACATCTTAGGCGATGAAGCTCCAGTACCTGAAGATGGAATTAAACCTACATTTACCGAACGACCAGTTATAAGACAAAGCGAAGAAGGCGGCGATGTTACATTCGAATGCAGATGCGTTGGTGATCCAAAGCCTGGTGTTACGTGGTACGATTATGAATTACAAGAAAATATATGAATTTGTTTGTGGAGAACTTTAGCAATCAATTCGTAATCTTCCTTTTCTATGAAACTTAGATAATGTATTCATTCGTGGTCCGTTTCACAATCTCGAACATTAACGTTTTCATGCATTTTGCATACTGAAAATTGATTTCTGGGCCCTGGTCAGGTGTTTATTTCACAAACTATTGTATTGCTTTCTTCTTAAAAATAATAAGATGGTTCGAATCACTTCTTGTTTTTGCATTCATAAAGCATGCTAACGTTAATATTCGAAATCGTGTAATAGGCCCTGAATATTACTCATAAAATTGATTTCAGAATTTCAGCCTCGAAGCAAACAAAAATTGTTGAATTCTTTTATTATCAAATAAGAAAAAATCCTGCTGTACGACACAAACCCAAAAATAACAGCCGTTATCTTTCATCAGTAGTTTCCAAGCTTTATATAGACCAGAGATCTGCAACCGGGGCTTTCTTAATAATCTATGTACGCTGCATTTACACACGCAAGTAGTGGCATGCAAATTTTGTGTACGTATTATCAACGAAAATTACTGCGAAATAGTTGAATCTCTTGCCACTGGCTTTGCTGTTTACACATGCCATTACAATTTCTTTTTTAAAATGTTGTCAAAGCGTATACTTAAAACAATTTGTTTACTTCTCCCATTTTGCCCCAATTTTAAATTTATCTTCTCTTTACATCAAAAAAGAGTTACCGAGTTTATCACGTGAACACATTTTTATTTTTATTAATACTATTTTAATAATCTAATGCTTCATGCATATTTCAAGGAATATATCTTAATAATACATGTGGAAAGTTAAATTTGCAATAAAAAGTGATTTAGTCGCTAAATGACTCTGAAAACAACTAAAGTGTAATTAAAAATGTCCGCAAAAAATGAGTAACATTTGTTTTAAAGTGAACTTTACTGAGAGGCAGTAAAGGTTTCTTTCTTACGCTCTGTCAAAATTCGATTTTCCAATTACAAAGCGTTGACGCCACGCTATTTGGGTTGATCTCAGACATTTTGTATGTGCATGAAGATTTTTGACAGATTAATTACGCTTGACGCGTTAATCTAGGTTGCACAGTTATACGCGCTAACGCGTTCTAAGCGGCTGTCAAAAAAGTAGAATCAGGGTAATTGTATGAGACAAGTTACACATCATAAAGCATAGACGCGTACGACGCAAAAAGTAGGTTTACTTTCTACTTTTGACGTTATAACAACTGTCACAATTTATTTTATTTTTTCAAAGTCCTCGCCAAGAATATTTGTGCCGTGGGTTGTTATATTATGTTTTTGTGTTGAAAAAAAATGTTTTTATTTAAAAAATACTTCAAATACAACAGAAAACCTATCGCATGAAAAGCGTTGCATGTAACTTAAGCTTAGAAAAGTGTACAACGCGTAATGCATATAAAGCGTGGTATGCACCTTCAGCTTAAGTTAAATGTGTGACTGCAAATTCTTACATAAAAAATATTATTTTCGTTTTAAAAAAGAAGTACGAATTCGATCGCCGAATGTGGAAAAAACAATTAAGAAACCAAATCAAGCAGCCACCTCACACAAACTTTTATACTCTAGTTAACAGACGCAAGCTCTAACGAGTAGAAAACATACTTGTGCAAACAATATGCATTGGCCAATCACACCGCAACTCGACTTAAGACGTCTGTACTTAGACCATTAAAAAAGGCACCTGTTGCAGATCTCTGATATATGCATTTACATACATTTCTTTAAAATGAGTTATGTAAGAAGGAAAACATTCTTGCAAATGTTGTTCCTTTTATAGTTTCTAAAAAATTGACGTCTGTACTTAGACCATTAAAAAAGGCACCTGTTGCAGATCTCTGATATATGCATTTACATACATTTCTTTAAAATGAGTTATGTAAGAAGGAAAACGTTCTTGCAAATGTTGTTCTTTTATAGTTTCTAAAAAATAGACGTCTGTACTTAGACCATTAAAAAAGGCACCTGTTGCAGATCTCTGATATATGCATTTACATACATTTCTTTAAAATGAGTTATGTAAGAAGGAAAACGTTCTTGCAAATGTTGTTCCTTTTATAGTTTCTAAAAAATCTCTATACTCTTATTCAATTATTGTGTAGTGTAACAACATCAGGTGGTGCCACCTTTTTAGTACATGTATGACATATTGTCTTCTCTATTAGTATTCGTTGGCAGAATTATGTTTTTTTTTCGTACAGTGAAACTAATCCTGATTTTTTTTGTATAAAATTCTTCAAAAGTTTTTAATTAGAAGCGAAAATTATAGAATTTCAAAAGCGGTTTCTACTAATTTTCAAAGAAAATAACATTTTTTTACGATTATTTTGATCTGAATGTTTTCTCACAAGTTGCGGCAAACATAAATTGTATTATTGTTTGTACTTTACTCATACGCACGTTTTAAAAGGTACCACGCTGAAGAGGAATTAAAAGAGGGCGGCCGTTATAAAATGTCATTGACATTGGATCAGAAATTATACCATATGGCCTGCCTGGAAATATCGAATGTTGTATCTAGCGATCAAGGTGAATACCGTGTAAAAGCCAGAAACAAGCATGGCGAGGGTATTGCTACGATAAATTTAAATTTTGAAGGAGGTTCTAAAAAGTAAGTGTGTCTTCAGCTAGGTTTCGGATGAACCGCATACTGTGACGATTACAAACAGTATGTGTCACTATAAAGAAAGAAATTAATTATTCACATTGCTAAAATTAATTCAAAATAGAATTCCCGATGGCAAATCACCACGCTTTCCAAAGAAACCTACGATACGGCAAGAGGAAGATATTTTAATAATGGAATGTATATTAGAGGCACATCCGGTGCCTGACATCACCTGGTTTCGAGGTGATAACAAAATCGATAACTCTTCGCGCATAAAAATGTCCCGCAAAGCCACATCGAAGGACAGCTATGTTTTGACTTTGGAAATACTGAATCCGACCAAAGAAGATGGTGGCAATTACCGTTGCAATGCATTTAACATGTATGGCGAGAGCAATGCCAATATAGCGCTCAATTTCCAAGGTACATAATATTTTTGTTCATAACATGTAAGAAAGGAGAATCCAAAACTTAAGTGTTAATAGAAATATTTTTTTATACAAAATAGGGTGATCCAACCAAAATGACCGCTTGCGAATGAAATAAGAAGTTTTCGGAGTATTACTTTTTTTTATCTTGGACCAATACTCAGGGGAGTGTATTGTACCAGAACTAGGAAAATGGGTTAGAAGGAGGGGGAAAGAGGGAGTAGTGTTTGTGAACATTTGACTTGAACTTTCCAATGTTATAACAGACAGGAAATACATTTGCAGGCAAGTTATGCCACAGACGAAGCGTACGGCTGAAAAACGAATTCTTTCTGTAATGCGTAGTACGATTCCCCGTGTGCCACGTTAAAACAAGAACCTTATTCTCGTCAGAGCAAAATCCATTGTAGAAACGACAGAATAGAGTAACGCACATAATAGAAGAATCTTTGACAATTATGTGTAAAATAAAATGTCGGAAAAATGTTCGCCACGCTTCCGGCGATCCATATTTTCAATAACCTTGAGGCTCCAAAGTCGTTAATATGCAGAATTATTGCATCCTTTAGCTTTTGAATTGTTTCTGCCTTATTAACGTACAGTGTTTCTCTAAATATTCTTAAAGAAATATGGCCAACGTTGTCAAAGCACATAATCGTGGCGGCCAATTATCACCGCCGTGACGCCAGATAACACTGCCACGGAATTTCACGAGCAAAAGAGCCATTGCTTTGTTGACAGTATGACAATAATCATATATCGTTCAGGTACATATCCTATTCACGGTGACTGCTTGGCCGACCTCATATTCGAAGAACTATGTCCCGATGGCACCGTCAGTCTTTTTACCTCACCAAACAGTCACTCTTTTCGATGAATCGGTTTTTGCACACAATTCTCCTAAATGTGGACACATTTAATCGATTATGTAGATGAAAGAAATCACAAAGTGCACAAAATACATTTAACTTAACAGTAGAGGGCTGCTCGAGCACAATCAAAATATCTTACAAAACATCGTAGTATTTTCAAGTACTATCCCTCGTCTTCTTTCACATTTCAAAACAAACACTTCAGTGCCGAAATGTTCTAAACACATAAACGAATACTGTCTTATAAGCATTTAGAACAAACAGAACCAAACACAAGTGGAACCAAATGAAATAGAACTAAATTAAAGTAGAACCAAATGAAATAGAACAAAATTGAAGTAGAACTTCAAGCATTGAAGCAATGTTCTACTTCAGTTTTGTTTATGCAATTTATTGTTGCTGTTTATGGTTTTTGTCTTTGTGTTAAGCACAAATATTTAAGACGCAGTATGTTCAAATGCCAATGTGCTTGCTGGGATTCATCGTTTATATGCTTTATTGTGATGTTTTGTTTTGGATTTTGCTGTGAAACAGAATTCAAGTATAGTCAAGCAGTATTGTGAAGGCGTTTCAAAACTATGAAGTGTTTATGTTCTGTTTCTAAATGTTGTATAGCTTGTTTGTTTTAAGAATTGTTTTGAAATACGGTGCTGGGAACTACTGTACAGTAGTGAACAGTGTTCCTTAGAACTTTCTGAGCAGCCTTTTTCACTCGCTGCTCAATTGTGAACCTCTCCATGGTTGAATTTATCAAATACTGTAACAAAGAAATCTCAAACTAAGATAGACAGAAAACTGAACGTTAAGGTGTGACTCACAATTAACATCGAATATTATGGTTGGACCACCCTTTATATGATAAATAATTATTTGAATATATCCACATACATATATGTACGAATACTCGTATGTGCAATTTATGAGACCTATCACAGCCATAAGTATATTGTAAATCGTAGGTGATATGTTACCGAGTGATGACACGGCAGTTTGTCAAAAAGTTGATAAAGAAGTTCAATTTCATCGCCAATCGTAGAAAAACTTTCTAATACTAGGAAAATGCTTTTTTGTATTACTTATAAAGTTGGCAAAAGATAGTTTGCGGATAATATCTTCTAGTCTACAGCATCCCATTGCAACAATAATGAAAAGACTTTTTCTATGAAGGTTTGAAGAGAAATTATTAAATTTAATCAAACTGAAGTCATATTTTACTCTAGTCAGTTGCAGTGTTATTTGATTTGTTTTGCCTTAAAATTTGCTTGGTCCTCAAACAAGCAAAGAATTTCAAACGCCCTGCAAAAAAAATCCTTGTTAGAATAGTCAAATTGAAAACCTTATCAGTGCATACATAATCAAACTTCATATGTTTCATTCATTGTATCATAGCACGCAAAAGTGTTACCAAATATAACGGAAATACTCTCATGCACAAAGATTATGATGCCGTTATTGTCTTCTCCATAAAAATTGAGCGCGTGAAATCATTATTTTTTTTGTAGGGTGTTCAGAAACATTTGTTTCTAATTAAATATGTTTCATTTGTGGCCTCGTAAAAACGTGTTCGTTCATCAAAACGCTTTTCATTGCAGTATTAAAATTGAGTAGTTTTTATTTTGCTTTTTCAAAGCTTCTTTTTTTTCTGAATTAAAGTTAGCTTTTAATAATGAAATTAAAAGAAAAAAAACTAAAATAGAAAAAAATAATAAAAAAAATATATTTAGGTGCAAACGATGCAAATGGATTTGCCCCATCTTTTATTGAAAAACCACGAATTATACCAAACGACTCTGGTACATTAATAACGATGAAGTGCCGGTGCAAGGCTAAACCTGAACCAACTGTTACTTGGTACAGGGGAGAAGAAGTGGTCAACAAATCAAAGAAGATTAAGATTAAAACGACAGTTATTGCCGAAGATACCTACGAGTTGACTTTAGAGATAAAGGTAAGTTATTAAATACAATACAATACGATAAAGAAAAAAAAATTCTATATTTATGTGAAAAAAATAACTTCAGGATCCCGGCGCATCTGACGGTGGCACTTATAGATGTAACGTTCAAAATGAATTTGGCGAATCGAACGCAAACCTGAATTTAAATATAGAAGCGGAACCAGAACCCGAAGGCGAAGGTCCCACGTTTGTGGAAAAACCTCGCATTGTTTCCGAAAACAATGGCAAACTTGTTATTATGGAATGCAAGGTTAAGGCTGATCCCAAGCCCGATATTGTTTGGTATCGTAATGGTGAAGTGGTCAAGGAAAGTAACAAATTAAAAATGTCAATGGAATCGCGTGGTGATCAGTATTACATAAAACTCGAACTAATTGACCCCCAATTGGAGGACTCTGGCTTATATAAATGCAATATTAAGAATATTTTGGGAGAACTGAATGCCAACCTTACACTTAATATTGAAAGTAAGTAAAATTTTTGCATATGTACTTATGGAACTATATTACATTTTATATTTATATTATTAGTTGTTCCTGTAATCAAAGACAAGCCGAAGATTATTAAAATCATTAAGAAACGTACTGTAGTTATTGAGTGCATAGTAGCCTCCAAATTTGAGCCAAAGTGTACCTGGTTTAAGGAGACAAATGAGGTTAAGGAGAGCCAACGACATGTATATATCGTACAGAAGACCAAAGAAGGAGAGTTTGCGGTGAAATTGGAAATTAACGAAGTCGAAGAGACTGATAAGGGTGCTTACAAAGTGGTTGCTAAGAACGAGAAAGGTGAAGCCGTTTCTCAGATTGTTAATTTAGTTGATATACCTGAGGAAGAACGGAAGCCCACAAAGCCCGAAATTATAAGAAAACTTATCGATCAGAAGGTAGTTGAGAGTAAAACATTTGAATTGTTGATCAGTCTTAAGCAATCGGATCGCAAATGTAAAATAGAATGGTACAAAGGTTCGACAGTTGTCAAAGAAACCAAAGATATTACAACAACTTTTGATGGAACAACGGCTCGTTTGACGCTGAGTTCGGCGCGTATGGAACATAGTGCCACCTACAAAGTAGTCGTCAGCAATGAAGTGGGCAAAGATGAATCTACCTGCAAAATTGTCGTCGAAAAGAAGGAAGAGAAGAAAAAGCAGGAAGAAGAAGCTGCCGAGGTCAAACGCAAGGTAATTGAGAAAAAAGAAGAAGAGAAAGAAGAAAAATCTAAAAAACAGGTAGAGAAGGTTGAACAAAAGCAAGAAATAAAGCAAATTAAAAAACAGGAACAGCAAGAGCAAGAGCAGGTCACAACCGTCGTCAAACAGCAGCAGCAGCAGCAGCAGGAATTGAAAATAGAACAGAAGCAAGAACAGGTTAAAAAAGTTGCTCAGAAAACTGAAAAGCTTGAGGTAAAAGTAGAACAGCAAAGAAGGGTTTCATTTAGTTTGGAACAAGAAACTGTCCAAATACAACAAGAGCAACAAATCCAACAAGTACAAGAGGTTAAAAGTATTGTTCAAAGTAAAGAACAACAGCAAACTCGTAAAAAATCGCTTGTTAAAAAACAAGATGTTGTTCAAATAGAGGAAAAAGTCGATGTTGTTACAACAAAACAACAACAAGAAACAAAGTCGGTTAGTCAAGTTTCTGGTACTTTTTCTAAAACTTCTGATGACAATACTAATAGAAAAAAATCATTAGCACCCGAAGTAACAATTTACGAATTGCCAAAACTAAAGCCATTACAAAGTAAACGAAGACTATCACGTGAGTTAGAAAGTCAAGAACGCAAAGTTATATTTGATGTTCAGTTAAAACCTACGCAACAAGTGCAAAGAGATGAGGTTCGCTATCCCTTAATATATATATGTAAATATTCTTTTATTCTAAGACTATTGTCTTTTTCTACTTTCAACTTCGTAATACGAGGTCTGATCAAAAATAGCCGTAATTTTCAATTTTATTCAAAAATTATTTACTTATTCATCAATTCAAATATCTTGTCCCCACCAAAGTAATTCCCCTCAGATATAATATATTTATGCCAGCGTTTTTTCCCATCCTCGAAACACTTCTGAAACTCCTATTTCGATTTATTTTTTATCTCCTCTATCTTAGCAAAACGCTTTCCTTTCATCGGTGTCTTCAGTTTTGGGAAGAGGAAAAAGTCAGCGGGGGCCGAGTCCGATGAACACGATGGTTGAGGCATTATAACGGTTTTGTTTTTGGCCAAAAATTCAGGCACAAGCATCGATGTGGTGAGCTGGTGCGTTATTATGGTGCGAAATCCATGATTGTTTCTTCCACAATTCTGTGCGTTTCTGACAAATTGCTTCGCGCAAACGGCGCATAACTTCAAGGTAGTATTCCTTATTGAACGTACGAGCTTGTGGCAAGATGATGCAACACACGATTGCAGTCAAAGAAAATAGTGAGCAAAACCTTCACATCGAACTTGATGTGGTTTTTTCGGTCTTGGTTCTTCTGGACGCTTCCATTGTGATCATTGGTCTTTGGTCTCAATGCCATAATTCGTCACCAGTTATGACCTTTTTGAGGAAATCTGGATCGTCGTTGACGATCTTCAACACCTCCTAAGCGATGTCTATGCGACGTTGGTTTTGCTCCAAATTGAGTAATTTTGGAACAATCTTCGCTGCCGCACGTTTCATGCCAACATTATCAGCCACCTCCTGATAGCAATTAGACGATTCAAAATCATTTTCTATACTGCTTCAATGTTCTCATCGGTTGTTGATGTGCTCGGGCGACCAGGAAGAGCATCGTCTTTGATATCTTCTCGGCCTTTGTTAAACCGGTTATACCACAATTGAACTTGTGTTCTGCTCATTGTAGACTCGTCAAACGCCAACGTCAACATTTCAAATGTCCTTGCGCATTCAATTTAATTTTCTACATTTTGTTCCAATTTTCCGAATAGTAAAACATCAAAGAGCATACCAAAACACGTCTAAACTTTTTATCTGTCAAAAACAAACTGACAATCTGAAACGGCTGATATTACCAACATAACAGAAACAAATGCGAAAATCGAACATATGTAACTCACGACATTTGTAAATAACGGTTAGTTTTTGATCAGACTTCGTATATACTTTTTCTTATATTGCTATTCTATCTGAACTTGTATAACCAAGAACTCTCAATATTATAATCAATCATAAAACCCCCATTTGTGATGTTCTTTACAGTTTTTCTATGGAATGCGTTAAAACTCTGTAGTGAAGAAGACGAAGCCAGTATTCTATTTTCTATTACTTTTCTATTTTATCTCTCCACTGTTTCTTACTGACATCTTTTTTATACTCGTGTAACACACTCCACTACTGCAAGTCACATTTTAACCAGGTATCACGGCTTATATGAGGGAGTGAAAACTCCGATCCACCTTTGAGCTGAAAGGCATAGTGTAAGAAAACATATCAAATAATGTGACGACTCATAAGAAAAAGAAGAGAATAATGAAATAGGGTGAGTGAGCTAATAAAACATCTCTGTGTAGGTAAAGCACAGGTACTCCTGACACTTGCACTCTTGCAGCTGTTTTGAAATGTATTCATCATACAAAGTAAACGAAATAGGGGTTTATTTTTTGAAAATTAAATCACTTAAATGCACTGAGACAACCTAGACGGGCAATTTTCCATGACCGCTCTATAAGTATCGGTTGAAATGTTTTACATTTCCTCTTTTAGTGCGGTAATAGTCGTGTTCTTAGATATCCCCAAATGAAAGGTGGGCCGCTGGATACTCCGGAATAGTCTAGGTTATCCAGCTCACTTGGATCCTGAAGGTGCGCCCCCAAAGGAAAAGTCCATTGGAGATAAATCGGGACTACGGGTCGGCCATTTAATGTTACCTTGTTTTGATATACATTTCCGGCCGAATGTATGGCCTGTTGTCTCTTTTTGTTGCAAAATGTAATTTGGAGATGATGCAGGCATATTTAAAAACGTAGACCGCTTACGACTAGAGAGGTTGGGTTCCTTGCGAGCAGATGCTCGTACTCGCTCTACCTTTTCCAGTTCCCTTGATGTTTTTTTAAACGCCAAGATCATTGTTTTGATACTCGTGATGTTCATCCAGTCATCTCGAACTTCTGAAGCCATTGCTTAATGGTTTGAATCGTTAGAGAATTATGTCTACCATGAACATTAAAATGATAACCAAATTTGCGTTTAGCTTCGGTAGCAGAATCGTTTTGCGACAGTACTCACGTACTCAAAACGAGTGTTGTGCTTCGATAAAGGGCGCCATCATACTAAATAAATAAATAAATTTATTTGTTGTATGTATAATGTAAATACATATGCTCAGAACATGTAATCCTAATTTTATGGAATAACTAATGTGCAGTTAGTTGTGAAAACGATTATCGTGGGTACCTGCCAGTATGGTCTTACCCCACGGTGATCTACCAGCACCCTCATATATGGAAAACTGTCATGCATGAGTACCAATTCGATCTCATGTTGTTTGGACATGATCTCCCCCTTGGTTAGGAGTGGAGCCTTTCTAAAACTCTTTCCGATCTATGCGTCACGACACCCGGTTGCAATGCAACTCCACACCGATCTCAATTGAACGCTCCCCGCGATTTGGGTTTAAATCGCAACCATCATGAGAATAACAAGTTCCTGGGGCTCCCGGTTCCCATGGTACCAGATTTAAGTCTCCGGTCAGGCTTCGTAGCCCAAGTTAGCAGTTAGATATGAGGAGGTGTCCGCCGCGAAGGTATATTACTCGAATTAATTCCATTGTAGGTTATAAGAAAGAATAAGCCACTGGGCTGCCAAATAACTACTGGGTAGGATCTCGGGCTAAAGCCATAGGACGATGGTGATGGTAAGACCCACTATACAGGGCTCTATGTGGAAAAAACCAAACACGTAACAGTATCTCAAGGGCAATTAAAACTACCCCAACGACAGTTACGAAAGCATTGCTTAACGTGGTTGTTCAAAAAGAGGCAGCCACTTAGGCGATCTCAATTTACAAAAGGGAAAAACTAAAAACAGGTAACCTTATTGGTCAGCTTGCAATCCTAAAGGGTATCAGAGATGTAACAAATCAGCTAATAGATCCGACTAACTCTTTTACCGGGATTTGGGATCATCTTCCCAACAATGGAAGAATGGGGCACGAACGCAAGGTGGCTGCGGGATGGTTCACAAAAGTGGTACACGAGTTTGGGTGGGAATAGTAGGACCAATAGCATGCCGTTAGAAATCTTATTAAAACACAATCTTCCGAGCGGACCTATACGCAATAAGGGACGTGGAAATACTCTCCGATAGGGGATATAAGGGAGTGCTGATCACAATGCTCTCTGACAGCTAATCAGTACTAATAGCCCTGAGCAGCTGTGTTTACGCTAAATGAACTGGCAAGCCAGAACTAGGTTACTATGATCTGGGTGCCAGGATATGACGGGCACTATGGCAATGAGATGACAGACATCTATGCCAAAAAGGAGCAGAGAGGACTTTTTTTGGCTCCACTCCAACATATGGTTTCAATAACAGTTTTCTTAATGAGAAGATGATGAAATGGACGGAGTCCTTCGTGGAGCAACATTGGAACGAGACAAATGGTCTTCAACATTCCAAGAAATTGCTAAAGTTTGATGCAAAGAGGGCTGAATGCGCCTTAAAACTGGATAGGAAAAGCCTCTGGACACTGACAGGTGCCTTAAGCATCGTACAGGATGGGAATTTCCAACACAGATATTCGCAGATTCTGCGGTGAGGAAAAGGAGTCAATGGAGCACTTGATCACTCACTGTGGGGCATTGGTACACTGGAGATATAGGCTGCTACAAGCGCATACGTTGAGTGAATGGGACTTAGTAACACTCCCAATGAAGGAGCTGGTCCGGTTTCTTGACATGCTTAACCCATTATGGGGCAAGAAAATGCACAATAGATCAACAATAGTCGCAGTGCAAGTGGCCGCCCTCAAAAAATAATAATAACATATTCCTAGCTGTAGGCGATATGGTAGAGTCAACTTAATCAAGGCCACGGCATGCAGTTTTGGTGCTAAAGAGTTTTCAATTATATCACCATATCGCTAACCATTCACAGTTACCGTTACGCCGTTCTCATTTTCAAAGAAATAAGGTCCTGATTCCTCCTGACCAAACTGCACACGAGACTATCACCTTTAAGAGATGCAAAGGTGACTGATGAATAATTTGAGGGATTTCCATTGCCCAAAATCGACCATTCTGTTTAAGCACATATCCATTCAAATGAAAATGATTTTCATTTATTGAATTTGTTTTGAACTTTATAATTTTTAAATTTGATTTTTGGTTTGTATATTTGTACATCGGGTTTTAGTTCAAGTTTTTCCTTTCTTAAGTTTTTTCTTAACCGTGAAAATGATTTACATCAGTACCTGCCTTGACGGCCTAACCTGATGGTGGATCAATTCCACGAAGTGAATTTTTCACGATTCACCACCGCCCCCGTGTGGCTTGCTAGGCTCACACATTCTTGTCATATGATTGCGGTCATATGAACAACTTCTTGTTGAGGAGTTCGGGCTTTATAATCCCTCATGTATGCAATTTCCCAGCAATCAATGGGGGGCAAGGCCTAATGAGTTGGTAGGCCGAAGCCCATTAAGAGCATCAGCTCTTAAACCAACTCACCCGTCAATCATCACCACTGGTTCCTTACAGTACACGTGTCTGTTGTATAGGTAACAGATCCTCGGGAGATTGTTAGCCCTCGAAAAAAGCTATCACCAAACAATCATCAAGGATACTAACACTCCCTTCCTGCGTTTTAGGTTTCAACCACAGCCAGAATGTTTCAGCCAAGGTAGGCACCTCAACCATGATCAGCCCGGGTCGAACCGCAAGCAGAACTTCCCGGGGGCCATGTTGATCCCCGTTCTGCCAATTTATACCCTTGGTAAGGGTTTCGGAAGCCAACACAACATAAGTCATGTGGCTTCCTAGAGTTTTGTTTGCCGCACCAAACGAGGGACCCCTTCCCCTCTTTTCCCGGAAAAACAGAGCGCCTAAGTTAGGAATACGCCAAGGCAAAACCTGTTCCCCGGAGGGAACAGGTTTTTTCTTAAGAAGGATTTTTTTTTACAATACAAACTTGCTGTGATCAATAATTTTTGATTGATGAAGACAAGAAAAATAATAATCAAATCTTTAGCTGGGGGACAACTAGCTGTTTCGTAGCCGCTAAACTAGTGTTCAGTACCCATTGGGATTTGAACTCGGGTCATGACGTACCATGATCTGCTGCTTTAACCACTCACCCATTTAATTATTCTCTATATTCATGATTTTCATTATGATTCGATTTTTATCATGAAAATCGATGATTGATTTTGATAAAATATTTTACAATTAAATCACGTTGGTTTATGGAATATTTTTCCTGAAAAATTAATAGAGTCCTCGAGTTGACCTAGTTTTGGTCAACATATTGTAAAAATCGATGTAACATCTTAAAGATTTAGTTTTTTCATACATGAGCGTGAGAACTCATGAAAATGTTTTAGCGCCGTAGCCTGGTTAAAACTAGTATGTGTTGCTCTTCGAATGTTTCCTAAATAAAAACACAGTATTTTCCATCTCTGACAATTTCTTCTACTTTGCTGTTTCTTGCACACACAAAAATATATACATATGTATGTATGGAATATTTATACGTATGTGTGTGTGTATTCAACGAAGCTTCTATGGCAAACTAAATTGTTACCGTTTAAGCGGTTAATCCTTCCAATAACAAGTGCAAAATACAAAAGGACCTGTATCACTGCACATCGTTATTTTAATGCTCTAATGTTCTATTATATTTTCCATTTACAAACCCTATTCTATTATATTTTCCGTTTACAAACCCAGAACTCATTTTCCTGCATCAAAATTTTTAATATAAACTGCATATCACCAAACACAGGAAACGTTATGTTTAATATATCATCTAAAGCATGAACATTTTTGGATTTAGAATTAGAACTCAGAAGTTTAAAAATTTCAGTTCAAAAATTAAACAAAAACATATTTCAGTTGCTCTAAAAGTTATAAGATTACAGCGTCAGAACAGGACAGATGAGGTTACCTGATGAATAGCAAGGCTAACATAGCCCTTATAGAATTACAGCAGGACTACGGCCCTTCAGCGGCGAAGGTTGTGTACTAAGGTGGCGGTTCTGACAGAACATTATCACATAGGAGTTCATGTAAGGAAATTATATCTCTCTTCTATAAGAATGTTGTAATGCAGGGTGAGTGCACTAGATTCTTCGGTCCGTCAGGTTTGTTTGGATCTGAACCGCTGGGAGATATGTAGGTCTCACTAACGGCATACATCTCTCAGGCAACACAAACGGACTAAGAAACTAGCAGCTTAAAAAATATACATACATATCGCTCCTTTATTGCAACATAGTCATAACTAAAAAAAAACTTGTTTCGAAAAAAACACCTTTCAGATGTTTAGTTTCCATACAAGGCTTAGAAAATGTTTTTAGAAAATATCTCCTAAAGCAAAGAGTTTAGAAGTAGTTTGAATATATTTCTGGCACAATATAAAAGGTAGTACTGTCAGCAATTCAGCATGGTTAACTCGAAAAGCTCATTTTTTGAGATATGACTATGTTGCAATAAAGGAGCGATATGAAAATTGGTATGTACTGAAGTATGTCCCTGCTGGCCAACTTCTTTGGTGCGCGTTCAGTCATAGGAGCCAACTATTATTGGTCGTTTTTCCTCGCTCTTCCGTTGGGACGAATTTATGTTTCGTTCACAGTGCCAAAGGAGCAAGCGCAGCAGGCCTTATGCAAATGGCATTTGCATATAAAATCAAATCAGCCAAGTTTGTTCTCCGATCATTCAAGATCACAATGAAGCAATATATTGTATAAGCAATCAAAAGTTTTTCCTATTGAAGAATTCTCTTTAAGATTCTCTAATGCCTCCTGTATATAATTCCCCAGACACTCAATAGAAGTATAGATTACCCGCGATTTGGTTACCCGGAATTTATAAAAAACATCAGCCTTTAGCTAACCACTTCTGGTTCCCTATACTACGATATTCGGGAAACTAACTAGCCATATTCGGGAAACTAATTGTAGTCTGGCTGTTGCAAGAGGACTACAATTAGTTTCCCGAAAATTGGACATGACCCTTAATTATCTATGGTTAGGTTAGGTAGACAAGCCGCTGGATTTCCCGATATAGCTTAGGTCACCAGCCACTGGGGTGCTGAAATCGTTGCTTTTGTAATTGAGTAGAGGCGATCAAAAGAAGTTAGAGGGATATAGTGGGAAGGACGGACAAGGGTGGATAGGTGGGCAACAGCTTATGGTGTTTTCTTTTCTGATAAAAATGTTACACCTATGCTGCATTTTATACACTATTAAAGGGTATCATGTTCTTTTCAAAACATGTTGCACTTAAAACTGGCAAAACATGTTGCATGTCCTACACTGTACTTCGAGTAAGGTAAAGATACTGCCCTTTTTTGCATCTTTGTTTCATACGTGTTTATGCAAACATGAAATTTTTTTGTTATTGTAGTAATGAGTAAACGGTGCTGCTGATGATAGCTTTTATAAGACAAAAATAGTGATTAAAACGTTGGTAAGTTAAAGTGATAGGCTATTGAAGTTTCGCTCGCCTAGATATCGTCCTCGTCTTGGCAACTTCTGCAGAAGTCGTTATAGGCTAAGCCTAGTCTCTTGGCATGGTTCCCAAATGGGCAATATCCAGTGATATCTGCTACAGTGACCCCGAAGTAAGATCTGGGCAGTTTTAATAGCTCCCATCTTTTCCTTTTTTTTATCTTGGACCAATACTCAGGAGATGCCCCTACATATGCAGTGCATTGTACTGTGATATTGATATTCTTTTCCAATATGCTGATAAGAGTTGTCCACAAAAGCGATCTATATCCCTATACTCCCGGGTTGTGCCTTTTTTTGGCTAAGACGTCAGCGATACTGTTGCCGTTGTTGGACCCATACCTACGTACCCATTTTAGGGTTAGGTTAGAATGTCTCGTTATCTTGTTTAAAGATATCCGGCATTCCTGGACTAGACTGGAATTAGTCTATGTTCTAAGGGAGTTGAAGGCGGCCTTGCTGTCCGTTACTGCCATGACATCCCTACCGAATATCTTGTGAAACGTCAACCATCTGGCTACTTTATTTATGGCCGATAATTCAGCTTGAAGAACACTACACTACGTCTGGTAGTCTGAAGGATATTTTAGTGCTGAATTCTTCAATGTAAACACCTCCCTTTCTCCCCTACTGGAACAATCCGTGTAAAAAAAGGATCCAGATGCTATGGGAGATTCTTCGATTTTGTAACTGCAGCTTCTTGAGACGGGACTAGGCGCTTTCCTCAAGTATATTGGCTTGTCCCCACGGTTTTCCTGAAACGTTCAACCTTATCGCAGCTTTTAGTGCTATCCACCTGGCTTTCAGGTCACATGGCATCCAGCTCCTTAGTGCAAGAACAGCTTTAGTTGGTTTTATATATACATATAACATGAAGTTTTTTCTATCTTGTTTCATCTCTGTTTAATATGTTTTAGCACTTAGCACTGTTAATTTAATTCTCAAATTTCACTGATGCATTACTTGGTGGAAAAGACAATGGAAATATATCGCCGAGGTGTAAAATCGGAGTAGAACTTATTTGTCCCTACACACTTTTTATGAAGGTTACATTATTATGTTTAGTGAGAGTCAACAAAATTTATTCTTCTTGTATACGGAACGCTTTGTGCGAGGCCTAAATGTTATGATACTAAGATGTTAGTCCCGAAAAAAAGAGTTCTGTAGTATATTTACGCTAGGGCGGGTAAAATAGTTCTGGATATTCTTTAGCATCGAAATTTCTAAAAATAAGATGGATTAATTTTTTCTGTCAGATTCCGCTGCCTTCGATCTTTAATGATTACTGTTTTAATTTGAATAATTTTTTGAAATTAGTAAAGGCAAAGGACTCCATCCTTTGATTTGGAGGCAAACATTTTGTGTAGCATGTTTTAATCAATCTTCTGTTTTTTTTAACGACAACCATTGTTTTTAATATATCAAAATAATTGTAAATTACACTCACATACACAAATAAACTCCACTGTGGCAAAAAAGGAGGACGAAGAACTAGCAGCTGAAGAAGAACTTCAAGAGAAGGCCGAGGAAATAGCACAACAAAAGAAAGCTAAAGACGAAGAAGAAGCAAAGAAAGTCACAGAAGCACAGAAAAAGAAGGTTGAAGAAGATAAGAAGGCTGAAGAAGCTAAAAAAGCCGAAGAAGAAAAGAAAAAGAAGGCCGAAGAAGTTAAGAAAGTCGAAGAGGAAAAGAAAAAGAAAGCCGAAGAAGAAAAGAAAAAGAAGGCTGAGGAAGCTAAGAAAGTTGAAGACGAAAAGAAAAAGAAGGCCGAAGAAGTTAAGAAAGCCGAAGAAGAAAAGAAGAAGAAGGCCGAGGAAGTTAAAAAGGCCGAAGAAGAAAAGAAAGCGAAGGCTGAAGAAGTTAAAAAGGCTGAGGAAGAAAAGAAAAAGAAGGCTGAAGAAGTTAAAAAGGCCGAAGAAGAAAAGAAAAAGAAATCCGAAGAAGCTAAGAAAGTCGAAGAAGAAAAGAAGGCTGATGAAGTTAAAAGAATCGAAGAAGAAAAGAAAAAGAAGGCCGAAACAGTTAAGAAAGCCGAAGAAGAAAAGGTTACAGAAGAAAAGAAAAAGAAGGCCAAAGAAGTTGAAAAGAAAAAAGTCCCGGAAAAGAAACAAAAAGAGAAGGAAAATGATAAATTACCTAACGAAAAGCTACTAGATAATTCAGAAGATAAGATTGATGGTACTGAAAACATTCCTGAAGAGGTAAGACACATCCGGCAGACTCAATTTTTTTTTTTTTTTTTGTGAAAGCTGCTTATATAGAAATCAATAAAATATAATGGCCATTTTATGGATGAATGATTTAACTCAAATGCTACTGAAACAATGAAGAAAACATACACACATAATAAAAAACGCACACCTTGAATGCACTCTTCTTATTTTAATATATTTTTATGCTTTCCCCCGATCTTATAATGCTTTTGATCTTATAATGCTTTTGATTTATTATTAATATCAACGCTTTGCTCTGGAATGCTAAGTAGCCTCTGCTTTTTTCTATTAGAACTATTCCAAATTGTGCCAGTTCACACACTTTAACTCTCTTGTTGCTCAAGTTTTGGTTTTTCTGTGAGAAGAAAGGAGATGATATTCCTTCTCGCAGAAAAACCAAAATTAGCGATGTGTGAACCGGCACTTTTCAACGTTTTTCTTTGAAATTATAAAAATTTGATCTTTTGTTTGAATATTAATTAATTTGTATTTCTGTTTTCTTTCTTTCCCAAAACACTTTAGAAAGAACTATTTGAACAAATTGGTTTAAAAAAGACGGAACCACGTGTGGCGCAACGCAAGGTAAAATTTAACACGCTGGAAATCTACGTTACTTTACATACATATACATATCTATACACCTCCACATACTTACTTTTACATATATCATTTAAACTTAACAAAAATAACACACACACACACATTCGAGTGTATTTTCCAACTGTAACCGTGTTACATTACAAAACCAAGTCTACAACTGCGATTAACTCTAAGAAGGAGAGCCCATCGGCAGAATGAGAAAAGTGGATTCCTTTTGTGGATTTTGTTTAAGATTCTGATGTGTACATTTTTCAAAGAACTCACGACAACAAAAAATGTTCAGAGAATTACCTTGATACTTTTATCATGATGGATGGCTCTATGATAATTATGTATGAACCGAAATATCAGCCGATGGTGTATGTTTTGAATGACTTTGAGGCATAATTGAGTTCAATGTTGTTAATGTCCTGAATTGTCTTATCGTTTAGTTGTTTCTTGAAATGTTCTTGGCTTCTGGAGTGCACATTTTTTCTTTAAAATATCCCAAAAGAAAGAAGAACAAGGGTGTCATTTCACATGATTATAGCGGCCAATTAATATCGCCAAGACACGACACAATTCGGCCATCGAATTTCTCGCACTCTTATGTGCCAGTGTTTCGTTAGCTGTGTTGCAAGTGGTACCATCTTATTGTATCCACACACAGTTCAGGCTTAAATCCTCAATTTCTGGCCACGAGAAGTCCATTATAATCTTGGAATTGCGAGCAGCATTGACGGTAACTGCTTGGCCGACATCATTTCTGAAGAAGAACGGCCATATGAAGTCGCCAATACCTAAAGAACTGGACGATTTACATCAGCACCTGCTATACGGCCAACTTCACGGGGTGAATTATCCACGATTCACCAGCGCCCCCTTGTGACTTTTGTTTATATTTTTTATCTTAGACCAGTAGTCATGGGATAGCCCCTACATATGCAGTGCATTGTACTGGAACTAGGAAAATAGATTATGAGAAGGAGTAAAGAGGGAGTAATGTTTGTGAACTTAACACACGGAACGGCCAAAACAAACGTTATCACAACATTTAAAGTGTTGAAATTAAATTAGTTAAAGGTAATAAAGGGACATAGGAGGAACGATACCACAGATTGTAACTTTTTGCTATAACTTTGTAGCCCTATGGATGAACCCCTTGGGCCTTCTAATCCCTGCTGTATGCAATTTTCCAACAGTTAATGGAAGGCAAGGCTTAATGAGTTGGTAAGCCGAGTCCCATTAAGTACCATTATCACCCCTGGTTTCTTACAGTACAGGTATCTCTTGCAAGACAACAGCACCCCGGGGGATTGTTAGCCTCCGAATACCAGCATGCCCCATAGTAATCAGGGCAAATAATTCCCATCCTGCGATTTTAGATTTAAACCACAGCCAGAATATTTCAGCAAAAGTAGGCACCTGGGTTATGATCAGCACCCAGATAACTGCAAGGTAAAATCTCCAGGGAGTTTTACTGATCTTCGTTTATCAATTTTAACCCTTGGTACGGGTTTCGAAAGTCCAACAAAACATAGGCTATGAGGCTTCCTAGAGCTTTGTCAGCAACAACAACGAAGGACTCCTTCTCCCCAGAAAACAGGGTACCCTGGTTTGGTCTACGCGAAGGCAAAAGCTTTTCCGCGGGGACGGCGACCATGTACAGGTGTTTTCACGTCTACTACAGATCCGCTTTGATTATATAGAACAAAAAAAAAATGACAGTGGACGAAATGCATTTTCATGTTACCGCTAATTGTGGTAAAATGCTTCTGCACTCTTAACGCGCTGCTCAATTGTGTTGGCTATGGTTGAATTCGACAAATGCTGAAAAAAATAAATCTCCAATCAACTTGGCCAAGAAACTAGATAGTGTGACCCACGATTAACCTCGAGTATTATGGTAGGACCACCTTTAGGAAACACTACTACATTAAATACTTAAAAACTAACAGTCGGGAGATTGAGAATGGCGTCTCTTTGTACAGAAATGAAATGAAATTTCTCATTAAAACGCTCTCATAAAAATTATTATAGGACCTCAGTAACACTAGTTTTAAATCTATACCAGCGATGCCCACCCAGGGTATTAATGTGGTAAACAAAAGCAAACATAATCTTACGCTCATTGCGTATTTTGAGTTCTTTTTACTTTTTTTCAGATAAAATTTATTAGGATTACTAAAAACATAAATTAATATAGTTATTATTTACTTTGACTTCAATTTTAAGTAAATTGTAAATATAAATATATTGAATTTTTGATGAACTTTTTATAATTTCTTTAAATTAAATTTTTGGTTTGTACATTTTTACAACGGGTTATAAAAATCCTTCCTAAGAAAAAAACTTAAGAAAGAAAAAACCTGAACTATAACCCGTTGTAAATTGTAAATAATTGTAAAAGTTAGGGACTTTTTCTCCCAGTGCAAATTTATTTACACTCAGAGCGTAACTATGGATTTCTCTTTGGGCATCACTAATCTATACATACCACAATTCTCTCTGCGATTGAATGCGGCGTTCTCATCTTGGATATTATCGCAGCTGTAAACACTATGCAATACTATTGTGACGTTTGCACAATACAAACAAGCAGAGGTGACTGGTCTGAAGACTTTTTATTGAAATCGCTCCTAGTAGTGAGAGCGTTTAAAACAAATTCTCCTGACAAGTTGCTGGCTTGTTTGTATGAACCCACCTAATAAGTATGTGTGTTGTGCAATGTTTCTTTCCGCAATACAAGCAAACGCCTTGTATGAGTCAAACAATTAAGCGCCAGCTTTTCATAAAAGGCTTTTTTGTTACGAGCCGATTGCTTGTAATGTGGAAACGGTACATTGTCCCTTCCCAGTCAGTGGTATTTATATGTATGCATGTGTATGTAATTTGTGTTGAAATTTATGTAAATAGGAAAGTGTATCATCTGTACAAGAGGAGATACGTCGTAAGTCCGTAATAAGTGTCCACGATGAATCCGAAGTGTCATCTAGACGTTCATCTATAGCGGTAAGTAAATTAGTTGTTAAACCGACGTTTACAAAACATTTACTGCCTGTGTCATGATGTCGTTTCGTTAACGTGCGCTAATGTTTTATATTGAAAATAAGAGACTTATAAGTCAATTAATATTCAACTAACGAATATTTCGTAGGTACACAAAGCAAATAATACAGGATCCAGGAAAAAAAGGATATAAACGCGGGTTAGGGGCTTTGGTCTTAAAAATTACGAAGAACATTTATGAAACGACATCGTGAACCAGGCAATTATAGAAATTTATTTGAGATACATACTTATGCTTAATGCTAGAACACTTAAAAACAATAGCCCAATTCACAATTTTGTGCTTTTGAGATTGCATATTTCTGCAAGTGCAAAAGTATATATTGTTAATGTAAAGCAAAAATATGCTCCATTATTTTGCAAATGCAATGATGCAAGGCCATTTGCACAATATTGTGAATAGGGCAAATGTTTAGTTGGAACAATTTTTGCTATTATCCATCGCACACGAGACTTATTCAGCATAGGTATACACAGCATTAGGTGTATTAGTGTGTTTAGCTTTTTGCTGGCCCCAAAATATCATTCCCTTCACTCACTTCGCCATCACGCTGTCAGAGCAATTGTTCTCATGTGTGGTGCAGTATTCCCCACGTCAAAAATCTTAACGATCTGCTCAACTGGGTACCTCTCCATGAATGAATTTGTCAAAGACCTAAAGAAATAAACGTCATGTGTGACTTAAAATTTATTATGCATTATGCTTGGACTACCCTTTGTAAATTCACACAGTAGCTTAAGCCAGCGTAGTTCGTAGGCGATCTCCGATCCGTAAACAATTACGGTCGTCTTAATTTTTCTTAGATTAACGTTTCAATAAGACTAGTTGGATGCTAGATCCTGATCCCCTTCTTCTAGCATTATTTTCAGAATTTTTATGGTTACTTTAAATATCTTGTATACAATTTTTTATTTAGAAGGTTCTCTCTTGTTTGGTATTTATTATAGATTGAGGAAACCAAGACTGAGTCTCGTCGTTCTTCTGTCATAGAGAAAAAGGCCCTCGAGGTTAGTACACTAAGTCATAAAACGGCACAGTTCGTTCGTCTCTTATATTGCATATACTTATGCATTTATATTTCTTTCCTATATGAAATATAGCAAACTGCAAGTAAAACTCTTCAAGCAAACAAATCTCCTCAGGAGATTAAAGAGGAAATTCCCAAACTTAAGCCCGCCGATAAAAGACGTATTCCAAAGGTAAAACAAAAAGTCAGCAAATTTGTCTTCTTCTCTTTCTCTATTTCTAAAACTGTCTATTTCACTGTTTCTTCTTCGAATTCACAAGAATTGCTCGCAACCGCTTTTCTCATTTTTATTCTTTATTTCTGCTTCTAAGTGAAAATTATTATGCTCTTTCTTGTTATTTATAACTCTACATATGTCTATCTCTGTATTCTGTTTAAAAAATGGGAATAACTCAGAGATGTTGTGCCGCCTCTTTCGCTTATTATTTCTATCGCAAAGTCTGAATGTGCTTTAATTTCTAATATTGAATTTTATTATTATTGTTTAAGGCAACTGTTTTGCCTTAATCTTTAATTTTTCACTTCTGTTACTCAAAAATGTGGTTCTCTTTCTCTTTTTATTTAAAAAATTATCTTTATATCTGTCTATCTCTATATCTATGTATTCTCCTGAAAAAATAAGAACAACTCAAAACCATTTAAGCTGGATTCATCTGTTGTTTCAGAACAAAATTTTTGTGCCGAAGCAACTTTAACTCTTTGAGAGCTTGTTCTGAAACGATTCACCGCCTTCGAACATAAGCTGCCATATGAAATAACTATGTAAACGAGGCATCTTACTGTTACGAGGTGGCAGCCTTTTTTCATTTCTGAAATAAGCTTGAGTACAAACGATGCGTTGAGATTCAGGACAAAATGTTTTAAAGTTGTTAACTTTTATTTTTTATAATAATCAATATAAAACTTTTACGTATACACTGTATTTTATTATACATATGATGTGGCATCTCGGTTCAATTTTGCTTGAAAAATTAATGTAGCTGGCAGCACAGTTCAATTGGATCGCAGCAAAAAATAAAATCATATCAATTGATGCCGAAATAGTTCCTAACGAAGCTGAATTTATATAGGTGAATGAAAGCGGGAAGGCGAATTCAATACTATGTATTTTGTTATTGCAAAACTTCCTGGGAATGTCATAATCTAAATTCCCCTAAGCAGGGAAAAAATTTTATATAAACGTTAAATATAAACCTTTATAATTGTTTGTAATTAAAATCACAAATTATATTAGTTTTTCGCTTTAAAAGTCACACAAATTTCTTGAAATTGCACTAAATCATAGAAAAAAATCTTCAGATTAAAATGGCGCGAAAATGTTTGTAAATAAAAGAAAAAAAATTGGACTGTCTCACTGACAAAAAACGCGAGAAGAAAAAAATAATCACGTAAACTGTCAAGTCCACCTAGCAATGAATTCGTCTTGTTCCGAACAAATTTAACTTTCTTTCGCTCTCGCTCTCAAAAAGAGAAAACATGTTTCAGAACAACACTTTTACTCCGAAGTCAGGGGTGGATCCAGCTTTAGTGAACAGCTTTTGTGTTTGTTTCGCTTGCTCTTGCTATCGCAAAGTCTTAATGCGCTTTAATTTCTAATGATGAATTCTGCTCGTATTACTATTTAAAGCGACTACTCTGCGTTAATTTTCATCTTTTACTTAAGCTTCCAAGCCAAAAATGTGATTCTCTTTCTTCTTATACATATGTATGTAAAAACTATCTCTATATCTGTCTATTTCTATATCTGTGTAAAATGCCTTTTTCTCAACAGATTTTGTTCTCCTTTCGCTTACTCTTTCTATCGCAGTCTTAATGTATTTTAATTTCTATTGCTGGATTCTATTATTATTATTTAAGAAGGTTATTCTGCGTTAATTACTCGTTTTGTTCTCTTTTCACTATCAAGTCAAATATATGAATCTATTACTTGTTATTTACAGTAACTCTCTTTATATCTGTCTATCTCTGTGTATTCTCTTCAAAAAATGGGAGTACCTCAAAGCTTCTGTATCTCCTCCGCTTACTCTTTCTATCGCAATATCTTAATGTGCTTTAATTTCTAACGCTAAGAACGCGACTGGAACACACAATAATTTCGCATCAAGCCAAATTGTTTTTTACACTGAGTTTACACATGCAAGTAATCTGTTACAAGTTGCGTGTGCAACAATACGTCGAAAATAATTAAAAACACACTTGCAATTTGCTCGATTGTTTATACACGCAAGTATTTCATTTTCTAAATGACAGTGATGCCATAGTTTTGACATATCAACATTACAGGGGAATTATGTATGTTTAAAACTTTTTCAGCATATAAACGAATTTATATTCCAAATAAAAAATAAGTGATATTGTTTGTTTGCTTTTCGATATATAACTAAAAATATTAATATTGGAAAAAAATTTGCTTGAAAAATATCCATTAAAATTTAAATGAAATATTTATGGGCAACACTGTTTGTTGCTTTTTGCATGCAAGTGAAAAAATCACTTACAATCGAAATCGCATGTAAGTGAGCCTGCTACAGTAGTGAAAAAGATTTACATCAGCACCGGCCTTTACGGCCTTATCTGATGATGGACCAATTCCACGGAGTGAATTATTCACGATTCACCAGCGCTCCCATGTGGATTAACAGGCTCACACAGGCAGCCATTTATGTCATATATTTGTCGGCATTTGAGCCACTTCTAATCCCCCCTGTATGCAATTTCTGGGCAATCAATGGAAGACAAGGCTTCATGAGTTGGTAGGCCGAAGCCCACTAAGAACATCAGCTCTTAAGCCAACTCATCCGTCAGCCACCACCACCGATTCCTTACAGTACAGGTATCTGTTGTAAAGGCAACAGACCCTCGGGAGGATGTTAGTCCCCGAAAAAAGCCACACACCAAACAATTATCAGGGATACTAACTCTCTCTTCCTGCGTTTTAGGTTTCAACCAAAGCCAGAACGTTTCAGAGGCCCCTCAGCCATGATCAGCATGGATTCTACTGCAAGCAGAACCACCCGGGGGCCATATTGATCCCCGTTCTGCCAATTTACACCCTTGATAAGGGTCTCATAAGCGAACACAAAATAAGTCATTCGGCTGTGTAAAGTTTTATTTGCTACAACAAACGGGGAACTCCTTGTCCCCTTTAACTGAAAAACAGAATGCCCTGGTTTGGAACACGCCAAGGCAAAACCTGTTCCCCGGGGTGGGGGAAAGCCCACTACAGATGTATGAATGCGTTAGTAAAAACATTACAATTTATTAGGTTTATTGCACTTGCACTTGCGTGTGTAAACACCGAGTTTTGTTAATTGGTGTTAATAGTAATTTGATCGCGTTATTCCTCGTGAGGTTTGATTTGTAATGTAAGATAAAACACATAAAATTTAAAGTGAACAAAAAATTTTTATTACCGGTTAAAAGAACAATTTGTGGCAATGTTGGTCACGACAAAGTCTGAGGTGGTCCATTTAGAGGATAAAATTTTGGACGACTCGTTCGCACATAACGACTGAGATCTCGCGAATAATACGGGTAGTATTGGCTTCCGTAGTATCAATTATTGCTAGCGTATGCCCGAATACACCAGCTTGAACATATCCCCTGAGAAAATAGTCCAAAGGTGTGATATCGCGCGATTGAGGTATCCAATTTGCCGTATCAAAGCGTGAAATTAAAGGCTCACCAAAATAAATTTTCGATATAAAGCCTTCGGTTTGTTCATCAACATAAATACGGCAATTTTCTTCACTGAAGACGAAGCACGTTTCCCACATAACAATATTTTGTTGCAGTGTGAATCCTTCTATGATGGCGTGTCAAACGATATTGAGCAAAAATGACAGATCAGTTTGATATGAGTCATGCGTGATCTGTCAAAAAAAAGCCTTTTGCAAATCAAACTTTACTAAGAATAACACGATATAACTCCGAAATTACCGCACTGGTTGAAATGAAGTTTAGATTATGCATATCTGTGCTCGAGAGTTTTTTTTCGCCGAAAATATCTTGCAGTAAAAGGGCTGTAAAAAACATGTTTGACTATTAAATATATACTTAGGTACACACATGTGAATGCTTTTGCGTTATAAAATAAGTTTGTGTTTTTCTTTGCTGTCGCTTTTGCACGTTACTTCGCAAAACAATATTTATGAAGGTAACGCCGAGTCGCTTGAAGTAAATTAGCTGCTCGGCTTAAGAAAAAAAGACAATTATAACATTGGTCATAAATTTGTTTGCATAAATGTCTGTTAAGGTTATTGAAGAGCCTAAACCAGCTGAGGAATTACCCAAACTGCGAAAGACTTCTGTGGCACAGCCAAAAGAGGAACCCAAGCCAGAACCAGCCAAACCTAAAACAAAAGCGAAAGCAAAACCAAAACCGAAATACGAAGAACTGCCAGAAATTCCAGATTATGAAAGACCCGTCTTGGAGAAATTCGAAAAGCCAGAATTTGAGGCAAGCGACTTCTCACGTCAACTTGAAATTCCCAATAAAATGGAAAAGCCCGTCTTTGATTCAGCGAAGCCAGAGCCCCAGCAGGCTGAACAAAAGAATGGCCTACCCAAGGTAAAACCGAGAATCTCATTAATATACTTATATATTGTTATCCATTTGCCCTTGTGTGTATCATTTTCGTTATTTCAATTTATGTTCTTGTCTTTGTTTTTATGTATTTTTGTGTCGATAATGAATACAGAAAGAAGCCGCTGTTGAAAAGCCTGCTGAAGAGCCGAAAGGCTTTAAAGTTGGAAAAGGTAAAATTCCAGAAGAGGCAAATGACAAGGATTCCGCCACTTTACGCCCTGTCATCATTGAACCAGAGGTAAATATATCGCCGGCTAAAAAAATAACAAACACTACTCTTTCGATCATATGTAAATAATATTTCAAAATTGTATTATATCTCAAACTCTCATTTAAAACATGTATATATTTCTTTCTCTTTCTTTGCTATAATTTTTATGTATTTTCTCTATGCCTTCTGATACTGTTTCATTACACACAAAAAAACAATTCATACCAACTAACAATATGCCAAACTCAAACACCAACAAAACTTTTCGAATGTATGCAGAAAAAGACTGCTGAAGTTGCTGTTGAAAAACCAGCAGAGGTAAGTAAATTTCCATTCTTAGTATAAGTGCATATGTATGAGTAAAGGACACTTCTATGTATGGGTATCTACATATATACGTACCTGTCTATTCATACATATGTATATGTATGTAGTCTATGCCACCAACGAGCTATAAGTTTTGTCACAAAATTCCGCCTCTGGCCGAAGTGTTTTGCTGCGTATTGATTTTTGGAATCCTTTTATGAGCTAAGTTGCAGCTGGAGGAAAGCGATGTGAATTAAAATAAATTGCCGCGTCCAGCGCTATTTGTCTGTTAAAAATTCTCATGCTTAAACCCATATACTTATATACTCGTATATACAGCGTTGTCAACTTTGCAATTTCACAATGTACCAAAATGGGGGAAAAAACGCGTTATTTCAACAAAAACGCATCGAAATTTGAATTTTTCTTTGCATTTTTAAAAATCTATTTTGTATTATAAAAAATATATTTTTATATTAAAAACACAATAATGAAATAGTCTATTATACAATCAAACTGGGTGTGATAGTAGCGCCTGATGGTTTGCCATCAAATTCATGCAATAGCTAGAATTAAGGTTTGTCAAACTTGAGCTTTAGTACGACTCTCGTTGCTTTTATTAAGATAATTGTATCTGAACAATAATTATGATGACATTTCATCAAATTTATTATTCAGCAATATTATTTATTTCGCTGTCGACCAAAATCAGCTGTTTCTGCCTATTACCAGGTACACCTGACTACAGCTGCAATTCTATCAAACTCAGTGTAAATTTAATTTCTGTTTTCGTAACCGAACAGTAGAAATCAGTTGCTGGAGTGGTGTCTTTTAAAGAGTTTATGGCAACATACAAAAATTTGCAAGAAGTATAACCAATAAGACTGCACGGGTTGGCAGATATATTGGAATGCCGAGTGAACGGACTGGATTCCTTTATCCGGCTTTTGGGTTGGTTTGAATCTGAGCCGTCGGCGGAAGTGTAAGTCTCGTGGGCTACGCTTCTCCCTCAGGCAACACAACGGGACCAAAAGGACCCAAGTGGGCTGGTTTCATGAAACTGGCGGCCTGTACAACCTAACCTAACTAATAACCAATAAAATATAAAGTTTACCATAATGAATATGTTTTGGAAAATTTTTATAATTTAATTAATAATTTGGTAACATATCAGTTACCAAAACAGTAACGAATTCTCAGGCCATCAAAAATACGAACTTCACAATTCAGTGTCTGCATTTATTGTAATATTTGACAAACTTTGTTTGATCGTTTAATACCAAAACACTCACTAAAAGCAGCAAACTTTATGAAACAAAATGTTTCTCTCTCAATCAAAAATATGTGTAATATACAACAGCAAGATTGCCTTACTTTGTGCATATAGTATGGTGCGTTTTCCACATTATAACTCCGTGTCCTGATTGTGCTCAGCAAAATGAAACGTAAAAATGTTGGACACTTGAATAGACTTTTTTCTTACATTAAAGTTCAGTTAAATTAGATTTGGTGCCACAGAAATTTAATTTCATTAATGTTACGAAAATAGTTTCATGCATGTTACAAATGTAGTAAATGTAATGAAAATAGTTCATTGTATTGATGCAAGACTTTCGAAACAGGTACAAAACAATGTGGTTAAAATTGCACATTTCATTATATAAATAAAAGGCTTTCATAATGCACTCGTTGGCTGATTTGAAAGAGTGGTCGAACAATCTCGAGGTCGTATGGTTTGATTCCTGTCAGAGATTGCCTTTTTAATAAACAAAAAAACATTTCATTCTATTTACCATTGTTATTTCTTCATTAAAACAATATTAATTGTCCAAATGAAGCTTAAAGTTGGGTCAAAAACAATTAAAATTTCGTAAAGTTTACGCATAAAGTCTTTATATTTACGAAAATGTTTCTATCAGTGCAGAAGATTAAAGAAAAATTTAAAGCAAAAGTTACATTCATTCAAATATCATTTCACAGTTAGAGTGAAAGAATTATTTCAAGGAAGAAGTAAAATTTCTTTGGATAATGGATAATAGTCACACATATGTATATGAGAATACTAAATCTCAAAAGTCTTATTTTTGAGTGAAATATCTTCAAATCTTATTTAGCTTATAAAATCTTCAAAATTAAGGTCAAATCTTCATTCCGGCAACACTGGTAATAACATTTTTGTGAGAGTGGCATATTCGTTTTACTCTCTCGCACAACACAATTGCGTACGATCATGAATAAAGGCTGATATTGAGTTCTAAATTTCCTGCGAAATTCTGTCAAAGTATGCCTTGCCATAGTATTAGTGCATTGAGAGAGTCAATTCACTTAATTTTGTGTACAGGTTAGCTCTCTTTGTTATAGTCACTACAATAATATTCAATTCAGTAATTAAGAAAGAGAAAAATATAACAGTAAATAAAGAGTACAACATAATTCAATTCTGAAATTTAGAAAGAGTAATATGTAAAAGTAACTTAAGAGTACAAATTATGAAGAGCGTTAATAATCACTGAATAAGGAGTACTAATTATCAAGTAAGAAAATAATATAATTTATACTTTGACGAGAGTGGTAATTAACGATTACATTTGGTGTATTCATGAACTTATTATTATACACGTAGATGTATGTGCATTATTTATATATGGAGCGGATTCACTTCGCTACAATGTTCAAAAATAAAACAGAGAAAGGCCTTCCAGTTTACTAAAGCACAACTAAATTTTGTTTTGATTAAATGAGTCCGAGTAAAGTCAATCAAGAGTATATAATATAAGAAATAATACGTGGTAACATGTTGTATATCTTTAATGAAAGCGTGAGAATCTAAAATATGCAACAAAATTAACATGAATGCGAGTAGAAGATGCGAAGCGCTTAAAAAACACTTCGGTTGGAGCGAGTGGCAAACTTATATGTACGTAGATAAACAACGTATACACTTGTATTAAATAAACTTATAAAAAATAAACAGGACATTGAAAATAAAGACAAACGTCAATCTATTGCGGAGCTAATTAAACAGAGAAGACGCTCTTCTGCCCGTGCCCTTTTGACCAAACAACCCATTGAAACCGAAAGTTTTCTGGGTGTAGTCCTAAAGCCAGTCATCAAAGATTCTAAAGAATCTGCAGCTCCTCAACAAGCCAAAAAATTGTTGAAGGTATTATTGATCTACAAAAGCAAACTGCAGTTAAAGCTTGCTGCAACTACCTATCAAGAATTTCTTTTACACTTTTGAAATAACCTCCTGAAAGCAAAATTTTTCAACTATACTACATATACAGCCGTAAACCTACTTTTTTAAAATTTTCCTAATCTAAGATTGAAAACTAGAGACAGATATGTTGTATGTATATTATAAAAAAATAAATTTTATTACGCCTTTTTTAACTTTATCTAATCTAAAATTGAATGCTAGTAAGAAACAAATATGGAAGTTATAAATGTTAGAAAAAATGTGTTTTATTATTTACATAAATCAGACTTTTTTCAACCTTTCAGACAATGCTAGAAAGAAACGCACATATAAGTTAAGTTAAAAAAGAAATAAATTTGGTTTTTATGAAATTGGTATTACATTTTTTTCATAACAATATAGGTACATTTTATTTATTCAAAAAGTTTTACATTTCGTATATATTATTTAAATAAATTAATAAAAAAAAGTTTTTCTATAACAGAAATTTTAATAAATATAGTTTAAAAACACGCTTCGATATAAAAACTAATTAATTATTCATATAACCAGATAATTATCCGTATAACGCGTTCCAAGTCTTTTTTTAGAATTCCCAAAATCGGCTTTGTGAATCGCCAAAATCTCCCGCTTCGCCGGAAACAGTATGGCAATTTCAACTATTAGGAACTATTAGGTACACGTTCCACGGCCAAAACGCGTACCGAACATGAAACTCCGGTTTCGATTCGGCTAGCGATGCGGTTCCGAGTTTTTTAGGAATTCCCAAAATCCTCGTTGGTAATCGCCAAAATCCCCGCACTTAAAAGGAACCAATACGGCAACTTTCACACTAAAGCGAATGCGGTTAATAGTTCAGATACACGTTCCTCAGCAAAAATGCGGAACGAATACGAAAAACCAGTTCCGAACCGGTTCTGAGTATTTTGGGAATTCCCAAAGTCGGAAAAAACGCACACCGAATACGAAAAGCTGGTTTCCAACTGGTCAGTAAAGTGATTACGAATTTTTTTTGGGAACTCCTTCTACGTGAATACCTAATAATACCTACTGTTTCCCCGGAAACAATACAGTAACTTCAATTTTCGCACTAAAGCAGCAATACTGTATAGACAGTGCTATATACCTACATACACATTTTTCGAGTGTTGCAAACATACAAGTGAAACTAATACAAGCGTGTTAAAAGAAGCAATTTCTCTTCATTTAGAAGTATTCATATACAGCCTCAGACAAAATCGTTGACCAGAAACGTGGTAGCACAGTTGCCCTATTTGCCGATTTATCGACATTTTGACGTTTTTGGTTGCTGAATATAGCATGTTTACGATTTGACCAATAGTTAAGCAACTTTGCTTTTTCTGTGAGTACATATTAAAACCAAAAGTTTTACTACGAACTTAAATTATTCCAATCATACTTGTATAATAGTGTAGACTACAACGCCATTTTGAAGCGATTTTGTGAAGTCGGCCAGACTTTAAAAAATTTTCCTTTGATTAAATCGTACGATTGTGAAGGATAGTGTATCAGGGCCTTTAATAGCCATTTATGGTGGAGGTTTCTTTGACTTTATAATAATCTAAGTTTTCTTATTTACATAAATAGTATGTGATATTACATTTAATGATACCTTTCCCTGAAAACTTGTCATACATTGATATAGGTAGAGTTGAGACTTTATGTTACATAAATATTTTATTAACATATTTTAACCAGTTTGTTATATTGAAATGGTGTGCACAAGTGTTTATAAGAGGAAATTATGAAAAATAAATCATTTATAAATAATTGCAATTTTAACATTATTTTTTGGGTGTTTAGGATTTTGTTTAGCATTATTTTAAAACCGATTTAGCTGTAAAATATTTTTAGATATGGCCACACTAAAACGCATCAAGTTTTGTTGCTTTGCCTTTAGTTATTCTGTGTTCTCACAGAAAGTTGCTCTATTTTTAGATTTCTCTGTTCTCACATTTCAAATTAAGTAAATATATTTTTAGATACTTTGACACTACATTCATCGATATGTTCAAAAGTGTTATCGTTTTTAGTTTTTCCTCTCAATATAATAGCTAAAACTAATTGCTTTTAATAGTAATTTCACGTACAATAACATATCTATACTCTTCTTCAAAATCTTAGTGAGGCGCAAAAAAGTAGGTACCATTACGGCTTATGCTTAAACTCTAGCAAATTGAATACTTTATCTTCTTCTCTTGCTCTCTTTACTCTTTGCCAAGTTTCGAAATAAAAAATAATAATAATAAAATCTTTTTGCTTTAAATAAGTAGAAAAGAATATTTTTTTATAAAACTTTATACATTAATATTAATTAAAAAAATGCTTTATGCCTTAAGTATCGGAAGACAATCAAAAAGGTTGTACTGATTTTAGCATTATTCTTATTATTAAGCTGAAAGTATAGTTGTTATTAAGCTGACATTATACATTTACATATGTATATACTTTGTTAAAGAAGACAAATAAAGTGCGCATTAATTGCATACTGCTGAAGTTTCGAGCACGATATTTTTATTATACACATCATAGTTGCTCAACAAAATCGTATTAAAAAATCGACACAATCATATTTATATGCAAGTAGTACAGGGTGTTTTTTTAGAGCTATACAAGTTTAAATCATTAAAAAAATAAAGAAATATGTATTCAAAATCAATAAAGACTATTGTTTTTTCAAGCAAAAGGGAGCACAGATATTGTAACCGTTTAAGGGTTAAATAAATATTGCTGAACTAAAATTTCCCTGTGAGGTTTACCAATTAACGGCACCGTTCTCCTTGCGCTCCTTCTGTATACTAACAAAAATTTTTCGCTCAAAACCTTCACCTAGATTCGGGCATGCTTATGACCCGCTTCCGTGATATGTAAGAATATACGCACGGTTATACTTAAATCATACAAATTGCTGAAATCTCAACTATTTGCGCTATTTGAGAGTTTTGTTCTACAGATGTTATGGATAAACTATCCAGTTGTTTAAAAAGAACGTTAATAAAGAATAAATATAAGTTGTTCTATTGTTTTGTGGGCTTTTTAGGTCGGTTTTCCTTTTTTAATAAAACTACAGCTTTGTTCCTGAAGAATTTGGGATTATCCAACAAAACGTAGAATGGAAAACTAAATAAAACAAAGCTGTAGTTTTATTAAAAAAGGAAAAATGACGTAACAAGCCCACAAAACAATAGCACAACTTAAAATTCAACAATAGGTGGAATAAATATATATTACAAAGTAAAAGAATAAATATAGTTTTAAAAACACGCTTTGATATCAAACTAATTATTCATATAACTTGATAATTATCCGTATAATGCATTCCGAGTTTTTTTTAATTCCCAAAATCGGCCTCATGGATCGCCAAAATCCCACACTTCCCCGGCAACAATATGACATAATCAATTTTCATACTAAACCGAATGACCGTTAATAGTTCAGATAGGGAATGAAAAACTGGTTCCGTATTGGTCAGAGAAGCGGTTCCGAGTTTTTCGGGAATTCCCAAAATCGGCTTTAGGGAACGTCAAAAGCGTCGCACTTCTTCAGAAGCAATAAAGCAATTTCAATTTCCACTCCGTTTACAGTTCGGTAGTGCGATTCAGTTTGCTTTTTAAGCCCCAATTATTTCGACTAAAATTATTAATCACAAAAGTAACCTTTTTCCTATTCACAGGTACCTTAAACACCATAAACTGGCGTTTGAAGTCAGCTGTTTCAGGCAGTTGTTATATTTAACCACATAAATAGTTGTTAATTAGCACCCCCATTTTTTGTACGTTTAATTAAAAAAAAAGAAAGTGTTGATTTTCATAAAATTTTTCCAAAGAACTATTTATCTAATAAAAAAATACTAAAAGTTTGTAAACAAAAAAAAATAAATCTTGAAAATAATATTTTTACGTAAAACAATAGTTAAAACTTGTTTATAATTATAATATTTCGTTTTCCTTTAGATAGCTTTTCACGAAAAGCATTTCGATATTAAACAAAATGACATTCTTTAAAAAATTTTTTCGATTTTATAATTAATCAACAAATACATTCTTTAAGAAGTTTTCTAAGTGAAAACGAAATATTGAATAAAAAAATTTTAATTATTATTTTATATAGAAAGAACCTTGAGATAATATATTATTTTTAAGATTTTTATACATATCGCTCCTTTATTGCAACATAGTCATAACTAGAAAAAGCTTGTTTAGAGCAAAACACATTTCAAATTTTTAGTTTCCATACAAGTCCTAGAAAAATTTTTTAGAAAATATCTGCTAAAAGAAACAGTTCAAAAGTAATTGGAATAAATTTTTGGCACAACATAACATAATACTGTTAACAATTCTGCATTGTTAACCCGGAAAGTTCATTTTTTGAGATATGAATATGTTGCAATAAAGGAGCGATATGAATATATATAAAAAGGTAAAAGTTAAAAAAGATCAAGAAAACATATAAATAATAAAAAGAGATTGAGTACAATAGCTAGTAACATTGAAATGGAGAGTTGCCACGTTATAATAATCTGAAGGTGAAGCAAAATAAAACCGTTTAGCGTGGTTAAATATAGTTAAGTCAATAACGTAGGGGTTAGTGCAAACAACAAAATGTATTATTAAAGTTAACACTTCTAATTGTGGTTTAAAGTTAGTGAATTGCACTACAGATGCATGCTACATAGAAGAACGCGGTTCGAACTGGTTGAAAACCGTATAGGAAAGTGGTTTAAAACTATCTTTTGGGAATTCCCAAGATCAGCTTTGAGAATCCCAAAATCCCACCCACTTCCCCGGAAGCAATACGGTAACTCCAATTTTCGCACTAAAGCAGCAACACTGCACATGCAGTTTTATATACTTACATATCACTCCTTTAATGCAACATATTCATATCTCTAAAAATGAGCTTTTCGAGTTCACAATGCAGAGTTGTTAGCAGTACTACCTTTTATATTGTGCCAAACATTTATTCAAATTACCTTTAAACTGTTTCCTTTAGGACATATTTTCTAAAAAAAAGTCTGATAAGACTATAGAAACTAAAAATTTGAAATGTGTTTTTCTCGAAACAAGCTTTTTTTTGGTTATGAATATGTTGCAATAAAAGAGCGATATGTGATAATCATTCATATGGCGTAGGTTTCGAGTACTGCAAACATACAAACAATCATACAACTGAAATTAATATAAGCCTGTTAAAAATGTAATGAGAGAAACATATTAAAGTTACGTTCTCTTGAAAAAAAAACAGAGAAAAATACAGTACTTTTACTGCTGCACTGCATAAAAGAGATATATGAAGAAATATGAGTACTTGTGTGTTTACATGTTTGCACGCGTACAGACATAAGAACATTTCTTGCTTTGTCCAAGAGCACACATTTTTGAGTTATTTATTAAGAGTAACGTTAAGTGCCCTGGAGACGATAAAAAAAACACGTAAATCAGTACATATGTGTGAGTGTCGGATGTTTGTCGAAAAAATCTATCTATGAAAAATAGTAATATATGAAAAGTAGTAATAGATGTTTATATATATTATATATGTATACATATAAATAAAATTCAATAACCATAATAAATATATACTCATAGAAAAAGCTTCTTCATATTGAAGACAGCGGGTCATCAGAATTCTGACATGAATAGTATATAAATAGTCATCAATAATATGAATACTGACACAGATCTCAATGACAAAAGTCATCAGACAATTTTGTCGCATATTGAGTATCATCAATGCTGCAACTGTGGTGACATCAATTCAATGATACATTTTATTAATTATTATAATACATAAAATTTGTCAAAATTGATTATAAAAAGGAGCCTAAATAGTGTTATAATATTTTCTATTTATTGTTGAAAAGGAATTTGGTTGTTGAAATTATGATTTTTAAATTTGAAATAATTTTTAAGAAGTAGAAAAAAAAGCATCATATTAACGACATTTAGTCATCATATGCTACGTTAGTTACATGAATATAATGACAGCGTAGAGGGTAGAATAAAAAAAGGAACAACATACACACAATACGATAATGCAACACATAGACATTGTATTGATGGCAGAAAGTCGCCAAAACTATTATTAGAACATTTTTAATTCTCATTGATTTCTTGAAAATGATAGAATATAAAGTTACGTGTTTGAACATATTTTTCAAAACGAACCGGAGTTTAATATTGATAGTGTAACATTTTTCTGATGTTAATGAGCTATCATCACATCAATGAGATTGAATACAAATTATAGTTGGTCTGATATTAGTGTGTCATTCTATTGATGATATTTTATCATGACATTGACTTCATTTAGTAATATCTTCAGTATGGGAGTTTGCTTGTATTGATTACATGTTCACAACAAACGTATTCCGATAAAGCATTCCCTTGATGTCAGTATGACATTTCATTGATGAAATAATTGTCACAATTGCCGCTGTTGATAATTAGAACAACTGATGTAATGTTTGACATCACAGCGATGAAAAGCGAATTTACCTGTCTTTGGGTTAAATTCAAGATCAGGTCACACTTTTTGCATTTCGGGTTTCTATACAGAAGTCCAAATGCGGGGAGGGATATTACCTTTGCTGGTTTCGATGCCCTCTCAGACTTCATATCGAAAATCCTGGAAAGTTGTCCGAGCAGTGAATTCGTTGTTGCTGGTGATTTCAATGTTCACAACTCATCCTGGCTTCGCCATTCGAGTCATACAACTCCAGAAGGCCAATATGTTGAGTTATTCGCTGCGCACAACCCCCTAACGCAACTAGTGAATGAGCCAACGCATATTCCATGTGTTGAAGGGCACCATTCAAACACACTTGACCTATTCCTGACTTCACACCCTGAAAAGTATGAAGTCAAAGTTAGTGCACCTCTCGGCAATTCGGATCATTGTACCATTTCTGCCTCCTTTTCGATCTCTGAACTTCGTAACGTTTCAAAATCAGCTACGAAACGTTCAATATTTATTTACGTAAAAGCGCGTTGGGTTGAGCTCAACCAATTTTATGAGCATTTTAATTGGAAACTTTGCTTTCTAGAAAACGACATAAATGCTTCTGCAAAAATGGCCGAAAATATGATATTGCTAGGGAGAAATCATTCATCCCCTCCAAGCAGACATCGGTTAAACTAAGAGTGAAATCCTGGTGCAAAACGCAGTCAGATCCAGAGAGGAAGCATTCAGTAATTGGCGTTTAAACAAAACACCAGACACTGATGTGCTACCTAAAAAGGCAAGATCTTCGTGTGCCAAGGTCGTGAAAAGTTTCTTCACGAACAGCGCCTTCGTGCCAAGGTCCTTGCAGCTCCCCGGGGCAGTAAGACCTTTTGGTCTTTCGTTAAGAGAGTAAAGAACAGTGCTAGTTCATCAATCCCAACTCTCTTAAGGAACGACCAAGCGTTCACTGACCCGGTTGACAAAGCTAACCTGTTGGCTGAAATCTTTGCAAGCAATTTTACGTCAAAATAAAATAAGAAAAGTTTTTGATTTTCATCAATCAGAGCCGACAACCTATAGGTGTACCCAAAAAAGCACGACTGCACGCACGCACTTAGATTATTAATGTGTTTTTTTATCGTCTCCAGGGCACTTTAATCCATACCGTACACATAATTTTCTCATTTGTACAGAAAGTAATATATTACATCACAACATCTTAAGTCGAGATAAGGCTAAAAAAATCTTTAGGAAAAATTTCAACAAAAAACTATATTTAAGAGCAAATGAAAGTAAACCAAATTAGAACAAAATTTTATCAATAATACAAAAAAATATGTTTACAAATAAAAATTTTATATTTAGGAAATTAATTAAATTAGATGGCATTTTTTCGATTTTTAAAATTCGACTTAAGTTGTTTTGATAAAACACCACAGATACATATATACAGTAGCAAATGCAAGCGGTTTTCGTAACACGTTGCGTTACACCATGACACATCTTTATTGTGCAAATAGAATATTTCATTTGTTTTATTATTTTATAACTTTATCATTTAATATTGTAATAAAACTAAATAGGTATTTTTAGAAATAATTTACAAACTAACAATAGCGTTTCACTTTCAGTTAATATTTTAAAACAATTTTTTCTTTCCTTAATTATTTTTATGGGGTTTTCAATAAATATCGTAGCGAATATGATTTTTTTTCGAACGTTAAGCTTTATATGCTATTTTTGAGCAAGTGTGATGTGTATCCCTGAAATAACTTTTGCTTCGGATTATCTACGCTTTCGAAAATAAAATTTTGCTTGAAGATTGCCAGACTTATATGCTGTTATTCTACTTCGTTATTCTTTTTGCCACTATTTTTCTTTCACTTTATAATTAAATATTAAGTTTTGAAAGCGTTTTTTCCTATGCTAAGCTGCGCGTTTTAAAAATATAAATTCGCCAAGCGTATTGTGCAAACTAAGCACGTTTTTGAAATAATTTATTCAAATATTTGACTCTTGAAAGGAAACTGCTAAAATGGAATTTAATCCAACCCAAGCCACAAAGGCTCAAGTTTCAACCCTGAAGAAGCCAGAAGGTTTGCCAGAATTGCATGATAATTACGAACGTCCTGAACTGGAAAAGTACGAAAAGCCCGAGTTTGAAAAAACCCAGAAAAACAAACCAGTACCTGAAATTAAAACCCCCGAAATTAAATCTCCCGAAGAGCCCAAACTACCTAATGGTGGAAAAACATCGCCTACAATTAAAGTTCCCACTGAAGTCCCTGAATCCAAGGTAAGATGTTATAGCCACAATTTAAACAGCGTGCCATGATCTTAATAAATACTTGTTACAAGTTAATATTTATTCTAAGCAAAGTTTAAAGCTACTGCTTAGTTTTAAAATATGCGTCTATCACGTAGCCTTGCCTGTTTTTGGCCTTTTTTGTCCGCCGATGTGGCAATAGACAAATATTTGCAGTCTCTGCTTGTTTCAGTTTCCAACATCACGAAATTTTATCATTTTTTTTCATCTTTTTATGCAATTCTTTACTAGTAGATCTTATATAGGGTGTTTTTTTAAGCCCGATAGAACTTGAAATTGTAAAAAATAACACAAAAAATTAAATTGTAATCAAAATTTTTTTTTATTCGAAAGATCAATACGTGACATTAACATTTGAAAATGATTTCGGGCATATGGGCACCGCGGCTGTTCTTGACGAAGCGCATTCTGGACGTCCAATTTTGGGCCACTTTTTCGAGCACTGCTGGCCGTATGTCACGAACAACACGAACAATGCTGGCCTCCAAGGCGTCAATTGTTGCTGGTTTATCAGCATAAACCAGTGACTTCACGTAGCCCCACAGGAAATAATCGAGAGGTGTCAAATCGCACGACCTTGGAGGCCAATTGACAGGTCCATTTCTCGAAATCAACTTATCGCCAAATTTTGATTTCAGTAAGTCGATGGTTGCGTTCGCCGTATGGCACGTAGCGCCATCCTGTTGAAACCACATCTCCTCCGGATCAATGTCATCCATATTTTCAAACAAAAAATCATTGATCATGGTGCGGTAACGATCTCCATTGACCGTAACGCGAGCTCCGGCCTCATTTTTGAAGAAATAAGGTCCGATGATGCCACCAGCATGAAAACCGCACCAAACAGTGCATTTTTCTGGATATAATGGAGTCTGTAGGGTCTCTTGTGGATTGGTCTTACTCCATATGCGGCAATTTTGCTTATTAACAAACCCGTTAAGCCAAAAATGCGCCTCATCGCTGAACACAATTTTGCGATAAAAGTTGCGCGAATCGACGACTGATTTTCAAAGTAAATTTGGATAATTTCGTAGCGTTGTTCAAGCGTGAGTCTATTCATGATGATTTGTCAGAGTATACTGAAACAAATAAAAAAAATGTTTCATCAAAATTTAATTTTTTGTGTTACTTTTTACAATTTAAAGTTCTATCTAGCTTAAAAAAACACCTTTTACATACTTATATAGTCATGGTGTTTTCTTCAGAAAAGATCAGAAAAGAAAACACCATTAGTCATGAACAGTACTGTGGCTGTGTTCTGTAACTTTGGCGAGAAGTTTTTCGCGTCGAAAACTTGTGAAACAAATTATTCCATCGTTTCTCGAAATGTGAGAAAAAACTGCATCTGTAACTGATGTCGAAAACTATCCAAAACGATTACGTCGTTACGTTAGAAATGTCTGAAAATATAAAACGATGCCGACATGCAATTTTAAAAAATGAGAGCGCCAGCCACAATTAGTACCGCCGGCGACCAAAAATTACTAAAGTTAAGAAATTTTGTTCGACGGCGTCATATTATAACCGCCGGCTATTCTAGAAAATGTATAGTATGCTCTAACGTCTACATTTTATTTACAAATATAAATTTTTACAAAATATAAATTTTGTAAAATTAAAAAACAATTGTAATTTGTGATTTCTGAAAAAAACATTATAAAAGTATTACAATATACTTTGTTGGTTCGAAAATTAAAATTGTAGAAATTACAAACTTATACAACTATTCCCTTAAAACTTGTTGTGTGAAGGGTATAAAAATTAATTAAAAAGTTAAAATAAAAAAAAAATCACTTAACACTTAATTTAACAGCAAAATACTTATTGTTTCAGTATTATTATTCATTTAAGGATGATTATTGTTATTTGACATACTATCTCACAGAAATAATGACTGCTAAAGCCCAGTTCAGACTATTATACTTTGTATTAATACTTGTCAAAAATTCAAATAATACGTGCAAGTCTGATAGTCTGCATGTAATCCGTCATACATACGAAAAATAATACGATAAAAATTTGACATCCCATACGACTTTGTTGTTTTTTGAAACTTTTCAAAACGATAATACTTTACATTGGATCAGGGTTGTGTTTTTTAGCAAAGCAGCCAATTAAAAATTGAGTAGTCGGCTATTTCGTAGCCGATGGGATGCCGCCACTGATAGTATTTTTTGTCGTTATAAAAAAGCTCGAAATTTGGAATTTAGCTGTCATTTCTAACTGTATTTTGCTCATGCTATATTTAGAACATAAAATATGTTTGTTCTATTGAATTTGGATGTGTGATACATAATTATTATTTTAACTGTTGAAGAATTTCACGCGCCGGCACGTCTATCGCCTACGACGAATAGCGCACCTGCCGCCGTGAAAAGTTTTATGATGGCACATCTATGTTGGTTTTTATCAAGTGTGATGGTGTGAATGCATCAAATCTAATTTACGTTAGACTTTTTGACTGCCGCAAGAAATGTGTTTAGACTTTTATCTCACAAAATCTAATGAAAGTATTTATACTTGTATAATAGTCTGATCGGGCCTTAAAAGCGGAAAATTTTTTCGCAAAAGTTTTATAGACACAGTTTTCCTGTAAAATGGCGAGTAATTTCCTCACGTGACTGCTATTACTCTCCAAAAAAAAGTTATAGCTACAGTTTAGTGAGATAAGCAGTTGTTTGTTTCAACTTTGTTTCATTTCACACGTTTCAGTCGAAATGTTTCTTGTGGCGAGAGTTACAGAACACAGCCACCGGTACAACAAATGTCCGCCACGATACTGAAAACAGCTGTTTCTAGCCCTGTCTATGGGATTAAATCCTAGTGAACGTATTTCAGCTAAAAGAGTTAATCAAATGTTTAATTACTTCTACGAACGTTAAAAAAATTCACTTTGCGAACGTTAAAAAGATAATTTTCTTGTGTGAAAAATCTTGCTTTTCAAAAAACTGAAGTAATTTTCTATAGTGTTATTTTTAAAAAAGTCCCGGATTGTTTTTCGTACGAAATATTTTCATCAATAAAAAAAACCGGTCACAGCTACATACGAGTATGTATATTCTTTTAATTTCTTCGTTCAAAAAAAGTTCTGGGGGGTTACTCTCTTTTGCGTTGTGAAAGTAAGTTCGATGCGAAAGGTTAATAAATGCGAGGAGAGTATGATGTGGTACTCTGTGCCGTTTGCGCAAACTTTTTCATGAAATAGTTTGAACTTGAAGCAACACTGATACCACAAAATAAACAATATTTTTTTTGCAAATATGTACCTCTAATGCTTCAAACGCAAAGAGCACATACGAGTATGTGTAAATGATTTACATCAGCACTTATCATAATGGTATAATTTGGTGGAGGACCAGTTCCACGAGGTTGATCTATTTCACGGCTTACCAGCGCCGCATGTAGCTTGCAAAGTCTATACAGGTGGCAACTTCTTGTCATATGTTTGTAGTCATATGAACAACCCCCTTGCTGAAAAACTTGGGCCTTCTAATCTCTCCTGCATACGATTTCCCAGAGAGTCGAAGGAAGTCTAGGCTTCGCAAGTTGGTGGCTCGTGGGCCATAAAGAGCATCAGCCCTTAACCAGCTTACTCATCTTTCCGCCACTTCTGGTTCGTTTCATTATGCAAGGTAACAGCACCTCGAGAACTACAATTAGTTTCCCGAAAATCAGTCATGCTCCACATTTACCAGGGAATACTAATAACTTCTCCAGCGATTTTAAGGCTAAGCCACAACCAGATGCAGGCGTAACCACGAGAAGTACCAGGCTAATCTGAAACCGCCTAAGGTAGACTGATCCTCTTTCTGCCGTCTAACCCTTGGTGAAGATTTCGGAAGTCTCAACACAACTTAAGTCATACTGGGACTAGTTAGCGTTTTATTTGCTATGCCTGCCCTAGAAAGCAGACTGCCCGAGTTTGAATTATGCCAAAGTAAAATTTACTCCTCGCAGGAATATTAGGATCATAAGTTGAACCAATTCCAACGAATCATCCAATAACATATTTATCTCTTTTTTTCATAATAAGTAATTATATGTAAAAATTACCCGCCCTAATTTTAGATAGACATGCAATGAGTGACAGCCGTACCTAAATTGGCACATCAAGCGTTGTCCGGCGGTCATGTATGTACATAAAGGGTGGTTAAATTTCAAGGGCCGATGTTGATTTTGAATAAAACACAAACTATTTAGGAAATTATTGTAATTTTATTTTATTATGATATATTGGTATTATTCAATTATGTATGGAACAAAATATCGCCCAAATGGGCGCCGCGACCACGGCGGCACACCTCCGATGGTCCAAATTTTCGATGACCCTGAGGCATAATGGAAGTTCTATGCCGTTAATGTGCCGAATTATCTCATCCTTTAGCTGTTGAATTGTTGCTTATCGACGTACACCTTTTCTCTCAAATAACCCCAAAGGAAAAAGTCCAACGGTGTCAAATCACATGATCTTGGCAGCCAATTGACATCGCCATTACGTGAGATAACACGGCCATTGAATTTATTGCGCAAAAGAGCAATTGTTTCGTTAGCTGTGTGGCAAGTGGCACCGTCCTGCTGAAACCACATATCGTCTACATCCATATCTTCCAATTCGGGCCATAAAAAGTTCGTTATCATCTCACGATAGCGAACACCATTCACAGTAACTGCCTGACCGGCCTCATTTTGGAAAAAATACGGCCCGATGATGCCGCCAGCACATAAACCGCACCAAACAGACACTCTTTGTGGGTGCATTGGTTTTTCGACAGTCACTCTTGGATTCTCATTCGCCCAAATGCGGCAATTCTGTTTATTGACGAATCCACTGAGGTGAAAATGTGCCTCATCACTGAAGATGATTTTCTTCGAAAATTGATCATCATTTTCATAATAAGTCTGGATAACTTTAACACGTTGTTGGATTGTGTATCTCTCCATGGTTCAAATTGAGTAAGTCTGAAATAGAAAAATGTCATATAAAATTTGGAAAAAAACTTGGCGTTTAGGTGTGGTTCACATTCAACATCGGCCCTTGAAATTTAACCACCCGATATATGCAAGTCAATTTCAGAACAGCCTTTATTGCTATTAAATAGTAATAACACTTTCGCACCGAAAATTTAAATAGAGCGCACTGCATACTGACTAAAAAAATTTTTCCACAAAAAGTGTTAAAAAGCACTAACAAAGGTGCAAAACGCACCAAGTTGACAACGCTGCTGATTATGCACAGAGAAAAAAAACTTATTACGAAATAAAAAAAAAACAATTTTTTTAATTGAGTCTGCAGAGAAATAAACTTCAATTTTTAAAATAAAACCTGATTTCCCTTATTCGTATGATCACACATATTCGTACTTTAATTCCTCCTACATTCACGTGGACAACAGGATTGTCAAAAATTTAGCATGAGTGTATATGAATATTATTTCTCTCGTGGGCATCGTGATCAAATACATACTTTTAATTGCATTGAGATTGCTTAATGTATTTCATTTCTAGCATACTAAATACAGTTTTAAAATTGAAATTATGAGTTAATGAAATAAGTCGGGATTTTAATTTAAGTGTTTTTTATAGCACTATGTTGACAACACTTAAAAAAATGTAACTTTAAATGTAATGTAATGTAATGTATTTTCTACAGGTTCATGCATTCCGATTATGTTACATTACACTTCAATAACTGTTCTGACTGCTTTACACATAACAAAACCGATCAGCTGTTTCGTTCCGTTACATTTACATTCCATTCTAATCAGCTAACACTGCCTGTACCCCTGTAAACTTTTTATAGTTGATTGAGTACAAATATAACGTAAAGGTTCATCTTTTAAAAAGGGAGGGAGTTAAGGACTCGTAATGTTTTTTTTTAACATGCAATCCACACCTTGAAACGCAGTTAAAATGGGAAGTCCTCTGTTCAAACATTTGTTTGTTTTTGGTTCTCAGTGTAATAAATAAATATATCGAAAAATAACTACAACAAAAAGTATACCGTCAAACTTAAATGGCAATTTAAGCTAAAAGACAGTTTTCAAATCAGATATCTGGTGGTTAAGTTTTAAGGGCTGATGTTGAATGCGAACCACTCCTACACATCAAGTTGTCATTTCTCAATTCCAGCCTAACTCAATTCGAACTATGGAAAGATACAATCGTGCAACGCGTTAAATGTATTCAGGCTTATTATGAATATAGGTGTTCAAATTAAAATGAATACCGTGTACTTTCTGATCTTTCCGGTCAACTTAATCGTCCAAATGTGCGTACTATCGGAAAAAAATCGTACAAAAATACCAGTGAAATACTTTGAAATACCAGTGCATGCTCGTACAGCTCGTTCTGCAGGAAATATTACTGCTGTTCGCGATAGTGTGACTGAAAAGCCGTCTTCCTCAAGACGTCGTCGTGCCCAAGAATTTTTTCTTTTTATATCTTGGACCAGTACTAAGGGGATGACCTGATGCAGTGCACTGTACCATTGAACGAGGGAGTAGTGTTTGTTTTTTTTTAATTCGACCAGTACTCAGGGGATAGCCCCTACGTATGCAATGCATTGTACCAGAATAAGAAATATAGGTTGTGAACATTTGACTTGAACTTTCCAACGTTATAACAGACGGATAACACGTCTGTAGGCAACTTATTCCACAAGCGAAGCGTACGGCTAAAAAACGAATTCTCTCTATAATGCGTTGTGTGATTCTCCGGGCAATCGACCACAAATGGATGTGCCCTGGACAATAACCGTGTGTTACGTAAAAATATGTGAACTTTGGGAGCAAGATCCCTAATTTCATCAGAGCAAAATCCATTGTAGTAACGATTAAACAGAGTAACGCGTCGATGCTCTAGTGAGTCAATAGAGGTGTGATACCCTACTGTCACCGATAAATTTCTTCGCTTTCTCTTGTACACGGTCGAGAAATCCCAAAAATAGGCTTTATAGCACCATCCCAAACATGAGAGTTGTATATCATTCGATGGAGTGAAGTACATCTTAGACCGTCTCAGTGCAACCTAATTTAAAGCCTTGATTTTACGCTGTAGTAAGTAACTTAAATAAGATCGTCAACGTTCTGCCATGAACAGTATTGCTCAACAAACTTGTTTTATAAAAATCACTAAATAGAAAGAATAAAAAGTGATAAAGTCCCTAAAATAGCCTGAAAGCACCGAAAGTGTGATTATTAATGGCCGTAAAAAATGAGTAACATTTATTTTGAAGCGAACTTTACTGAGAGGCAGTAAAGCTTTCTCTCTTACGCTTTGTCAAAATTGGATTTTCCAATTGCAAAGCGTTGGCGCCATTTTGGTTGGTATCATATATTGTGTATATAAATGAGGATTTTTGACAGATAAATTACGCTTGACGCGTTAATTTAGGTTGCACAGTTAGAGACATGAAAAATATGTTCATTCCCGCGAACATTACACTGTATTTTGACTTCAAGAATATCAAGAGTATCCGATTCCCCAATAGTTTTCGCAGCCATGAGTACAGTTGAAGCAGCACCTGCTTCGTGTGTTTGTGTGTTAATAAACAACGCTGAGTCTTATGAGCATTGAAGGCGACTCTTCTTTTACGACCCCATTCGGAGGTTAATAGCAGATCACTATTCAGTGAGTCATTCATATTTTGCCTCTTAGCAACGGTCTCATATTGGCTGGGCCTACAACTGAATAAGTATGAATGGCAAATGCTGTTGTTCGCGCACCTCTAACGCTCGTCACAGTAATCATTTACATGCTTACAAGGTGCAATTGACTCAAGAACTAAAGCCTCTTGACTATTCCCAGCGTCGTCCGCGTGGATGACCGATTTTCGAAGAAAATCATCTTCAGTGATGAGGAACATTTTCACCTCAGTGGATTCGTCAATAAACAGAATTGCCGCAATTGGGCGAATGATAATCCAAGAGTGATGGTCGAAAAACCAATGCACCCACAAAGAGTGACTGTTTGGTGCGGTTTATGAGCTGGCGGCATCATCGAACCGTATTTTTTCCAAAATGAGGCCGGTCAGGTAGTTACTGTAAATGGTGTTAGCTGTCGTGGGATGATAACGAACTTTTTAAGACTCCCATTGTAAGACATGAATGTGGACGATATGTGGTTTCAACAGGACGATGCGACTTGCCACACAGCTAACGAAAGAATGGCTCCTTTGTGCGACTATTACAATGGCCGTGTTATATCACGTGGTGGCGATGTCAATTGGCCGCCAAGATCATGTGATTTGACAATTATTTCAAGTGATTTAACAAATCTTTCTTTGGGGTTATTCGAAAGAAAAGGTGTACATCGATAAGCTAGCAATAATTCAAATGCTAAACGATGAGATCAATATGCCTCAGCGTCATTGAAAATTTGGACCATCGGATGCTGGGGCTAAATTCTGTAACGATGGATTTTTAAATGTTCACCAATTTCAGGTTTCACTTTTAATTTTTGTGTGCGCAGTGGTGAGAATGAATGATTTTGACAGTTTCAGTGAACATTTAAGAATAATTTTGCACTAAAAAATCTGCGATGAGTTTTGATTTTTGTGAAACATTGTGAACTTGACTAAATAAACAAAAGTATTATGTACGAGTAAATTAAAATTTTCGAACACTACTCCCGTCGGTGAATTTCACTTTGAGTGTTCGTTCACTGGTAAAAAAAAAAATCCACCGCTGCGGAAGCTGGTCCCAGGTGTACCGCCGGCGGCCATTCGGCCGATATTTTGTTCCATACATAATTGAACCATAACAATATTTTCATAATAAAAAGATGTGACAATAATTCCTAACTGGGGATATCCATTAGCCCTGAACTTGGTATGCGCATCATGTAGAACATCGCAAATGGCTAATGTGGACCGTTCGTGACCATGTTTCGTTCATGCTCTGACGTCGATGCTCGAGCATATAGCTGAAATGGCGCTGAACTGAACACTTTATAAGGTAAATTAGAACATACGTATTCGCCACATACAAGAACACGAACTTATTTTTATCTTTGCTCTGCCGTCGTCATGTCATGTTCAAGTCGATGGCGCGTGAAGACGAGGTGTAAATAATTCGTATTTTAGTCAAAATCAACATCGGCCTTAAAAATTTAACCACGCTTTATTTTGAGTGTTTCTAAACAATGTTTCCTCTCCTGTATTGTTTTTGCTTCCCCAGTGAACTTTTTGTCACATATATCTTCGATCTGAGAGCATTGACAATGTAAGCGTGACCCATCCGAAGTCTGTATACAATTCCTACTTACATTTACATAGCGATGGCCTAGGCCGTAAGATGCATCCAACACTGTATACATTGTAAGCGAAGATTGGATGAGTTCAAAACTATATTATTAGCATTTGTTTTCTTCTTTGCTTCTTATGTGCAGTTAATTTAACAAAATGAGTAGAAAAATACTAATCTGAATCGGATGCTAGTTGTTTGTTGTGTTGGATGTGATTATTTTGATTTTTTCTGTTGACACAATCGCTTACAATCGGATGCTTTGCAAATTGTAATAACTTGTGGACTGCTGGGTCGTTACTTCCTAGAGAGCATTAATGTGCTGTTGAGGGATACTATAAGTTGCGGAGTAATGGGAATGAAGAGAATAATAGGTAATCATCAACAATATCATACCAGAGAACTGCATAGGTACACCGCAATCATAAGTACACCGGTTGTTTTCTCAATCATTTTCGCATCCGAGTATTTGAAACATTCTTAAGAATAGATGCGTCGGATTTTATACTTGTCGTTCGTTTGTGTAATCCTGCTATATCAAAAATGTATCCAATCATTCTACTAGCTTGTGTATTTGTTTTAAGAGTAAAAGAAACGACCTCAAAAAACAGTGTTGTTGTTACTCGCACTCAGCCAGAGCAAACTTACAAAAATGGTTCCATATTTGACTATTTTCTGTTCTGAAAAAAGCCCTTTGACGATTTGACGATTTAAGGTCTGTTTTTGACGATATTTGTAGATCACATTTTTACTCATATTTTTCAAGCCACTATAGGCATTCTTTCTTTTTTAAAGTTAATTTATTTGGAATAAAGCACCCTTTTATGGTTCAGTTTATAGCAAAAATATTAGTCTTATCGTCTTCCGCAAATGTGTGAGTTTGCATTCAGGTACATGACTTAATAGTAGCAAAGTGAGAAATTAGTTGAAGAGACCATTTTCGGAAAAAAAACTGTTGTATACTAAAGACTATTCGTATCTAAAGCTTTTCAACTGTGGTTGTTGTGACTTAGATATGCCCGATTCAACAGCTGTTTTTAGTATATTAATAGTACCTTTTATTAAATGAAATCTTATTTTAAAAATATGTATGTATATGTCACAAAAATTAATGAATGGTTTGCTCCATGTTTGTAGGAGTAGGTATTTGTTGTTATAGCTTTAAATGCTGAAGTTTTTTTTATTAAATGCAATCATGACTGGTTTTTCTATACTACTCGTATACGCCGTTGAAATAAAACATATTATTCAAAAATAATTAATAATACTAGCTGATGATTTTTTAACGATTTGCAATAATTATGTTGACAATTTCTTTCGTTGAATTTGACGATTTTAAACCAGATTTATCTGGCATTTATGCTTACAAATAGCATATCGCTCCTTTATTGCAACATAGTCATATCTCAAAAAATGAGCTTTCGAATTGTTAGCAGTACTACCTTTTATATTGTGCCAAAAATTTATTCAAACTACTTTCAAACTGTTTACTTAAGGAGGTATTTTCTAAAAAACTTCTGAGACTTGTATGGAAAGTAAAAATTTGAAATGCGTTTTTCTCGAAACAAGCTTTTTTTTTTAGTCATGACTATGTTGCAATAAAAGAGCGATATGTCGCTCATTCTCTAATGCAATGGGAGATTTGATGTTCTGGATCTCTTGGAATTATGCTGTCAATAGGTAATATATGGTTAATACGTACATACACACATATTGTATGTATATTCAGATGTACGTATATGTTTGTGACAAAATTATCACTTGATATAAAAGTAGAAATAGTTTTTGAATTTGGCAGAAAACTGATAATTAAATGTTGCACATGTGTGTAAATGTATGTATGTACACTTTTATGTGTACTCAGGTACGTATGTATGTATATTAATTTAGTAGAATATTGATGGCTAAATTATGTTTTTGGTTTAAACATATCGTTGTTTTAATGCTAAATTGCTGCAATTACAAAAATGTATAATTTTTAGTTAAAATCTATTATATATTTATTTACATATGTATGTATATATACATATGTACATATATATACATACATGTATTACCTTGTGTTTCTCTAGTAAGCCAAGCCACTTTTATACTAAATGCTGCTGGACATTCTTAAGTTATTTAAATCGAAGCGGTTTTTTTATTCTGCCAGTCTAGCAGTAAATAACCGATATGTTTATATACTTAAACACACCTACTAAATTACATACATACATACAAACATATGTTTAACGAAATGTGTTGAGTGCAAATTATCTCGTAGATAGTATATGCATACATATGTATGTATGTATGTATGTATGTATGTATGTATGTATGTATGTATGTATGTATGTATGTATGTATGTATATATTTATAAAAACAAGCAATTTATGACAATAATTTGATGAATGCTTATACATATGTAAATGTGTTTATGTATGTATATATAAATATTAAAATATATTTATAGTTAAAAAATGTTTTTAAATGTTTTAGATATTTAAATGTTTTTTTTTTTGTAAGATTTTCTATTAAGATCTAAGGTTTTGTTTCTTATGTAGTTATTGTTTTTGTTGGGATTTTTGTCATATTGTCATTTGATTTTTAGCATTTTGATGATTTTGTCTTTCAGTTTTTTTGCTACTCACTAACAACACGGGCCGGGTCGTGGTGTCAGTTTGTTTCTTTGTTTTTTTTTTTGTTCTTAGTCTTCTTCTCCTTAACTTATCAAAAAAAAAAAAAAAAAACAGTTAATTGTGTAGTGAAAAAAATAAAAATCCTGGCGCCTTAAAACGAATTATTTACACACAATTTGTATAACCAACTGGAGAGAGATATTCAAAAAAGAAAACGTTAAATAATGCTAATTGATATGACATACATACATATAAAATCGATTGCACTGCATTAATTTTTCATTCAAAGGCAAAAAATAAATTATAATGGCTACAATTAAAATAACGCCTGCGGTGGGTATTCGAAATTTTGTAAATACTTAGATTTGTTATGAAAACGGTCCTGTTAATAAATAAATTTAATAAAATAATATTACTATTTTAATACATTTTATAAAGTTTATTTGTAATTTCAAAATTCTCTTTGATTAAAAAAATTTAGCTATTATGGGGACAGCAGTAAATGATCTCTTAATTTATCATACTTATGTATGTAAAATAAAATAAACCAATTAATTGGTAATCTTTTTGTGTTGCTGTGTTTACTGTCTCGAGGTCTATTATCCCTTAAAGGAAACGTGTATGCTTCAATCTTCTTTTTCAATATAAGTAACGGAACCAATAAGGAAAGTTCCCTTGTGTATAAATGATTGTTGCTGAAACAACTACCAGGCAACAACTTCATTCCCATTAATTCGTGAGTTACAAAACTCTCAGCAACACGACTGCTCTCAACGAAATAAAGCAAAAACAACAAATATCAATACAGACGAGGGAACATTGGTTAGAAACATGTAAAGCATTAAACATGTTGATAGGTATGTTTTGAGAACATGATTGCCAACAAACAACATGGCTACATGCAAGGAAACATTAAATGAAACATGATCATGTTTCCTTTAATATGCCATTGTCTGTATGTTTCTACTTTCAGGCTATTCGTTTAGGTATCTTTCCCTTGAGGCAGGGCAAACGAAACTAAAAAATTGAAAAATATTTTTGCTACTGACAGCTTCATAGTGGTCAAGTGGCTCAAAAAAACTGAGGGTAACAAGAATTGGCTTGTTAAAATAACTGTATATAATACCCCATATTCCAAGAGGCATCATCGTCGTCATATCAAGACGACATCAAAATACATTCGGCTATACATTCGTTTTTGACAGCAATTATGTATTTTTTGATAGGTCTTCGAAATTTCTTAGACCTAAGCGATAGATAGAGACTGTCGAATACATTTAATTCTTGTTGGAAACGAGTAAATAAAAGCACAAAATTTTGTGTCGTCTTCATTTGACGGCGATGATGCCTCTTGGAATGTGAGGGAATATTTTATTCCGAGAATTAGAAATATTTACTGCCTGGCTTCGCTGGCATAAATACGTTTGAAACAAAAACAAATTTTAATATAATGTTTTTGGTTTACGTCGTGGGCCAGGCAGTTGATTAAAAAAAAATATTGCCATGAACTTTAAATTTACCTTTTATGTTCGAAATCTTGTAGTGAAAGCTAACTGTTTGAGTATATGATTTGATCTGGAATTCAAACAGAGAAAGAGAGAAAACACCGCAGCAGTTGCGATTTTATAATAGATACAGTCTATAATGAATTTTTGAAAAAAAAAATGTCAGAAAACAAATGTCTGAATTGATTTATTGCCCTAATGGAAAAAAAAAAACAATTTGCTTAATGGTGTATTTTTCCAGAGCCAACAAATTTACTAAACGTCTTAAGTCAACAAAGTATTAATACAGGGTAGTTCAACCAAAAGGTACGATATGGAATGTAAAAAAACAAATAGGTTTTAGTGAATTATTTTAATATGATTTTATGATAGAAGGAGCTATTACGAGTACAAAATATAGGCCAAATTATCGCCATAACTTCGGTGACATACTTCTATCTGTAATTTTTTGTTTGTTTTTTTTTTTTTTGGACCAGTACTCAGGGCATAGCAATGCATTGTACTTGAAATAATAAAATAGATTATGAGAAGGCGGAAAGGGGAGTAATGTTTGCCAACTTGACACACGGAACGACCAAAACAAACATCATCACAGCATTTAAAATGTTGAAATTAAATTAGTTAAAACTGATCAGTGCCCAGTGTATATACCTTCGACACTGCTCAGACTAACAAAAGCTAGTTCCACACTGCGCACATAAAATACATAGAAGGAACATAAAAAAGAAATTAATAATAACAAATAGAGAAAAAACAATCAGCAGTAAAAAATAAAATAATAAAAAAAAACACGTGTACACATGATGCAAAACAAAACTCTTTAACAACAATATGAAGCATACATAAGTATAGGTATAGAAAACAAGGAGGACAATAAAAAACCCGTGTGTACAGAACGAAAGACAAAACACTACTCCTATTGAGTTTCAATGTGGTTAATAAGCAGAATTATCGCATTCTTTAGCTTTTTTATTGTACTTGGCTTATTGATGTACACTCTCCAACGAGAGAAATAACACAGCCAGGGAATTTCTCTTGTAAAAGAGCAATTGTTTCGTTGCCTATGAGGTAAGTGGCACCAGTCAGTTTGAACCATCCTGGTCTATATTTTAAATGTTTAAAGAAGTCTGCTATATTCTCGTCATAGTGACAAGTCGAGTGACAACAGCAATATATTCCAGAGAACGCACACGGTTTACAAATTATATGAAGAGCTTTGAATTCGTATAGTTTTTTTGTTAGATTCTAGATGTACACAAAATAAGATGGAAGCTTTGTCCCTCCCTCCCTAAACTTTATGCTCAAAGTGTTCTATTCTTCATGTATACACAGTTAAAAATAGACTCACCTAGTTTTGGTAAGCGTTTTCTTCAGCACAATTCACCCATTGGGAAATCAAAGCTGGGAAATCAAAAAAGCAAAATCCACCAGTTTTTTACTTACTATATCTGATTTTTTTTTTGTGGAAGTAAAATTTTTGCTAATAGTCCACAACTTAATTTTACACAAAATGGCCAATTTTATATAATACGCAACCTAATTCATATTTGTCAGAAAAAATTTAGATTATTGGCATCTCAATTCAAGCTTGTCTAGACAAAAGTTTAAGCCAATTTAAGCTTTCTCTCTTAAAGAATGCCGTCAAACTACTTATAAACAGGAGCGAATTTTAGCCCTGAGCTGTCAAAAGTAGCTGATACGAGACACATAAATTGTAGTGTTTTAGCGGCGGAGTAATTTGCTGATGCATCTATATAATGAGGAATTTGCCTTAGGTGAATACCGTATAGACAAACTATAATATTTCTATAGAGGTTTATAATTTTGGCGCAGACAATGCTTTTCAAATAGAAGTAGAGTTGTGATATTAACTAAGTAAATAAGTTTGGAATAAATAACGTTTAGAATATATGTATATATATTTTTTTTCAATTATTTTATTTATTCTAAACTTATTTACTTAGTTAATATCACAAGTCAATATTTATTCTGCACGTTGATCTACGCTTGTTCGCTGCTGACAGGTGAATAGGTCGAGGTTCCTTCTACTTTTTACGCGCTCAACAACATGTGGTTTTTCTTCTCTTTCTTTACGTACCGATTACTGCCGGTAGTCGGTTAATAATACCTGGTAGTTACAGGGTGGCACATCACCCTCCTGGCTAGAAAGGAGCTATCGAAATCTGACCGCGAGCCTTACACGTAGTCGTTTTACCATCATGTTCAGGTAGCTGGGTGTTTGGTGTACAGCTAGAACCCGCTTGCGTCGGCGATGTAGGTGCTGTACTATGTTTTGGAGTGCATTGGGACGCGCGGTCGCTTACCGGGGGCATTTTTACTACCTCATGCGATGAGCACGACTCCGACGCTCGAAGAAAAGAGGGTTTTAAACGATCGATACCGATGTTTGTTCTTCTATCTCACACTAGTACTGTGAAAAATTTTGGGAGCCCTTTTACAACCATGTAATGACCGGATGTGTAAGTGGGGGAAGTATTGAGTTGTTTCGGATAAATACATGCGTTGATGACTGGAGGTCTTTAGAGATGAATGGTGTTTTTGTGGAGTGATGGGAAGTTTGTGTAGGCTGCAGATTTTTCATAGACTTTCGGAATTTTGTTACGAAGTCTCTAGAGGCTGTCGAAGGTGTGCTGTTTAAGAAACATTCTCCTGGGATACTTAGGGTTGTATCAGATACCAGTTCAGCCGACGATGCATTTATATCCGGTTTAAAGACTATGCGAAAGCCGAGTAGAATCATTGGCAGGTGATAAAGCCATGTTGGCGTGTTGTGACATAGAATGGCAGATTTTAATATTCTGTGCCACCTTTCTATTAGGCCATTAGCCTGGGGGTGATACGCTGTTGTTCGTAAGTGTGTGGTTTGGATTAATTCAGTGAAAACGGATGAAGACGAATAGTCTACTATGATACTATGTGGAACGCCGAATCTGGAAATCCAGTGGCTTTTGCCACAGAAAGTATCGTTGCCATTCATACAATGGAAAATTCCCGACGATGTCGATATTAATATGTAACAAGCGTATAGTCGGCGATTCGTACCTGCGGGGTCCCGAAATAGTGAGCTGCATTTTCTAACGTTGACATGGTAAACATGTCCTGACGAAATTGGCGATTTCTTTCCTCTTGCCGGTCCAAACAAATCTTAAAGTCACTAATAAAGTTGTAGCTAATAAAGTTGTGGGGAGTTTAGTATATTGGAACGTACATAAAGTTGATATATCACACATAATTTGTGCGTCAAATACTTTAATATTAATGAGCTATTAGAGGTACCTTGATTTTGCAACATGTTTTGCAGCTGGATGCCAGCTTTTTGTGCTTTTGGTGCTAAATTTCTAAAATTTATTGACTGTTGAGCAGAGTCACTATTCAAAGTTTGTATTCTGGACAACGCGTAAGACGCTGAATAGTCAATGCCAGGTGTATGATGGGTATCAGTTGTAAATTGACTGATAAAACCGAGTTGTCTTAGCTTTCGTGGCGATGCTTTTTCCAATTTCTGCTTGTAGACAAATATCAGGGGGCGATGATCGGTGACTATGTAACAGGGACGTCCTTCTATTTCATTTCGAAAATGGCAGACTGCTTGCTATACGGCAGTTAATTGTCGGTCGTACGTTGAATACTTCAGCTGCGTCGGCGTTAGCTTTTTTGAATAGAAGGCTAACGGTTGCATGAAACCTTCAACTTCCTGATGCAATGCTGCTCCCACGGCTGTGTCTGAAGCATCGACGTAAATGGCTAGTTCTGCACCAGAGACGGGTTGAGCCAATAACGTGGCATTGCATAGTTCGGATTTACAACGCTCAAATGCGTTATTGGCTTCGTCTGTCCATAACAATGTGGAGGTGTCGTTTTTTTTCTACTACCTATAATCATAATTAGCAAAATCCTCTGGTAAGTCGTGGTGTGTGGCAAATATTTTAAGTTCTTGTGCGTTGAGCGGTTTAATGCCTTGCGATGTGGCAAGGTGGCCAAGAAATGAAATTTCGGACTTACCGAACTCGCACTTTTTGAAATTAATTGCAAGTCGATTGTCTGGCAGGCGCTGAAATACCAAACGAAGGTCATGACTATGCTGCTCTAACATAGCAGAGGAAACGAAAATCAACACTTCGTTGGTCAGAAGCTGGAAGGTCTGCGCAGCATTTCGTAGGCCAAACGTCATGCAGTTGAGTTTATATAACTCAAACGGAGTGCTTATTGCCGTTTTGTGTGCATTGTCAGGGTGTATCGGAATTTGATAGAATGCGTTCTAGAGGTGCATTTATTGCGGTTATGGATTAAAACCAAAAAATAAAAATTATTATATGTAAATGGAGGAACATAAAATAAACAAATTTGTTGAAAATTTGCTTTATAACAAAAATATATATTTTTTAAAAGTAAACATGCTCAAATAAAATTTCTGTATATTATTTCACAAAACAACATCGTCAATGATGCTTTAAAAACCTTCTGGCATCGCCGCGCTTAGTACGAATACGTTTACCGAGCGTGAGTGAGTAAATACATAAAACTGAACACACACACTCTCAAGGGTAAGGTAAATGTGTGACTGCAAATTCTCACATACAAGTACTATTGTCGTTGTTACAAAGAAGTACGAGTTCGATTGCCGAATATGGAAAACATAATTGAGAAACCAAATCAAGCAGCCACCGCATAGAAACTTGGTTGGGTATATTATATACCCTAGTTAACAGACGCAAGCTCTAACGAGTAGAAAACATACTTGTGCTAACAATAGGCGGTAGCCAATCACACTGCACCTCTATTTAAGACGGGTACACTTAGAATATTAAAAAAGGGCGCCGGTTGCAGATCTCTGGTCCATACCACGTTTTATACGCGTTACCACGTTCTAAAAGCGTCTGTCAAAAACGTAGAATCAGTGCAATTTTATGGGACAAGTTACATAGTACAAAGCATAGGACTCATAGATGCGTACGACGCAAAAATTAGGTGTAATTTCTCCTTTTTCACGCGTCATAGTCATTATAAAATTTTTTTATAAAAACTGCAGATAACATTTCGCCTTATTTTTTGTTATTTTATGTTTTTGTGTAAACAAATTTTCATTTAAAAAATACTTCAAACACAACAAAACAACTTATCACATTAAAAGCGTTGTATGTAACTTGAGCTTAGAAAAGTTTGGAACTCATGAAAAGGGCAGCGCGTGGTGTGGAAATCTCAGCTTGTTATACTTTTGAAAAGTTTTTAAATGTTGCATATGAGGATTTTTATTGCTATTTTTATGATTAATTTTATCGAAAACGACAAAAAATAATGATTTTAGTTTTGATTATCAACATCCGTTGTGGAAGTGCCAGTAAAGTTTTATAAAAGCCGTGAATACAGATGAGAACGGAAATTTCAATAGAAACAAACAAAATTATAATAGACCTAAGAGAAAAAGGTAAAATTTTAGAAATACACTATATCTCTTAAAAAAAATTAAAAAATTTTAGGAAAATAGACAATTTTAAGCGAAGAGTATGTCCAAAGCTGTTAACGGAAAGAGAAGAAAGAAGGATTGATGCCATAGTTAAAAATAAACCACGTTCTAGTGCGCTACAAATTACCAAGGACATCACTACAGAGTCTGATAAAGCATTTAGTGACAGCACAATACGACGCACCTTGCATAGATATGAATGTAATGACAGACGTCCGAGAAATAGACTGCACATACATTTAGTTTATACATTGATCATATATTATTAACTATTTGTTGTAAAGTAGAAATAATGACATTATATTTAATTTCAGCTATTTTTGCTATTATAACGTTATAAATAATGAATAAGCAATTTTGTTATTATAAGTAAAATCGATATGTGTAATATAATTTCATTATATTACATTTCAAGACACACTACTGGTGTTGACTCGCTTTTGATTCTCATAATATACTGAATGGCATTGAGTAAAGAGATAATGAGAGTAGCATATTTATTCTACTCTCTCTCTCTCGCAGAAGAAAAAACCACAACACGGTTAAGTACTGCTATTACCCAGCGGCTAAAGTATCGAATGCAGAAGCGATGATTTGGTGCACATTACATGACAGTAATGCACACCATCTCATATACGAATCTAGTACACATTTCCACATTATATGATTGAACACCTACTACCTGTGTACAAAGTAAGCGAGATATTGAAGAGTTCATCCATGGAGTATACATACTCAATTCTTCCTAGCATACATTGTAAGTTAGCTCGAATACAACATCTCATATTTTGTAAGCAGGTAGAAGGTATTCAACACTACTTCTCATACATCGTGAATTAGCATTCATTGAACATAAAATGTTCCACATATCATTAAAGAGATGTAATGTGATAAGTCTAAGGCAGACAGAGCGATTTTAATTGCCGAACCTTTTAGCAATTTTCTTTTGGAATTGCTTTCTTGTCCACACACAAAAACTTTTTTCGGCAATTCTTGAGCTTTCTCTACTTATTATTTCATACAATTTATATTGTATATGCACACACACATACACACACATGAGAGAAAATTAAGAAATTGCTGAGAATTGCTGAGTACCGCCAATTCTTTTCCGCTTCTTATTCCCCTCACCGAAAGCTTGTATAAAGTCAAGAATTACCCAACTAAAGTTGCTGTTGTGAGCTGGCACTAAGCAGTGTTCGCTGCTGGGTACTAATGACGAAAAGTTTTACTATGACAAAAAAAAAACATGCCACGTGCATTGGAGAACGATGAGTGCATGTGTGTATGTATGTATTTACGAATACTTGGCACCGTTAATAATATAGGAATAATTTTCTCTTAAAAACGAAAGAAAACTCTTCTTACGTGCAAAAGCTTTTTTTACGTGTGTTAAACAAAATAAAAATGGGTGACTCGATGGCTGATTTGATAGAGTGCTCGACCAACCGTCTTGAGGTCGCAGGTTCGATTCCTGCCACAGACCCTGGGTGTTACTGCAGACAAAAGCTTTTTGTGTTTATTTCCAAAAAAATAAAACAAGTCAAAACTGATCTAAATTTTCTCAAAGCACACTTCTAACCTAATATATGTATCAATGTTCTTAGTTTTATATATATGTATGTTATTTTAAACATTCGAAAAAAATATCTTTCATACACACATACTTCTAAACATACATTAAACAAACATAACAGAAAAAGAAATAAAATACGAAATGAAATAAATACAACAAATACAAAGCTCCTGATGCACGAACTCGTCTGTTAAAGTTTGCTCTTTTTTTTTAGCAAAGATACAAACCTAAACAGAAAAGAGCAAACAATATGCTGATCGCTTTAAACTCTGGCGGTTGTGCAACAGGACTTAAACAAAAATCTATTTTAACTATAATTTATTTGGCTATGGAATAATTATTTTTGTATGTCTATTAAAGGATGACCAAAAACCCAAAATACCCAAGGTGCACCCACCAGCACCTGGAGAGCCACCCAAAATTGAAGTTATACGTGAGAAGAGACCTTCATTGGCTCCAGAACCGCAAAGTCGTCGCGGTTCGTTGATACCTCCCGATACTGGTCGTCGACCTTCCCTAATTATTAATGATGAGGTAAGTTTTATACTTAAGTATTATTTGTGTATGTATTTTGACATAATAAATTAGTACAACAAATTTCTTAGATTTTGGATTGTCATAATAAATATGTATGTTTTTTAGTATAATTTTTGTAATTGTTACACAATAATAATATAATAATTAAGCTCACTAATTGTAGTTCCAACAAATTTTCAAATTAGTATATATGTACTTGTGTATTAATTGTGTTTCCTTTTTTATGTCTTTGCATTTATTTTAAATAATTTTACCGTTAAAAAAATAAATAAATAAAATAAATCATCATACACTCGTTCACACACAAAATACACGGCTATGAATCCTCAACAATACAAACTGCTACACAAAAAAAAACCACCATCTTCGCCCGACAACCTGTTGATCCTTTGAAAACTAAAATCTTCTTACCTTAATACGACCACTCCCTTAAATCCTTTTGCATTACTCTGCCCCAACAATGCTGTTTCAACCAACAACAACAACTACAATATTCATAAATCAACAAACAAATTATCACTGATCATGCTCAACATAAACGTTTGATACGATCAAATGCTTTAACCATCTTAGAAGAAACTCCGTCCGGGCGAAGTTATGGACACAAGGGTAAGCATTATATATTTGCTAATTCATTTTAAAATCTAAAATTTCTGAGGTCGTTTGCAAAGATTTACTTTTCTTTACTTTGAGCAAGAATACATACTCGTTTACTTGAATATTTCCAAATCAAAGAAATTAAAAAAAAAAAAATATAAATAAATAAATAAATAAATATATATATATATATATATATATATATATATATATATATATATATATATATATATATATATATATATATATATATATATATATATATATATATATATATATATATATATATATATATATATATATATATATATATATATATATATATATATATATATATATATATATATATATATATATATATATATATATATATATATATATATATATATATATATATATATACACTGTTGGACAAAAAATAGTGCAAAAATATTGTTGTCACACTTTTTAAGAAAAAAATAGTAAAACTCTCTTTTTGTATAAAAAAAATTAACTAAATTCATTTATTTAATATACATTACTACATAATAAACAAATATATTTACATATTAAAATTAACTTTTTTTCAAAAAATAAACGAAAATTAAAACACTCCTTGTTTACGGCTGGCCAAAACAAAGTGCAAAAGCAAAAAAATTAAAATGAGAACTGCAGAAATACAAACTACTACTGCAATTTAGTACTTGGTAGCTCCCCCCTTATTAATTATGACCTCTCGAAGCCTTTTGGACATACTTGAAGATAAGTTTTTCAAAATTTGAACAGGTATCTCTCTCCATTCGGCTTGCATTTTTTCCCAAAATGTTTGAAGGTTTGTGCGAGATTCCATTGGAATTTTGTCATCAAGTATGGTCCAAAGGTGCTCTATGGGGTTCAGGTCGGGGCTCTGAGCGGGCCAATCAAGTATTTCCACATTTTTTTCTTGAAAAAACTTCATGGCCACCTTGCTCTTGTGTTTGGGGTCGTTATCCTGCTGGAAGATAAAGTCCCCCAAGCCCATTTCCGCAACACTACTGTTAAGATTTTCTTGCAAAATGTTAACGTAGTGCTCACCTGTCATTTTTGAGTCGATTTTGACAAGCCGCCCCACCCCCGAAGAAGAGAAGCACCCCCACACCATGAGACTCCCACCGCCATGTTTCACAGTATGTGAAATGTGCTTAGATTTTAGCTTTTGGGAAGGCTCACACCACACCCTCTTAGCACGTTTTGCATTTTTTAATTCATATTTGGACTCGTCTGACCAAATGATACGATCCCAAAATGTATCTGGCATGTTTACATATTTTTTAGCAAAGGCCAAACGCTTTTTTATGTTAGCAGCTCGTAACAGTGGCTTTCTCTTTGCATACGAGCTTCTAAGACCGCTCTGGTTGAGCCTTCTACGAATAGTACGTGATGAAACATTTAAATTTAATTCTTCCTTGATCACTCTAGAGGAAGAAAATGGCTTTTTTTTTTGCTAAGACTATTATGCGATTGTCATCTCGCTTTGATGTCTTGACCTTTCTCCCAGACAATTTTTTTAAACTTTCATTGGATTTTCTAATTTTAAAAAGCTCGTAGATTTTTCTGGCTCCTGATAAGGAAATTTCATATTTTTTGGATAAATCCTTGTACTTCATTCCATTTTCTCTGTCTCTTACTAAGAGATCCTTTACAGCTTTGGACAGCGGCTTCATTTTGATGTTATCAGGAGGTGTCTAAAGAAATCATGATTTTATTCGCCAATTTTGTGTTTTAATTTTAAAAAATTTTAACGTATTTTATACCGCGATTATCTTTATTAATACTTACCTATAATTTTTTTTCAAACAAACGTACAGTTTATGTTTTATGTTTACAACAAAAAAATAACACTTTATTTTGTCCAGCGCACCAACAAACAAACTGAATTATTTCGCTTCCAGAACAAAAATGAATCATTAAATTTGACTTGTGTTTTTTGCATAATAACCACATCATCTACAGTTATAACGGTATAATAAATAAATACTATTTCTTCGCTTTAAAACTTCGACTTTAAATGACATTTGTTTGCTTTGCACTTTTGCACTATTTTTTGTCCAACAGTGTATATATATATATATATTCAAAAAGTATCGCAGCAGTAACAAATTTAAAGCTGTTTAAACTTTTCCCATGAAGGCAATATTATTGAACATTTGCAATATTTTTCTTTTATAGTCAAAAATTAATACTTATCCACCCATATTGGATACTTGATCACGTCAATATTAAATACAGCCACAGTTAAACTCAAACTATATTGTTTTTTTTATATATTTAACTATAAAGTCGCAAATAAATTTGCAAAATATAGAATGCACGGCATGGGCGGCGTAACGAATACATTATGCCAGAACTGCCCAAACCCTATGGGCTGGATGCTCAATTATTTTAGCTTAGCTCTAGGGCTGTGCTCTTTAATCCACACATGTTTGTATACACACACAAGTGTAAAGCAACAACACTTTCACATGCTTGGCTGGTAAACATTGACGACAGCGATTATCAGTGTAGATTTTTTTTTTGTTCAACGTATGATACCATTTTGCTTCTTACAACAAAAATATTAAATAAAAGGTATTTTTCCTTATATGCATTGGTGGTTGTTCTTTCATATAGAGCTTTTGGGCACCCCTACCTCATATCCACGATATTACGAAGAGTAATTTACAGCGGCACTGTGACTAATTGTAATGACTTATGCCTTCACATAAGAAGTTGCCGCGTGGTTAGCAAATAAATACCTGAAGAAAACGTAAATATATAAATCTGCTTCTCACATGGACTGTTATTGCTATTCTTTTATATACAACAGTGATGTTCAGCCCGGAGAACAATTGTTTGAAATAATTTACACGCAGTTGTTATGCTCTTTTAAGACTGATTCATTCATCGCTGAGCAAGTGATAAAAACACCTGCGTTTGGCTAACGTCTTTTCTTCAGAAATTTATGAAGAATTTTTGTTGGATGAAGCAAGTCTGATTTCCGACCGATTGCCATCCTGCCATTTCAATCCAAAATATATGACGGGTCGACAATATGGGATTCGGAAGGACCATAGCTCTTAGAGATGTTGCTGAGGATGTAAGGCAAGAGGTAAATCTCGGTAATATAACGTTTTTAGTAGGTTTGGCTCATTCCCGAGCATTCGATACGCTTGATCATATCAGTTTATGCCGTACGCTGAGACATATGTATGTTTAGATTTTCATAGACAGCAACTAATCTAATTAAGTCGTATCTGAAAGAATTCAGTATGTTGATACCCTGACCTCCATTTCAACGTCATTGCCACGGTGTTCTACAAGACTCTTGGATCCTCGTGTTTTTCCCCATATGTAAATGGCATTCAGTGTAAACACGAATACTGCAGGTTTAGATTGCATGCAGATGATGTTCACACTAGCTTTAGCACTACCGCCGTTGATGAATGTGTGAAGATTGTGAACTTAGAGTTAGGTCGTGTTCATAAGTGGGCTACTGCTAATGCTTTGGAAATAAATCCAAGTGTTTGCTAATTAGCGAGACATCTTTATAAATGAGTTATAGACCTACTATTACTTCAAATACTCCTACTATTACTTTACTTGCTTTTCGTCATCGATCATCGATTTTAAAATACCAGTTCTTTGTTAATGCTATTAGTCTCTGGAACGGAGTCCCACATAGATTTCACACTATTAGTAACATTTATAAATTCAAGGACAAATTTTTTGTCATTTCTCAAGTTGAATGATGTATGGAGATCGTTTTTAGTATTTATTAAAATCTTGTTCTTTTATATGAATTTTATTTATTTCACAATAATTTTACTAAATTTATTAAAAATATATAATACACATGGGCTGAAAAGAAAACACTGTTTATTTGGTTCATAGTTAGCTTTATTCATCAAAGTAATCTGCATCAAGAGCAACGCAATCATTCCAGCGCCGCTCTAACATTACAATACCACTTTTGTAGAACGATTTATCTTTTGCGTTAAAATAGGCCTCAGTTTCACCGATGACCTCTTCATTCCTGCGCAATTTCGTACCGGCGAACATTTTTTCAGGTCTGCGAACAGCCAGTAGTCGCTGGGAGCCAAATCTGGAGAATACGGTGGATGTGGGAGCAATTCGAAGTTCAATTCATGTAGTTTTGCCATTGTTTCGTTGCCTTGATGAAACAAAATTTTTTTCTTTGCCATATGCGGTCGTTTCTTTGCAATTTCGGCCTTCAAGCGCTCCAACGCTATATAATATTTACTGTTAATGGTATTTCCTTTGTCAAGATAGTCGGTGAATATTACACCACGCACATCCCAAAATACCGAGGACATAACCTTTCCAGCCGATTGTTGTGCTTTCGTGCGCTTTGGACGGGGTTCGCCAGTTGCTGTCCACTCAGATAACGATCGTTTTGATTCCGGTTTGTTACGTTTAAACATGGCCAAACATTGCTCAGCATCATCAACACGTTCTTGTTTTTGATCAACACTGAGCAAATGCGACACCCACTTTGAACTGAGCTTTCTCATAGACAAATGATCATGCAATATAAAGCCAACACGCTCTTTTGATATCAAGCACTTTTACTTTTCAATCATTCAAAACGATTTTGTGGATTTTTTTTTTATGTTTTCCCTTTTCGGACGGCCACTGCGTTCTGCATCATCGGTCCACTGAATGTGTCAAAGTATTGGATAAATGTAGCAGAGGAATTGATAGAATTCCTGCATTTTAAAAATCCTTGCTTCGCGGATTCTAATTTCGGCCAGTGGATCAGAAGATCAAGATTTTGATTTTTGGCTCCGTGTGTTCTTCCCTATCGCTAATCGTATTAAGAAATCGATAATCATGTATTGATGCTTTTTCTTCGATACCAAATAGGTATCGATACTGTGTGATCGATACCGTATCGAGTATAAGTATGGATACCCTTGCGCTATCGTTTCATCCTTATGTACTCTACATAATTATGGGTACTGCAATGCGGAAAACACGACGTGCTTAGGAGAACCACACCTATGCATGTATTTACGCTTGCAATCGTTTACACTTTAAAATATTTTTTAGTATAACTCACAAAGTGTTATTTTTTCACATACGAGCACTTTTATATTTTACACAGCGCCTTTTTTTGCCAAACCTCGTGAACCAAATGATCGTACAAGTATGTCTTGTATTTTTTAAAATTTATCCATAAACCTTCAGTCGTGCTAAAGTTGTTAGGGAATACCATTTTATTATTGATGTTGTGTTAGAAGCAATATGACACTTAATTTTTCTTTCACTGGATTGTTAGAAATAAATACCAAATGTTAGGAATTACAAAAAGTAAACAAAACATTTGTTTCACTAAAGTTTCTAACATTGCAACCTAAATTAGAGCGAAAAGCGTACTCTGTCGAATATTCACATGCACATACAAAATATATCTGTCTTCCCCATTCTATGGAGGTATTCCAGAAAATACCCGTGTCGAGAAAGTATCTGTGTTATATAGTAATCTATCTTACCTGTTTATCCATTTGTCTATATCGATGATCAATATCGCTGTCTATCTGCCACGTGCTCCGTTGTTCCATCTTTCTTGCCACGTCCGCATAGTGTCCGCCCGTGCTAATTTTTTGTCTTCGCTCTCCCTACAGCTTTTTACGCTCTTCGGCTAAGAGGTCAATCAGGATAGTCCCGCTTATCACCAAGACAGCGTGCTCTGACACTATGCTATATGTTGAAGCCACTCTGAGAGCAGCCGTACGCTGTACCGTTGCCAACATCTTCCTGCAGTATTCTGCCTGCAACGAATTTGCCCAGATTTCGAACCCGTACAGCAAAATTGACTGGCAAGCCGTCAAGTATTTTTAATCAACATTGCTTTTGTTTTTTTCTCGCCGATAGTATCACTATCGGATATCCATAGTGGACCATAAATAAAACTATCGATAGCACGTACTATCGATAGTTTTGCAGCTCTACGTGGCAAGCAAGCACTTGACAGACATTTTGTTTTACACATAATTATCATAGTGATAAAATATATTACGATAATTTTCTGCAGCCTTTTTGTTTTGTTTACAATTTATGATTTAGCAGCACTGGTAATATTTTGTAACTTTTAATAAGAAAACGCTCACATTATTCTCATTATTTTTGACACTGATTCCTTTTTTTTTTATTGACAATAAACATTACATTTTTGAGATTTTGATCTGAACACTTCCAACCTATTGAATTTTTCTAGAAACATATAATTTGACTGCTTTCTAGAGTGAACGAACGAACAAAAAATGAGGTGTCATAATACCTTAAAGAGATGTTGTCATAAAATTTATTCCACCGGGTAGAATATCGGCGCTTATTTACTTTGATAGTGCAGTTCTGCAATACAATTTTAAAAATTGCTTATTCCGACTGCATATATTTTTATGCACGCACTAGTTTTCATGTAACAAACACTAGTTTTCACGAAACAGTCACTTCACTTGGAGTTTAATTCATTATAAACGAGTATGTATTTTTGTAAACATGATGTATATATATATATATATATATATATATATATATATATATATATATATATATATATATATATATATATATATATATATATATATATATATATATATATATATATATATATATATATATATATATATATATATATATATATATATATATATATATATATATATATATATATATATATATATATATATATATATATATTTAGTATATACATACATATTGAAACTGAGGAGCCGATACTTTGATGTACTTTTCTTTACTGAAGTGAGATGATATTGAACATTTGCGAGATGCAGTCTTTGTAATTCTTTTTACTTGTTTTTGATTAGGCTATTAAAAATATCATATTTTTAATAGAAAATAAATTTGTATTAACACATAATCAATAACTTCTTTCTATTCTTTAAAAGACATGGAATATTTTTCACACTCATACCTGCACACACACACACACACACACACACACACATTCATTAATGTAACCTGGCCAAATGCATGCATTCAGCTCAATTACATCTTTTCTCCATTATTCTCTCTCATCATACATTTAGACATACAGACGTACATACATGTACATGCATACTCGTAGAACAGTAATCTCTCGTGTACAATTTCTCATCATTTACAATGAATATAATTAAAGCTATAATGTTTTTGTATGAACACATGTATGTAGTTGTAATTAAATTTCAAATATAAATAATGTACTTATTTATTTATGTATGTATATTTTTTTTACTTTAATTTAGATTTTTATGATATTTAGTGTATAGCACTGAATCGTATAAGATTTCTTACTATATACTCTTTAATATATAAAATGAACATTTATATGTATATATCTGTATATATGTGTGCGATTATGTAATATATTAAATTTATATATGTATGTATCTGATTTTAACATACTTATTTACTTACATGCAAACCCTACATATGTATGTAATGGAATTAAAAAAACGTAATTTCTAAATTAAAAACATTATTTATTAATTCTACAAAATTGCGTAATCAAATTTTGAAGGTATATGGCTAAATTTTATTTAATTAAAAAAAATAGTTTAAACGTAAAATTTGTGAGTTTTTAATAGAGTTAACAAAAACTCGCTTTATATATTTTGAAATAAATTTTTTGTTTGGATGTAAGTTATAAAAAGCTCTGCCAAAAGATAAGAATGCATATGTGCTAAAAGAAATGTTTAGGTCTGTCTTGCCTAGTTGCGATTAAAGGACTCTGTGACGTTTATTTCTGTAGCAAATAGTTTACAATTACTTTTTCCGTGAAAATATTCAGCTGTTTTTTACAGTAGAGCATAAATAAAAGAAAAACATTGGAATGAAGAATAAAGTATGTACATAAATATTATCTTGTGTGAAAAAACAAAAAAGAGAAACAAATTAATAATTTAGAAATGGTGATCAAACAGTCTTTCTCACAATCTGCATAGTTTATGACACTTCTTATACAAAATATAATTTTTTCCTCTCTAAATAATACTCTTTTGATCATCCATAGTTGCTTAATTGATAAAAATGTACCTATTAACTTTTAAAAATCTTTAATTGAAACGAACTTTTTTCAAATTTGAATAAAAAATTAATGTTTCCATACCTGAAAAAAGTAAAACATACACATATCTGGCCATCACTTAAGGCCATATTACTCTATCATACACGATCATGCGATCTACAAAATAAAGCATGTGTGCTTTAAAAGTACTAAAAATTCAACCGTGCAACAGACTTTTTGACAAATCGTGCGATTTGAAAAATTTTATGAAACTTTTCAAAACACGGTTTCTGTGCGATCAGTGTGATATGTATATGTATATTGTGAAAAATACAAGAATATTGTTGGTGCCCCAAGAAAACAATTTAAGTAATGTAAAATTACTTAAAATGTAGAAGATTAATCCGCAATAGAACAGAACGAGAAAGTAAAACATACCATGCACATATAATTTATATTGAATAGAAACAAAACAGCTGAGTCAGAACGGACAAGAACGTACAAACTAAAGGCCTAACCATAATGTGCATAGACTAGCTCAAGCACCTGTGCGAATGCATGTAATCAAATGTGTATAGCTATATTGTACTTAAGGCACCTTTACATGGTAATACAAATATTTAGATCTGTCAAAAAAATGTGTAGAATAAAGAAAATCTTACCGTGTAAAAACACAATGTATTCAGTATGAGAGAAATTCAAATGCAAAAATTGACAGGCGGTCCGTAAATCTTAGATTTCTAAACCATTTTAGAAAACCCAGTATTCTGATCACATCAGAGGTGTATTTTTAAATTTGCATTGGCAGCACTTCATGTATTTACTGCAGGTGGTACAACATTCACAAAAGCAAACAATCGCAGTTCAAGAATTCTGCATGTTGTTTTTGTAAATGTTGTGAAGTTGTAACCATCACTAAATTTATTAGACTTTCATAATAATACTTTGATTATACTTATCCCACAAGTGTAAACGTAAATAGTACTTACAACACATTTTTTTTAAGTACGGAGAGAATTTCGTAATATTTTGCTTCCACAAAATCTAAATATTTTGTATTACCATGTAAACGTGCCTTTAGTGAAACTTTTCGTTAAATTTCGTCTAATGTCCGTTGCTTGAGCAAAGTACGAAACTGAATCATTTGTTTTCAGAAGTTTGTGTATGCGTTTACAGAAATTATTAATATAAAGAAAAATTGAAACAAACATATTTGTATTTAATTTAATAGAAATGTGCTTTAGCTTTCTTTAAATTCTTAATTAAACAAATTACTACAAAACTCTTTTTACTTTTTGTTTGAAAATTGTGGCATACAAATATTTTGTTGTTATTTTAGTACTTTTTTATATAATCTACTCAGAAAAGATACAAGTATTACGAAGCTGTGCAACAATGGGTTTAAAATCATTAAGTTCATATTATGGTCAACTAAAAGTCGTTTTAGATTCACATAAGCATTTGGCAGGCTCTTCGTTTAATTTTGACAAAAGCTTAAGCCAATCTATGCACATTAATTCTACCTTAACTCTGACATAATATCTGAGAAAACGTCGGCAGGATGAAAGAACGATTCTCTTTACATCCATTTTAACATTTGACAAGGAGTATACGTATTTTTGCCAATCTTATAACAAGTCATAAATTATTGAAAGCCGAGAAGAAAAGACTTCTTTGCGACCTGTCTGAATTTTGTCGATATGCATATTTTATATATTAAATGCTTAAGAACAAATTATTTTCACTTTTTTTTGTTAACAATTAAGTAATACTAAAAGTGCACATGTTCTTTACCACCTACTTTTGACAGCTGAGGTGTGAATTCGACTTTTACACAAGCAAAATACCTGTTGTTTTTTTTTTTTTGTTGTAGCGAAGCGGCTACCTTTTTTTTTGTATCATGTAAATGTATAAACGCGATTACTAGTGTGCCCATTTTAGCATTTTCGGTGCTAGATTTAGCATTTCTTTTGTTGATTTAGCGGTAAAATTTTCGATTTCGCACTTAGCACTGTCAAATTGTTCATTTAGCATTCTTTTAAAAGATCTCTGTTGCCAAATTGTTTTTAAAGGACAACATTTTGATCCCTTAAATTCATGCTTAGAAGATTTCTTTGTATCAATTTTAATTATAACTTTGAAAAATTTCTGAAATCTAAGAAAGAAGTATGTCGCAGTTTTATTGCGCGACGAAGTTTGCCAACAAATTTTCTAAGCTTAAAAAATACAATTTTTTTCTATAGAAAATAGTTTAAACGTTGATAAATGTAAGTTGCACGAACATTTTAGAGAAGAAATGCTAGACTATACCGTAGAGAATATAACAACTTTGGAACATCAATAGTGTAGTGCCACCGTTACTACTAATGTATACAGTGCTGGCACTTACTCTCCACTCTAGATATACTGGCTGCCGTCCTATTTTTCATCGCTGCCGGTTTTTTAGCATACTGGTCTAGTTTTAAACCGAACTGGCCAGAAGCAGCTGCTGAACTACCATTTTCAATCGGCTCCGTCTTTATACCTACTGGTGCCTTATCTAAGGAGTCTTCTTTGATTTCTTTGCTGGAGCCGCCAGAGGGTTTCTTATCAAGGTCGAGCAGAGTTTTCGCAGCTGAGGGTTGTTGTGTTTTTTGTGGATTTAAAGATTGAATTCCTGAAGGAGTATCAGATAAAATATGAAAATGTGAAGTTGGTGGTAGTCCCACTGGTGTAGGACGCAACTCTGCATCAATTTGGTAATTAATTAAGCCCCATTGCATGTGTATGTAATATATAATATAAAGACTAAATTATTATTTTTGTTGTGTTTTTAAAACTTTGATGTTAAAAAAATAGTTTGTTGTTTTAAGAAATTTCGTTTTATTCAATGGAAATAAATATTTCTAAGGCAACATAAGCATAAATGATAAAACTATGAAGTCTCAAAAAAAATTATTTGCTTAAAATTAAGACATTTAAATTAAGGCACTATGTTTTCGCACTTAAATTTTTGTTAGCACTATTTTAGTACTAATTTAGGTCCTAATATTCTTTTGAAGCTGGTTGCCTTTGAGGGCATTACGTGTTAATCAATGAAGTACTCTTGAAATTAGTGGTATCGTCGGTTTATAATAATTTTTATGAGAGCTAATGACAAATGTTATCCCAACTCGTATCTTATAATCAGAGCTGTCAAAAAGTGACAAAGAGACACAATTGCAAATAATTAATTTTAATTATTGAAAAATTTGATTCTATGCATTAACGTCACACAATTAGTGAGTTGTTTTGCATACAATGTCCTGCTGATAGGAAATAAAAGCAGTTTTTTCTCGGATGCCAATGATTTATGAGATTTTATAAAATTAATAGAAACATATACCTTTACTCGTAGCGCAATATTGCTATAAACCTGAAAAAATCTGTCTTCTCATTCTGCCAACGTTCTCTCTGCCACTGTTCGCTCTGATATTATATCAGAGTTTATCGCAGTTGTAGCCGCGTTGTAAAACATAGCCAAAAACTCTGTATTCTCATCCCACCAGAGTTTTATATACACACAAATAAATTTGATTGGCAGCACTTCAAGTACTTTTTAAAGGTGGCAACATTAGCAAAACTAACATATTACAAGTCCAGAATATTACATGTTGTTTTTGTTAATGTTGTAAAACTGTAATAATTTTCCTACGTGTTCCATTATACTTTGCTTTTATTTATACCACAATTTAACCATCAAAAATACTTACAACTAGATTCATCTTTTTTTGAATGGTTCTACTTTTAGTGAAAAGATTTGTTTCCATTAAAGATTTTTCGTTGGAAATTTATATTGTTTACGTTTTTATATATTTTAAATAATATAGAACCAAAAATACACGAGTTTTTTTATGATTTGTAAAAACGGTTTTTGGAGGAATAAGTTTTTTTTTAGAATACATATATTTGTTGAAAAAACAAATACGACAACACACTTGTGTTCTCTTTTTTTTTTAAACGGAGAGAATTTTGAAATGTTTTGCTCCCACATAATCTAAATATCTTGTGTTACTCACACAAATGTACCTTTAAAGTCATATATTTTTATCCAAACTTCAGCCCCATAAAATTCCAAAAATATTCGCTAGCAGCATTTCCCTATTTTGTTTCATTTATTTTTCTTAAATTATCTATAACCAGATTATTTTCACCGCATTTTGAAAAGTTCAGATTAATTCGATTCAATTCTTTTTTGCCTCAAATTTTTCACGCACACAGCGTAACTAATAATTTTTGGGAGAAAAATCGTCAAATCGTTATTTCGCTAATAACAACGACGACCTTAACCTCAAGGTCTGTAAATAAATACATTGCCTCCCTCTGCATAATTATCACAAGGTTGATGAAAAGTATTAATGTAATGAGCATGTGATTATGTATGCATGTAAGTATATGCCTACGTACTCGTGTATGCAATGAGAACAGCTGTTAGTGCTAGATCTCAGCAAATCCCAAGATAATAATCAAAATATCTTGTGCATATGTGTGTTGATTTAAGTGCATCTGTGCACTTACATGTTTGTATGTATAACATTCGAACAAACAAAAGTTCACACAGGCGGAGAAACATTTATGTTCTAGCTTCAGGAAATTCACAATTCTGTTAAGTGTTCAGCAGTATACTCGTACATACTTACATACGAATATACTCATGTAAACATGTTTCTATGCAAATATGAATCTCTAAATAAGTTCTTGAGATTTTTGAAAACTATACACACATTATTACTTATTTGAAAACAAAATATTCTTGCTGCTTTTCATTTTGTTTGTGTGTGCAGGGCTTTTTTTTTCTTTTTTTTTTTTTTTGTAAAAATATCTCATGCTTTAATGATTAAATTATTTAAATGGCTGGGGGTATTTATGAACATATTTCTTGGCAGGTGCATAATTTCATATGCAATCTCTTTTTTTTTTACATGCAAATATGTATTTATACTTGGGGTAGCATAAAGACAGAAAAGACAACAACGAAATAATAGATAAAATTTTATAAATAAAAGAATATTTAATTAAATTATTAAAGCTTACAGTTAGTTTTCATTTGTCAACCATTAGGAGCATTACAATTAAAGTACATACATACATATGTAATAACATATATACATACATACGTATGTAGCTACATATGTACATATCAACACATCTTTACTTTTATATTATATGAAAAAATAATAATTATAAATAAAAAAATAGTACATGTGTACATATGTATGCATAAATATAAATAAGTATAATCATATATATATATATATATATATATATATATATATATATATATATATATATATATATATATATATATATATATATATATATATATATATATATATATATATATATATATATATATATATATATATATATAAATTAATTATTTTAATTGTGCAGTTAGTTCATCAGCCAATTACCAATGTAAAAAGAGAAAAATGAAAAAGTTTAAAAAATAATTTAAAGAATTAAAATAGGTACTTTAAAAAATAATAATAATAAAAAAGATATAGATAGTGTTCCAGTTAAATAATTCCATTACATATGTATGTAAAATTGTTTCTCTTAACTAATACTTGTGGTAAAATCGAGAGTGCTAACATTTTTTGTGTATATTTTGTTTGCCATTAAAACATTTGCAGTTATTGAGACCTGGAGAAGTTGGTGACGGACAGGTGAGATACACTGTTATTCTCCAAAAAAAAAAAAAAAAAAAAAAAAATACAAAAGTTTTAATTTGTTTTGTTGTTATAACATTAAACGTTTTAGCTAATCTTAATTCAATTACATAAATCACTAGGAAAACAAATCATGTTGAATTAACATGTTTGTTGTTTGTTTTTAAACTGCTTGTTTTATAATGTTTTTCCTTTGCTTCATTTTTAATACAAAGTTCTAATGGTTTAGAGGATATAGGTTTTTGGCTAGCTCATCTAAGCAAAGTTATTGCTGAAAATTATGAAAAAAAAGTTATAAAACCGTTTGGTAAACAATTAAATATGTATATATAAACTTCTCTCTCGGCATTAAAATTGATATCCTTTTCTTTAGAAAAGAAATGTATTTATGCACTTGTAGTTTTTTTAATTAATTGTTATCGAAATATTGAGAATACAAATTAAACTTTTTTTAAACTCGATTTTTCATTGAACATTGAGTGTAAAAATGCACTCAAAAAAAGTTTAATTTATTTGTATTTCTAAACAAATTTTATTTCATAATTCAAAACGGCCTATTTTTAAAAACATGTTAAATTAATTGAAAATTTCCAAATGAAGCATGCTTATAGCCATACATATCTAATGATTTTTTTTAATTGACATTCTATAATATAATTTAACATGATTTCAAATACAATAATGTCGAACCTAATATCATTTAACTCTGTTCATCCATTAGAACTAAATGAAAATCGCTCGTTTATTACAACAGCGTCTCAGCTCAAAACATTCTCTTGCGAGAAAAAGGAATTCTAACACAAATAAGTAAATCGTCTAGAAAATTGGTGTAAAATACACTCAGTATTTTAAGTTCAGTTATTATATGAGCACACAAAATACTTTATTTCATACCAATTTTCTAGACGTGTCACTTATTTGTGCACATTATACTCCTTATCATTAAAAAATACTTCTTAAAGAGCACAGTTTAAAAACTCTCTTAAGAATTTGTCATTATTAACTCTCAAACCTTATATACATATGTGATTTATGACATTGCTGCAATAAATAAGCGTTATATATTTGAACAAAAAAAAAAAAAAAAAGATTAAACGAACAGTTTTCCAAAAACGTTAATTCAACATTGTTCAATATTGATGGCATTTCTTAACGAAATACTTTGTTATTCAACAAAACAAAAAATTAAACTCATATAACGTTTAAAAGCTTTTATTATTTAAGTAGAAAAGTTGTTAATCTTGCATTTGTAATCTTGTTTAATTCGTTTTAACCGCTATAAAATTATTTTAACAATGTATAACAAACTTTTATCAACCGATTAAGAATATACGACGCACTGTTTAATATTTCCATTAATCTTAAGCAGTTATTTATGTATGTACTCGTGTATTGCAATAAAAATATTTTAAGGATTATCATAGTATGTTTATCTCATTCATGGCATTTAAGTAACAACCGCTTAAATGTATCTACATATATATATATGTATATATATATATATATATATATATATATATATATATATATATATATATATATATATATATATATATATATATATATATATATATATATATATATATATATATATATATATATATATATATATATATATATATATATATATATATATATATATATATATATATATATATACATCACTTTTTCAATAATGTAGTTCTATTTTTAATACAAGTATTATAATTTACGAGTAATACCAATCAAAAGCTACAAACAGCTTGTTTGTTATGTTTCCCATCTGTCTAAATGTTGACATTTCAAATCCGTAGAATTGGTAACCTTCAAAAATATTTTCACACATTTAACTATATATCCAAATATTTTAAATAAAACATTAACGGCCGTATTCATAAAAAACTTAAACAGCCGTTCAAACCATTTTTAAGGGGAATATTCGCTAAAACTGTATTCATAAACGAATTTTACGTTAAAATGTTCCTTTCAGCAGTTTTTTAAGTCAACCATTTTTAAAACTGATTGCACCCAATTTTAAGACAATTTTAAGGTCATATTTTTGTCTTTTAGTTATTGTTTATTTATATGTTGGGAAAGTTTTTGAAGTAATCTATTTTATTCTGGATTCCAGATAAGAAATTATGCTTGACATTGTTTCCAGCCTTCTTATTTTAGTTATTACTAACATTTTATTTATTTAAAATAATATACGTTAATAAAATGACATGTGTAAAAAAAACGAAATAGTAAAAAAAGCTCGTTATTCATATATTTTCCTACGCGTAAGCAAAAGGAATCAAAGTAAAACTTTTCTGCCTCAGTATTTTTTGCTATTTAATTGAAAGACAAAATAGAGTTGACATTTATTTATTTGTTTTAAAGTCGATTTTCTTAAAAAAAAAAAAAAAAAACAATACAAGACATTTCTTTACATGACTACTATGTGAACAAAAACCCGTTTTTATCGCAGCACTATGATTCAGATGAGAATTGCATATGATGGCGTTGCCAATCACAAATAGAAAATTTCAATAAAATGATTTTTAGCTAAAATGCTATTAATGAATAAGTTTTTATAAAATGTGTTTTTTTTTTTGCTGAAAAATCTGTTTTAACTAAAAAGTTGTTAAAATACTGATTAGTGTTTTTTTTTTATGAATACGGCTGTAAGAATTTAAATAGAAATATGTTCTATTAATACCCAATGAAATGCTGAGACAGCCAGTGTTGCCCTCGAAATTTTCAAAAACTGGCGCAAAAAAGGTATTTTCAAAAGGTGTCACAAAAAGGGTATTTTCAAAAAAAGGGTTACGTTTGAAAAAAAACAATAAAAGCTAAAAAAAAATTTTTGCAAAAGTAAATATATTTGAATGAAAATATAATGTAATTTAGGAAAATTATTCAAATGTAATTACTAACATCAGTTTAAATGATATTAATTTTACTTAGGTCTAGTTTTTGGCTTCGTATGTAAATACAAAATTAGTAAATTTTCATTTAAAGTTAAGTTATATTTAAAGTCAAGTTAAATTTTTCCAGGCTTAAGCAATTCCTCATATATAAATGCGATGGAAGTGTGACAGCTTCACTTAAAATCCAAATATTATGGAAAGTATTCCATAGAGCAGCTGTTTGTTATTGAAAGAATAGAAAAATGCTTAAAGAAAAATATAAAATTTATCAATAGCACAGACAAACTTAATAAATGTATTTCATGTGATGTTATTTTTAAGTAAATATCATTTTGTGATCTTCTATAGGCTGTACCTCATAAGTGCGTTTTGTTTACCTTTTTTGCACTAACACAAAAACAGGCACGCAAACTTCTGACATAAGAGTAGTTTAATATAAAACCGTGCTCAAATGTAAATGAGAACTGAGTATTTATGCATACAGATGTTCGAACGTTCTCAACAAAAAGTTCCAAGTTTGCAAAAAGGGTCAAAAAAGGGTATTTAAAAAAAAAAAAGTGTCATAAAAAGTCTCATAGACATCAAAAAAGAGTCAAATTTACACTTTAATAAAACAGCTAGGAAACATAAAACACAAGCTGTTTGTATTATTTGTATAAGTATATAAACTCAATTATTATAAGTTAATAATAATTTTGTATATAGTAAGTCAATATCGATCTTAAAATCTGCACGGAATTAAGTTATGTGAAAAAATTTAACAATAATACAAATTTATTTGATATTTTATTAATTGATCTTGTTTAAGTAAATATTTTTTATTTTTGCAGCTAAAGATCGTTTTATTTTATTTAAAAATTTTTTAAAAATAAATACTGTTAAAAAATTTTTATATAAAATAAAATGATCGTTAGCTGCAAAAATAAGAAATAATAAAAATTATTATATTTTCTAAGCGAACGCCTTTCGATCTATAAAATATTGTCAGTACATATACATATATATATATATATATATATATATATATATATATATATATATATATATATATATATATATATATATATATATATATATATATATATATATATATATATATATATATATATATATATATATATATATATATATATATATATATATATATATATATATATATATATATACATATATATAATTTAACTAATTGCTTAACATTTGTTGAGAATCTTTCATCGGTTTATACAGTCTGTCAATAATGATTTTTCACGTTATCACGTTTTTATCTTGTTTAGCATTACGAATTGTTATTTTTATTGTGAAGTAAAAAAATTTTTTAATTGATTTAATTATTTAGGGAATTACAAGCGATTAAAATTAAAAAGTTACAGTTTGAAAATCTATCCTTATTCAAATATATTCTTATTCAAATATGATGTAAATTTTGTCTGAAAATTCGTCATATAATTAACTTCAAATATATTTTTATATTTACTTGAGCAATGCAGATTACTGCAAAAGCAAAAAATTGCCAAAGTAACAATACTTTTTATAAATAAGGCAATTAATAGTTAGTATGGCCAACTTTTGCATCTAACATGTATTTGATCTATTTTCAGAGAATAAATTAGCTTCTGTAAGTCGTAATATGTTATATATTATATGCAGGTATATGTTAAGGCCTTGCTACACTATCATAGACGATCGTGCGATCTACTAAATAAAACATGTGTGCTTTAAAAGTACTAAAAATTCAACCGAGCGACAGAGTTTTTGACAAATCGTGCGATTTGAAACATTTTATGAAACTTTTCAAAACATTATGGTTTCTGTGCGATAAGTGTTGTATATATTGTGAAAAATATGAAAATATTGTTGGTGCCTCGAGGAAAAAATTTAAGTAATGTAAAATTAAAATGTTAATACAAGTTTTTAATGGTTTTATTGTGTATATAAATTATTTCAATCATACTTGTTTGATAGTGTGGCCTACAACGCCATTTTGAAGCGATTTTTTCAAGTCGGCCAGACTTTTGAAACAGTTTCCTGTGAATGAATCTTACGATCGTGTAGGATAGGGCATCAGGGCCTTTACCACTACTCCAATGCTTACATAAGTCTGCTAAGAAAGCCTTGAATGCTGCTAAGAAGGCCTTCAATAAGGTCCATGAAAACTGCTAAAGCTGTACATATAGTACTTATATACTTTTTTGTCATTGGAGTCTGATCTCATTAATATAACCAGGTTTCCACAAAATATATTTTACACCTTTCTGTAACAGGGTGTTTGTAGGTCATCAGAAGGCAGGCAAGAATGAGTATGGAATCTAAAATAATGCCTTAGAAGGCCTTATTGAGAAAGATCTTAACAAGTTTCCCACTGGGAATACAAAAATACCAATACACGCACAATTCCATGTATACGTATACATGTTCTGCCGTAGGAATTAATCCAGTGGGTTTTGAAAATAAAAAAAAAAAATAAGCAGACGAAATATTAACCTAGTGCGCTTTTCTCATTACAAATAATGTGAGAAAAATTGATTTATAGTTGTTTCTGTTGGATTTTTCTCTAAGCGAGTTAGAATTTTTTTTTTCTAAAATGTTATACATATGTATATAGATGCAAAATAGGGTTATGTATATCAGTTTACGAAGGTAGGTTTGAAAGATGATTATATTTGGATTAATGAAGCTTACAATGATTACGTATATTTAATGTGGAAATTCCTTCTTGACAGACTGTATATGGTTACTTATAGTAACAATTTGCTAATAAAGGGTGGTTAAATTTTAGGGGGGCCGATGTTGGTTTTGCATAAAATACAAATTATTTGGGAATTATTGTAATTTTTTTTATTATGATAATACTGCCATAGCTTAATTATGTACGGAACAAAATATTGGCCAAATGGCCGGCACGACTGTACCGGTACACCTCCAAATGATAGTCCGAATTTTCGATTACGCTGAGGCATAAGTTAAGGTGCCTTTAACTCTTGAATTTTTGCCGGCTTATCGACGAACACATTTTCTTTTAAATAAACCCAAAGAAAAAAGTCCAGCGGTGTCATATCACATGATCTTCGCGGCCAACTGATATCGCCACCACGTGAGGTACATGGCCATTGAATTTGTTGCGCAAAAGAGCTATTGTTTCGACAAGTACTACCACATATGGTCTACATCCATATATTCTAATTCGCGCCACAAATCATTATCATCTCACGATAGCGAACAACATTCACAGTAACTGATTGACCGGCTTCATTTTGGAAAAAAATACGACCTATAAACAGCAACAAACAGTCACTCTTTGTGGGTGCATTGGTTTTTCGACAATCATTCGCCCAAATGCGGCAATTCTGCCGCTTATTGACGAATCCTTAGAGGTGAAAATGTGCCGCATCATTGCAAACGATTTTCTTCGAAAATTGATCTTCCACTATTGTCATTTCTTGCCATGATTCTGACCATGCTCGATTTTTTATCTTTCTATGGTTCAAATTGAATTATCCTGAATTGAGATATGTCAAAAGATGTTTAGGTGTGGTTTGCATTCAACATTGGCCCTTTAAATTTAAACACCCGATAGTAACAATTTGTATCCATAATCTTGCGACAATAAAATTTAAATTTTTATGGAATAATGGGTGCACAATATACAAACATGTTGTCATTTTTGCACCCCACTGTAAATTTCTCATTTGTAAAAAAAAATACATAATTTAATAGGTGTGTTCCACGTGAGATCTCGTGGAACACACCTAATATTAGATTGCTCGTCTTTAGTTTATTCCATGATAAATTACTGGTATAAAAAGTTGTATGCCTATTGTACAATGTATTAGTTTAGTGTTTTATTTTTATTTAAAATTAAGCTACTTATTTTTAATATATTGATTTATTCTCTTTTTATTTATTTATTTTTTGTGATTAAACGAATAAACCAATTATTCAAATTAGAAAAACAAACCACGTCCCGGTGAAATGGGTGACTCAAAACAGGTTCAATATTTCTTTGAAATTGATTTAAAAACTGTTTAAAGCTTAAGAACTCTGTTCCTTTTTATATTCATGATTTGTGTAACTATTTAGAACCATTTTATGTAAATAATCATTGGCTTTTTGATTTTCAATGTAAATAGAAAAAAAAAGATCAGTTACATTTATTTCATGTACACTTAAGGTACAAATCGTGGCAAAAGTGCTGGTACCTGTACGCAAAAAAAAAAAAAAAAAATTTCAAAATTATGACGTTTCTAAAAATCTCAGCAATGTAAATTAGTTCATGTTACTTCTAAATTGTCCATAACAAAAAATATGTAAATATTTATGCTCCATATGCATTAATCAGAAAAGTCTCTGTTTATAAAGTCATTGTACACAAAGAAAAAAAAAATGTCATTCCTTAAGCAACAGTTATACCAGGGTTGTTATTGTTTACATTTTGCAAAAAAAAAAAAAAAAAAAAAAAGCATGTACTGCGAGGAATATAGTACTCGTATAAAGTTGATTTCATTTCGTCAGATAATGACGCACCACAATCATTCTATTCTTTCTGGTAGCTTATTTTTTATTACAAATTGTTTATATGTACATACGACTTATCACCTTAAACAACTACAAAAAAGATCTTGCAAGCGGTATCATAGGGCATTGCTGCACATTAAATATGTATTGTGATATTTGGATCACGATCTATTTCAATGCACACAAATGTGTGCTACATGTTCAGTATTTATCGCGTTTGTATATACTCGCTTCCACTATATTCTGCCATTAAACTTAATTGAAAAAAAAAAACTTTAAATAATACCCGTTAATGCGCATTAGCAGTCTTAATGCAAATGAACTTGTGCATTATCCTTCTTAATCTGTATTAGCTTTGTCGTTAATGCAGTAAATAGAACTGTAAATTAAACTGTATTAAGATATTTTGATATGGCAATACTGTCGATTAACAGCAGCTGTTGGCAAATTTATTTCTGTTATGAAATAAAAATGGATGCAAACTCAAAACAAGTTATTTCAGTTCGTTTATTTTGCTAAAAAAAAATTTACGATACGTATTTTTTCCATTAAAGGTAGCAAAGGAAAAGAAGCGCAGACGCAAAAGTTCTACTGGAACTGTGGATGGAGCGTTGTTTTGAACTTTCTCATACAGTTTTTGAAAAGACTTCCTTTTCTTTAAATCCCTTTTCGTTCATCGTAGGTATATAAGTACGTCACACTCCCAAAAAATGCTGTTGCGTTCCTTTAAGAAACGTCATCTCGTACATGAGTTATGTACCATAATATTATTAAACTTAAAAATTTCCATAACTGCCTTTCTCCCATTTTCCATTGTTCTAATGCAATATTTACTTGCATCAACATGATTGCCATTCCATGTAAAATATTTCTATTATGAAGCAACTTCACTAAAAGTTACCTGAGCTTGCTGTCATATATATTTTGATTTTTCACCAACAGCATAGCTGCTAATATTATTTTCTTTTTTCTATCCATTACATGGCGACTTCTAATTAAGAAACTCACAATTTAATTTATTAACTTATTAAAAAACACTTCTTTATAAGCAAACAGCTGTTTATTAAATGCAGTTACTGTCGTCAGGGTAAAATTTTAATGCACATTAAACCACCTTTACATGGTAATACAAATATTTAGATCTGTCAAAAAAATGTGTAGAATAAAGAAAATCTTACCGTGTAAAAACAAAATGTATTCAGTAGGAGAGAAATTCAAATGCAAAAATTCACAAGCGGTCGGTAAATCTCCATTTTCTAAACCAGTTTAGAAAACTCTGTGTTCTCATCACATCAGAGGTGTATTTTTAAATTTGCATTGGCAGCACTTCATTTATTTACTGAAGGTGGTACAACATTTACAACCTCAAACAATTGCACTTCAGGAATATTGCATGTTGTTTTTGTAAATGTTGTAGACTTGTATCCATCAGTAAATTTATTAGACTTTCATAAAAATACTCTGATTATACTTATACGTAAAAAATACTTACAACACATTTTTGTTCATATTTTTTAAGCACGGAGAGAATTTCGTAATATTTTGCTCTCACAAAATCTAAATATCTTGCCATGGTGCAATTATTAGGTGGCAGCATAAGAGTTGTTGTACTACATACATAATATTTTGTTTGTGTAAAAATTCCGGACGCTGTCAAAAACATGTTTACAAAACAGAAGAAAATGAAGAAAGAATCGTTAATATAAAAAAAACGAACAAAGAAAATTAATATAATTTTTTTTATAAATTGTTTTCAACACATTTTAAGCAATTGAAATATTTTTGAAAACTTTTTTATTGTGTTCTTGCCCTTTTTCAAACTGTTTAAAATATATTTATTTTTTCACCCACAATTTTATGAAACAAAAAATTATCACCTGTGCTAGTGATGCCACCTGGTTAATTGCACCATGTATCTTGCATTACCATGTAAACGTGCCTTCAGTGAGATTTTAATGCTCATTAACGCTGTCGTCTGTCTACGGTATAAATGTATTAAAATGTTTTACTTTTCATTTTTACATTTATTTTTTAAATAAATGTATATTTTTAATTCTGCGTTTTGTTTTTCCACTTCTTATCAACGTATCGTGATTTAATAGTATGAAGAATGCTACACGTTCAGTATATATCGCGTTATCCGTGATCTGGATTTCACTGCTACTCGTTCAATATAAATTGAACGGGATCCAGTATTGCGATATTTATTGAACGTGTAGCATGTAGTATGGATGGATCGTGATCCATACCGCAGAATAGCCTAATATGCTGAAATCCAGATCATTGATTACGTGATAAATATTGAACGTGTAGCATTCATCGTGAATTAAATAGCGGTTCATTAGTAAAAAGTAAAAAAAAAACAAATAAAATACGCAGAGCAAAAAATTAAACATTGGTTAAGATGTAATCATCTTCAAGCTTGATCATTACATCTTAATTTAAGAAAAAGGTCGAAAAATTAGGATAAAGAAAAATTAAATATTGGTATAACATTTTTTCAACAAAGTTTAATGGCAGAAAATAGTGAAAGTTAGTATGTGCTGCCGGTAGAAATGCTGCGGGCGTGGCTTTTAATAAATCATCCGCACAGCACAAAAATAACGTAAATACTGAGGCGACAAATATTGAACATGTGATCAATCCATCAGTATAATAAAATGGATCGCGATCCAAATATCACAATATGCATTGAACATGTAGCAATGTCCTTAGGCTACTCTGCGATATGGATCATGATCCATCAATACTGCTTGCTGCACGTTCAATAAATATCGTAATACTGTACTGCGTTCAATATATATTGAACGTGTAGCAGTGTCTATATTTTCATATGAATTTTATTTTTAAATAAATGATTGCATGTTTTTTTTTTATACCAGAATGGGACTGTTCGAAAATGCTTCACTGCGCTGCATCTGGAAAGCAAGCTGGCAACACTGCATATCTCTCGAGCTGTAAAATGCTCAAAAAACATCACAAAAATGGCTGATGTGGTTGATGAGTAGATAATAATTTTGTTGGTTTTGCATTTTTTGAGAAGAAATTTCAAGCTGCTGAGTTTTTTTAAACAAAAAACAAAAAAAAAAGAGAAAAATTTTCCGTTAGGAAGGAACAGAACTTGTCCATGGTACAATAATATACTAGGCAGCTGACTTTTTTTTCTGATGATGAGAACTGTCAAAAGTTGTTTATAAAATTTGATAACATGCACACATGCTTTTGTTTATTGTTTAAAAAACAGAGAATATACACACACTTGCTTTATTGTTTGCATAAGAGAGAACGTGCACATAAGCTCTTGTATTGTTGTTTAAAAAATAGAGAAAAGCTTTTTATATAATAGAAACACAAAGTAAAATACTCATGTGTTTTGTGTTTTTCTTCTCTTTTATTTGACAGTTCTCAACACAAAGCAGCAATAACAATCCCTGTTGTTTTTTTTTTTATTGATGGCTTTTGGTAGTTCAGTTTTTACCTAACGTACAAATAATTGTATCACGAACTTTTCCAATCGTTATGTTCTCATGTTTAAGGTTATAAAAAAATATTTGTTTTGTCGGCACAGCTTTAAGTAATTTGCATCACCACAGCAAACTGATCATCAGATGCAGTGAATTCATGTATTTTCGAACAAGCTCAAATATATTTTAAAGCCGCATAATTATATGACTTCCGGGCGCATAACCCTAAACATCGTAGCCATCATACCTACATGTCTCGTTTATACGTAAAAATTATTTGCGAATAAAAACTATTTGCAAATAGCTAAGTCACAGTTTATAAAGCCGAAGAAGCTTCAAAGCGAAATGGTAAAACACGTTTATATGGCAACACCGCACGCACGCTCATATAATTATGAAAATATCGCTACCATTACACAGGAAAGTACTTTCATGAAATTTCTGTATACGTATTACAAATAAAAATTTCAATGAAATAGACGACTTTCATGAAAATTTCTTCTTCGTCTACACAGGAAAGTGAAAGTTCATTTTAAAAATGTCGCCGAGGCAAAGAGTTGCAAAATTTGCCTCTGCTTCTCTCCACTCTTATTTTGTTTTCTTACTAATCAGAGTTGCCGAACTTATTACATATACAAATTTATGGGGCAATAGTTGAAAAAACTTATTATTATAAATTTTTCTATGATATTATTTTTATAAAAAAACTTTAGTTGTTTTCTTTATGTATTAAATATACAATACAATGACAAATGATCATAATTATTTTCATAGACTTGCAAAAGAAGTTAATTTTATAATTATTATTTTACTACAATACTGCAACTTTGTATAATTCTTTGCATGTGGCAACAATGTTTAGCAATTTGTCATTTTACTTTCAGAAAACGTCAAAAAATTTGTTTCATGAAATTTTTGATGAAAGCTGAGTGGAAAGTAAGCAAAATGAGAGTGTGTTAGTAAAAAAGTGTGAGTGTATTGCAATTTTCATGAAATTACTTTCCTGTCTAAACGATAGGTATAATGCTAGGAACACAACTGGGACGAACGACATAACTTCGCCCATCGCTGCGAATTCGCCAGCAAATATTCGCTGCATAAATTTGTCGTCTGAAGCACAATATCAATGAACTTTTGTGTGGATATCATTGTTTACATTCTGAGCACACAACTTATTTTCTTACCTGTTAAATATAACACATCGCCAATTTTTTCCATATTTTTTTAAACATTTTTATAATCTTTTGAAGCAACATTGTACAGGCATTGATACTGTTTTACATTTTCAATTACTATTTCACTTTTATCCATTTTTGTTTTTTTTTTTATATATATATGGATTAATATAAATATTAAAAGTATTATTTCGCCAAAAAATACTTTTTTATATCAGAAACCCGGTCACCTGATACTGTTTTGTTCATCATCTGCCGACAAAACAATTAGAAATCTAGACATCTATTTCCACTTTCGCTGAGTATGACGAATTTCGACAAACACCATGATTGTGTGCATTTTCATATCCACGAGTGTGTTTTATTTTTGGCGACGAATATTCCACTTTCGCTGAGTATGACGAATTTCGACAAACACCATGATTGTGTGCATTTTCATATCCACGAGTGTGTTTTATTTTTGGCGACGAATATTCTCGGCCAAACATCGTCGATCGTCGCAGTTGTGTTCACAGTATAAGTTAAATTATTAAAATTTGAAAAAACTTACGAATTCTACAGTAAAACAATTATTCCAATTATTTTTTTTCACACAATACGATAAATGTTCTTTAACAATTTTATTTTTATTACTATTGACATTTACAATAGCGCCTGATGTTTAAAACCAAACTGAAACTTTTAAAGAAGGTGGCCAGATGTCAAAATTTATTTGCCAATAAGAGCGTTACCTAGTGTTTAGACATGCGAGTAAAGCTATGTACACACGGTTGTCAGATGTTACAATATTGTAAGATCTGGCAACATGCTGACAATGTAGTGACAATAAAAAATTGTGCCCCAGAAGTAAATTGTGTGTTCAAACGATCGTAAGAAAATCTTACAATTTCATTGTCAGACTATGGTCTGACAAATAATTGATCTGGCAACAAAAATTTTCAGTTCACACGATTGTTAGATTGTTAGATGAAAAAAATTGCCAGGCATTTTGTAAGGCATTGCCACTTATGTATATCAACAGCCATCTGTTTGGCAGTGTTGCCCATAAAACATTTTTCTGACAATAATGCCATTGTCAGGTGCATTAATTTTATACATCTGACAATTAAAAATGAGCTTACAATACCAGCCAATTATCTGGCAATGCCGACGAAGAGTGTTGTCACGATTGTCAGATGCCTGACAACATTGTCGTCTTACAATTGATTGACAATGGTTTTTCTGGCAACGTTGTAAATTAAAAATTGTCAGTTCACACGATTGTAATACATTTTCAGACAATTTTACTGGCAATATTGTAAGATCTGACAACCGTGTGTACGTAGCTTAAGAGTTCGAAGAACTGAATACACTCACATATTTTACTACCATAAAATAATGATAATAAAAATTAATGCCAACCATTTCTTAAATATATTCTCATGTAAAGTCCAATTTATAAAGAGAAAATAAATTAAAATAGAAACAAAATATGTGAAGGAAACAAATGATTTGAAATTCACGTACTGACGACAAATTTAAAAAGAACTCTCACTCGCATGTGTAGACAGAAAAGAAAATTGCAAGAGTTTCGAGTTTTTCGAAGAAATTTTCGTTGATAATTCAAATACCGCACTCGCATGAGATTACTCGCATGTCTAAATGCAGTGTTAAGCTGAAGGCCCATACCACGCGTTACATGCGTCTCTACGCGTTCCACACTTTTCTAAACTGAAGTTACGTGTAACGCTTTTGACGCGGTAAGTTTTTGTTGTGTTTGAATTATTTTACAAAATAACAATACACAGCACAAATATTTGTATTTGTAACTATACAATTGCAAATAAATTTGCAAAGTGTAGGATGCACAGCATGGGCGGAGTAACGTAGACCTTATGCCCACAATGGCATTAACAGTATTTTTTTTGCGGCGCTGTGACTAACTGTACCGATCTATGCCTTCGCATAGGAAGTTGCCGCGTGGTTAGCAACGAAATACCTCACAAAAACTGTAAACTAATACAGTTAGTTGAGGTAGACAGTTAACCAATGAGAGTGAGACGCAAAACTCTCGAAGGCCAAACAACAACATAATTACGATGCTCAGAGCTACTTTACGACTCACACAGCACAAATATTCCTGTCGATAACAGTGCAAATATAAAATGAATTGCTATCTGCGGCTATCAAAAACAACGGACAGTTTTCATTACGCTTATGATGTATGCAAAAGTAGAAAGTGAACCTACTTTTTGCGGCGTACGCCTATATGCGTCCCATGCTTTGCGGCAATACTCGTATTTTGAGTTCCTATTTGCGTCGTACGTATAAACGAGACTACAGAAACAGATAGGGCCGAATGTAACGTTTTATCTTCAAAGTACGATGCGAGTAGAAAAATATTTATTAGCCAACCTTTTTCATATCAATGGAGAATGGGTGTTTTATCTAGGCTCTTTATTGATTTCTTGAGGGTTAACACGTACTGCAGAGTTTTTCTATCCTTTCCTTAAATCAATTATAAACTTTTAGAAGTAAATATAATTCTGTTTACATTATTTAACTGGCATTTGCTGAAAATATGTTTTACTATTATTTGCTAGTGCTGCCATCTTGTTAAATTTGCTTTGCAGTGAACCTTATATGTACATATGTACTTCCAAATTAGAAAAATGTTTTCCAATAATGCATAAGTCGTGACGATGGAATAAAATGAAATCAGATTTTAAAATTTTCAGAAAAATGTCAAAATAGAGATAACAAAAGAATATAATTGATTTCTGAGTTTACTTTTGAATCTTACAGGCTTGAGCTTGAAAATCCTTATGCATATACAAATGTATGAGTCCAACCCAAATAGCGCGGGGTTAACGCTTTGCAATTGGATATTCCAATTTTGACAGAATGTAAGAGAGAAAGCTGTACTATCTTCTAGTAAAGTTCGCTTTACAGCTTTATCACTTTTTACTATTTCTATTTAGTGATTTTTATTAAACAAGGTTGGTGAGCAATACTGTTTATGGCACAACGTTAATGCTCTTACTTAAGTTAATGATGAAACAGTATACGTCCGCAACTTCAAGCAGAGAAAACAGGCACACAATTGAAACGACGGCTGCAACTTCACAAACTGTCATTTAATGTTCTATTTTATTAGGTAAAAAAAGCTTTTCCCTTTATTTTTATTTCTCTTCGCAGTAAAGCTTTTGAAGCTTTGGTTTTGTTTACAAAATGTATGAAATTTACTAAAATCTTTTCTGCTTTAAAGTGAGAGCGTAACAAAAATCACTGTAAAAATTAAATATTTTAGGACCGCATTCTCTCGCGTTATTTTATGCCAAATTGTATGGAGAAAATCGGCATGCCCTAGTTCTGTTTCATCACTTACTTACTACAGCGTTAAATCAAAGCGTTAAAATACATTGCGCTTTACGTCCTAAATGCCTACCTAACCTATATAAAATCACAAAGGGAACGATCTTTAGGACCCAAGTGAGCTGGAGAATCTAAGCTACTTTTTGAAGAATCCAGCGGCCTGCCTACCTACGCCCTAATTTGGGTTGGACTGTTAATGTTAAATTATTTAGTTTTCTTTGTTCGCTCTCTTCTTTGGGAGCGTTACAACTCCCGCGATGATAACTATATGTATAGTGCAGCGTCAGTGTTGCTGGATCATTCAACGTGGTGCATTAAAAGAATTAGAAAAACAAAAATAATCAAAAAGGGTATAAAAAGTAAACAAATTCAGCCTAAGGGCTGAAATTACAGTGTTCTGCAAGAATACCTTTTTAACTTTTCTTTAAACGAAAGTAGTTAGACAACATAAATTTTGATGCGCTTAATTTTTTTATAGGTTTATGGTGGCTAGTTTCACACAATTGACAAGTTGTCGTCATATGTTTGTAGGTATATAAAAAGCCACTTGCTGAAAAGCTTGAGCCTTCCAATCCCTTCTGACTGTTAGTGCAAGTCAAGGCTCTGCAAGTTGGTGGCCCGAAGTTCATGAAGAACAACAGCTCTTAGCGTCTTGCCTCCAGTTCTAGTTTCTTACGTTACAGATATCTGTTGTAAGAAAATTGCGCCTCGGAGACTACAATTTGTGCTCAGAAAATCGGCCATGCACCACAAATATCATAGAATACTAGTAACACTTGCCTGCAATTTTAGGTCTAAACTGCAAGCAAAACATGTCAGCCACGATAGTCTGTAAAACAAGAGAGTTATTGAGGCTCTGCTAATTATTCCTTGGTGAGGGGTTCAGGAGTGTCAGCACATCATAAGTCATATAGAGACTTCTTAGAATTTTATATGCTATAACAAATTAGGAGCTGTTGTCCCTGTATGGCCTAGAAAGCAAAACCTACTCGCCGGGGAAGTCTAAGCTACGTTAAGAACAACTGAAAGCAGATATAATTTAAATCCATCAAAGTTCATATCATGCACCTACTTTCATTTAAAGGACAATTTCACGCCGCACGGTGTTATTTAAGTCAATTGTACTGTTCTGACATCCGCCACCTTTGAACTACATATATGTGAATTAATATGTTTTATATACATACTTATGTATGTTCTTTTATTTGTCTATTAAGTTATCTTTTAAGTCTAAAATTTTAAATCAAGACAGCTATCAATTTAGAATTTGATATCAAAATTTTAAGCTTCGCAATAATTATAAATGGTTGTAAAAAATTTACAATCGACATGTTAAGGTGCTACCAGTTAGTTGAAATGTCTTGCTTTAAACTTATTTTTATTTTATTAGCGTTGCCATTTATAACATATGCTTAGACTTTTCTGGCAAAATCTGCAAATTTATCCTGCTATTATAACTATTATGGGATTAATATGCTGTTCATACACTTTTTAATTAGTTCAATTATCAGTTAATTAAAAATTTTTTAAGTGTTCATACATACTTAATACTGCTAATGCAATTAACGTTTGACATAAGGGCGTTTTAACAGCTGACAGAAAAGTTGTTTACATTTTGATTGTGAATATTTCTTCTCGTTGACTCGCCATCTTTTGTTTACATATGAGTTGTCAAATTTGAACAAAGTGTGTTCATTGGGTATTGTTGTGCTAACTAAACACGGTTGCCACAGGGTTGTATATTTAATTTTACTAAATATTAAAACAATTAACTGTTATTAGGATTAATTAAGCTAATTAAAATTTTGTATGGATAATTAAAATCAATTAAGGCATTAATTGGCAAATTTTAATTAAAAGTGTATGTATGAACAGCACATGAAGGATCTACTTAATGCACTCAGAAGGGCGATGGACAAATGGAAGAAATTTGACGGTGTTTTAACAATGATGGTGGGTGCGGTAAGCATAAGATACGACGATTTATACTAGGCATTTGTGGACATTTTGATTTCTCAATTTTTACAGCCCGTCTACATTAGACATGAAACACTGTTAAGACATACTGTTAAAACATACCATTGACGGCTCGATTGTTAAATGGTGGAGTACCCGTATGTCTTGATTTTTCATTATTTTAACTCCGTCAACAAAAGCACATCATCACTTTTTATGCCCTTGTTTATAGTTTGTAGAAAAAAATATGTTTTTATTGCAAAATTTATAATCTAAAATAAGAATTTCAACTTTTTTTTGGCGATTTCTCTTAATTTGAAACTATTTTTACTTTTTCCATATTAAAATGTCATTTTCTGTTAAGACAGAGCTTTTAAAACAGACGTCTTAACAGCCGTGTCAAGACGGTAAGAAAACAGTAACATATGCAGTCTACACCATACAGTAACAGTATTTTGCTGTTCCTGTTAGTGTTCTCATGTCACGTGTGGACAGCACTTTATGTTGTTTCATTTCGTATTCTCGTAACAATTTCAACTGCACATTAGTTGGCTGTCATGCAAAAAAAAAAAAAAAAGGCGGGGGAAAACAGTAACAAAAAAGAAAGAATAGAGAAACGAAAAAGACTAGAAGAGAAATGAAAAAATTGATGTCCATCGTCTATCTCAAATGTAAAAATTGACTAGAAAGTTAATTTCAAGGTAGTTTTACCAGGTAGTAGCACATAGTACAATAATATACTACATTGAAGTGAAGCCAACAAAAAAAATTTAACGGGGCTTTTTATTGCTTTGTGAACTGTGAAAGAAGAGAACAGAATAGTAACAAAACAAATGACTATTTTTGTTGCCTTTGCAAGCGAAAGAGAGCTGGGATTTGGATATTACTCTCTTATTTTCTTACACCAAAATACGAGATTTTTTTTGCTTTGAGGTTTACATGCGTATATTTTTTAGGTGTAACCCAATTCACCATTAGATTTGAAAACATTTGAAAATTTTTTCAAACTTAACTCTATATTCAATTGTAAAAATAAAAATTGTATAAAGAAAAATATATTATTATTATTGTAAAAAGAAAAAAATATTATTGTAAAAAGAAAAATATATTATTCTTCTCAGAGTTTAGCTTAAGAAAAGGTTATAATTTTGGTTGAAATGATATGTTTTAATACGATGTAAGTTCATTAACTTTCTTTTAGTGACGCCATTGATTTTTAGTCCAATATTATAAAAGAGGAAAGTCATCTCGGGCATTATATGCATTATGGCTATGCAACGCTTAGCCAAGTTTTTTAAATGCTATAACCGTTCGAGTCGCCGAGGCACCACCTGGCACTGCATTGGTGTGTTAAACCTCTGGTGCCCGATTTCGCAATTTATTAATAAAACTTTCAACTTATATAAACTATTTTATATGCAATACGGACTTGTATACTTTGTGCTTTGAAATGAAAAGATTATTGTGTTTAACTTTAGCAGGAGTTCCAAAGTGAACCGTTTTAGAAAATCACTGATTACACAAATTTTGCCAACTGAAAGTTTTCCAAACTGAAATGGCAACGCTAACAAACCTAATGTCATTTTATTTTATTCTTATGTTGTGAAATTATTTTTAAAAAGCTAATTTTATCATAAAATCATTTAACAAAAAAAAAAAAAAAAAAAATTCCATGTTATAACTTTCAACTTGTTACTAAAACCCTTTTCCATTTTAGATATTTAAAAACATGTAGACATTGTAGTTTAAATGTTTGTAGAAAGTAGAATTGTTGAGTTTTGAGTTCAATACTGTTATAATCTTTGAAATATCAACGATTTTTGAAAACTAAAAAATACTGGCGTTATATATTACAAATACATATTTTCTTATCGTCTGTCTGTTTAACAAAAAACGATTTCAAAACGTTTTATACAACAGTGCGACATGATGAAATTGAACCGTTACACTCAAATCACAAAAATTTCTGAAATCTCAGCTACATAAGATTACTTGTGAGTATTTCAACATTTCTCATATTCTTTATTCTCATAAAGAAATAATGCGAGTAATACTCGTGTACTCATTTTGCTTTCTCTGAGAAAAAAAAAAGCAAACACCCCAATTGTATACTGTTACTAACAATGGTCTATCACACACGAGAACAATTCTTCTTACAGATTGTCGGCATAATTTTTTAATCAGCTTTATACCAGCACGAGCAGCATAAAACCAATCCGAACACACGCTAATCAATAAAATGGATAAAAGAAACTTAGCACACACACACAATACTGTATATACGTATGTTATGTCAGATGAATTACCTAGCATCTCCACATAGCAATATTTATTGCGGCAATTGTCAAATTTGATTGCGTCCATAAAATTTGCGATGTGTAGACCGCAAATTGCTATAGGTAGCAATTTATTGCGCAATTCTTGCTCTACTGGTTGCTGGAGCAATTATTGCCAAGCAATGAGCTGTCAGTTGTTGTAATTTGGTATAAAAATATAGCAAACACAGTGCTGTGCATACAACAAATACAGTGTTGTTCATACAACTCCTCACGTTGAGTTTTGTTAGTATTTGTGATGAAGCAGTAATACGTTTACGCCACCTAGAGCAATTAGCAATCGCTATACTGTTATTCTGCCGACGTTTTTGCTTGAGCTTAGCAATAAAAAATTGCTATGTGGAGACGCTACGTTAGTCTCGTGTGTTATTGAGCAGAACAAAAATTGTTCAACTGAAAATTGGTTTCGTGTGCTCCAGCGCGATGATAACGAATTACATTGGGCAAAAAAAAAATACTACGTATATTATAAATGTATGTGTGCGTATATGTTATGATGATACATATGGCTGTAATGAATTTTCAACGAACACTTCTTGAAAATAATATTGATTTCAAGCTGAGGGCAGCACATGTCATGTATGCCGATTTAAAAAAAGTTTCGACTTAACGTCTCGTCTTCACGTGCCATCGACTTGAACATGACATGACAACAAGTTCATGTTCTTGTATGTGGTGAATACGTATATTCGCATTTACCTTATCAAAGTGTTCAGTTCGGCGCCATTTTGTGTATTTTTGTTTGTGATAACCAACTTCATGGCAAACATTGATGCTCAGCCATATGCTCGACCATCGATGTCAGAGCATGAACGAAACGTGGACATAAGCGGTCCACATTAGCCATTTGCGATGTTCGACATGATGCTCATACCATGTTCATGGCTAATACCCATGTTCATGGCTAATACCCATGTTCATGGATACCCCCAATAACAAATGGCTTCTGTGTTATGTATTTACACACGGAAATGTCTACATAAATATTTTACTCGATTGTCCTGCGTTTCCTGTCTTGAGCCATTTGCCTCATAAACATTTTTGCGAATGAATCAAAAGGGTTGCTAAATCGGTTTTAGCAGACCTTAGCTGAGAACACATATTGTATGACATATTTTATATTTGTCATATATGACGTCTAAGTTTTCAAAAGTTGATGGTTTTCTTCGACTGTTTTGATTTTGTTTACTTTGTAGTTTTGTTTAAATTTTTGATTTTGTTTCGACCTTAATTCTTTTAATTTTAAAAAACTAATAAAACTTTATGTATTTTCATCAATGTGACACCCGCTGCTGGCGTATCATCAATATTTCTGTATGTTCTGTGTGTCGTCTTTACATGTTTAATAAATTTGTATCATGCGTAAAATCAGAAACGGCGAACATCGATAGATGTCCGTCGACCGAGTGTTCAGGATCTTGAGGAACTTATCAATAAGCCATCAACACCATTGCACGAAGTCGGTGATGGTGGGCCACCGCAAATTATCGATGTTCCAGAATCATACTCCGTTGTTGAAGGTAAGTTTTTTTGTTCCCTTTATCTCTCTCTCTCTCTCTCTGTCTCTCGCTGACTATTGTAAATGTTTTCTATTTAAAACAAATCGTTTAATATATATCTTATAATAAAACATACATATACATTATCAAAATTATAAACAGATTCGACTGCCTACATGACAGTAGGAGTAGAAGGTAATCCTGCGCCAACATTTAAATTCTACAAAGGTATTAGTGAAATTCTCGAAGGTGGTCGGTTTAAGTTTTTGACCGATGGTCAAACGAATACAATTACATTATGTATGCGTAAGTGTAAGCCTAATGATGAGGGAAAATATAAAGTTGTGGTATCAAATATACATGGCGAGGATTCAGCCGAAATGCAACTGTTTGTATCGGATGCAAGCGGCATGGATTTCCGTGCCATGTTAAAGAAACGTCGTTATCAAAAATGGAGCAAAGAGCAAGAAGATCCCAATTGGGGTGAACTTAAAGAAACTGAGAAACCAATGCCTGCTCTTAAGAAAGTTGAAAGGGTAAGACATCCTCTATTCTGTAACTGCCAACTATTTACAAACTTTCATAAAAGAACAAACAAAATGGCTCATCTGGTGCATAAAATATACATAACTATTTACATAAATATTTATTAGCAAACTGCATAATAAATTAACCTAAGCGCTTAACTCTAATGCTTTCATTTCAAATTAAGCATCAAACAATAACAAATATGCAGCAAACTGTAAACTATGTATATTTCGAAAACATAAATCTTGCTTCATATTATTGAAACATGTTTGGTGCTTTAAGCTAAAGCTTGGCAAAACATTCTAACGCCTAACACTTGACAGCAGAGAACGAAACTAAATAAAATACCTATGTAAACTGGTTCCATATGATTCTGATTCACGTTTTGCCCATGGATTAATGAGAACACACCAAAAATGTTCTAAAGAACTCTGCTTACTACTGGGCAGTAGTTGCAAGCACTGTATTTCAAAACAATTCTTAGAACAAAACAAACAAGCTATAGAATATTTAGAAACAGAACAAACTCTACATAGTTTTGAAATGCTTTCACGACAGTGCTTGACTGTATTTGAATTCTGTTTCACAGCAAAAGCCAAAACAAAACATCACAATAAAACAGATGTGTGCAGGCCTATGCGCTTGATGCTCAAGGGCTATGCTCTTTAATACACACATACTGTGCTCAGCACTAGCAATGAAAAAATATGTACTTATATTTTTTGTCGTTCTTCACTGCGCGCACACAAGAGCAAAACAACAACACTTTTGCATGCTTTGCTGGTAAACCTTGACGATTGACGATGATTGTGTTGCTTTTTACAACAAAAAATATTAAATAAAAGTAGTTTTCCTTAAATGTATTGGTATTTGCTCTTCCATATAGAACTTTTGGGCAGCACTGCAATACAGCAAATAAACGATGAATCACAGCCAGCACATTAGCATTTGAGGCATACTGCGTCTTAAATATTTGTGCCTAATACAAAGGCAAAACCCATGAACAACAACAGCAAAATTTTTAAACAAAACTGAAGTAGAACATTACTTCAATGCTTGAAGTTTTACTTCAATTGTTTTCTATTTCATTTGGTTCTACTTGTGTTTGGCTCTGTTTGTTCTAAATGCTTATCAAACAGTATTCTTTTATGTGTTTAGCACATTTTAGCACTGAGGTGTTTGTTTTGAAATGTGAAAGCAGACGACGAATAGTACTTGAAAATGCTACGATTTTTATTGTGCTGGAGCAGCCCTCTAGTGTGTACAAAAGCGTACACTAATGTAAACGTTTACCGATTGATTTCATCATTCGAGAGAGTAGTGATGCCCAGGAAGAGAACTATAGTTAATGGTGAAACGGAATACGTCCGCAACTTCAAGCAAAAACTACGCTCAGAGAAAACAGCCACATAATTGAAACGTCGGCTGCAACTTCACAAACTGTCATTTAATGTTAGGTAAATAAAAGCTTTTTCTTTTATTTTTCCTCGCACTAAAGCTTTTGAAGTTTTGGTTTTGTTTACAAAATGTATGAAATTTACTAAACGTGTGGCAATATTGTTGAAAGCCTTTCTGCTCCAAAGTTAGAGCATAAGAAAAATCGTTGCCAAAATAAAAAAATAGATTTTATTTTACGACCGCATTCTTTGGTGTTATTTTAAGCTAAATTATATTGAAAAAATCGTCATGTCCTAGTTCTGTTCAACATTTACATACATACATGCGAGCGTACTACTGGAGAAATTTGATTGAAGTGAATTTTTTCTCTCCTGACATTATGTTTTTGTAATAATTATTAATTTGAACTTTTTTTTCTAAAATCAGAGTACCACTGAGCACAAACTAAATATTTTGTGACTTTTATTCTCTTTGCAATAATTCCTAGTGCTGCCACCTAATTGTACCATGAACTCAGGCATGTCTGGCTGAGATCTTGATACGGGGCTGTACGGGGCCAAGGTATATGACTCGTCTGACTTAATTTATTCCATTATAAAATGACCAAAATTTCACAATTCACCAAAATGCTTTACCTGCTACACTAAATAATGGCCAACAGAATTTTTAAAAGCTGATAAAAAACAATTTGACACAAATACACACAGTAACTAACCTTACTTTTACAAGCTTTCTTAAACATTTATTCCCATATATAGCTAAGTATATTTATATGTATATAATATACTTTTAAGTTATGTATTTACGTATTAAAAATTATTATACTTTTTCATCTTTTGTAAATATAATTTCTTTTAATCTTTTATATACTTATTTCTTCATAAAATGTAAATAAACACTTGTACATATGTACTTAAAATTATAAAGCAATTAATGCATATGCCGGAGTTAGGTGAAGAGTCTGAGGTAGGCATAAGACTTTCGCAACATAAAAATTTATTTAGTTATTAAATTCTTTGCCGTAATATCCCCTATAATTCCTTCCCTTTTTGTAGTTAGAAATACTTTACGCTTGCCTATATAGATATATGTATGTATAAACATATACGTACTATGTTGTTTCGGTAGACAGTGTAGTTTTTTGAGTAAAATATTAATTCAGTGCAACAGTTTGTTCACTTTACCCCGTATCTTAGTAAATTTTTGAAACCAAACTACACGTACGTACACGAATGGTCAAGTAAGTGGGTACCCTATAAACTGCATTAAAATATCCACTGTTACCTATGTAGCTTACCTAGCTCACATAGGCGGCATGTCTTCACATATGTACTTCTCGATTCTCGACTCACATGTTTTTCTTTATGTCTCTCAAGATTGGATAATTTACATAATGTAAATTAGTGCCTAGTCTTTTTTAGATAAATAAGCGAAAAATCCCCACAAAAACAGGTGCTATAAAATATTGAAGGCTATGTCAGCTGAATACAAAAGCCTACTGTGGTGTACTTACTCGTAATTAAAACATATATGTGATATTTCATTCTTTCGGTATTTTATATGATCTATTGTTTGATCTCTTTTGCACTTGGCTCTTTCTTTACATTAATTTTCCAAAAAAAAAATAAATAAATAATAATAAAGCTTTGTTCAGACGGTTGTCAGAAAAATTTGCAGAAAGTTCCTAACAATCGTGTGAACTTACAATTTATGTCTGACAATGTTGTCAGACAAAATTATTGCCAGATACCTGACAATCATGTAAACACTTTTCTTTGCCGTTGTCAGATCACTGTCAGACGTTGTTAGCTTACTTCATATTGTCAGCTGCGTGATTTTTTTAACATCTGACAATGGCATCATTGTCAGACAAGAAACAAAACGATTAAATTAAGTTTTTAGCGCGAAACAAAAAAGTAAGTTTAAGTTTCTGAAAATGTTATTTTAACAATACAAGTATGGATTACTCGTGTGATTACGATTGGTCTATAGATGAAAAAGGTTTTGACAGTTTGTTCCAGCCTATAAAAGTTCCATCGCCAAGTAACTCTCCAGTTGCTAAAACCCTAAAAAAATCGTATCGAAAAAAATGATTACGATTGGTCTATAGATGAAAAAGGTTTTGTCAGTTTGATCCAGTCTATAAAAGTTCCATCGCCAAGGTTGCTAAAACCTTTCAAAAATCGTATTGAAAAAAGTAGAAACTTCATGGCCTCAGGAATATATTTTGAAACTAAGGCAAAAGGTTAAGTGTTGGTGAAGCTTGTGGGCTGTGGGATGCGTAGAATATAAACTACACAAAAATAATGCATGGCAAAAAGTCACATATGCTATTTCTGTGAGTTTCAATGAATGCAAGCTGAAGTGGGCCGATCTCCTCACAACTTTCAACTGCAACATAGAAAATCATCGGTTCTGGTTCATTTCCATGAAGCCAGTTCAGTAATTTTTCGTAAAATCCCCAGTTCTTTACCCAAACACTGGGACCTTTCTTAATGCTTTTTTATTATTTTTTAAAATTATTGCTGTTAAATGGTCGCAGTATCTTGGTCGATATCCTAAATACTTTTTCTTTTTTTCAATTTTCCAAACTCGCAAGAACAATTAAATTTTTTATGTAAATCTTTTGTTTAGATTCTGACAATTTTTGCTGCATGAAAAATCTGACAACCATGTGAAGTGACAATATTTTTCATGTCATTATTGCCAGAAAATGGAATTGTCAGACAATTGTCTTACAAAGGAAATGTCATTTTCTGACAATTATCTAGCAACCGTGTAAACTAACAATTTGTATTGTAAGAGTAATTGTGCATTGACATGCAACTGTTGGCACATTGTCCGATCAGTCAATATTGCCAGATCTGACAACCGTCTGAACAAAGCTTAAGTCATTTAGTAAAAGGGATGTTAAAATATTTTCAGTTCTGCTATTTAAATAAAGTTGTTTTAATATCTAATCTCATTACGTTGGGAAAATTTGTTGATAGATATGTTTTAAATGGTATCAGTAAAATTGTAAACCAATATTAGCCACTAGGTATGGGAAAAAGACCAAGTTGTTCCGAAAAAGAAAGGAAGGTAATCATTAGATTAATGAGGTTCCGAGAAAACGGTGAACGAATTTTCTCAGTTGCTTATTTGCTCTAGAGAATAAATGTATAATGCAATGAACCATTTTGATCAATTTGGGAATCCAAATAATGTATACAGAGCCAGCCCCCAAATCCTGTAAAACCACAGCCAGGGACGATAGAATAGTCGTAAGTGCCTCTAAAGCCGAGCGATTTAAAAGCTCTAAATAGCTAAAAGTTGAATTAGAGTCAACATATGGTATCCATATATCATCTAGAACAATTCGACGCCGGTTTAATGAAAGTGTCTTACGTGGATGCATCGCACAGAGAAAACGTTCGCCTCCAAGGAAAAATTTTAATCCGTATTGGATTTTGTCAGAAAAAGCATTAAGAAACCAATGATTTTTTGGAAAAATATTTTATGAAGTAACGAATCCAAGTTTTTCCGGTTGGGATCAGATGCAAAACGCTCTGAATGGGGTTTAGTTAACCAACAACAGAATCTTAGATATACTGTTAAAACAATAAATTAATTTACTATCAAAAATGTTTTAATTAGGTGACCACCACTGTAAGTGTGAAATCAAAACTTTCAAACCGTCTGTTTGTAAATTGTAATTTTTGACAAACATGTGCAATTACAGCTGAATCAAAAGCTCTGAAAGCCACTGTGAAATACATGGTTTTACTTATGTTTTTTACACCAGCAATTATAGAAGTTGTCAACAGCAGAGATCTGCACCGGTGCACCGCAACCACAAGTGCACCGGTTGCTTACCCAAAAAATTTCACATCAGAGTATTTTAAACACTCTTAAAAATTGATGCGGTGGTATTTATACCTGTCGTTCGTTTGTAAAATCTTCTTATATCAAAAATGTATCCAATCGCTTTCGTATCTTGTGTATATTTTTAAGAGTACAAGAAACGACTACAAAAACAGTGTTGTTGTTACTAGCACTTGGTAAGAGAAACATTTTGAGTTTTTTCTATTTTCGTTTCTAATCGTTTTCTTAATAATACATACACGACGTCGTCACAAAATCAACTTGCGAAAACAACACTCGACAAATTCTTTTGTTGTGCATATGCGTCACCTTTTATTTAACATTAAATGAAAACAGGGCTGCCAGATTTAATAATTTACAACCATGTTGCCGATTTTGAATGATGATGTTCTGATTGTTTTTTTCAACACAACACTTTCAACACTTTCATGAAACTGCCAGCCTGTACAATCTAAGATTGTTTTTGCTGAAAAATTTGGAACGCAAATTCAACTCAAGCAAAATTTTTTCCACAATTGGTTATATGTATGTGTAACTGTGCATTTATTGCTGTTATGGATTAAAACAAAAAAAAATTTACTATAAATGAAGGAACATGAAATAAAAGAAATTTGATGAAAATGTGCTTCATAAAAGTTATTATTTTTACCGGTATTGTACTAAATAAATATGTTTAAAAAAAATTGTGTATATTATTTCTTCAAAATACGATCATCAAAACATGATGTTTTGAAAACCTTCTGGCAACGCCATGCTTAGCACGAATACATTTACCGAGTGTGAGTGAGTAAATATAAAAATCTGAACACAAACACTATCATTTGTAAGGCTAATGTGTGACTGCAAATTCTTACATACAAATATTATTGTCGTTGTTAAAAAGAATTACGAGTTTGATTGCCGAGTGTGGAAAAATTATTGTGAAACGAGTATGTTATATACTCTAGTTAACAGATGCAAGCTCTAACGAGTAGAAAAAATACTTTTGCAAACAATATGCGGTGGCCAATCACACCGCAATTCGATTCAAGACCGGTGTACTTAGATCAATAAAAAAGGCACCGGTTGCAGATCTCTGCTCAACATGTTCATAATATTTATGAGTACAGTGTGAAAACATGTCGTCTATGCGTTACTTTAAAGTCACTTATTGTTATAACTTTTTAAAAACATTGCCACCATTTATTGACCCCTGAAATAGTACACTGAACGTATAATATCGTTTTCACTTCTGGAATAAAATTCGAAAACGTTTTAGCCCTCGGGGCAGATGTTTTTTTTTTTTTTGTTAAATACGTTTTTCCGTTCTGTCTATTTCGAAGGTCAATTTAATTTCCGTCTATGTATTTTGATTTGTTGGCTCTCGTTTTTATTTTTATTTGCATCCATTTAAAACATGCGGTTTAGATAAAATTTTTTTGTGATTGGTACCTGTTTTAATGACCACATTTATACGTCGTGCACATATGTATAAGCCTTCGCCAGCACTTTTATTGGTTAGTTTTTTTTATAAGATAAGTTTCCACTATAGCATATAAGAAATACCTATTATAAAAAAAATATATTAAACACATGCATATATTATATTTTAATATACTTATAACGAATTTTGCTATTCAAAAGAGAAGATACGAAGATCAAGCGCTTATCGTCATTCTTTTTGAAATACATACCTACTTACTCGTATGTATTATTAGTTATAATCTGTTTGTACTGCAGCATCGATTACGCGAACAAATATCAGTTATTTTTGATATTTTTTGTAGCAATATCGGATTGCGTGTGCAAACAATTTTCGCTAATAATATCATTAAGATTGATGATAAATTCGACCGTGTTTACTCTTTGTAAGATACATACATGTACATATGTAGAACTGAGTTAGTGCCAATTTACGGATTTCAAATTTCGCATAAATATTTAAAAAAACCGTTCGACATGCGTAAACTGGCACTTAATTTGAAGCAGACCTATGACTGGAATCCTATTTGAAAAGCAGACCTATGACTTGAATCCTATTTGAAAAAACGGGCTAAAAATGATGCCATATATGTAAAGGCACTAAAGGGTTAAAGATAAAAAACGTGTGTGGTCGACATGCAGTACTAAAAATGTTCTAATAAAAGAATGAAAGAATAGTTAAAGAATTTTTGTTGAAAAAGGTCGTTGTCTTATATGGAGTGACAGTTGAATAAAGTTGTAGTTGTGTTTTTAATTTAAAGTTAGTGAATTAGCTTTAAAATTTAGATTAGTTCAATTAATTTCAATCAAATTCAAAATTTAGTTTTAAATAATTTAGTTTGAATTAACAATATTCTGTATTCTGAGCTGCTTAAACAACTTAAACAACTTCACTCAATCTCTCTATATCAGACAACGACCTTTTTCAACCAAAATTCTTTTACTAATCTTTGATTCTCTTAGTTTTAGTACTACATGTCGACCACACACGTTCTCTATCTTTAACCCTTTAGCGCCTTTACATATATGGCTATTTCTCCATTTGCCAACTAGAATATTGTATCACCAAAAGGATTCTCCTTCTAGTCCATTTAATTTGTGCGTCTATTTTTTGAAAAAATATATTATTGTTTTGGCGTTGTTAGTTTTTAGAAACAAGTAGTTAAGAAAGAATTTTTTCCGTCTTAAATGCAGTCTTTTGATATTTTACTAGTTTCTGAGATAAGAGTTGGAGATTTTTCTTTGCTTCCATAATTTTATACTATTTTTATATACCACTTTTTAGCAATAGTTAACCATAAACGTCGACAAAACTTCCCCTTTTTTAAAGATATTGATTTAAAGACAGCAACTCCTGCGCTTGTAGCTTTAGTAGTACCTCAAAAGAGTTTCACTTAACAAATTTTAAAATGTTAAATTTTGTGAGGAAATGAGAGAGACAAAGTTCTACGAACCGCAGTGACGTGCAAACTCTGAATTTCCTATACTCGCGGGTGTAGCATTCACACGTAGGACGCGTACCACGAAGATAATACATTCGGTAGATGCTCTTTTACGTCACCAAATTAGTTGCTCTGTAGAATTAAGCGAAGTAAGATCTCTCTGCATAGCTTTCTATAAATACATCTACGTTTAAAGCTTTAAACACATAGACGACAGCAAGCAGCAATCTGTCAAAAATAAAATACATGTGTTTAGATGAAAACGATTATTTTGACGACATCACAGCAGCACGACTTTACAACAGCATTTGCTGCTGCTGGCCACTTAGACTGATTTCTATTTTCGTAAGCAGCAAAAAGTAAACGCAGCGCTGCCACTATAAATATAAATTGGCAACAATAAAAACAATAATATTTTTGTAATATTTAATAGAAAAAAACATCACAATATTAAAATAAACACATAAATTAATGTGTTTTTACAGTTTTACGTGATATTAATACGTTTTCAGTCAGTAATTCTAATTTTTTTCATGTAAAATATATATGTGGCAACTCTGGAACTTGCATTGTTAAAATACACTTAGTATTGCTGCTGTCTCTAAAATAATTATGCTACTGATGCGACGGCAGCATTTGAAGTTAACTTCATTTATAATCGTGAAGTGGTGAAGACTGCTGTCGTCTAAGTGTTTACAGGTTTATGCTGCCAATAACACGCGTGTATAACTAAGTAAAGGGTGGTTAAATTTTAAGGGCCGATATAGATTTTGAATAAAAAACAAGCCATTGTTTCATGCAAAAGAGAGCATGCATATGTTTCTCTCAAATACAGATAAAATTTACCTGAAGTACGGGAACGCAAAAAACCAAAGTTCAAGCCCAAAAAGAAACATATGCTTTACGAAAAAATACTATGATATTTTACACTTTTGGGCTTTTAAATTCTTTTGCACACTCCTTTTTATTTAATATATATTTGTATATAAAAACACTGAAATGATTTGTATACGAGTTGATTCAAATGAATTTTGTTTCTTTGTTATTGTTTATTTTTCGAACAGCTGATTGCTTAACTACTTGCCCAAACTAGCGCGAAGAAAAAGTACGGGCTGTTTCTTGCAAGAAGCAGCATATGATTCTCTCAAAAGCGCTGTCATTTGCCCAATTTTAAAGTACGGGAAAGCTTTTCATGCATATTGGGATCCCGTGGGATACCAACGTAGAGTAAAGAAACACACCTAATATTTTAGCATGAAAACAAAAAACAGCTGTGCTTATACCACTACATAATAAAGCTAAAGGGTGGTTAAATTTCAAGGGCCGATGTTGATTTTGAATAAAACACAAACTATTTAGGAAATTGTTGTGATTTTATTTTATTATGCTATATTGGTATTACTCAATTATGTATAGAACAAAATATCGACCAAATGGGCGGCGCGACCACGGCGGCACACCTCCATCCGATGGTCCAAATTTTCGATGACCCTGAGGCATAATGGAGGTTCTATGCCGTTAATGTGCCGAATTATCTCATCCTTTAGCTGTTGAATTGTTGCTGGCTTATCGACGTATACCTTTTCTTTCAAGTAACTCCAAAGAAAAAAGTCCAACGGTGTCAAATCACATGATCTTGGCGGCCAATTGACATCGCCATTACGTGAGATAACACGGCCATTGAATTTTTTGCGCAAAAGAGCAATTGTTTCGTTAGCTGTGTGGCAAGTGGCACCGTCCTGCTGAAACCACATATCGTCTACATCCATATCTTCCAATTCGGGCCATAAAAAGTTCGTTATCATCTCACGATAGCGAACACCATTCACAGTAACTGCCTGACCGGCCTCATTTTGGAAAAAATACGGCCCGATGATGCCGCCAGCACATAAACCGCACCAAACAGTCACTCTTTGTGGGTGCATTGGTTTTTCGACAGTCACTCTTGGATTCTCATTCGCCCAAATGCGGCAATTCTGTTTATTGACGAATCCACTGAGGTGAAAATGTGCCTCATCACTGAAGATGATTTTCTTCGAAAATTGATCATCATTTTCATAATAAGTCTGGATAACTTTAGCACGTTGTTGGATTATGTATCTCTCCATGGTTCAAATTGAATAAGTCCGAAATAGAGAAATGTCATATAAAATTCGGAAAAAAAACTTGGCGTTTAGGTGCGGTTCACATTCAACATCGGCCCTTGAAATTTAACCACCCGATAGTTTGATCATGGTGATTTGCGTTCTAACACTTTTGAGTAAATCTGACAAAATTAAAGAATAATTCGCTTTTTACTCTCATTAGTTTCAAGCTGCTCAGAGTTTTTTGTAGCAAAATATAATTTTAATTATACTTGTAGAAACTTACGGAGTGAAGGGCTGGCAAATCATAGCATATATTAAATAGTTTAGAGTTTTGTATATGTTAGTTTAAATTTAATATGGGCTTCTCTATCTTTTGTGTAGTTGTACTATTAATAAATGAACTTTAACCATTAATTTATAGTAACCATCGTAATGAAAGAAATAATATATGAAAGTATGTATACAATTTTATATATATTCTTTTTTGCAACAAAATTAGACACCCAGTACATCACGCAGACCGTCTCTGGCTGAATTGATTCCAGATTGGCCAACACTGCATCCATTTCGACGAGAAGAGGTTCGATCCATTTAGTAAAAGAAATCTGCGAAACTGTTTGTCTGTATAACTTTCATTAAAATATGCTCTGACTCTTTTTTTCTTACATTCTTTCTTACTCTGTTTTTCTCACTATCTGCCTCTCTCACTCTCTTTTCTACACAAGGCAGTTAAAAATTCTTTCTTATTCTGTACTTATCTGTCTTTCTTCATCTCCCTCTCTTTCATACACAAGGCAAATAAAAATATATGTAGTTTGTTAAAATCATGTAAAACGAAGTGATGTTTTCGTTTGGTAAGACATACGTTGACGTTGACGTCGACGTTTTTGTCAACATGAAAACCCTTAAGATGTCTTACGAACCTAACTGAGCAAAACGTTTTCAAGCTATTTTGCAAACTACGAGCAAATTTGCCTTGCATGTATTAATTTTTAATTGTTATTGCAGTCTCTCAGTAGATATTCTATATTCTCTTACAATATGGTACAGAGTTTTAATATTATTTTGATTCTTACTCGTATATTTTTGAAAAGGGTCCCATGTGATATTTTTCAATTGCTTTATGTATATGTATGTATAACTATTTATATATTTCAATAATAGTTACTCGTGTCAAAGGTGAATACACAAATTAATTTCATTTGCCTTTATTTTTGTTTGTAAAATTTTTTCATTGTATATATAACATACATATGTATGTATGTATATCATGAGGCGCATTCAAAGTTTTTGCACATGTATGCACATACATATTATTCTTTTGTATATCATTCTGTTTTGTCATTTTTGTCAGGTCATTTTGAAATTCGTATAACTTCATGTACTACATAAATACATGCTTTCACATATGCACATATGTGTGTAGATATGTAAACTGCTAGCATTTTTAAGAATTATTCCCAATTGATACAATGAAAGTCTTAAGCTTGAAACACATAGACGGCAGCAGACAGCAAGCAGCAATCTGTCAAAAATAAAATACATGTGTTTAAATGCACACGATTATTTTAACGACATCACAGCAGCACGACTTCGCAACAGCATTTGCTGCTGCTGCCAACTTAGATTAATTTCTATTTTCGTAAGCAGCGAAAAGTAAATGCAGTGCTGCCACTATAAATATAAATTGGCAGCAATAAAAACTAAAATTTGTTTGAAATATTTAATAGAAATAAACATCATATAAATAAAATAAACAAATAAATTGATGAGTTTTTACAACTTTACGTGATATTATTACGTTTTCAGGCAGTAATTTTAATTTTATTCATGTAAAATATTTATGTGGCACCTCTGAATTTTGTATCGTTTAAATACACATAGTGCTACTGCTGTATTTAAAATAATTATGTTGCTGACCAGACGGCAGCATTTGAAGCTAACTTCATTTGTACTCATGAAGTTATGAAGTCTGCTGTCGTCTAAGTGTTTAGAGCTTTAAGCTGCGAAGTGAAGATAAATATTATTGCCTACAGATCAGTGCGAATTCATTTACCCAGGTGACACTGGTATTACAATAAGTGCAACAATGAAAAAACAACATACAGGCCGATGGTAAAACTCATGTGATTTCAAAGCACATGCCGTTTCAAAAGCACAAATGTGATTTGTGTCTGTTCTGCTAAACACAATTTTTTGTGATTTTCGTTGTGATTTATACTTTTCTGAAGCACAAAAAACAGCTGTTTTTCGCTTCAATTTACTGATATTTTTATTTATTTTTTTTAATCCGGGGTATTAGTTGCAAAATGAGGTTAATTTCTTCTAATAAATATAAAAGATAAAGTAAAATAAAACAAATCACAAAATAATACAACACATATTGCAACAAAAGTCCCCGATTCACTATCCTACACGATCATGCGATCTACTGAATAAAACAAGTATGCTGCAAAATTACTAAAAATGCAACTGTGTGTCAGAATTTTCGACAAATCGGGCAGTGTGCGTTGTTTTATGTTTTGCACCCGATCTCGTCAAGTTTTTTACGTCGTTAAACTTTTCAAACTTATAACTTTGATAGTGCCCAGTTTGATGCGACACATTGAACTCTTTTGCAATGTCTTAATGCCTTTTAAATAATTTTTACTCTGAATTAAATTTAAAAACAAAACTTATTCAAAACAACCCCCCACAAGGGCACCGCCAAAATACTTATGTCATGCAGAAATTTGTAGAATTTCGCCTTAAGAGATAAAAATAGATTTTTGGTTTCTTATTTTCACACCGTTGTTTGACAACACTAAGTGCCAGCTCAGACACAGCAACTTTAGTTGAGCAAGTCTTGACTTTATAGAAGCTTTCGGTGAGGGGAATAAGAAAGGAAAAAGAATTGCCCGTACTTGGCAATTCTGAGCAATCCGTACTTTTCTGTCATGTATATAATGTAAATTATATGAAATAAGAGGTAGAGATAGCTCAAGAATTGCCGAAAAAAGTTTTATTGTGTGGACAAGAAAGCAATTCCAAAAGAAAATTGCTAAGCTAGGTTCAATAATCAGAAAAATGACTCCTCTAAATACTTATGCCGACTAGCATGATACAAAGCACAAGGTAGCCGCTCGCAATACAACAATAAAAAAAAAAACAACAGGTATTTTATTTGTGTAAAAGGCGAATTCACACTTCAGCTATCAAAAGCAGTTTATAAAAAATATTTGAATATTAATTTTTGCTTTGTTCCATTTCCCTTTTGAAATTAATTTTTACAAACGAAACATTTTTAATATTTTTCACAACTTTGTATCACTTCACTCAGTATTTCTTTGTATAGAATAAAAAATTTAAAATTGCGCTGAAAAAGGTAAAAAAAACTTGACAGAGGAAGTGGTGGCGGATTGAGCGAATTCGCCGATGCATCCACCTAATAATTAATTCGCTTTGCCGACTAGTGTACTTGATGTTTTGCAAACAGAAAAAGAAGTAGAACATTTGTTTTTACAATTTCACCTGGTAAAATGAATTCGCCTCATTACAGATCTTGTACTTGCAATTCATTTAGCTCTCATACACATATGTGAGTATATTCTTTTAAATAAAAGTAAAATCTCAATAAGGTAGGCTTTCATGGTATGAATGGGAAATTATTATCTAGTGTCTACAACTGCGATTAACCCTGATATAATATCAGAGAGAACGTTGGTAGAATGAGAAAACGAATTTGTTCATGTTCATCTCAACATCGCATAAAGCATTAAACACATTCGAGACTACAGACTACAAGCTATCAAAAATACAATACACGCATTCTATTATAACTATTAATTACAGTACTATATTTTACTACCAAAAACTAAAACTACGTAAATAGAATAAGGATTAAAAACTAAATGAAAAGGAGTTTGGTTACAACCATCAACTAGCATGTATTTTACGAGTAAATACAGGTAAAAACCATAAATCTAACACATAGGAGAACGATTATTTAAAACAAAAGCAAGACCACACGGCTGCAGGTTGTTGTCCATGCTGAGTTTGTCGCTGTAGTCCAATTAAAATAATTTCTATTTTTAATTTATTGAATTTTTGTTGAGCTTTTATAATCTTTTAAATTAAATTTTTGGTTTGTACATTTGTGCAACGGGTTATAGTTTAGGTTTTTCCTTTCTTAAGTTTTTTTCTTAAGAAGGATTTTTTACAATAAAAATTTGCTGCGATCAATAATTTTGATTAAAGAAGACAAGAAAAATAATAATCAAGTCTTTAGCTGGGGGACAGCTAGCTGTTTCGTAGTCGCTACACTACTCATGAGCACCCACTGGGATTTGAACTCGGGTCATGGCGTATCATGATCTGCTGCTTTAACCACTCAGCCACCGAGCATTTAATTATTTTCTATCTATATTCATCTCATATTGAATCACATATGCATTTTGTTAATTGCCCACATTGTTTGTACAGCGTTTGCTGTCTCAGAACTAGAGGTATTTCTTTTTAGTTATTAAAATACATATTTTTGTATTTTAATATTCTCCGTACCTAGAGATGTAAAGGGTGGTTAAATTTCAAGGGCCGATGTTGATTTTGAATAAAACACAAACTATTTAGGAAATTATTGTAATTTTATTTTATTATGATATATTGCTATTACTCAATTATGCATGGAACAAAATATCGGCCAAATGCGCGCCGCAACCACGGCGGCACACCTCCATCCGATGGTCCAAATTTTCGATGACCCTGAGGCATAATGGAGGTTCTATGCCGTTAATGTGCCGAATTATCTCATCCTTTAGCTGTTGAATTGTTGCTGGCTTATCGACGTACACCTTTTCTTTCAAATAACCCCAAAGAAAAAAGTCCAACGGTGTCAAATCACATGATCTTGGCGGCCAATTGACATCGCCATTACGTGAGATAACACGGCCATTGAATTTGTTGCGCAAAAGAGCAATTGTTTCGTTAGCTGTGTGGCAAGTGGCACCGTCCTGCTGAAACCACATATCGTCTACTTCCAATTCGGGCCATAAAAAGTTCGTTATCATCTCACGATAGCGAACACCATTCACAGTAACTGCCTGACCGGCCTCATTTTGGAAAAAATACGGCCCGATGATGCCGCCAGCACATAAACCGCACCAAACTGTCACTCTTTGTGGGTGCATTGGTTTTTCGACAGTCACTTTTGGATTCTCATTCGCCCAAATGCGGCAATTCTGTTTATTAACGAATCCACTGAGGTGAAAATGTGCCTCATCACTGAAGATGATTTTCTTCGAAAATTGATCATCATTTTCATAATAAGTCTGGATAACTTTAACACGTTGTTGGCTTATGTATCTCTCCATGGTTCAAATTGAGTAAGTCTGAAATAGAGAAATGTCAAATAAAATTCGGAAAAAAAACTTGGCGTTTAGGTGTGGTTCACATTCAACATCGGCCCTTGAAATTTAACCACCCGATAAATATTAATTTATTGAATTTTTGTTGAACTTTTATAATTTTTTTCAAGTTATTTTGTTGCCAACAAAATAACATCAGTGTTGGCAATATAACAAAACATCTAAAGAAAATTAGTGCTAAAAAATTTTCTTTTTTTTTATTAAGAAAATAAATTTAACATTATTTTCAAGTCTATAAAGACAAGTATGATTCCCAAAGCAGTCAGCCGGATTACAAAAGTTAGAAAAGCAAATGAAATAAAAACAATGCCAGCTGTTTATTATGTAGCTGCCGCTTTCAAAATAATTTAGGCGCTGGCTATAGGATGTGTTCGTGTAGGTTGCTGTGGCGAGTGTGTTTAATGCATTAGTTTTCACCTGCCATAATTCTCTCTGCGATTAAATTTGAGGTTCTCATCTTATGCAGGGTATAGAAGATACTACAAATCGTACTTAAGCTCCGCCCACATTTTCGTATACTTCACATGTACGACAGCATGATATACATATGTCACAAATTTCATACTCGTACGATTTGAAGTGACGACTATACCCTGCATTGGATAATATCGAAGGCGTGGACCTATGTTAAGCTTTTCAACCGCTGCCTGATTTTTATAAGAATACATAAATACATTTACTATAGATATACACATGCTTGTATGTACACACGCCTTAACTTGTAAGTATATGTAAACATTTTTGCACTTTTTGGGAATTTTTAATATTTTTATATAAAAAAAAAAACTATTTTTAAGCACATTTTTTTTTTTATAAAGAAAAGCATAATTTTAGTTTTTGTTTTTCCCCGCTTATAACAAAATTTTTGTTGAGACATAACTAATCCTTTTAATCATATATGTACATACCTACATATATATTAATTTTAGAACAAAATCATGTGCGATACAACCCCAAGTTTTAGTCGAATTTAGCATTTTTGTATTTACTAACATTTTTAATTTTTTTTTATTTACCAATGTATCTCATATGCATAAAAATATTTTTGTTTGTTAAATGTAAAAGTAATGAAAAGAAACAAGAAAAATATCTTTACCCATTTTTGACAACGCAAACCAAACTAAAATTTTCAACTTTTCTCTATATAAACATTTCAATAATTAAAATATTGAAATAAAAACAAAAAAAACGAAACAAAAACCATTCGCGTTTGTTGTCACTTGAAACCGCTTACGACTTCGTGCACGAAACCAACCACCTCACTACGACGCTACGCTGTTCGTGTTACCCGAAACATCATTAGAAGCAAGAGTCGTTCTTAAGTCCATTGATTGATCAGTTTGCCAAAGAAGGCAAGGACAAGAAGGTTGTCTTTGAAGCTCGTTTCAGCAAGCCCAACTGTAAACCGAAATGGTTATTCCGCAAAGATGTAAGTATTTACCCGGTGCTAAGTATTATTTTAAGTCATTGATATTTCAGCAACTTCCAGTATACTATTGAGGAATATCTTAAAAATTATGTAATAACCAGTGTTGCCAGGAGATTTTTTTTTTTGTGAAATCCCTATCATAGCGCATAAAAATCCCCCACAATGAAAAATATATCCCTACACAGAAAAAAATAGATGCCATATTGATAAAAAAATTGCACTATTTTTATCAAATTTTCTGTGAAAAAGATTTTTTGCCGGATTGATAATTCAAATTATAAAGTAGAAATAGCTTTTTCACTTAAAAGCAAAAATTATTGAATTGAAAAAAATTGTGGTTAATATGTAAAATATACTTAACAAAAAAAATTTGTTAAAAAAACAACAACGCTTCACTGTTATATGACAACCTTTCAAATGTATTTATTGAATAACAGTCAATAATTCGGAAAACTTTTTATTAATTGCATTTTATTAAGAGATATTTCCAAAAATTCATTATTAATAATAATTTAATTAAGTCAATGCAAATTTTATTAAATTGATGGTTTTTTATTAATAACATAACTTGATTGAAAAACAATCTCATCTATTTTTTTCTGTGTACGCAATTTTTCTATGAAATACACTCAAAATATGGAGTATATTTTCCAAACGTATCACTCATTCCCGTTCCATAAAAAACCACATAAGATTACGGTCGCAATAAAGCGGTTATTTATTATTTATTTATTATAATTCGAGACTGTCATTTCCAATAGATATTCAGCAATTACTTACCATAAAATTTATTACGAGTATTTTCAAGAATTTAGGCAAGAACTTAAAATACTTGTCGGAGTAATGTCTGCTGCAGTACATGTTCTTTTTTTATCTCTACATATGCAGTGTATTGCTTGTGAACAGTTGACTTGACTGTAAAGCTGGATTCACCCATTGTTTCCGAACAAAATTTTTGTCCGGACAAAATTTTTTTTATATGTAGTTTGACGTCTCTCTTCTTAAGAGAGAGAAAGAATTTTTTACGAACAACTCCCAACTTGAATTGGTTTAATTTTATATTTTGTCCGGACAAAATTGAAATGAGATGCCAATAGGATACATTTTTTCATACAAAATTGTATTGAGTTGCCCCATCGAATAAAAAATTCACATAGTAATTGAATATTCGTATTATTTGATCTTGTTTATATATTTTATTTTCCTAAATTTTCCAGCTATAGATCTTTATAGTAATTTTATTCTGATGAAATTTCAATAGTTTTAATAGTTATTAAATAGTTTTAATAGTTATTAAAAAATAAGTAATAATTTTAATATGGAAACAAATGAATTGATTGGCCAAAAACTTATTGAAGAAATGAAAAAGCCCATTGCTCTTCTTTGCTTTAAAAGTCTTTTCACTGCAACTCTTTTTAATTTTTTTATATATATGTACTTGGCTAATAATAATGATTTATGTACATATTTCAATGGCCATAAGCAAAAGCAGTTTTCTTTTTTCCATTATTATCACACAATATTTACTAATAATTGAGAATATGTAAAATACGCCAGAAAATAAACCAAAATAATAACAAGCAGTACTTCCACCTTGTAAAACTAATAGATTTTGTTTACATATGGCAGCTCTGATCTTCCGGAACATTTTTTTGCAATGGGTGAATCGTGCTGCAGAACACTCTCAGTAAAAAAATTTTTGTCCGGACAAAAATTTTGTTCGGAAACAATGGGTGAATCCAGCTTTATAACAGACACTAAACACGCCCGCAGGCATCTTATTCTACAGGCGAAGCATACGGCTAAAAAACGAACTCTCTCTGTAATGCGTAGTACGATTCCCCCGACAATCGACCACACATGGATGAGCTCTGGACGATGAACGCATGCTACGTAAAAATGTGTGAGTTTCGGGAACAAGATTTCTGACCTCGGCAGAGCAAAATCCATTGTAGTAACGAAACAACAGAGTAACGCATCCTACACTGCGTCGATGCTCCAGTGAGTCAATAGAGCTCGATATTCTACTGTCACCGATAAGCTTCTTCGCCCTCTCTTGCTCACGGCCAAGTAATCCCAAAATAGACGTTGAGGCACCGGCCCAAACATGAGAGTTATATTTCATTTTCTATCGAACATTGTAAGGAGATCGGATGTAGTGAAGTACATTCTACGTTTCAAAAACTCGAGGCACTTGAAAGCTTGTTTAGAGGCATGAAAAATGTATTCACTCCAGCGAACATCACACTGTATTTTCAATCCAAGAACATGAAGAGCAGCCAACTTCTCAATATTTATACCATCAATGAGTACAGATGAAGCAGCATTTACGGCCAAAAAATTGTCTGTTAATAAACGTCACTAGTTCTTACAGGCGTTAAAGTTGATCTTGTTTTTACGATCCATTCGGAGTTTAGCAGAAGATCACTATTCAGTGAGTCATTCATATTTTGACTCTTGACAAGGATCTCCAATAGGCTGGCCCAATAACCGAAAGCGTACGAATGGCAAATACTGCTGTCATCCGCGAAATAGTGAATAGGGTTGAAAGTTTGGTATAGGAGGTTGTTGAGGAAAATAAGAAATAGGGTGGAAGAAAGGACGTAGCTTTGCGGTACTCCTAAATTAATCTTAAGCTCGTTTGATGAGACCTCATAACAACTCGCATAGTGCGGAAGCTGAGTAAGCTCGACACAAACCGAGAAAAGTCATCTCCTACATCAAGAGCAGTAAGTTTTGCCAGTAGTGCACCATGCCACACTCTGTCAAATGCTTTACTTTCACCGAAATGATGTAATTAGTGGTACCATTCCTCCGAAAGATCGCCAGTAGAGCGACACTTGCGAAATTAATATTGACTTTCACAAAGTAATTTATGTGACTCTAGATACCCCACAAGGTGGTAATTAGCCATACTTTTCATTACTTTGGAAAACACAGAGCAAATTGCCATTAGGCGGTAACTTCTAGTGTTATTTGCCTCACCCTTTTTGGGAATTTTCGTTACATTAGGAACCTTAAAGCACGATGGGAAGTCACCAACATGGTAAAGTATGCTGAAGAGGTGTGTTCATGGACGCTTAAGCGTAAAAGAAATCCTGCTTCAAGACCAGTGCTGTAATGCCATCCAGTCCAGTAGTGCAATTCACTAACCTGTTTTAACGCTAATAAAATTCGTGTAGAGAAATTAAGACTAATATTGGCATTATCGCGATTCTGTAACAGTTTTTAACACTATTTGCCTTCGTTTTAAATCAGCTGTTTTTATATTTTCAATTATTTTTTCGGCGTTTATTTTAACAACAATTAAAATCTCTGTTAGAATAACTTTAAAGTATTTGGCATACGGGTTGTCGGAAGATCAGCGCTAAAAGTAGGCTCCAACAGTCGGTCGGCGTATTCTCCGTGAGAAGAACTTATCTCATTTAAACAAAAAGATTTTGTAAATATTTGCAAATTTGTTTGTTTTTTTCTGTTTCTCTTAGTGGTTTTCTTTATTTTTAACAAAGCTGCCACATTATATCAACTTTTGTTTAACACACAACCAGAGTTGTTATAAATAAGTTAGTGAAACATAAGCGTTAGTGCAAACCACAATAGTTCGCGTTAAGTTATGCTCCTTTAAAATCGTTAAAAGTTAGTGAATTGCACTACAGTAGCCTTATTTATGTCGGCCAAAGCCCTTTCAACTGCTCGAACCCGGAAAGATATTCTTTCGACTTCGCGAATTAGTTAATTGCTTTGTGGCAATCAAAATCTACTTGGTAGGAATGAATATTTGCATCCCTAGCGAGATCATATTTTCCACCATTTTTGCTGCAGCATTTACTCGTATGTCATTATTTAGAAAGCAAAGTTTCCAAATAAAATGCTCGTAACATTCCGCTTCGTAGCAGATTTAGAAATGTTACGAAGTTCAGAGACCGAAAAGGATGCTAAAACGGTGCAATGATCCGAATTGTCTAGACGTGCACTAACTCTGGCTTCATACTATTGGGGGAGTGAAGTTAGGAATAGGGCAAGTGTGTTTGAACGGTGCCCTTCAGCGCATGGAATATGCATTGGCTCGTTCACTTATTGCACTACGTAAATGTGCGCAGCGTATAACACAACATATTGCCCTGCTGGAATTATATAACTCGAATGACGCATCTAGGATGAGTTGTGAACATTAACACCACCAGCAAAAATGATTTCACTACTCTGACAACTCTGCCGGAACTTCGATATGGAATCAGAAACTATATGGAGGCATCGAAACTAGAAAAAGTAATATTACTCTGTATAGAAACCCGAAGTGCAAAAACTGTGACCTGATTTTGAACTTAACCCAAAGACGGGTAAACTCGGCATCATGGCTAATGGTTGCTGTCAGTGGAACACAAATCCATTCGGAACATAAATTAAAAGTACCTGCTGGAAATTAAAGACGGATAGAAATCTTTTGACAGAGTTGTTAGTGAAATTACGTCAAGGCTAATGGCAACTTTTTTCCGAAGGAAATTGCCAAAAACAGGCTTTCTTCGGAAATACATTACTCTGCTGCAACTATACACTCTGGAAAGCAAAAGTTGGCAGTTGTAAATGTCTTGAGTTCGAACAAAACTGCCGATATAATTGATGAGTAGGCACTAGATTTTTTCTTTTTTATATTGGGCCAGTACTCAGGGGATTACCCCTACATATGCAGTGCATTGTACCAGAACTAGGAAAAGAGGTTGTGAGGAGGGGGAAAGAAGGAGTAGTGTTTGTGAACATTTGACTTAAATTTTCCAACGTTATAACAGACAGGAAACACTTCTGCAGGCAACTTGTTCCACAGACGAAGCGTGCGGCTGAAAAACGAATTCTCTCTGTAATGCGTAGTACGATTCCCCAGACAATCGACCACAACGATGAACGCGTGCTACGTAAAAATGTGCGAGTTTCGGGAACAAGATCCCTAATCTCGTCAGAGCAAAATCCATTGTAGTAACGATAGAACAGAGTAACGCACCCCACACTGCGTCGATGCTCCAGTGAATCAATAGAGTTGGATACCCTACTGTCACTGATGAGCCTCTTCGCCCTCTCCTACACACGGTCGAGTAACCTCAAAATAGACTTTGGGCACCGGCCCAAACATGTGAGTTGTATTCCATTTTCGGTCGGATGTCGGTGGTATAAATAGTAAGGAGATCGGATGGAGTGAAGTACATCTTACACCGTTTCAAAAAACCGAGACACTTAAATGCTTCTTTAGAGACATGAAAAATGTGTTCATTCCAGCGAACATCACACTGTATCTTCATTCCAAGAACATCAAGAGCATCCGATTCCTCAATACTTATACCATCCATGAGTACAGATGAAGCAGCATTTGCGGTCGTTTGTTTGTGCGTTAATAAGCAACATTTATTTTTTATGCATTTTTTTATTAGAAATTCATGTCAAACTCTCAACGCTGCTGAGTTTGCTTAAACAAAAAACAAAAGAGAGAAGGAAAAGTACTTACCCAATCATTATAGTCCCATACACGCGGCAGCAAGCATAATCTGTTTGTGTATCAGCACTGCAAACTAGTCACTGATCGCATCAGATGCACCGCACTGCTGCATTTCCGACTAGGTCTGAAATTAAGCTCAAAGTACAGCAGTCGAGTTAAAAACCACTTTAATGTTATTATTATAATTGTAAATATTAATTATAAAATTTAATATTTAATATTAATATTTATTTAAAATATGTAAAATAAAACGTATAAATGACTTTGAATTTGTAAACAATTCAATGACTACAAACCTTAACTTTTTCATATTCCGATTCATTCCAAAGGAATGCTTTTCTGGCAGTAAATATAAATTTAAAAATGAAAACGATACGTATCAGCTGATTATAACTGGACCAAAAGTGGAAGATACAGGCAAGTATACGATAGAAGTTGGCGGAATCTCGTCTACAGCTTTCCTAAACGTGGAGGAAGCTGATCCCAGCTATACATTTACCAAACCTTTGAAAAAGAAACTTGAGGGCTATACGCAACATGAGACAACGCTGGAGTGCTCTGTTAGCAGTAGCATGGCGAATGTGTCATGGTTTAAGGATGGTACAAAGATCGAATCTGATGATTCTCGTTATCTTATCTCGAAAGATATCAATGGTAATTTGAAGTTGATCATAAAAGAATCTGTGCTAGAAGATACTGGTCTGTACACATGCCAGTTGGACAAGCAACCTGACAAGACTGAATGCAAGCTCAAGGTTGTCGAATATCCATATAAGTTCGTCAAGGTCTTGAAATCACAACAATGTGTAGAAAAGGATACTGTTACTTTAGCTTGCGAAATAGATGATGCTCAAGGTGAAGTGCAGTGGTGGCGCAACGATGAAGAAATTAAGCCTGATAAACGCATACAAATTGTTAAAGATGGCCGTAAACGTAAACTCATACTCAAGGATTGTAAAGTCACAGACGCAGGCATGTTCAAATGTACCACTAATGCAGATAAAACTGAAGCCGAAATTATTATAAATTGTAAGTAAACATTTTATTTAAATTGTATTTTTTTTTTTGTGTATATAAAAGGCTAAAAACTCCATCTGTTATGCTTAGACCAAAACCGTTTCAATAAGAAGCTTAAGGATACGGATGCCGTGGAGAGAGAAAAATTAGTCTTTGATGTTGAATTACAAGACCAAACAGCGCCCTGTGATTGGAAGTTCAATGGCGAGCCGATTGTTCCCAGTGATCGCATTGAGATTAAAAATTTGGGAGGGGGCAAACATCAGCTTGTCTTTAATAATTTGGAACTGAGTGATGAAGGTGAAATATCTTGCGAATCAGGCCAGTTAAAATCATCCTGTAAGCTCACTGTTCGTAAGGGCGAAAGCAAACCTAATATAGATTGTCCAGAAGAATTTGCTGGCCCGATTAGTGCACCAGTTATTTTGGAAGTACCCTATAAAGGTAGGTAGAAGAGAAAATAAATTTTCCTTGCACGGAGTTCTACAAATGAGCTATTATAAAAAAAAAAAAAAATCTTTTAGTTAATGGTACTAGGCAGACACCAGTTGAAGCAAAGCTTCTAAAGGATGGCAAGCCGTTAGCTGTCAAGGACGTAGAGGTTGCTATAACGGATGACAAAATTATATTTAAGATTAAGAAACCAACACGTGATATGTCTGGGCCTTATCAAATAAAATTATCTAATGGCCAAGGTGATGATATTAAGGACGTTAAGGTTATTTGTCAAGATGTACCTCAGCCACCGAAAGAAATTGATGTGACTGATATTTACCAAACATCATGCAAAGTTGTTTTCAAACCGCCAGAGGATGATGGTGGTTCGCCTATTATTAAGTATATTGTAGAAAGACAAGACTTAAGTAAAAAAGAAGGATGGGAAGCTATCGCTGAAGTCATGCAGGGTGAACCATGCTCGAAGAGCATCGAAGATCTGGTGCCGAAAAAACAATACAGATTCCGTATTCGTGCTGTCAATAAGATCGGTCCTTCTGACCCTGCTACATTTAAAAATCCGATTCTGGCTAAAGATCCATGGGACGAACCTGGTAAACCAAGGGAAGTAGATTTAACTGACTGGGATAGAGATCATGCCGATCTTAAGTGGGAAGCTCCAGAAAGCGATGGTGGTGATCCCATAACTTCCTATATTATTGAATACAAAGAAAAGTTCTCAAACGATTGGGTCCCTGGTAAAGAAGTTCCTGGTGATGCTCGTACGGGCACTGTAGATGGTCTAAAAGAAGGGCAACAGTACGAATTCCGAGTCCGTGCTGTTAATAGGGCCGGTCCCGGTGAACCCAGCGACAAGACTAAAGCTATTATCGCAAAATGTCGATTCGTTAAACCTTTCCTCGTTGGCGATGGTCTTAAAGATATTACAGTAAAGAAAGGACAGACCGTCCGCTATGATATCAAATACGATGGTGAGCCTGAACCAAAAGCAACTTGGTGTAAGGGCGACAAAGAATTGGTTTTCGACAACCAACGTATTTGTTTGGATCAAATGGATAGAAACTCATCAATAACCATTAAGAAAGCAGTAAGAAAAGATACAGGAAAGTATAAATTAGTTTTATCAAACAGCTCGGGAACAATTGAGTCAGTGGCGCAAGTCGTGGTTTTGGATCGTCCACTTCCTCCCGGTGGACCATTTGAAGCTGAAGAAGTCCGTGCGGATCACATCAAAATGAAATGGAAGCGTCCCGAAGATGATGGTGGTTGCGAAATCACAGGCTATGCTTTGGAACGTATGGATGAAGAAACCGGGCGTTGGATTCCTGCTGGAGAAGTTGGTCCCGACGAAACATCATTTAACTTTAAGGGACTTAGTCCAGGTAAAAAATATAAATTCCGTGTTAAAGCTATCAACAAAGAAGGAGAATCGGAACCTTTGGAAACAACTGATGCTATTTTGGCCAAAAATCCATACGATCCTCCAAGTGCCCCTGGAAAACCCGTAGTAGATGACTATGACAATAAGAGCGTTACTCTTAAATGGAAAATTCCACCCTCCGATGGTGGACGACCAATTTTACATTACGTTATCGAACAGAAAGATAAATTTTCACCTACTTGGACTGAAGTTGCAAAGACTGAAAACGCCGCTCCAACATGCGTAGTTGAAGGCTTAAAAGAAAAAATGATATATCAGTTCCGAGTACGTGCTGTTAACAAAGCTGGGGCTTCGGAACCATCCGAACCTACAGATAACCATTTGTGTAAACATAAGAACCGTAAGTACTACGAATTTTTACTGTTGTTTTCTTTACCTTTCAGCTAAAAAGCTTGCTTTGCTTCGCTTGTTGGTCTCATGCATTAAAAATTTTATCAAAATTGTTATAATTAGGTAAACACAGATCAAGTTGTCACAAGAAAATCTTTGTAATTGTATTGCGATGCAAATTGTTGGAAATAAGGATGGGTTTGCTAAAAATAGTCATATCAAGCATTAATGTTACGCATTTGCTTTTCAAGTACAATGATTTAAATTCAAATATTAAAATAATTTTTAACTCGATTGCTTAAAAAAAATAGTAAAACCACAAATTGATCGGTCAACATTCAAGCGCGTCACAATCAAGACTGGCCGCACCCATAAATGGTCTGTGGATGTTATAGGTGAACCAGTTCCTACTCTGAATTGGAGTTGGCGAGATAATATTCCACTGACCACTGGAGATCGTATTAAGATTGAAAATGTCGATTACCACACCGATTTCATTATCTCAAACGTTGTCCGAAAAGATAGTGGAATGTATACCTTGAGAGCAGAAAATCGTAATGGTGTGGACACCGAAACGATAGAACTGTTGGTTTTAGGTAAACCAAGCTCTCCTAAAGGACCACTAAGTGTCAGCGATGTCACAGCTACAGGCTGCAAGCTGCAATGGAAAAAACCTGAAGATGACGGAGGTGTGCCCATTAAAGAGTACGTCATTGAAAAAATGGATACGGCCACAGGCAAGTGGGTGCGCGTTGGTCGTTCTCCTGGAGAGAAGGAACCTCCCAGTTTTGATGTGACTGGCCTGAATCCGGGGTCGGAGTACATGTTCCGTGTGTCTGCAGTTAACGAAGAGGGTGAATCAGAGCCCCTAACGACTTTGGTCGGCGTTGTTGCTAAAGATCCTTATGATGAGCCTACTAAGCCGGGTACTCCCGAAGTAACTGATTATGACAACCAGAGTGTGTCCATAAAATGGACAGCACCTACCAATGATGGTGGTGCTCCAATTACGAAATACATAATTGAAAAGAAAGACAAAAACAAGCCAGACTGGGAGAAGGCCATGGAAGTGCCCGGTGATCAATTAACAGCAACAGTAGGCGGTCTGCAGGAATATGGAGAGTACCAATTCCGTGTAGTAGCAGTCAATAAAGCAGGCCTTTCACCACCTTCAGACGCCAGTAATATGCAAATTGTCAAATACAAAAAACGTAAGTACTTCCTCAAGTGACAAAATAGAAACATAAATATATTGTTTTTGATTATTGATTATTCTAGTCAAGCCCAGAATTGATCGCACAAATCTCAAACCACTGCTAATTCGCGCTGGCAAGCCCATTAAATATGATGTGAATGTACGTGGTGAGCCTGCGCCTACCATTACATGGTATCAGAACGATAAGGAGTTGAAACCTGAAGAAGTTCCAAGCAATTGCGAAATCAAAAATGTGCCATATAACACAAAAATATCCATTATTGACACTGTGCGTCAGCACACTGGTACATATAAAATTCGCGCTGTCAATGAGCATGGTGAGGATGAAGCCACGGTGGAAGTCAATGTATTAGGGCCACCCGGAAAACCTAAGGGTCCCTTGGAAGTCAGTAATATTACAAAAGATAGTTGCAAGCTTAAGTGGAAAAAACCTGAAGATGACGGCGGCAAACCCATTACTGCCTACCAAGTTGAGAAATTTGACAAAAAACAAGGTCGTTGGGTACCAGTCGGTCGCACCTCAGGCAATGATACCGAAATCGATGTCAAGGGACTTCAAGAAGGACATGAATATCAGTTCCGGGTCAAGGCCATAAACGAGGAAGGTGAATCTGAGCCTTTAGAGACCGATGGCAGCATCATCGCGAAGAATCCTTATGATGCTGCCAGCAAGCCTGGTACTCCCAAAATTGACGACTACAACGAACATATGGTCAAACTTGTTTGGGAGCCTCCCAAGGACAATGGTGGTGCTCCAATAACAGGTTATATAATTGAAAAGAAGGATAAATTCTCTCCACATTGGGACGAAGTTTTGACAACGGATGTGAGTATATGTTTAACAAGTTAAAAAAAAAAAATCATATTTTAGCACAAATATATACTTCTTTTTTATTCCTGCCTCATAAATTTTAGTCTAGCAAAAAATGGTGTATGGATACGTATATTTCTACTACTCCAAAAATAAAAACGAAACAAAGCAAAAAGGCAAAGCTAAATTGGCTTCCAAAAAAAGAAAGCTAGCAGGCACGATTGCTTGTCTGTTTTGTACACTATTTCAAAGCTAAAATTTATGAGGAGAAAATCTTTAACTTCAAAAATATTATTGCGAGTTTAAGTAAACAAATTGATTTTTATTTCGTATAGAGCCCACTGCCTGAAGCCACCGTTGAAGGTTTGATTGAAGGCAATATATATCAGTTCCGGGTTAGGGCTGTTAATAAGGCTGGCCCTAGCGAACCAAGTGATGCAACTGAGCCACACCTTGCAAAACCAAGAAATCGTAAGAAAATTGTTGTTATCGTTTTCGGTTATTTTTTTTAAGCATTGTTATCCAAAAAGCTTTATGACAGATTCATATAATTTATGCAAAGCTTTTTAATAGATTGCAGTCATGTACATACATAATTGATAAATGGCCATAAGTTAAACAAAGCATAGCTTCATCTCTGGCGTTTAATGCAGTTAATTCGTAATTTAATAATATTATCATAATTAACATTTGTCTTACCATAAATACTATGTTTCTAATAAAATTTTATAATGTGTAGTCAAACCTAGCATTAATCGAGAAAAGATGAAGCCTGTGAAAGTGCGCGCAGGACAAACAGTGAAGTTTGATGTTGATGTTAAGGGTGAACCTGCTCCTGAGCTCAGTTGGTTCTTTAAGGAACATGACTTGATCCCCACTGGACAATCGCGTATTGAAAATGAAGACTATAATACTAAACTAACTATTGTGGATAGTTCTCGAAAGGATACTGGTGTTTACAAGCTTAAAGCTGAAAATATTAACGGTGTTGATGAGGCTGAAGTTGAAGTTATAGTAATAGATAAGCCTGGCAAACCAGAAGGGCCGTTGGAGGTAAGCGATATACATAAAGAGGGATGCAAACTAAAGTGGAAGAAACCTAAAGATGATGGTGGTGTACCGCTTACTGGCTATGTAATCGAAAAATTAGATACTGCTGTCGGCCGGTGGGTGCCTGCTGGCACTGTAGATCCTGAAAAGACAGAACAAGAGATTAAAGGACTAGAACCTAATCATAGATACCAATTCCGCGTAAAGGCGGTAAACGAAGAGGGTGAATCTGAACCGTTAGAAACGGACTCAGCTATAGTTGCCAAAAATCCATTTGATCCTCCTGCACCACCTGGCCTTCCAGAGTTTGAAGACTGGGATGAACATCATGTTAAACTTAAGTGGGAACCGCCCATTCGTGATGGTGGTGCTCCCGTAACCAGTTACATAATTGAAGTCATGGATAAAGATTCCGGTGAGTTTGTCAAAGCTACGGAAACAGAAGGTCCTATTTGCAAAGGGGTTGTCAAAAAATTGGAAGAAGGTCAGCAATACAAATTCCGTGTTAGGGCTGTTAATAAAGCTGGGCCGTCAGAGCCTTCTGAACAAACGAACTGGCACATAGCCAAACCACGATTCCGTAAGTAGTTTTCTTTTTTTCAGAAAACTCATAAAATACTTAAACAATGTTTACTCTTTTCAGTTAAACCGCACATCGATCGTACCAATCTGAAACCAGTTTCGGTTAAAGTAGGCCTTTCTGTAAGTTTAGACATTAATATTAAGGGTGAACCAGCACCTAAGGTGGAATGGTTATTTAAAGACCAACCCTTAGTGTCTGACGAGGAAGCCGTTAAAATCGACAGTGTTGATTACAACACCAAATTCTTTATTATGCGCGCTAAAAGAATAATGTCTGGCAAGTATACTATAAAAGCTAGCAATGAAGTTGGTGAAGATGTTGCTGAACTAGATGTTACTGTATTGGGAAGGCCTGGCAAGCCAAAAGGTCCGTTGCAGGTCAATGATATTACTAAGCACGGTTGCAAACTTAAGTGGGAAAAACCTGAAGATGATGGTGGGGCTCCTATTGACTACTATGAAATTGAAAAACTCGATCCGCATACAGGACAATGGCTTCCTTGTGGAAAGAGCACAGAGCCCGAATGTAAAGTTATTGGTTTAAGTGAAGGCAAACCGTACAAGTTCCGTGTTCGCGCTGTAAATAAGGAAGGTGAATCCGAAGATTTGGAAACTGAAAAGCCTATTATTGCAAAGAATCCATTTGACGAACCAGATAAGCCAGGTCGTCCAGAGCCGACCAATTGGGATAAAGACTTTGTTGATTTAGCGTGGGATCCACCGAAAAGCGATGGTGGAGCTCCCATACAAAAGTATATAATTCAGATGCGCGACAAATCAGGAAGAGCATGGGTGGATGCAGCCACTGTTCCAGGTGACCATACCAAGGGTACCGTGACCAATGTGGAAGAGGGTCACGAATATGAATTCCGTATTGTGGCTGTTAATAAAGCCGGCCCTAGCGAACCTAGTGATGTTTCGAAGTCCGTCGTGGCGAAGCCTCGTTTCCTTAAACCACACATTGATCGCAAAAACTTGCAAAAGAAGACTTTGCGTAGTGGACAAATGTTACATATGGAAGCTACTGTTAAAGGTGAACCACCGGCAAAAGTAACATGGACTTTAAACGGAGAGGAGTTAAAAACTACTGATAGAATTAAAATTGAAAATGAAGATTACAAGACAACATTTATCATGCCCAAAGTGAAACGGTCTGATAAGGGTATTTATATTGTTACTGCAAAGAATGACTCAGGAACAGATACTGTGGAAGTCGAGTTAGAAGTATTATGTAAGCCTAGTAAGCCAAAAGGCCCATTGGCCGTCTCTGATGTCACTGCTGAAAGTGTGCACTTGAAATGGGACAAGCCTGATGATGACGGTGGTGAACCCATTGAACATTACGTCGTTGAACGTATGGATACTGAAACTGGCAGATGGGTTCCCGTATTAACTACGAAGTCTCCAGAAGCTGATGTTACGGGGCTGACTCAAGGAAAAGAATATTTGTTCCGTGTAAAGGCTGTGAATGCTGAAGGGGAATCTGAACCGTTAGTTACTGATGTTCCTACTACAGCTAAAAATCCATACGATCCTGCCGATACTCCTGGCAAGCCGCAGATTGTAGATTGGTCAAGCAATCATGCTGATTTGAAATGGCGCGCTCCTGATGACGATGGTGGTGCTCCAATTACTGGTTATGTAGTTGAAAAGAAAGATAATAATACTGGCAAATGGGTGAAAGTACTCGAAACAAACACACCAGAGCCAAAAGCTCGAGTTAATGATTTGATAGAAGGTACCAAATATCAATTCCGCGTAAAGGCTGTAAACAAAGCAGGCCAGAGCAAACCTTCAGAACCTTCTGATCAAATGATTGCTAAAGATAGATTTGCTCCACCCAAAATCGATCGTACGAATATTAAAGATATCACAGTTAAAGCAGGAAACCATGTCCGTTATGATATTAAAGTGTCGGGAGAACCTCCAGCAACCAAGACATGGTTCCATAATAAAGCTCGATTGGAAGGTGATGAAGTTACAATTGATATAGAACATTATAGAACAAAACTAGCAATACCTATTGCCAAGCGCTCACATACCGGAAAATATACTATAAAAGCTGAAAATGATTCAGGTCACGATGAAGCGTCCTTTGAGATCACAGTACTTGACCGTCCTGGAATGCCAGAAGGTCCTTTACGTATTTCGGATGTACACAAAGAAGGCTGCAAATTGAAATGGAATCCTCCTTTGGACGATGGTGGCTTACCAATTGAGTATTACATTGTTGAAAAAATGGATGTGGAAAGTGGTCGCTGGCTACCATCTGGTCGCTTCAAAGAACCGTTTGCCGAATTGAATAATTTGGTACCAGGTCAAGAATATAAATTCCGTATATTGGCTGTAAATACTGAAGGAGAATCGGAACCTCTAAACGGTGACAAATCTATAATCGCCAAAAATCCGTTTGATGAACCTGGTAAGCCGGGTACACCAGAAGCAGTCGACTGGGATAAGGATCACGTGGATCTTGTTTGGAAACCACCACTAAATGACGGAGGGTCTCCGATTACTGCATACGTAATTGAAAAACGTGAAAAAGGTACTGATAAATGGATCAAGGGTGCTGAAGTCCCTGCGCCGCAAATGGGCGATGAATGCAAAGCTACTGTACCCAATTTGGATGAAAATTGTGAATATGAGTTTAGAGTTAAGGCGATTAATGCAGCTGGACCTGGTGAGCCTTCGGATGCTAGCAAGTCTGTGATTACAAAACCACGCAAACGTAAGACTTTTATTATTGAAAAATTGCTTTAAATTCATTTTAACAAATATATACATTTTTTTAGTTGCACCGAAAATTGATCGTCGTAATATTCACACTTACAATGTTAAAGCTGGCGAACCAATTTGTTTGGACATACAAATAATTGGTGAGCCAGCTCCGAATGTGGTTTGGAGTCAAAATGGAAAATCTATTCAACAAACATCTTCTCGCCGAATTGATAATGTACCATACAATACGAAATACATCAACGCAAGTCCAGAGCGCAAAGATACTGGACTTTATAAGATTGTTGCTACAAATACATATGGCCAAGACCAAGTTGAATTCCAAATAAATATCATAAGTACGTTGAAAATATTTATAAATTATATATAATTTTAATATTTAAAATTTGTTTTCCTGCAGCAAAACCGGCCAAACCTGAGGGCCCATTAGAAGTATCAGATATTCATAAGGAAGGTTGTAAATTGAAATGGAAGAAACCAAAAGATGATGGAGGTGAACCTATAGAAGGCTATGTTATTGAAAAATTCGATCCAGACACTGGCATTTGGTTGCCTTGTGGTAAAAGTGATGTGCCTGAGTTTGAGGTGGATGGTCTAACGCCTGGCCACGAATACAAGTTCCGTGTGAAAGCTGTGAACAAAGAAGGTGAATCGGAACCTTTAGAAACATTTGGCACAATAGTTGCGAAAGATCCCTTTACTACACCCTCTAAGCCAGGAGCACCAGAACCTACAGACTGGACGGCAAATAAAGTTGATTTGGCTTGGCCGGAACCAGCCAGTGACGGTGGATCTCCTATTACTGGTTACATCATTGAAAAGAAAGATAAATACAGTCCTATGTGGGAAAAAGCTCTTGAAACAGATTCTTCAGCACCACTGGCTACAATAAATGGTCTGATTGAAGGAAACGAATATCAATTCCGTGTTATTGCTGTAAATAAAGCAGGCCAGTCTGAACCTTCTGACGCTGGAAAGACATTTGTTGCCAAACCCCGTTACTTAGCTCCGAAGATTGACCGCCGCAATTTAAGAGATATAACGATTTCAGCAGGTTCAACGCTGAAATTGGATGCTAACATAGTCGGTGAACCAGCTCCAAAGGTAGAGTGGAGATTCACAAATTGCCCGTTGCAAACCGGCAAAAATGTTACTATTGATTCACCTGATTATTATACAAAATTAGTCATTCGTCCTGCTCAGCGTGCCGATTCAGGTGAATATGTTGTTACAGCAACAAATAGCTCCGGCAAGGATTCAGTGCAGATAAATGTTGTGGTTACTGATAAACCAACTGCACCAAAGGGTCCATTACAAATTTCTGATGTTCACAAAGAAGGCTGCCACCTTAAATGGAAACGACCACAAGATGATGGTGGCACTCCCATAGAATACTTCCAAATTGATAAGCTTGACCCCGAAACAGGATGCTGGATTCCTTGTTGTCGTTCTACCGAGCCCCAAGCTGATGTAACTGGTCTCAATCCCGGCGGCGAGTATAAATTCCGAGTTTCTGCTGTAAATGCAGAAGGCGAATCAGAGCCTTTAGTTGGCGATGAATCAATTATTGCCAAAAATCCATTTGACGAGCCTGGAAAACCTGAAAACTTGCGACCTACTGATTGGGATAAAGATCATATTGACTTGGCTTGGACTGCTCCACTAAATGATGGTGGATCTCCTATTACCGGATACATTGTCGAAAAGAAAGATAAATATGGCAAATGGGAAAAAGCTGTTGAAGTACCAGCTGATCAAACAAAAGCAACGGTACCTGATCTGATTGAAGGTCAAGCCTACGAATTCCGAGTCTCGGCTGTTAATGCTGCTGGTATCGGCGAGCCTTCTGATGCTACTCAACCAATTGTTGCCAAGCCTCGTAATAAAGCTCCTCTCATTGACCGCACTAATCTCATTGAAGTCCGTATTAAAGCTGGTCAAGGTTTTACCTTTGACTGTAAAGTTTCAGGAGAGCCAGCACCGAAAACCAAATGGTTACTCAAAAAGCGTGAAGTTTATACTAAGGACAATGTTAAAGTAACTCATGTTGATTACAATACAAAATTGAAGGTTACAAATGCCACCCGTGCAGATTCTGGAGTATATACTGTTCATGCTGAAAATATGAGCGGTGAAGATAGTGCTGACGTCAAGGTTACAGTAATTGACAAACCATCGCCACCAAATGGCCCATTGAAGGTCGATAACGTTCATGCCGAAGGTTGCTCTCTACAATGGAATCCTCCAGATGATGACGGAGGTCAACCAATCGAAAATTACGTAATTGAAAAATTAGATGAAATAACTGGCCGTTGGGTGCCAGCTGGTGAAACCGATGGTCCAACGACCAAGTTTGATGTTAAAGGACTTACGCCAGGCCACAAGTATAAGTTCCGTGTACGTGCCAAGAACCGCCAAGGTGTTTCTGAACCATTAACTACCCCTCATGCAACGGAAGCTAAGAATCCTTATGGTGAACCAACTAAGCCTGGTACTCCGGAAATAAAGGACTTTGACACAGACTTTGTTGACTTAGAATGGACGCGCCCAGAAAGCGATGGAGGTTCACCTATCACAGGTTATGTTATTGAGAAGCGCGACAAATATTCACCAAATTGGGAGCCATGTGCTGAAGTTGAAGGAGATGTTACATCAGGCCGCGTTCCTGACTTAGTGGAAGGAGTTAAATATGAATTCCGTGTACGTGCAGTGAATAAAGCTGGCCCAGGAGAGCCTAGCGATGCCTCCTTATCACATGTTGCGCGTCCTAAAAACTTGCCGCCAAAGATCGATCGCAACTTCATGCTTGATATCAAAGTACGTGCGGGCAACACTTTTGAATTTGATGTTCCCGTTATCGGTGAACCAGCTCCTGCTAAAGAATGGTCTCATGAGGGCAATATTGTCATTAATACAGACCGTGTTAAATTAGTCAATGAGGACTATCGCACAAAGTTGCGTGTAGTTGATGCAAAACGAGCTGATACTGGGGAATATACTCTGGTTGCTCGTAACGTAAATGGCGTAGACAGAGCTACTGTTAAAGTTACTGTTTTAGATGTACCTTCAACACCTGAAGGTCCTCTTCGTCCGGATGAAGTAACCAAAAACTCGATTGCTTTACGCTGGCGGCCACCTAAAGACGATGGTGGTTCCGAAATTACACATTATATTGTTGAAAAAATGGATACTGATGCAATGAGATGGGTACCAGTTGGTGAATGTGCTGACTGCTCCATTCGTGCGGATAATCTTATTGAAGGTCATGATTATAATTTCCGTGTACGTGCTGTTAACAAGCAAGGACAATCACAGCCTTTAGTCACAACGCAAGCTATTACTGCAAAGGATCCCTTCTCACGCCCGGACAAGCCTGGTCAACCTCAAGCCGTCGATTGGGGCAAACACTTTGTAGATCTTGAATGGCCAGCTTCTAAACGAGATGGCGGTTCACCAATAACATGCTATATTATAGAAAAGCGTCCTAAATTTGGTCAGTGGGAAAAAGCTTTAGAAGTGCCAGGAGGTGAAACAAAGGCTCATGTTCCCGATTTAACTGAAGGTCAAGAATACGAATTCCGTGTAATTGCTGTTAACCGTGGCGGTCAAAGTGATCCATCTGATCCAACAACGCCCGTTATTTGCAAACCTCGCTTTATGGCACCATTCTTTGATAAGTCCTTACTTAACGATATTACTGTTCATGCCGGTAAAGCTCTTGGATGGACATTGCCCATTGAAGCTTCACCAAGACCTTCAATTAAATGGTTGTTTAACGGAAAAGAAATTGAACCAACTCCTCGCATTGACATGAACTTATTCCAAAATGAATTGACATTTGAAATTTCCAGTGCCTTACGCTCGGATGAGGGCAGATACACTTTAATTTTGAAAAACGAGCATGGATCGTTTGACGCAACTGCCCATGCAACAGTTTTGGACCGGCCTAGCCCACCAATCGGTCCACTAGATATTACAAAAGTAACGCGAGATGGTTGTCATCTTACTTGGCAAGTTCCCGAGGATGATGGCGGATCACCCATTTTGCACTACATAATTGAAAAAATGGACTTGTCTCGAGGAACTTGGTCAGATGCAGGCATGAGCACACATCCAGTACATGATGTTACACGTTTAACTCACCGAAAAGAATATTTGTTCCGCGTTAAGGCCGTTAATGCTATCGGCGAATCTGAACCTTTGGAAGCTGCTAAGAGTATTATTGCCAAAAACGAGTTTGATGAGCCTGACGCACCCGGAAAACCGATAGTTACTGATTGGGACCGTGATCATGTAGACTTACAATGGGCCGAACCTAAGTCCGATGGTGGTTCTCCAATAACAGAGTATATTATTCAGAAAAAAGAAAAGGGTAGCCCATACTGGGTTAATGTTGTGCATGCTCCACCAAATAAAACTACAGCTACTGTCCCCGATCTGACTGAAGGACAAGAGTATGAGTTCCGAATTATTGCAGTTAACCAAGCTGGACAATCCGAGCCATCTGAGCCTTCGGATATGATTCAAGCCAAGGCTAGATATTTGGCTCCCAAAATTATTACTCCTTTGCATGATATTCGCATTAAAGCTGGACTGATATTCCATATTGATATTAATTTTATTGGTGAACCTGCTCCTGAAGCTATTTGGAATCTTAACAGCAAGCCTCTTTTAAGTAATGAACGCTCAACTATAACTTCAATAGGCTACCACACAGTTGTTCACACTGTTAATTGTCAACGAAGCGACTCTGGTCGCTATCATTTGCTATTACGCAATGATTCAGGTATTGACGAAGGCAGCTTTGAGCTTATAGTGCTGGATCGCCCTGGTCCTCCTGTAGGACCCCTTGAATACGAGGAAATAACAGCCAACTCTGTTACAATTTCTTGGAAACCACCTAAAGATAATGGAGGCTCTGAAATCTCAGCATATGTGATTGAAAAACGCGATTTAACGCATGGTGGTGGCTGGGTTCCAGCTGTTACGTATGTAAATGCAAAATATAACCATGCTGTAGTACCTCGCCTCTTAGAAGGCACCCAATATGAGTTCAGAGTAATGGCCGAAAACTTGCAAGGTCGTTCTGATCCACTTACATCAGAAGAACCAGTAATTGCTAAAAATCAGTACACAGTTCCTGGAGCTCCTAGTAAGCCCGAACTTACTGAAAGCGATAAAGACCATATCGCAATTAAATGGAAAGCTCCCATTAGTAATGGAGGCTCTTCTGTCATCGGCTATGATATTGAGCGCCGTGATGTTGCCACCGGCCGCTGGCTTAAGATTAACGCTGAGCCTGTTCCAAACACCGCTTACACTGACGATCGTGTTACCGCTGAACACCAATACCAATATCGTGTGTCTGCCGTTAATGCTGCTGGTAATGGTAAACATTCAGAACCATCCAGTATATTGACTGCGAAGTCGATGCGCGAGAAACCTCGCTTACATTTGGATGGATTAATAGGACGAAAGGTCAAAGTACGTGCAGGTGAGCCCGTAAATATTAATATACCAATTTCTGGTGCTCCTACTCCAACCATTGAGTGGAAACGTGGCAGTGTTAAGGTTCCAGAAAACAATCGATTCTCATTTAACACAAATCCAGAGCGAACTATTTTCCGAATTGACGATACTACAAGAGACGATGCTGGTGTCTACAACATCACTGCGTCAAATGAATTCGGAAAAGATAGCGCAGATATTGAAATAATTGTTGTTAACAAGCCAACTCCACCTGAAGGGCCATTGACTTACACTGAAACTACCCCTGACCATATCTCATTATCTTGGAATCCTCCAAAAGATAATGGTGGTAGTGATATTACTGGTTACGTTATTGAAGTAAGTGAATTTGGATCTGATAATTGGCGACCAGTACCAGGATACTGTCCTAAAACTAGCTATACTGTTAAAGGCTTGACAGAGGGCAAAAAATATGTATTCCGCGTAAGAGCTGAAAATATATATGGAATGTCTGAACCTTTAGATGGCAAACCTGTTGTCGCCAAATCGCCATTTGATCCTCCAGATGCACCTAGTCAACCCAAAGTTGTGGCATATTCACCATCTTCTGCAAGCTTAGAATGGCATCCACCAGAATATTGTGGAGGAAAGCCAATAACAGGTTATATTGTAGAGCGTCGGGAACGCGGAGGAGAATGGATAAAATGTAATAACTATCCTACACCGAATACCAGTTATACAGTACCTGATTTGCATGAAGGTGGACGGTACGAGTTCCGCATTTTAGCAGTAAATGAAGCTGGACCTGGTAAGCCTTCGAAGCCTTCAGACTCAATCACAGCTGAACTGCAAAGATATAAACCAGATCCACCAGAACCGCCAAAGGCTGACCGTATTACAAAAGACAGTGTTACACTTTCCTGGCGTCCACCAAGGAATGATGGCAAGTCGAAGATTAAAGGTTATTTCTTAGAAATCAAGCCAAAGAACTCGAAGAACTGGGAACCCGTGAATGAATTGCCAATAAACAATACAATTCATACAGTACCTAATCTCAAAGAAGGCGAAGAATACTCGTTCCGCGTTTCGGCCGTTAACGAAGTTGGCCGTTCAGATCCCTCGAAGCCATCTCAACCTATCGTAATTGAGGAACAAGCTAATAAACCATGCATGGACTTGGGAGGCGTACGGGACATCGTCTGTCGTGCTGGTGAAGACTTCAGTATTCATGTACCATATGTAGGTTTTCCCAAACCTACTGCGCATTGGTATGCCAATGACATCGTTCTTGCAGATGATGGCCAGCGAGTATTCCAGCGCTTAACAGATGATTCTGCCTCATTTATTGTTAAAAACTCTAAACGTTCTGACTCTGGGCAATACAGATTACAATTGAAAAATCCTTCTGGCTTTGATACAGCTACTATCAACGTAAAGGTTCTTGATCGTCCCAACCCACCAACTAACTTGTGTGCTGACGAATTTGCTGGTGACGCTCTTACTTTGTACTGGACTCCGCCTAAGGATGATGGAGGTTCTCCTGTTACTAACTACATAATCGAAAAGAAAGAAGCCCATTCATCAACTTGGACAAAAGTTAGTAGCTATTGTACAGTGCCGTTTGTCCGCATACGCAATCTATCTATTGGTAGAGAGTATGACTTCCGCGTTATAGCTGAAAACAAATACGGACAATCGGATCCAGCTACCACAGATGAACACATTCGTGCAAGACATCCGTTCGATGTTCCTAATGCACCTGGAGTTCCTAGAGGTATTGATTCTACAGAAGATAGCATAACTATCTCATGGACTAAACCAAGACATGACGGCGGTTCCCCTATTACTGGATACATCGTAGAAAAGCGTTTGATAAGTGAAGAAAAATGGACCAAAGCCATACAATCATTATGTCCTAGTCTAACATGCAAAATACCAAACCTTATTGAAAATGCTGAATATGAGTTTAGAGTGGCAGCAGTAAATGCTGCAGGCCAATCACCATATAGTGCATCTAGTGATCCAATATTCTGTCGCCGTCCACCACACGCACCTAAAATTACATCAGATTTGTCAATCCGTGATATGACAGTAATAGCAGGTGAGGAATTCCGCATTACTGTACCGTACCATGCAAATCCACGCCCAACAGCCTCATGGACTGTAAACAACCAAGAAGTTTTGCAAGATGACCGCATTAAGTTTGAAACTACTGATTTCAGTTCGGTTTACCACAACAAGTGTGCCAAACGTTCAGAGACTGGCTCCTACACTATCTCTCTTACCAACAACAAAGGTTCTGATTCGGCTTCATGCTATGTAACAGTTGTCGACAAACCTGGTATACCACAAGGACCCCTGTTGGCTTCAGACATCACTCCTGACACATGCACACTTTCCTGGAAGACTCCATTAGATGATGGTGGTTCACCTATTACTAACTATGTCATTGAGAAACTTGATAACAGTGGCACTTGGGTGAAGGTAAGCAGTTTTGTGCGCAATATTCACTACGACGTTATGGGACTTGAGCCAAATCACAAATACTACTTCCGTGTCCGCGCGGAAAATCAGTATGGCCTCTCTGAGCCCTTAGAAATGGAAGAACCTATTACGGCTAAATATCAATTTACTGTTCCCGATCCACCAGGACAACCAAAGGTAATCGATTGGGATTCTGGCAATGTAACTTTGATTTGGACTCGTCCAGGAAGTGATGGAGGTTCCCGAATTCAGGGCTACCAAATCGAATATCGCGATGTTGTCAATGATTCTGCATGGAATACGTACGAATATATTATAAAAGATACCAAATATCAACTATATAATCTAACAAATGGCTGTGAATACGAATTTAGAGTAAAAGCTAAAAATGCAGCCGGATTTAGTAAGCCTTCAGCGCCATCCACCAGATTTAAGCTTAAAGGCAAGTTTACGGTTCCTTCACCACCAGGAACCCCTCAAGTTGTTAAAGTGGGTAAAAATTATGTTGATCTTAAATGGGAAAAACCACACAGTGATGGTGGATCTCGAATCACTGGTTATATTGTTGAACGCCGTGATATTGGTGGCGCTATCTGGGTTAAATGTAATGATTACAACGTCATGGATACCGAATATACTGTAATAAACCTAATCGAAATGGGAGATTATGAATTCCGTATTTTCGCCGTTAATGCTGCTGGTCGCTCCGAACCAAGCTCCTGCACAATGCCTATTAAGGTTTGTGAAGTACTTGGTGGAGAAAAGCCGGAATGGATTACGCGTTTGCAAGATCGTGTTGCACCATTTGGAAAAGATTACACTCTACAGTGTCAAGCTTCCGGCAAACCCCAACCTACTGCTAGATGGCTGCGCAACGGAAAAGAAATTCAAATGGGATCTGGCCGCTACACCAGCGATAGCAAAGATGGTATCTTCCGCTTACATATATCAAACGTTCAAAATGGAGATGAGGGAGATTACACATGTGAGGCAATAAACTCACTTGGATTTGTACATACCTCTGGCTATCTGAAGATTGGCTCACCGCCAGTAATCAACAAATGCCCAACAGAACTTTTCTGGCCAGAAGGGGACAATACCAAAGTAAAGATCTTCTATGGTGGTGATCAGCCAATGAACGTTAAGATTACCAGAAACAACGAACTTATCACGGACAGTGAACCACACTTCAAGTACACAATATTTGATGACTATATCGCTATCTTTATTCGTGATATTCTGAAAACAGATGCTGGCTTGTATCAAGTTGAGTTTTCAAATGAGTCAGGAATAGCCATAGCCCAGTTTGATGCTCGCATCACTGGTTTGCCTTCAGCTCCTGTCGGACCGATGGGTGTCTCACATATCAACAAGCATTCTTGTACGTTGGCCTGGCGCCCACCTGCTTACGATGGTGGGCTCCGTGTTACTCATTACGTAGTCGAACGCAAAGATGTTACATCTCCACACTGGATAACCGTATCCAGTTTCTGCAAGGATACATCATTTAATGTACAAGGGCTAATAGAAAACCAAGAATATGTTTTCCGTGTCATGGCTGTTAATGAAAATGGTATGGGTCCAGCATTAGAAGGACAAAACCCAGTAAAAGCAAAAGCTCCAATCGATCCACCATCCCCACCGGGCATACCAAAGGTTCACGAAATTGGCGAGGACTTTGTGCATTTGGAATGGGAAAAACCCGAGTCGGATGGCGGTGCTCACATTCAAGGCTATTGGATAGATAAACGTGAGGTTGGCAGCAGTACATGGCAACGTGTAAATGTTACCATTTGCGCTGCCACCCAAATAAATTGTCCCAACCTCATTGAGGGACGCCAATATGAATTCCGCGTTTTTGCTCAGAATGAAGCCGGCCTCTCTAAGGAGTCTGTAGCTTCAACTCCAGTTAAAATGATAGATCCAAAAGCTGCCACAGCGCCTGTGATTGTGAAACCGCTACGCGATGCCCAATGCATACAAAATCATAACGCTCAATTCAGCTGCACTATTACTGGTGTTCCGAAACCAGTAATAACATGGTATAAAGGAGCACGCGAAATTACAAACGGAGCCCGTTATTATATGTATGCTGAAGGTGATAATTATTACCTAAATATTAACGATGTCTTTGGCGAAGATGCCGATGAATATGTCTGTCGTGCTGTCAACAAGGCTGGTGCAAAATCAACACGTGCCGCTTTAGCAATTGCTAGTAAGTTTTTTATTGTATGCTTTGCAAAATTATAGGTCCAACCATTAATTTTTCTTTTTTTATTTTAGCTGCACCGAAACTAAATGTTCCGCCTAGATTCCGTGATACTGCTTACTTCGACAAAGGTGAAAACGTTGTTGTCAAAATACCTTTCACAGGTTTTCCAAAGCCTCGTATTCATTGGGTACGTGACGGTGAAAATATTGAATCTGGGGGTCATTATCATGTCGAAACTAAAGAACGTCACGCAATTTTGACAATTCGCGATGGCTCCCGAATGGATTCAGGTCATTATAGAATAACCGCTGAAAATGAGTTAGGTTCTGATACGGCAATTATTAAGATTCAAATTAGCGATCGTCCAGATCCTCCACGGTTCCCTACGGTTGATAACATTGGAATTGATTCGTTATCGCTTAGCTGGAAAGCTCCTGTATGGGATGGTGGAAGTAACATTACAAATTACTTGGTCGAAAAACGAGAACATCCCTTGTCATCTTGGCTGCGTGTCGGAAATACTCGTTTTACCACTATGGCTATAACTGGACTAACGCCTGGCAAAGAATATGACTTCCGCGTTTATGCTGATAATGTTTATGGTCGTTCAGATCCTTCAGATATTAGCACAATTATTAGGACTAAAGATGCAATCAAAAAGAAGCCTAAAGAACGTAAATGGGAGATTGACGAAAATGGCAGAAAAGTACGCGGCAAAGCCGATGGGCCAATTAAGGATTACGATTCTTATGTCTTCGATATATACTCTAAATATGTGCCACAACCAGTCGAAATTTCCCAAGATAGTGTATACGACAAATATGACATTCTAGAAGAAATCGGCACTGGTGCTTTCGGTGTGGTGCATAGATGTCGTGAACGCAGCACTGGAAATATATTCGCCGCCAAATTCATACCCGTATCTCATGCTGTTGAAAAAGATTTGATTCGTCGAGAAATTGATATAATGAATCAACTTCACCATCAGAAACTGATTAATTTGCATGACGCCTTCGAAGATGACGATGAAATGGTTTTAATTTTGGAATTGTAAGTCATAATTACGTATACAGGCCTAAACAAAATTTTGATCAATTTTGTTTTTGTACTTGATAATCTAACTTAATATTAATTAATTGCTAAAATATTTTCTTTAAATACTCTTTAGCTTATCCGGTGGAGAACTTTTCGAGCGTATTACAACTGAAGGATACCACATTACAGAAGCAGAAGTTATTAACTATATGCGACAAATTTGTGAAGGTATTCGCCATATGCATGAAAAGAATATCATACATTTGGATTTGAAGCCTGAGAATATCATGTGCCAAACTCGTACTAGCACAAATGTGAAATTAATTGATTTCGGTTTGGCGACAAGGCTAGATCCAAATGATGTTGTCAAGATTACAACAGGTACTGCTGAGTTTGCTGCACCGGAGATTGTTAACCGCGAACCTGTAGGCTTTTATACTGATATGTGGGCTGCTGGCGTATTAACCTACGTCTTACTTAGTGGCCTTTCGCCATTTGCTGGAGACAATGATATCCAAACACTGAAGAACGTTAAGGCTTGTGATTGGAGCTTTGATGAACAAGCCTTCCGCCATATTTCCGAAGAGGGTAAAGACTTTATTCGCAAGCTTCTTGTTGCTAACAAGGAGAAACGTATGACAGCCCATGAGTGCCTGCTGCACCCATGGCTAACCGGTGATCATAGTAACCTCACACAGCAAATTTCACGCGATCGTTATCTAGCATTCCGCGACAAACTTCGCAAAAAGTACGAAGATTTTGGAAAATACCAGTTGCCTATTGGTCGTCTATCAGAGTACTCATCCTTACGGAAGCTTCTTATGGAGAAATACAAAATGCATGATACTTCGTTTGATCGTCGTCAAGCAGCTCCACGCTTTGTTATTCGTCCCACATCTCAATTCTGTTACGAGGGTCAAAGTGTTAAGTTCTATTGTAGATGCATAGCCATCGCCACGCCCACGCTTACCTGGACACACAATAATTGCGAATTGCGACAGAGTGTCAAATTTATGAAGAGATATGCCGGTGATGACTATTACTTCATCATCAATCGTGTTAAGCTTGAGGATCGTGGGGAGTATATTATTCGAGCTGAAAACCATTATGGCTCTCGTGAAGAAGTGGTCTTCCTCAATGTTCAGCCACTGCCTAAGGAGCAACCTAGATATATTCATGAATCAACACCAGTTCGCCGTCGTGAGCCATTGCCATACACTTTCTGGCAAGAAGAATCAGAGTCGGTACCCAGTTTTACATTCCTGTTACGTCCACGTGTTATGCAGGCCCGTGATACCTGCAAGCTACTTTGTTGTTTAAGTGGAAAGCCAGTGCCGACCGTTAAATGGTACAAAGATGGTCGCGAACTCAATAAATACGATTATGCTATGACCCATTCAGATGGTGTTGTCACAATGGAAATCATAGACTGTAAGCCTTCTGATTCAGGAAAATATACTTGCAAGGCTACAAACTGCCATGGAACCGACGAAACTGAATGTGTTGTTATAGTCGAAGGTAAATATTTATTGTAATAAAAATATATGTTCGGCCTGTTGACGGTCAAGACCAGCATTTCATTACTCATCGACTGTCGCCTTCTACTTATTACAAATCATATTTAGAACTCTCTTGTATTTAAAACCTAAAGAGATCGTCTATATGTGTATATTATCAGAGAAAAATTCGTATATTTCCATCACATATATGGTAAGATCGAATTTATTTCAATTTCAGACAATCTTTAATATTGGGTCGGTCTTGTTCGTCTATAGTCCCTTATAACTAGTTTTATTTAACGTTTTCTATTTTTTTCCTAATAATTAAATCAACTATTATACAACTCTTTTTTGAATAGGCGAATGGGTTACACCCGAGCAGGCAGAGCTTGCTCATAATTTCTTATATTCAGGAGGTAAAAATACACTAAACGAAATCAAATTTTTGTTCACATTTTTCTAACCAATTTACTTCAATTAAAACCACCTATAAACAATTAAAAATAAGTGTATGTCAAGCATTAACCCCTAAAACCAATAAATTAAGTATCTATGTACAAATATTATCCAATATGTACATATTGTATGAGTGAAAGAAACACTAAGAAGTGAATTGTTTCATCAAATCACTAAAACCGATTTGCTCGCCTAAAATGAAATCTTAACTTCTCAAACAACAAACATATTTTTGTATAATATGAACTATTTCCAGCTTAAAAAGAATCCTGTTAAAAAACGGTCAAACCTTGTGTTGTTACAGACTTTGAGAAAAATATAAATATCGCTCCTTTACTGCAACGACGTTGCGAGAAAACGCATTTTAAATTTATAGTTGACATATCTCCTAGTAAAACAAAGTACTTAGATTTTGTGGCAACATAATATTACGAAACTCTCTCCATACTTCAAAGACAAGAGAGCAAAATTATGTTGTAAGTATTTTTAATTTCGATGCATATGTTCCCTGCAAAAACAGTGACGGTCAAATGACCGGTCATTTGACCGACATTGTTGACCGAAACATAGGTCACAACTTTCTATCAAGTTATTAAGGGCAGTATGAAGAAAATGACCGAAAGTTTCGTGTACGTGTGATGTTTCTTCTACCACATTCTTAAAAATATTATATACGTATAACATTTTTGTGAATGTGTTGGAAAATAACATTTAAGTGTTTTAGTTTCGGTCATCTATTTCTTGTAGGGTTTTTTCGGTTGGAGAGGGGAAATCCCTAACGCATCATCAGATACTGTCACCCCACAGTATTCGGTATGTGGGGCTTGCACCTACTAAAACCCCTCCCTTATTCTTTGAGCCTGGTCTCTATCCCGGTACCGCTTTCGCGTTGCTTTAGGATGAGGCTCCTCTTTTGTTCCTACCACATTGCACGTGCCATGTTCACGTCTATATCGCTTCTTGTCTTCTCAATATAAGTCGCTATTTGACTCCATTTCCTCTCACTTTCCATCATAACTTCTACAACATTTTCCGGTATTATTTCACCCATATTCTCCTCTAAGTCATGTCTTTCTTGCCTCCACCTGTCACATCTGAAGCATGTATGTTCTGCGTCGTCCCCGCAGTCATCTCCATAAAGGCAGGACGATGTATCTGCCTTCCCCATTCTATGGAGGTATTCTAGAAAATACCCGCAATACTGTGTTATATAGTAATCTATCTCATCATGCTTTCTGTTTATGCACTTGTCTATATCGATCAATCTTGCTGTCCATCTGCCACGTGATTCGTTGTTTCATCTTTCTTGCCACTTTTGCATAGTGCCCATCCGCGCTGATCTTGCCGTTTCTGCCTCGCCAGTTTGTCTACGCTCTCCCCCAAAGCTTTTTACACTTTTCGGGCAAGAGGTTCATCGGGATAGTCCCGCTTATGACCAAGACAGCGGGCGCTGACACTGTGCAGTATGCTGAAGCCACTCTGAGAGCAGCAGTACGCTGTACCATTATCAACAGCTTCCTTCGGTATTCTGCCTGCAAGGAATTTGTCCAGACTTCGCACCCGTGCAGCAAAATTGTCTGGGTTGTTGCCACTATCAGCTTCCTTTTGCTATATCTTGGTCCGCCGATGAATTTCGACACATATTAGATAAGTAAAATGAAAGCATAATAAACGCTTTGCAAACGAACCGCGCTTGGAGATTATAGAATTTTACTCCCAAAAATTACCTAACTTGATCATCATTTAAGAAAGTTTAACGTAAGCTTCTTCCATTTTATGGCCCCTTCGGCCGACCTTCATCACACGCATCACATTTACCTTATTGGCAACCAACACGCATAGTTAGAGTTTGGGCAGAGGAAAATATCGCAGCTGCTGCTGATGGCCCTGAATGGTCGATCTGATGTCGTTTAGTGCAATGGGGTGTAACCCCTTTTAAAATGCAATTGGGGAAAGGACGCTGTTAAACTTGGATGAAGATCTACTGTTTTATCGGAAAATTTTGTTCAGCGGCGAAGCTGATTTCTGGTTAAATGGACACGAAAACAATCAATATTGCCGTCTTTGGTGTAAATCCATACCCAAAAATGCACTTTTTATTGAGGATAATGTGCCAGTGGCATCTTTGGACCGTAGTTTTTAAAAAACAATGGCAAGAATGTTGCGCTGAATGGCGAGCACTACCCAAATGCAACAGCTGGATTTTTCTGTTAAGTAGTTTCAACTAACCGGTGCCACATGCAAAGCGCTGACCCAATTGAGAAGCGAGTTTGGAAAACAGTTTATTCCATGTTTGGGGGCAGCCAATTGGCCACCACCTAGATCCTGCGGCTTAGAACCTTTAGATTGTTTTTGTGGAGTATGCTAATATGCTGTTCATACATACACCTTTTAATTAATTCAATTATCAGTTAATTAAAAATTTTTTTAAGTGTTCATACATATAATAATATTGCTAATGCAATTAACGTTTGACAACAGCTGACAGATAAGTTGTTTACATTTTGATTGTGAATATTTCTTCTTGTTGACTAGTCATTTTTGTTTGCATTTGTTTACATATGAGTTGACAAGTTTGAACAAAGTGTGTTCATTGGGTATTACAGAGCTAACTAAAGACGTTTGCCACAGGGTTAAATATTTAAATTTGGAACAATAAACTGTTAATTGGCAATCAAGCTAATTAAAATTTTGTATGGGTAATTAAAATCAAGGCGTTAATTGCAATATTTTAATTAAAAATGTATGTATGAACAGATTATAAGTCTCATGTCTATGGGTACAAACCCGCAACGATTGACTTGCTGGCAGCCAATGTTAAAAAATATATTTGGGAGATAGCGATATGTTGGAGCGATATGAGATACAGAGTTCTTCAGGAATAGTTTTGCTCTTACATGGCGATAACAGATCTAAACATTTGTATTACCTTATAAACGTGCCTTAAAGAGACAAACTATTACAGCTGCTTGAATGAGCCTTTGGCTCAATAGTGAAAGAGCTAGAGGCTACGTCATATGCATGATTTCCCGTTAGATAACGTAGTTTAACCCATACAAGAGTGTGTATGGCATATCAGTTTTGTGTGGCTTTTGGCACAATATAAAAGAGAGTACTGTTAACAGTTCAGCGTTGTCAACTCCAAACCATACTTACCGAGCTATAATGTTGTTGCAATAAATGAGCGAGGCGTTCATTAACTTTTAGCTGGGTTTCTTTTAAATTAAGCTCTAAACAAAAACACACAGATACACAATTTTTTTTAGCATGTTAACAAACTTGACCCACTGTAAATATTTTAAACACTGTTAATGTAAGTAAATGTAATATGTATGTATATGTGGATTGTCAGTATTAGATGAGTGTTTGGCTGTAGTCGCATGAATATAATATGAAGACCCTATTCATGACCGTTTTTATGTCTGGTTGTGTAAATGTGTGTATTTCGAAGATGCCATTTGTATAAATATGTATATTTACTTATGAAACTGCACACTTGGCTTATTCTTATTGTACGATTTGTTACTGTTACACTTCATTACCTGTCAGCATGTTTTTATATCAGCATAAAAAAATGTTTTTATTTTTCATTCTATTGACATGTCTGATAAAAATATATTAGGTTCATTCGTTTAATTAAGCAATAAGTTGTAAAAATTGCCCCCAATGTACAATGCCCTCTTGTACAATAAATATAGTTTAAAAAACTAAAATACACGCTTCGATATCAAAATAAAATTTAAGAAATATCCGCATAGCGCGTTCCAAGCTTATTTGGAATTCCGAAAATCGGCTTCAGAAATCGCCAGAATCCCCCACTTCCTTAGAAACAATATGACAACTTAGATTTTCGCACTAAATCGAATGACCGTTAGTAGTTAAGATACATGTTCCACGACCAAAACGCTCACCGATTACAAAAAACCGGTTCCGATTCGGTTAGCGATGTGGTTCCGAGTTTTTTGGGAATTTGTAAAAGTGGGCTTCCGGAAACGTCAAAATCCTTCACTTCCTCGGAAGCAATAAGGCAACTTCAATTTCCGCACTAAAGATAATGCCCGTTTACACATTAGATAATCACAAGGGGAACAACTTCAGGACCCAAGTGGGCTGAACAACCTGGATTATTCCGGGCCTGTCTACCTAATCTTCCACTTCAAATGCATCTTCCACGGCAAAAACAAGTACCGAATATGAAAAACCAGTTCTAAAACTATTGGCAAAGTGATTCCGAATTGTTTGGGAATTCCCAAAATTTGCTTCGTGAATCCCCAAAATCCCCCACTTCCCAATATGGCAACTCCAATTTTTGCACTAAAGTAACAACACTGTATATGCACACTTATATACCCACATACATATGTACTAATCCCTCATATGGCATAGGCTTCGAGTGTTGCAGACTTACAAAAAAACAAACCTACAAGTGAAACTAATATAAGCGTGTAAAGAAGTTCAAAATTCTTAAACTTTAGTAATCAGCTGATAAAGCTCTGCATATATGTAACGCGATCGAGCTGAATATCCGAATCTGTACTAATAGCAAATGTGCGTCAAATGCGTTTCGGGTGTATTTACTTGTGTGCCAGCGACACATTCGAACTACGAGCCCGAGGCAGAGTGAAGTGCCCGAAAACTTAGTAGCAGTTGAACCGGCAAAGTTTGAATAAGGAGGGGGGGGCGGGGGGGGGGGGGGGGGGTGGTGTCGTTCGCAGCAAGTAGACAAAATGGGGGTGAGTCACTTTTAACAGTTGCAAGTACCAAAAACAACATCAACTTATACGGACTCTAGATAGCCTGGTGGGGATTCCTATCATGTAGCGACGCTAACATGGCCCGTTTATGAATGCAGGAGGACAGCCCAATGGTGGCGGTTTTACCGAGACATTGCCACATAGGAATGCATGCGAGTAGTTTAAATCTTATATTAATGATTTCTGTAGAAGCTATAGCAGTGTTGCTAAATTATAAGATTGATCTTTTTTGCTGGTTTTTTAAAATTATACAAATATATATTTATTTCTATGAAAAATTTTTTTTGGAAATTTTTGTAGTAAAAACAGTTTTTTTTTATTGAAACAATTTTATTCAGAACTAAAGGTTAAAAAAAAGTTAATAAGGATTACAACGCAGAATAGAATTCAGCTCATCCTCTGTCAGTAACCGGCTTCTTCTTCTATACGCGTTATATTTTAGTAGACTGCACGGGCTGGTAGATATAACAGAATGTGGAGTAAACGGTCTGGATACTTTTAACAGGGTTTCAGGTTGTTTTGGATCTGAACCATTGGGGGATTTGTAAGTCTCACAGGCTCTCTCCTAAGGGAGATATTCCCTTGGAAATTAACGCGGAGCCAGGAAAGGTCCCATGTGGCCTGGCTTTATGAAACTATCTATACAACCTAATCTAACTTAACCCCGTACAGAGAATATTCCAGATATGCCAGACTAAAATATTTAGTGTGTTAAATATATTTTAGATTATATGATACAACATTTTATTTTTTCCCTATACTCTAGTGGTTAGCATATATCTCCTCTGCCCTGTTCTATCACCCTGCCTGCAGTATTCAGTCGAGAATTTACCATCTTTCGCGATTGTCGTTATTTTGTCTGTTCGATCAGAAAACTAAGCTATTTTGCTTTCCCAATCGTATCTCCGTTATCAGTATGAGTGCAAAAGAATGCAGTTATAAGTTATTGTTTCCATCACAAAGTAAACTGAGATATATGAGAAATAAGTGGTGAAACCATATGTATCTCTTTTATTTTTCTCTCCGCGCTTTGGGCTTTTCTTCGTAAGCCCAAAATTTATGTAATCTCAAAAATTATGTAAGTAAGAGAAAGCAGCATCTATCTGCTATCTCCGTTAATATCTCTCTGCAAATTGAAAGCCTGACTTTATGTTATTCCACGTAGGGATGAAACGATACGAGTTCATATTCGATACGTTTCTTTCGATACCAAATACTTTTGGTATCGATACTTTACTACCGAGTACCAAGTAGATATCGGTTAAAAATCCTCGTATCGGTCAGAAACACTCTTATCTTCTAGACAAGCAAATAAACTGACCATTTTTCCATAATTTTATTTGTTTTCAAAGTTTTTGTAAAATAAATCCATGCAATCTGATCATGCAAATGGGACAACCAAAATCGGGTGTATGGTTGTATTCCATAAAAAATGTGATAAGATTACGATCATGATCTTGAGATACGAAAGTAAAAAGTTGAGTTACTGAAGCCATTCGACTTTGTCACTAAAGAATCTTCAGGCCAGCATTGAGTGACTTTATCGAAGATTATACCAATTATAAATTATAATACACCGAAGCTACAGAGTCTTTCTTTCTCCATTGTATCTTTCATACAGTTACAAGGCTAACTATTGAACGTGAAATGCAGCAGATTTATCGCTATGATAGAATTGAAGCGTTTTAAAAGTTTTCGCTTCCGCGGTACTTATTAAGACATTTCAATTTCAGTCCGTGGATCAGAACATGAAGTCCATAACGGAGATTTTGATTTTTAGTTACATGTATTTATCTCTGCCGCTATCGCATGAAGAAATCGACCGGTACAAGTATGTATCGATGCTTTTTCTTCGCTACTAATTAGGTATCGATACTTTGCAATCGATATGGTTTCGAGTATAAGTATCGATACCATACCATAGGGTATCGTTTCATCCCTAATTCCCTGCCACAGTTTTCATCTCCGTGTTGTTTGTGGTTTTTATAGACAGTTGCAAACACATAGAGAATTATAGAGCTACAGCGACTAGAGTGCTATATGTATGTATGTATTTATTATGGTAGGAACACAACTGCGACGAACAACGAATTTCGCCCACCACGACGAATTCGCCGCTTTAAATTCGTCGTATGAAGCACAATATCAACAAACTTTTGTGCAGATAACATTGTTTAGACATAAATACTAAGGGCGCCATATTAAAAGTCAGCCTATACAAATCCCTTCCGAAAGAGGGATTTTTGAACAAATTATCGAGGTACTTTATATTTTGAGAACATCTTTATAAATTTTTTACTACATGGATTAATATGAATATAAAACGTATTATTTGGTTAAAAATATTTTTTTTTTATAAGAAACCTGGTCACCTGATGTCTTTTGACGAGTTTCGGTCAACACTAAAACTCGTCATACACACTAATGTGTTTTATTTTTGGCGACGAATAATCGCGACTGCAAATTCGTCGCAGTTGTGTTCCTAACATTATGTGGCTTCCTGCTTCATCAGATGTGAGAGAAGTTCTCATTTGATTTAGTTTGTAGTTGATTTAGATTTCCACAAACATCCGCTCAATTTGTAGTGTTTGTAATTAGCAATCTTTGTTTGAAAAATTATCAATAGCAACAGCATGCACTATAAAACTGTTTGTGTAAATTATCGCTATCTAAGCATGAAAACATTTTTAAACTTAATAAACTGCCTTAATGTACATAAATGCTAAAAAGAATAATAATAAAAATAAAACCCCGATCTTGCAAGTATTTTCTCTAATTATTTTTTTATTTATTTATATTTTAATTAAATTATAAAGACCGGAAATATATTGAACAACCTATAAAGCCAGTACCACCGCCAATTATAACTAGAACACAATTCAGTTCCTCTTCATACAACAACTCAAGCTCGTATAATTCATCTACAACGAGAGTAAATGAGACGTCTTCCAGTTATTCATCAAGCAATCAAAACTACTCATTCAGCAGCAGCAACAAGGTAAATTACAACAGAAAATGTTTTATTCAATACTAAACCCAGACGAGAGCTTGACCTGACTGCTAATACCAACTGACAATACGAAAAATTTAACTCTTAGCACCAAACTTTTTTTATAAGAATGCGTTTCAAGGCGAATTAATATCTACTCGTCTAATTGAAAAAGCAGATGTTCTACTTTCGACTTATCAAGTTGTTTACGTTTAACTTATAAGTTTTAAACACATAGACGACAGCGGACAGCAAGCAGCAATCTGTCAAAAATAAAACGCATGTGTTTCCATCAGTGGTGAACAAATTTGTTTTGAACTTGTGTTAGTGAGATAATTTGAGAGTAATTTAAAGTACAGTGACAAGCAAAACTAACATAAACATTTTCGTACGCGCAAATAAATCGTGTACGTTAATGATGTTATGACAGTTTCGTAAGCGCTATAAATGTTTCAAAGTAAAAACCACTTTACCACAATTATTTTAATCTAAATATTTCTATTTACAAAAAAAAAAGTTTTGATGAGCAACACTAGTTGGCTCGAATCAATGTTGGTTTTACATATAATAATTTTTAAATTTAAAATTATATTTACTTATATACTACTTATGAGAAGTTCTAGATGACTCATTTGTATTAATTATTATAATATTAAAGTTAAACGCTTGGGAAACTAATTTGAGTCCCACGTTTAGGGGTAAGCTGATCAGACGTCACATATGCACATATGCAGATGGTTGAAGGCCATACATTATTTCCTTGGTATGTGCATACATATGTATGTTCGTATACAGCATGATTCCAGTGTTTTTAGTACAGTGCATTACACGTGCATACATAACTTCATAAAACCATATCATTCGCACCTCAAATGATTGCACTTAATAGTCGCACTGTCGCGACAACGGTCAGTGACAGCAAGAGGTGTCGAGTGACGAGGGTTATGAGTTTTTAAAATGTAACTTAATATTCTTATTAGTTATTTCTTATACATGCCTTTAATAGGATGCATTCATGTTATGTCTAAAAGAGTGAATTTATGTCGTGATCATGCTACAAAAGACGTAAAACCAATTTATTGCGTTGTTTATTGCAAAAGACTTTTAAGTCCGAAAAACTTTTTTCACATAAGTATATTATTATATTTATTCATATTAGAATAGAAGAAATCGTAAAACCTTCCAATAACATGTTTGATGGCAGAAAAGACATATACAAACGTGTTTTTTTTTTATCATAAAAGAAATTTTGCATTGCCATTTATGTTATCTACTGTAAGTGGAAAAAAAGCTCTAAGGGCCCAGCTGACATGTGCATTCACCAACGTCTGCTGAAGGACTAAACTAAAAAGCGTAAGAAAAATAAGGAGTTGTTTATAAACAATTGTTTGACTAAATGTCCATCGCTGGTTTAGATGTAGACGATTATTTTAACGACATCACAGCAGCACGACCTCACAGCAGCATTTGCTGCTGCTGCCAACTTAAGCTCTAAACACTTAGACGACAGCAGACTTCACAACTCACGACTATAAATGAAGTTAGCTTCAAATGCTGCCGTCTCATCAGCAACATAATTATTTTAAAGACAGCAGCAGCACTATGTGTATTTAAACAATACAAAATTCAGAGGTGCCACATAAATATTTTGCATGAATAAAATTAAAATTACCGACAGAAAACGTAAAAATATCAAGTAAAACTGTAAAAACTAATCAATTTATTTGTTTATTTTATTTATGTGATTTTTATTTCTATTAAATATTTCGAACAAATTTTAGTTTTTATTGCTGCCAATTTATATTTATAGTGGCAGCACTGCATTTACTTTTTGCTGCTTACGAAAATAGAAATTAGTCTAAAGCTTTTAATGTTTGGCAGTGTCGCCCATCAAACTTTTTTCTGACAATGATGCCATTGTCAGGTGCATTAATTTAATTTTAATACTTCTGACAATTAAAACTAAGCTTACAATACCAGCCAATTATCTGGCAATGCGGACGAAGAGTATTCTCACGATTGTCAGATGCCTGACAACATTGTCGTCTTACAATTGATTGACAGGAGTTTTTCTGACAATGTTGTAATTTAAAAATTGGCAGTTCACACGATTGTAATACATTTTCAGACAATGTTACTGGCAATATTGTAAGATCTGACAACTGTGTGTACGTAGCTTAAGTGGCTGAAAATATAAAAATACCAAAAAAAAATTGGACATCGGACGAAATAACTTCTTCAGTTTCTTTAACTTCAACAAAAGTTGCAGCGTCTGTGTTAAGACAAATCAGTTTTAATTTGTATTACACTATTTTTCTATAAAACGACGGAAGTTGAGATTATTTGCATGCATATCGCTTCTTTATTGCAGCATAGTCATATCTCAAAAAATGAGCTTTTCGAGTTAACAGTACAGAATTGTTAACAGTAATACCTCTCACATTGTAACAAAAATTTATTGAAATTACTTTTAAACTGTTTCCTTTAGGAGATATTTTCTAAAACATTTTTTCTAAGACTTGTATGGAAACTAATAATTAGAAATGTGTTTTTCTCGAAATAAGCTTTTTTTAGTTATGACTATGTTGCAATAAAGGAGCGATATGCTTTCCTTTTAAAGTTAGTATTTCTGGATTAACTAAAATGCATTAATGTCTTCTTCTTTTTTATACATTTTTATTTTTAGACTGTAAACAATACAAGTTCCTATTCAACGATAAATAATAATAATAGCATTTCAAACAAAAAAAAATATGCCGCTGGCCTTCAAACTCCTGGAAGTCCCTCCCGGTCGCGTAGCGCCACTAAAGAATTAATATGTAAGTGGGAGAAGTAAATGTGTTGTTATGTATATTCAATATTAATACATATATTCTTATTTATTCCATTTTCTAGTGCCGCCAGATGATTCTTTAATGTGTAAACCAGAATTCACAGTACCTTTACGAGACATGAGCATTCGCGACGGCGACCAACTGGTATTGACTTGTCATGTAAAAGGTGACCCCGATCCGCAAATAACTTGGTGCAAGAACGGCAAAGCAATTGCATCATCCGACATAATGGACTTAAAATATAAAAATGGCGTAGCCACACTGACTATCCATGAAGTTTTCCCTGAAGACGAAGGAGTTTATACATGCACAGCAACCAACTCTATTAGCGCCGTAGAAACAAAATGCAAATTGACTGTTAAACGTATGTTTTCGTTTTGAGTTTACTACATTCCACGTTGATCTCATATAGAAAGTCTCTCTAAGTTGTATTTTACCGAATTTTGGTTTTGGTGTTTCAGTGATTCTAATACACTAGGGCCCCGATTTGCGCCATTAATATTGACCGGGTAAACGCGACGCAACTCTATACAAATGCACTGAAATTTAATCCGACCTCCTTACTATTTATACCACCTACATCCAAGCGAAAATGGAATACAACTCTCATGTTTGGGCCGGTGCCTCAAAGTCTATTTTGGGGTTACTCGACCGTGTGCAGGAGCTGACGAAGAAGCTTATCGGTGACAGTAGGGTATCCAACTCTATTGCCTCACTGGAGCATCGACGCGGTGTGAGGTGCGTTACTCTGTTCTATCGTTACTACAATGGATTTTGCTCTGACGAGATTAAGGATCTTGTTCCTGAAACTCGCACATTTTTACGTAGCACGCGTGATACACGCGTTCAGAGCTCAGCCATTTGTGGTCGATTGCCTGAGAAATCGTACTATGCATTACAGAAATAATTCGTTTTTTAGCCGTACGCTTTGTCTGTGGAATAAGTTACCTGCAGACGTGTTTCCTGTCTGTTATAACATTGAAAGGCTCAAGTCAAATGTTCACAAACACCTACTCCCTCTTTCCTCCTCCTCACAACCTATTTTCCCTAGTTCTGGTACAATGCCCTGCATATTAAAGAAAAAAGCAAGTTGTTGATGGTAAGCGTTTCCAAAAAAGGACTATTTCGTCGTCATTCAAAATAGGCTTAGTGGAATATCCTTCCTTTTCAATTATGGTTTTTAGCTCAGGCATAAACTTTTCTGAAGCTGCTGAAACTGCAGTGAAATGAAAATGTTTTTTTTTCACTTAATGTATTCACGGTCTGTGTTGAAAACACACATTGGCCTTAACAATATTGTAGAAGCCTGTCAATTTAAACATCACTATCTCCTACAAAGCTGTAAAAGTATCTTCAACATTTACAAATATCATTGAATTTCCACAGAAAGAACTGTGGTATCGCATCGCGATATCGAACACTAGTAACAGTCACTGCTTACCGGTCCCATTTTCAAAAAAATATGGTCCAATTATACCTCCTGTCCTAAATCCTTACAAAACACAGTAAAACTTTATGGATGCATTTGCTCTTCAACAATCATATCGCTCCTTTATTGCAACATAGTCATAACGCAAAAAAGCTTGTTTCGAGAAAAACACATCTCAAATTTTTAGTTTTCATACAAGTCTTAGAAAATTTTTTTAGAAAATATCTCCTGAAGGAAACAGTTTAAAGGTAATTTAAATAAAATCTTGCCACAATATAAAAGGTAGTACTGTTAACAATTCTGCATTGTTAATTCGAAAAGCTCATTTTTTGAGATATTACTATGTTGCAATAAAGAAGCGATATGTGGGTTCTCAAGTTGTGCTTTTATGACTTTGCTCGAAAAATTTTATGTTATGTTTGATATATTGCTCAATAATGAGGAGACGTAGTTTTATCGAGTATCGCCCCATTTTTACTAACCTTAAACTATCAGCTCCCGTATTGCATTTTTAGGGCTGCCAAAACTTTACTTTTTTATGTTGGACCAGTACTCAGAGAATGACCGCTACGGATGCAGTTTATTGTACAGGGTGGCGCAAAAATAACCTACCGATGTTTTTTGGCTGTAATTAAAAAAAAAAACATGAACAACTTTGATTCTTCTTGTGGATTATTTTTATTTGGTCTTTTACTTTTTTTATATCAAGTCGAGAATATGATGTCATGTAAATGGCCGCCGCCACAGTTGATTGTCATTTGAGCCCTTTTTATTGCATTTTCCATCACATTGGCCAAAACTTCCGGCGAGAGGTCCTCACATGCTTGACGGATTGAAGTTTTTGGCTTGAACATATTCACAACATTTAAAGTTTTGGAATTAAATTACATATAATAGTGCCCTTCGATAATGCTTAAACTAGCGAAAACTAGACCAACGCCTCCTGCGCTGTAAGTTAATGAATTACATAGCAAGAACATGCAAAAGAAATTAATGGTGACTAATTCACCTCTTACGTTAACTATGGGACACCCTGTTATAAGTTTCTCCTTCACCTTTAAAGTCATAATTATATTAGTCAGGCCTTTTCTACGTGAGATCAACGATATATCTATACTTATATATGCACGTTTATTGTTCAGGAAATATTTAACTTTAAACTCTTTTATTTAGCTTTGGACAAAAATTCAACTAAACGGCTAGTTAGCAGCGACAAGCCACCAAGGATTGTCAGTCACTTAGAGTCACGCTTTGTAAATGATGGTGAAATGGTTACATTGGCATGCCGTATTATAGGCGCCGAAAATTTCGACGTTGTCTGGCTGCACAATAACAAAGAAATTAAGCCTAGCAAAGACTTCCAATATACAAAAGAAGCAAACATTTACAAGCTTCAAGTAGCTGAAATCTTCCCTGAAGATGCTGGTACCTATACCTGCGATGCTTTCAACGATGCTGGCGAATCATACAGTACCTGCACAATAAATGTCGTTGTGCCAGGCGAAGAGCCTAAGCAGCCATCATTCGTCAAATTCCCTTCATCAGTGACCGTTCAAGAAGGTGAAAATGCCAAATTTGAATGTGAAACGAAAGAAGAGCCTTTGCAAATTACGTGGCTTAAAGATGGCAAGCAAGTAAATGAGTCTAGTTCACGTTACACCTTTACCAAAGAAGACGGCAATCGTTACACTTTCACCATCAAGCAGTGCACTATGGACGATGTTGGCCAATATCAAGCTAAAGCTATTGGCAAAAAGGGTGAAACATTTGCTGCCTTCTCCATTAATGTATTTACTTCAGAATCATAAAACCAATCGGCAGTCAAACGAATAACGATTATCTTACATTATTGTAATTGTAAATATGCATACACATATACTTACATATGTTATAATATTTTTTAACACAAACAAGAGAACAAACTGGCGGCGCTTTGCATGACTAGCTCTCATGTAAATGCCTAGAAAAACATACACACACATATTTATTTAGTTATGTACAAGCTCTTGGTTTTGTATTTCTCTTGTTTACAAAGTAAAATAACTCCCACACTCTCCTTCAAAGGTTCTCTTTTTGTTTTTAATATTATAAACAAAGTATAAATGTAATTTTGACTTTATAACTTAAAATTTTATAAAAATTAGTTTGTATTTTAATTAAATAATACGTTTTGGTTAATTTTGTAGCAAATATTTGTCGTAAAAACGCTTCCACCAGAAAGACCTTTTGTCAATACAATTTCTTTGGTACTTGTTTGATTTTGACGCTTAATTAAGTGGCATCCTCAATTTATAAAAAGAAACGATATAATCTCTCTCTCTCTCTATTTACTCTCAATCTCTCTTTAAATAGTACTTAACATCAACTAAGTGTCAATATCAAACAAGTCAAATTAAATTTGAATGGCATTAGACAAGCTGTTCAGCGGAAGCGCTTATTTACCTTATTATACAACGAATGCGAATTGCAAATAATAGCGAATACCAAAAAACAAGTTATTTTGTTTTGTGTAATTTGTATCAAAAATAAAATTTTCTAATAATGAAAAAAAATTTAAATGTTTTTATTGATAATCTGGTGATTTCCGGTAAGCAAAATTTTAGATGAACAAATTTTTAAGCAATTTTGTACTGAAAGTACAAGACATACAAGTTATATTTTACGCAACGACACTTTTCATTTATTGATTGCCCAGCTATATTAAAAACTGCAACATCCGACCGGAAGATACAGAAATTAATCATGTTCCGGTTGAGTATTGACGGATGGGAACGCACAGATGCCCAAAGTATGGAACCACCACCTATATTCTTAACTACTCCAACAAGCAAAGAAATTTCTAAAGATTTTGTTCATGCTGCTTAAGGGCACTTCAGACTATCACACTTTGTATTGACTTGTCGCAAAATCAAATAATACGTGCAAGTGTGAATGTAAAGCGTTATGAAAATGAGAAATAAAACGGTAAAAGATTTGACATCCCATAACACTTCACCATTTTTAGAAATTTGTTTAAACAATAAGATTTTTCATTGGATCAGGGTTGCACTTTTTGCAAAAGCAAATAATAAAAATATTAAAACCAGACGTTAAGTAAATTGGCTGTTTATTTTCAAGTCATATTCCTTCTTTTACTTTAGGTGTGATAGTGTGAAAACAAAATGTAATGGTACGTTAGATTTTTTGACAGTCGCAACAAATATCTTTTGATTTTTGTCCCACAAAATCCAATCAAAATCTTAGGGCTTCTATGATAGTCTGAAACGCCCTTTAGTGCTGACAATTGCTTAACACTGAACAATTTCAAAGAGATTTTACTAAACTTCGGCGTGGATTTAAGGTTTCTGCTTGATTTGGCAATTTATTTTGAGCATCTAGAAAAAGCCAAAAACCTTATGACAGAAATTAATATAAAAAGCAATTTAGTATATCGTATATTGAAACTAAGTTTAAGCTTGCTACAGGGAAAATTAGCAGTAAGTAATTGAACTTTTTAAAATTTACTAAAAAAACAAGTAAGAGTGTGATAAATTCGGCTGGGCTTCACAATAGTAACGTATAAAAGCGCGGTTTAGGCTATATCTCCAGTATATATGTACCGATATCGAAAATTTCCATTTTCCATATTTATATAACCTTATTTCGTTACCAGAAATGTTTTTAAAAAAAGTTGTTTAAGTTCACTTACGCGACATTTTCATGGAAACCGCAGTTTAGCCTATATCTCGGGTATATATAAACCGATATCGGAAATTTTCATTTTCCATATTTATATAACCTTACTTTATTACCGGAACTGCCTTTGAGCAAGAAAGGTTGTTTAAGTTTACTTACGAGACATTTTCATGAAAAACCCGATTCATGGTATATCTGGGGTATATATGGACCGCTATTGGAAATTTTCATTTTCGATATTTATATAACCTTACTTTATTACCGGAACTGCCTTTGAGCAAAACAAAGTTTTTTAAGTTCGCTTATGTGGCATTTTCATGAAAACCCCGTTCTAGGCTATATCTCGCGTATATATGGACCGATATCGAAAATTTTTATTTTTTTTTATTTTTTTTTAAATTTTTTTTTCCTTTAAGTCACCATGCTTAATAAGTGTGTGAAGTTTGAAGCAAAACAAACAACTTTTGTTTTCAAAAATTTTCATACAAAACTGCCAAAAAAAAAAAATGGCTTTTTTCGGAATTTTGAACATATCTCAGCTGTACGTGGACCGATATTACTGAATTTCAATAGCAAACCCATGAATCGATGGGGTAAAAGAATGGTGAAAGAAAAAAGTTTCTAAGTCTAATGGTTTTCTCAGAAACGGTATTTCAACAGCGAACAGACGGACATCGCTTAATCGACTTTTCCATTAATTCTGAATCAGAATATATATACTTTACAGGGTCGCAAATTAAAACTGTAGAAAGTACAAACAGCATCACAAACTTATATATACTCTTTACATATTTGTGAAGGGTATAAAAACGAAGAAACACATAAATACAAGAGGGTGCAAATCGAGTAGACGCAGGTAAAACAGGAAAATAAACCTGATCAATTGGAGCGCTCTGGCTCCAACGATCCAATGCTACAATTCGGAAGGCGATTCTCGATTGGCCGTAACTGGTAAACAGAGAAAAAAGACAACGATAATCCATCCTGTAAAACCAGATAAGGGCAAAAAGGAGCCCAACGACAACTAAGGTTCCCACCTTTTCCTTTTGCAATTAAAGTACATTGGCTATTCAGGCTGAAAAATAAAAATTACACAGTACAAAAATAAAGTACTTTATTTATTGTTATATTTAAAAACGAATTTTTATTGCTTTTCCCTAGTTTTATATAAATGATTGTCATTGCTAAACAATTGTTTAGCCAATCACCATGTTCAATTTCCCACAAAATTTTATACTTCTGCAATCTTTTATTCTTAGGTTTGATTGCATCATCTTTTTTTACGTATTTATTAGGTGTAACATATTCACTGTCTATTTGATCCATTTTGTTATCAAAATTTCATTTTATAGGAGTATTTCGTTTGTCTAAGTTGTCCTTGTTTATGGCTCCACTCATTTTGTAATAAATATACAAAACTTATATATCATATTCTTATTGCAATCAAGTGAAAAGTAAACAATTAGTGTTGCCAGCTTATCTTCTACGAAAAATCGATGAGAATTTGAATAAGGCTTTCGTGTCTTTATTGTTAAAGTTAAACCTCCACAAACACTATTTCCTCTTTCCTCCTCATCATAACCTATTTTCCTAGGTCCAGTAGAATGCACAGGCATATGTAGGGTTCATCCTCTGAGTACTAATCCAATATAAAAAAGTCAGCACCTATTTTGATTTCTGTATAAATCAAATCGTGTGAAATAAAGCATTTTCGCGTACTTTATTGTTCTCATAAAGTATAAAGTACAATTAACGTACAACACTTTATTATAAAGTACGGGTGGCAAGCCTACCTACAACAGCAGTACAATTCCACAAATGAAAAAATAAAATAAAATCTTGTCTAAGTAAAGGGTGTTTTTTTAAGCCCGATAGAACTTGAAATTGTAAAAAATAACACAAAAAATTAAATTGTAATCAAAATTTTTTTTATTCGAAAGATCAATACGTGACATTAACATTTGAAAATGATTTCGGGCATATGGGCACCGCGGCTGTTCTTGACGAAGCGCATTCTGGACGTCCAATTTTGGGCCACTTTTTCGAGCACTGCTGGCCGTATGTCACGAACAACACGAACAATGCTGGCCTCCAAGGCGTCAATTGTTGCTGGTTTATCAGCATAAACCAGTGACTTCACGTAGCCCCACAGGAAATAATCGAGAGGTGTCAAATCGCACGACCTTGGAGGCCAATTGACAGGTCCATTTCTCGAAATCAACTTATCGCCAAATTTTGATTTCAGTAAGTCGATGGTTGCGTTCGCCGTATGGCACGTAGCGCCATCCTGTTGAAACCACATCTCCTCCGGATCAATGTCATCCATATTTTCAAACAAAAAATCATTGATCATGGTGCGGTAACGATCTCCATTGACCGTAACGCGAGCTCCGGCCTCATTTTTGAAGAAATAAGGTCCGATGATGCCACCAGCATGAAAACCGCACCAAAAAGTGCATTTTTCTGGATGTAATGGAGTCTGTAGGGTCTCTTGTGGATTGGTCTCACTCCATATGCGGCAATTTTGCTTATTAACAAACCCGTTAAGCCAAAAATGCGCCTCATCGCTGAACACAATTTTGCGATAAAACAACGGGTCAGTTGCCAACTGCTCTAGAGCCCAATCGGCGAAAGAACGACGCATACAATGGTCTCGTGGCTTCAATTCCTGCACCAGCTGGATCTTATACGGGTGTAGGCCGTGATCTTTGCGCAAAATTTTCCACGTAGTGGACGGACAGAGCCCCAATTCATGCGACCGACGACGAATCGATAAATTTGGATCTTCTTCCACACTTTCGTTTACAGCGGCGATATTCTCTTCAGTACGCACATTCCTTCGACGTGCTGGTGTTATTGCATCCTCTAGAGAGTATGTGGTACGAAATCTATCCACAGTTCGACGAATGGCTTGTTCAGATGGACGATTATGTACGCCATACAAATGACGAAGTCGTCTATAAGTTGCGCGAATCGACGACTGATTTTCAAAGTAAATTTGGATAATTTCGTAGCGTTGTTCAAGCGTGAGTCTATTCATGATGATTTGTCAGAGTATACTGAAACAAATAAAAAAAATGTTTCATCAAAATTTAATTTTTTGTGTTATTTTTTACAATTTCAAGTTCTATCGGGCTTAAAAAAACACCCTTTATATTGTTACTTTAAATACTTACGCTAAACGTACTATTAAGTTTTCCGTAGTATTTACTTTATTAATTCACAATTTCTTTTTGTTGCTTTTTTATGTTTTCCATATTAAGATTACGAATAATCGTGTAATTAATAATTTTAATATTTCGTATGGTTGCCGTTGTTTGCTATGACTGCTTCCAGACGTTTAGGCATTGATTCCACCAAACCTCGACATGTTTTGGGTGGTATTTTGTACCATTCCTCCTCTAATAATGTTTTTAATGTAGTCTTTGATGTAATGTGATGCTCTCGAACTTTTCTATCCAAATAAGCCCAAAGGTTTTCGATAGGATTCCAGTCCGGGCTTTGGGGAGGTGTGGGCAAATAGTTTTGTATTATATAAAATCCATAATTTAACGTCGAAAGCAGTATGCTTCGGGTCATTATCTTGTTGGAATAAAAACTCATTTCTAGATAGACCCATTTTTTCCGCACTAGCATGGAGATGCTGTGTTAATATTGACAGGTACACATGTCTGTCCATAGTGCCATCTATGAATACCAATATTTCTACTCCAAGTGCGGACATATAGCCCCACACCATTAGTGAACCACCACCATGTTTAACCGTCGGTGTTATATTTTTATTATTTACGGGTTCGTTTGGCTTCCTCCACACAATGCGCCGCCCATCTGACACAAAAATGTTAAATTTGCTTTCGTCACTGAATATGACAGTTTTCCAAAAGTCAAAAGGTTTAAGTTTATGGAGTTCAGCGAAAGATAACCTTTTCTGCCTATTAACCTCAGAAATAAAGGGCTTCTTTCTTGACACGCGACCATTAATATTATTTCCTCTAACCACTCTACGAATAGTTTCGTCACTTGCGTTTCTTTCTAGTATCCCTCTAAGCTTTTCGTTAATTTTTGGCGCGGGCAAATGAGGGGTTTCTCGGTTTTCTTTAAGAATTTGTCTTTCATTTCTTAAAATTAGAGATTTTACACGACCTTTAGGGGGAATATTTTCAATATTACCTCGATCTTTGGATCTTTTAATGACACTTTCTATTGTTTGCCGTCATCGATGAAACATATCACAATTGTATGGGGTGTTTTTTTAAGCTAGATAGAACTTTAAATTGTAAAAAGTAACACAAAAAATTAAATTTTGATGAAACATTTTTTTTATTTGTTTCAGTATACTCTGACAAATCATCATGAATAGACTCACGCTTGAACAACGCTACGAAATTATCCAAATTTACTTTGAAAATCAGTCGTCGATTCGCGCAACTTATAGACGACTTCGTCATTTGTATGGCGTACATAATCGTCCATCTGAACAAGCCATTCGTCGAACTGTGGATAGATTTCGTACCACATACTCTCTAGAGGATGCAATAACACCAGCACGTCGAAGGAATGTGCGTACTGAAGAGAATATCGCCGCTGTAAACGAAAGTGTGGAAGAAGATCCAAATTTATCGATTCGTCGTCGGTCGCATGAATTGGGGCTCTGTCCGTCCACTACGTGGAAAATTTTGCGCAAAGATCTCGGCCTACACCCGTATAAGATCCAGCTGGTGCAGGAATTGAAGCCACGAGACCATTGTATGCGTCGTTCTTTCGCCGATTGGGCTCTAGAGCAGTTGGCAACTGACCCGTTGTTTTATCGCAAAATTGTGTTCAGCGATGAGGCGCATTTTTGGCTTAACGGGTTTGTTAATAAGCAAAATTGCCGCATATGGAGTGAGACCAATCCACAAGAGACCCTACAGACTCCATTACATCCAGAAAAATGCACTGTTTGGTGCGGTTTTCATGCTGGTGGCATCATCGGACCTTATTTCTTCAAAAATGAGGCCGGAGCTCGCGTTACGGTCAATGGAGATCGTTACCGCACCATGATCAATGATTTTTTGTTTGAAAATATGGATGACATTGATCCGGAGGAGATGTGGTTTCAACAGGATGGCGCTACGTGCCATACGGCGAACGCAACCATCGACTTACTGAAATCAAAATTTGGCGATAAGTTGATTTCGAGAAATGGACCTGTCAATTGGCCTCCAAGGTCGTGCGATTTGACACCTCTCGATTATTTCCTGTGGGGCTACGTGAAGTCACTGGTTTATGCTGATAAACCAGCAACAATTGACGCCTTGGAGGCCAGCATTGTTCGTGTTGTTCGTGACATACGGCCAGCAGTGGTCGAAAAAGTGGCCCAAAATTGGACGTCCAGAATGCGCTTCGTCAAGAACAGCCGCGGTGCCCATATGTCCGAAATCATTTTCAAATGTTAATGTCACGTATTGATCTTTCGAATAAAAAAAAATTTTGATTACAATTTAATTTTTTGTGTTATTTTTTACAATTTCAAGTTCTATCGGGCTTAAAAAAACACCCTTTATTTTACAGATTTGCCTTGGTCATAGAGATGTAGTATAATTTTTCTCTCTGAATAATTTAACTCTTTTTCCTTTTGGCAGTTCTTAAATACAAACTTTCCAACTACACACAAAAAGAACAAAATTTCAACTAATCATTGACAATAATAACAAGTGCATGACAGACTACTTAAAAAACAATAATGTAAAGTACAGCAAATGCAAAACATAAAGGTGATCTTAAAAAAGCAAAATATTTTTGTGACTTCGTTTTTACGCAGTTTTTGATGAAAAAACAAAGAACGTGAATAAGAATGCATTCGTTTTTATGACATTTTTTGCGTTTTTAAAACGCAGCAGTATAATTTTTGTAATTAAATAAAAAGAATTTCATACGTCAAACAATATAAACACCTTGTGAGGGCAAAACTTTAACTCTGTAAAAAACTGTACGCAGCTTTGATATTTCAAAACGCACCAAAAGGGGGAAAAAAAGCGCGTTATTTCAACAAAAATGCACCGAATTTTGAAATTTTTCTTTAATTTTTAAAAAACCATTTAATATTATAAAAAGTACGATAATGAAACAGCCTTCTTGATCCATAGCTAGAGTTCGCGTTTGCCAAACTTGGTCTCTAGTACGATTCTGTTACAATTATTAAGACAATGTTATCATATCATTACAATAATTATAATGATATTTTGCCAAATTCAGTTAGTTTTACTGCCCATTATCCGGTACACAAAAATACAGCTGCTTGTCATAGTTAAAATCATATTGCAGGAGCATACAATCGTTACTGCAGAGGATGAAATATGTAGAAGAAACTTACGATTATCAAACTCTATTAACAGCAATTCTATCAAATACAATGTAAATCTGATTTCTGTTTTCGTAAGCGACCAATGAAAATCAGTTGGCTAGAGTATATAAAAGATGAAGACTACCATAATCAATATGCAAACGTTTTGGAAAAACTTTATAATTTTATTAATAATTTAGTCATTTATCAATTACCAAAACCGTAATGAATTCACAAGCCATCATAAATATGAACTTCTCTATTCAGAGGCTGCATTTATTGTAATATTTGACAAACCTGGCTTGATCGTATAATATCAAAACATGCTCTAAAAGCAGCAAATTTTATAAAATGAAATGTTTCGTTTTCTTTCGAGAATATATATAATACTTTGCCTTACTTTTTGTATATAATAAGGTGGGTTTTTCACATTATAATTCCGTGTTCTGGTCGCGCTCTACAAAATGAAATGTAAAATTTTGCACTTTTTTCTTATGTACATTAAAACAAAACGTTCAGTTCAATTTGGTTTGGTGCCACCGAAATTTAAAATCCGCACCGAAAATGTAAAAGAAGCGCACCACGCACCGACTAATGAATTTTTCGCACAAATAATTTTAAAGAGCACCAAAAATGGTGCGAAACGCACCGTGTTGACAACGCTGCTTAAGGCCCAATCAGACTATTATACAAGTATAAATACTTTCATTAGATTTTGTGAGATAAAAGTCTAAACACATTTCTTGCGACTGTCAAAAAGTCTAACGTAAAGTAGATTTTGCATTCACACCATCACACTTGATATAAACCAACATAGATGTGCCATCATAAAACTTTTCACGGCGGCAGGTGCGCTATTCATCGTAGGCGATAGACGTGCCGGCGCGTGATATTCTTCAACAGTTAAAATAATAATTATTTATAACACATCCAAATTCAATAGCACAAACATATTTTATGTTCTAAATATAGCATGAGCAAAATACATCTATAAATGACAGCTAAATTCCAAATTTCGAGCTTTTTTATAACGACAAAAAATACTATCAGTGACGGCACCCCATCGGCTACGAAATAGCCAACTACTCAATTTTTATTTAGCTGGTTTGCTAAAAAACACACGTTTTGAAAAGTTTCAAAAAACAACAAAGTCGTATGGGATGTCAAATTTTTATCGTATTATTTTTCGTATGTATGACGGATTACATGCAGACTATCAGACTTGCACGTACTATTTGAATTTTTGACAAGTATTAATACAAAGTATAATAGTCTGAACTGGGCTTTATTGTGTACTTCAAGAGTACAATTGTTATGATACAATTTGTCTTCAACAAATCTTTTATAAAAAATTGTAAATCAAGAATAACAGCACTGTAGCTATTAAAGCTGTTTAATGATTTTACGATTACATCCGGCAACTCTGTTCTTATATGGTTGCCATTTTGTTAATAGTGATGCTCTATGTTACTGTTCGATTAACCCGGTAATCGTGAAAAAATATATTTTAACAGAGTTTAATTCCGTTCGGAAACGGACTTGAATTCTTTTTTTACTTCTTCAAAAAACGAAAAACTAAAAAACTTTTCGGAATGAAATTATTTCTAATTGCAAGAATGAATTTAGTATTATCTTATAGAATTGATTTTATGCCAAAAAAGTTTTAAATTTTCGTTTTTTGAAGAATTAAAAAACCGATTCAATTTCATTTCCGAACGGAATTCTGTGACATGGCCGAAGTTTCTTTACAAATAGTTTTTGGCAAGAAATATTTTATAAAATATTCGAATTTATCTATTTTTAATAAGAGATGGGAGAAAAATAATTCGATTACCAAGTTTATTTACAATTGTTTTACAATACTTACAAACCAGCGTTGACCGTTTTTGGTGTTTTTTAAAATTATTTGTGCGAAAAATTCTCAAGTCGGTGCGGTGTGCGCTTTTTTAACATTACATTAAAATTTAACATGACATTTAATTCCATGAATTCATAGGTTATGTTTACATAAGATAATGCAGTGCACGAATAAGAAATTCATTATATGAATTATGTAGAAAAATGCAAATTCATTATATTCCGTTAAAAATTATAATTATATAAAAATTAAGAAATTCATAATTATATGAGGAAACAAACACTAAAATAAAATTCATTACGTGAATTTAAGCAAATTGATAAGATCAAATAAAACTTTAAAATTAACTTCAAAATATAATTTCATATAAAAGGCATTATTTTGAATATTATGAAGTGCATTATAGTTGGATCTTAAGGGTTATTTTTATGGTTATGGCTACGGGACATTATGTCTAGCCGACCGTAAATGTAGTCGAAACAGCTGATCGTTTTTGTTATACGAGAAACCAAGGCGAATTCATTACTAGTGAACTTGACAGCTCAGGTGATTATTTTTTTGCTTGCCGCATTTTTTCCAATGAGACTGTCAAATTTTTTTTCTTTTGTTTACAAACATATTCACGCCATTTCAATCTGAAGTTTTCTTTGTATGATTTCAAGAAATTTTTGTGAATTAACAAGTGAAAAAAAATTATAATCTGTGATTTTAATTACAAACAAGTAAAAAGAGTGTGGTATATTCGGCTGGGTTGAATTTTAGAGTCACGATAATCACGTATATGTATAGTAGATTTAAAAATGTGAACTAAATATGCTCTGTTATATATGAACCGATATTGGAATTTTCTATTTTCTGTGTTTTAGTAGCCTTCTTTTATAACGAGAATTGCTTTTCAGCAAAAAAAAAAAAAATTTTAATGGAAAAATCGGTTCAATGACTCTTTTACGCGACATCTTTGGTGAAAGAATAATTTCTCGTAACAGCAATTTTAATTGGCCTCCGCGTTCCCCGGATTTAACCGCTCCAGACTGTTTTCTTTGGGGCTATTTAAAAGGAAAAGTTTATGTTAATAAGCCTAGGACTATTGAGGAGTTAAAAAGTTTTGCGAAAGGTCATGGAAAATGTGTTGGAAAGAGCACATTTGTGCGAAGCAGAATATGGCCACCACTTGCGGGATATCATTTTTAATAACTAATCCAAAAATATTCCCCATAAATTTAATGTATTAAAAAAAAAAAAATTAAAAAAATATCTCTTAAATAAAAAGTTATAAGCAATTCACACCACTTCGGTCTTTCTGGGCCACCCTGTATGTACCGATATCGGAAATTTTTATTTTCCATATTTATATAACCTGATTTTTTTTACCAGAACTGCTTTAAGTATAATAATACCAAGTAAGAGTGTAGTATATTCGGCTGGGCCAAATCTAAAAAACTCTTCACGATAATCACGTATATGTATAGTATATTTAAAAAAATGTGAACTAAATATGCTCTGTTATATATGAACCGATATCGGAATTTTCTATTTTCTGTATTTTAGTAACCTTCTTTTATACCGAGAATTGCTTTTCAGCAAAAAAAAAAAAAAAAAAAAAATGTTAATGGAAAAATCGGTTCAGGCTATATCTCGGGTATATATGGACCGATATCGGAAATGTTCATATTTATATAACCTGATTTTTCACCAGAACTGCTTTAAGTAAAAAAAAAAAAAACAAATAAGAGTGTAGTATATTCGGCTGGGCCGAATCTAAAATACCCTTCACGATAGTCACGTATATGTATAGTATATTAAAAATGTGAACTAGATATGCTCTGTTATATATGAACCGATATTGAAATTTTCTATTTTCTGTGTTTTAGTAACCTTCTTTTATAACGAGAATTGCTTTTCAGCAAAAAAAAAAAATTTTAATGGAAAAATCGGTTCAGGCTATATCTCGGGTATATATGGACCGATATCGGAAATTTTTATTTTCCATATTTATATAACCTTATTTCATTACCAAAACTGCTTTTGAGCAAAAAAAGTTGTTTAAGCATTTTCATGAATAACCCGGTTTAGGCTATATCTCGGGTATATATGAACCGATTTCTGGATTTTTTTTTTTTGCCTTCTGGTCTGTGAAGTTTGAAGCAAAACAACCAATTTTTTTCAAAAAATTTCATACAAAATTGCAAAACTTAACGGTTTTTTTCGGAATTTTGAATATATCTCAGATATTTGTGAACCGTTATTACTGAATTTCAATGGCAGACCCATGAATCGATGGGGTAAAAGAATGGTGAAAGAAAAAAGTTTCTAAGTCTAATTGTTTTCTCAAAAACGGTATTTCAACAGCGGACAGACGGACATCGCTTAATCGACTTTTCCATTAATTCTGAATCAGAATATATCCTTAGTCTCATGTAGAAAGGCCCTAACTCGCATTTTTCCTGAATCAAACTTTTTTTTAGGGATTCTACTATGCTTCACATAAATATACAGCGTCACAAAAATGTAATTAAATAATTTTATAAATATTGCTTTTACAAGCAATTGAACAAAAAAATTACTTGTAGATGAACCCACGTATACAGTTTCCATTATGGTTTTTCCTTCTCCAGGAAAATTGCGATTAAGTTTATTAGGGCCTTTCTGCATGAGACCAACGATATATACTTTATAGGGTCGCAAATAAAAACTGTAGTAATTACAAAAGGAATCACAAACTTACATTTTTGTGAAGGTTATAACAATTATAAAAATTTGTATTTATGTAACATATTTTCTCAGCTGAACAATCTTAGGCGAATTTAGATTTTGACATTCACTGTAAGTTTTACAATAACAAAATACATAGTATTGAATTCGCCTTCCCGCTTGCATTCACCTGTATAATTTCGCCTTGCAAGAAACCATGAAAACGCTTATCTGACTGTAATGAAATGTAACCGTAACGTCTCAACCTGTAAAAAATAGAACTTCATTAGCTGTTTACGTGACAAATATTGTCAGTGATGGTATATATTATTGTGAATGGCAAGATGGCACAAAAACCCTGTTTTAGTACTTTTTCGTTTATTTTATAATTGAACTGTTTAAGTAGTTATATTTGTATACACACATAATATATTTTAATAAATTTAAGACTTTTCTATAAGTATAACTTTTGAAAGTATCAAAAGGCAGAGAACAAAAATTAAAAAATTTTAGTTTTATTCGCTATATTAGATACCAACATTGGTACTAATGAAAAAATTATAAACAGCTTGTTTTTTATGTTTCCCAGCTGTAGCTCATATGCAATGTCGACATATAGACAGAAGAAGAAATATTAGAAATTTTAAACAATTTGCGTACTTTCTGTATACTATAAACTCTCATCACTGCTATAAAAAGCTGTATTGCTTTTATTTTTTTTTTGTAATTTATTTGATATAAAGGTATTCGCGATGAAAAATTAATTATTTTCTGCAACAATCAATAAAATAAAAATGAAAAGCACATGCACAAATATTGTTTTCTACTCAATATCTTCATGAAATTTGATAAAAAAATTTCTTTATAAAATAGATGAATCCCCTGAAGAAGTGAACATAAAACTCACGAAACGTTGGGAAAATACGTAATAAAAATTCTGCATTTTTATTGACATAAAGAACGTTAGGCCTCACCAGCTAAGTATAGGGTATTATTTTAAGCCCGATAGAACTTGAAATTGTAAAAAATAACACAAAAAATTAAATTGTAATCAAAATTTTTTTTTATTCGAAAGATCAATACGTGACATTAACATTTGAAAATGATTTCGGGCATATGGGCACCGCGGCTGTTCTTGACGAAGCGCATTCTGGACGTCCAATTTTGGGCCACTTTTTCGAGCACTGCTGGCCGTATGTCACGAACAACACGAACAATGCTGGCCTCCAAGGCGTCAATTGTTGCTGGTTTATCAGCATAAACCAGTGACTTCACGTAGCCCCACAGGAAATAATCGAGAGGTGTCAAATCGCACGACCTTGGAGGCCAATTGACAGGTCCATTTCTCGAAATCAACTTATCGCCAAATTTTGATTTCAGTAAGTCGATGGTTGCGTTCGCCGTATGGCACGTAGCGCCATCCTGTTGAAACGACATCTCCTCCGGATCAATGTCATCCATATTTTCAAACAAAAAATCATTGATCATGGTGCGGTAACGATCTCCATTGACCGTAACGCGAGCTCCGGCCTCATTTTTGAAGAAATAAGGTCCGATGATGCCACCAGCATGAAAACCGCACCAAACAGTGCATTTTTCTGGATGTAATGGAGTCTGTAGGGTCTCTTGTGGATTGGTCTCACTCCATATGCGGCAATTTTGCTTATTAACAAACCCGTTAAGCCAAAAATGCGCCTCATCGCTGAACACAATTTTGCGATAAAACAACGGGTCTGATTTTCAAAGTAAATTTGGATAATTTCGTAGCGTTGTTCAAGCGTGAGTCTATTCATGATGATTTGTCAGAGTATACTGAAACAAATAAAAAAAATGTTTCATCAAAATTTAATTTTTTGTGTTACTTTTTACAATTTAAAGTTCTATCTAGTTAAAAAAAACACCCTATATACACAAAAAGCAAATAACAAAATACGTTGGCCAAAAATATAATTACTACAATATCACATGCACTTTTGTTTATGTCAAAAGCTCATGATACGGTTTTAAGTATTCTAAGTATTTAAGTATTCATTATATTTACATTTACGCTACATTTAGATTTACGTTACAGTTACAATTTCTACGGTCGGCTAAATGGGCCTTAAGTCACGTCTAACTGAACCTTAATTTAATGTTAATCATGCTTTTTAGTGAGCAAGAAGGGTTGTTGAAATTTCCTTCTCCTTGCACAGGCGCATAAAAATCAGAGCATATTTTCACCCTTTCACTTGTACATGTTGTATACATTTTAATGTTTAATCGAGATAATTTTCACTGCAAAATTTCCACTGCAAAAACGAAAAAAATAATAATAAAAAAAATATAATAATACGGTAAATGAAAATACTTCTATTTGTGGAAACAATTAAACTTATTCAAAATAAACAATTATAAAATGTTGTTAGTGTAAAATGTAAGGAAAAATAAACACTTTCCGTCATAAACAAGTAAATAAGCATGATTTTAAAAACAAACATTCAAGTGATAAATCAATAAAAAAAAAAGAAAAAAAGTATGTTGCCCCTTTTAATTTATAGGTTTGCACAGTAAATTAGCGTTTCAAATGTGATAATTTTAATTCCTTCATGTAAAAAAATGTTAAATAGAAAACAATGGATAATAATAATTGAGTAGGTAAGTGTTCTAATTCGATATACATATGCATATGTGTATAAGTGCCAAAAGTATTTCATAAAATTTGACCTAGACCCATATAAAATGTGGTGGACATAATAATTGACACTACGACAAGCATTTTCTAAAGCTTATGGATAATAGCTTGATTAAAAAGTCCATATTGAAAGCAAATATCGGGAACTGAGTTTATCGCAGCAAAGTTTTATTGCTCGTGGTTGTCTATAGTTTATGACGAATTAAAAGCAGATTAACATTTTTATTTTCCGGTTGTCCTGCAACGACTTTAGTATTTAACTTATACATACATGGATATATATATATATATATATATATATATATATATATATATATATATATATATATATATATATATATATATATATATATATATATATATATATATATATATATATATATATATATATATATATATATATATATATATATATATATATATATATATATATATATATATATATATATATATATATATATATATATATATATATATATATATATATACGCGACTAATGCATACATATATGTATAAATACATAGATTTGAAGCTCGCTTTCCACATACCCCGCCTGTTATCGCAACTCCCGATTTTCGCAACAGGCCATCTTTTTCATTAGTCTTGATTTGCCACTGCATTTGCATATTTTGCAAAGCACAGGTTTGCTTAAATGCTACATACATTTGTAATTCTTTTATTCCATTTATTTACAATTCTTGTTTTTTATATATCTTGTTCACAAACGTCTGCAGTTTCACTTAAATGATCATGTTTGGTTCTAGAATAAAATTTCAATAACATTTTCCATCCGCTACACTTTGTTCTTTACTCAGAGGGATAATATAATATTATTTTAATTATAATATAGGGTGTTTTTTTAAGCTAGATAGAACTTGAAATTGTAAAAAATAACACAAAAAATTAAATTGTAATCAAAATTTTTTTTTATTCGAAAGATCAATACGTGACATTAACATTTGAAAATGATTTCGGGCATATGGGCACCGCGGATGTTCTTGACGAAGCGCATTCTGGACGTCCAATTTTGGGCCACTTTTTCGAGCACTGCTGGCCCTATGTCACGAACAACACGAACAATGCTGGCCTCCAAGGCGTCAATTGTTGCTGGTTTATCAGCATAAACCAGTGACTTCACTGAAAAGAATTCCTTCATTAATATAATGAATTTTGACATTAATCTAATGAAAATTTTCATTATTTTTCGGCCAATGATGGCCTTCATTGGACTAATGAATCTTCTTTCATTAAAAATTATTTAATGAATACATTCGTTAGATTAATGAAAACTTCATTAAGTTAATGAAGAATAAATCATTACATTTATGAATACTTTTCATTAAAACAATGAAAATATTCATTAGGCTAACGACTCAATTTCATTAGTTTTATGAATTTGGTACATTAACATTAAGTAAAACTTTCATTTCTTTAATGAATCTTTTTCATTATTCAAACGTTATTTGTTCATTAGGCCAATGAATGTGTTACATTATTTTTATGAAATATTTTCACTTTTTTTTTCATTTAATGAATGATAATCTTCACTAATTTGGTGAAAAATTTTCTTCATTCTAATGAAACAAAATCATTAGTTTAAGGAGGAGATTCATTATTCTAATGACCTTTTTTCATTAGCATTGTGCTACTGAAAATAAACTAAACAATTTTTTTATATTAGGCATAAAAGAATTTTTTATTGTTTTAATAATAATGGAAAATAATATAAAATTAATAATACTAATACATTTCATTTGGAATGATGGTTAAAAGAAAATCAAAACATTTTAATTCAACACAAAATAACTTAAAAAATAATATGTAATGTTACATATGTAAACATTTTGGTTAATTAAATAAGTTTAAACAATGGTTATTTGACATTTAATTATTTGATCTTGTTTAAGTCAATATTTCTTATTTTCAGCTAAAGATCGTTTTATGTTTTATAAAAAATTCAACAGTATTTATTTTCAATATTTCGATAACAATTTGTTATCATCGTCAGGAAAACATATAAAATATTAATTTTCCTTTAAACAATGAACTTCAGCAAACTTCACTTTAAAAAATGAACTTCAGCAAACTCATTTCTTTTTTTAAACGTTTGCTTCTGCTTTTGGAAACTTGTGATGTTTTGCTTTTTGAAGAACAAAAAAAAAAGTCCCGTTGCGTGCAAAAACAAAACGTTTGCTTTGGCTATAGAATCTATAGTATAAATACATAATTGTTCACAACGAAGGCTAAGGAAAAAATTAAGTGTGACTTTGTTGTTGCATTTGTAACGGAATAAATATTCTTTTAACCAAAAAACGAGAGAAGAGCCCATCTCTTTGCTTTTGATTTCAACTATGTAGGTATTTAAAATGAGGGTAGTTTATGAATTCTAATGAAAAGTTTAGTTAATATAATGAAAATTTTCATAAGAACTAAAAAACTATTGAAATTTTTATTAAAATAATTTTTTAAACAGTAATTAGTGTATAAAATAATTTACTTTGTCATTTAGTTAGTAGTTATAATATATTTATTTTCTCACTTTTAATAAATCTCTAAAATTTTGCACACAGCCTTCAAAAATTTTTTATAACAAATCCAATGAAATTTTCTAATGAAATTATGAAAACTAATGAATCAATTTTAATGAATATTTTCATTAATGCTATGAATTTTCATTCATGGAACGTAATTTTTCATTCCGTTAATGAAAATTATCTAATGAATGGGGTTCATTGGAAATATGAAGCAAATATTTTTCAGTGTTCACGTAGCCCCACAGGAAATAATCGAGAGGTGTCAAATCGCACGACCTTGGAGGCCAATTGACAGGTCCATTTCTCGAAATCAACTTATCGCCAAATTTTGATTTCAGTAAGTCGATGGTTGCGTTCGCCGTATGGCACGTAGCGCCATCCTGTTGAAACCACATCTCCTCCGTATCAATGTCATCCATATTTTCAAACAAAAAATCATTGATCATGGTGCGGTAACGATCTCCATTGACCGTAACGCGAGCTCCGGCCTCATTTTTGAAGAAATAAGGTCCGATGATGCCACCAGCATGAAAACCGCACCAAACAGTGCATTTTTCTGGATGTAATGGAGTCTGTAGGGTGTCTTGTGGATTGGTCTCACTCCATATGCGGCAATTTTGCTTATTAACAAACCCGTTAAGCCAAAAATGCGCCTCATCGCTGAACACAATTTTTCGTCTATAAGTTGCGCGAATCGACGACTGATTTTCAAAGTAAATTTGGATAATTTCGTAGCGTTGTTCAAGCGTGAGTCTATTCATGATGATTTGTCAGAGTATACTGAAACAAATAAAAAAAAATGTTTCATCAAAATTTAATTTTTTGTGTTACTTTTTACAGTTTAAAGTTCTATCTAGCTTAAAAAAACACCCTTTATAATATTATTTTAATTATAATATTTTTAAGCAATATTGCAACGCGAAGATCGTTTTAATAAAATACAAGCAAAAAACTGGGGATTGGTGGCAACACTTACAGCCATACAACCATCACAAAGGGAACGACTACAGGACCCAAGTGAGCTGGACAACCTAGATTATTCCGGGGTATCCAGCGGCCTGCCTACCTAACCTAACCTACAGCCATAAATCCCCATATTGGATTATAAAATCAGTTCTGATAATAAAACAAGGTTATTAAAATACAGATAATGAAAATTTTCGATAGCGGTCCATATATACCCGAGATATAGGATTGTTTCATGAAAATTTTTTTTGCTGAAAAGCAATTATCGTTGTAAAAGAAGGTTACTAAAATACAGAAAATGGAAAATTCCGATATCGGTTCATATATAACCGCGATATAGCTGAAATAAACTTTTCCATGAAAATGTCCATGAAAGATTTCTTTTTTGGAATGGTGATTACAAGGCAAAAATATTTTTTCCCCGACATCGGTCCGAGCATATTTAGTTCAAATTTGCAATATATACTATACATATATGTAAGTGACTTTCGTATAGGGTATTTTAGATATTGCCTACTTTACAGAACTCGGAGAAAAAGTCTTAAATTTATTAAAATATTTCCAATATTACATGATGGTAGCATTCGCCTGGCTCAAGTTCAAACCTGGCTTTAGCCAAGAAACATTTTTATTTTTAATTATAACAATAATTGCCGCGATCAATAACTCCTGATCAAAGAAGACAGAAGAAAATAATTGAATACACTAAAGCTGGGGGACAACTAGCTGTTTCGCAGTCGCTACACTGCTCATCAGCATCCACTAAGATTCGAACTCAGCATTTTCATGTTTTCTCGTTTAACAAAAACGATATATCTACATTTATGGTCGACTAAATGGGCCTTTATTACAGGTTGAGACGTGACGGTTACATTGCATTACAGTCAGCTAAGCATTCTCATACAGTCTCATATAACAGAAATGATCAGCTGATTCAACTACATTTACATTTCTAGCTAAAAGTCACTCTTATTTGTTTAATTTGTTTGTTTACATTTATAATTTCTGTATGTACAGAACGACCACAACTGAGGCTGGCAATTATCTATTTAACTTTTTAAATTCATTAGCTGTCAACTGAAAGGCATAGTCCAATTCTCGAAGAACATACCGATTATCCCTGGAAGCGTGCAAACTTGTTTCATCCCTTGCAAAACACACTTTACCGGCTTGAAAAACTTATACTGATTTTTTTGTTTTTGAAAATGTATATGGTATTTATTTTGGACATTTTTCATCGCTTCCAGTAACGATTGTGTGATTCTGTAATATCATTTTAACGATGGTTAACAGCTGTTCATTTGGATTAACATCTCTGTGGCATCTCTGCCAAAAAAAAAAAAAAAACGAAAAACACAAAAGAGAAGAAAAAACAATTGAATTTGTCCTTGATTTACATACTTTCTTATCTTTTTCAAATATTATTTAGTTTTTAGTAAGTAAAATAAATTGTGTATTAATTATTTTTCTGTATATTGCTCAGTGGAACTTTGAGGACAGTCGAGCAATGGCAGACAGTTGTGAAAAGGATTTACATCAGCACCTGGCTTGCGGCCTTATCTGATGATGGACCAGTTCCATGGACTGAATTGTTCACGATTAACCAGCGCCGCCGTGTGGCTTGCTTGGCTCACACAGGTAGCAATTTTTGCCATATGTTTGCAGACATATGAGCATCTTCTTGTTGAGGAGTTCAGGCCTTCTAATCCCTCCTGTATGCAATTTCCCAGCAATCAATGGAAGAAAAAGCTTAATTAGTTGGTAGGCTGAAGCTCACTAGCAGCATCAGCCCTTAAACCAACTCACCCGTCAATCATCACCACTGGTACCTTACAGTACACGTATCTGTTGTATAGGCAACAGATCCTCGGGAGATTGTTAGTCCCCCAAAAAAAGCCACACGCCGAACAATCACCAAGGATACTAACACTCACTTCCGGCGTTTTAGGTTTCAACCACAGCCAAAACGTTCCAGCCCAGGTAGGCACCTCAACCATGATCAGCCTGGGTTGAACTGCAAGCAGAACCACGCAGGGGCCATGCTGATCCCTTTTCTGGTATGAGGTTCTGAAGCCAACATGCGGCTTACATGTATGGACCAATATCGGAAATTTTCATTATCTGTATTTGCTAACCTCCTTATGTTACCAGAACTGGTGTTTCATTTTCATGAAAAATTCTGTTCAGGCTATATCTTAGCTATACGAGTATATGGACCGATATCGGAAATTTTAATTTTCTGTATTTTAGTAGCCTTGTTTCAGAGTCAGAACTCATTTTAAGCAAAAAATTATTTTTTCAATGAAAAATCGGTTTAGACTATATCTCGGGTATATTTATTTATTTAATATTTATATTACAGTATTGCTTAGTAGTTGTATTATATATAACAACAATTGTAAATGGTAATATAATCACCCATATTCTGCGGCGGCAATACAAGATGACGCCGATTTTTAAAATTTGCGACGAATCGGTATGTATCGATAACTGCCGACACATATTTGATATTTTGACAAGAGATGGTGGCAATATTGTCTGTAATTGCCGGTTATTTTGTCGTCCCTGTTTTTAGCGTCGAGTTCAAACAAAAACATCAAAAAAATTTATAAGGAAAATTGAAATTGAAAAAATTGAGATAAAATGGAACAAATGTTTGAATGACGGTTTATTCAAGCGAAAATAACTTTCAAATCTTAAAAATTTTTACAAAATTCTTTACTTGGAAACCATCAACATAAAAGTGTTAAAAATTATCTCTCACTTCTCATCGGCCAAATTAAAAATAAACTACTTCTGTCTAAGCAGCCTTCCTTCCACTATTAAGTTTGTTTTGTTTTCTTCGTCACTGGAATTTGAGTATGGCTGGAAAAATAATTTATACTTAAAAGCTTCCTCAATTTTTTTTTCACAAACTTTCTTATTTTGCACAAAATTTTGTTATAAATCAAAAGCTAAACAAAACGAAGCAACTGACACATAAATTAGAGATGTGTGTTGGGTTTTATTATTATCGATAAACCGGCAACATCAATACAAAACAGTTGTACCATATTCAGACGGTAATATGAAACACTTGGTTCGCTCTGTGAATCACGATTGCGGCGTTCAGACGATTGTCTTTTTGGTTCACACTGACGTTACCACGTGTCTTCTGATTTTGCACACATTAAGTATCTGGTTTTTCTATGCTTACATTTTTGTGAGAGCTAGTTCAGATAAACTAGCGATAATTTATTATAAATCTTTATTTAAATCTTGTTGTAAGTATCCAATTTTTATATGTTCCATGTGTTTCTTTTGATTTTACACACATTATCTGTTTTTTTCTTTGTTTATATTTTTTTGAGAGCTAGTGCAGATAAACTAGCGATAATTTATTATCAAATTTGAAGATGATAATAGTTTTTGAATGGTTCGCAACAAGATTCAAATTGAGCCAAGTTGGTTCGCTTTCAAAATTTTGTATGGCGAATCATGTTGGTTCAATCAAGATTGGGTTGTGAATCACGAATGAGAGGGCGAACCTTGAATATATTCTATATACGCAAACGACTTACCTTTGCATTGTAGTTTTTCAAATTTATGTTGATGATGTGTAACTGTATAAAAGCTGTGTTGTATCCGATATTGCTAATTGCGTGCAACTGATAAATGAAGATTTGGATCGTATAAATATGTGGGCGTCTGCTAATGGGTTGAGTCTGAATCCTACAAAGTCCGTTGCTATGATAATGGGAGTGTCACAAAGCGCAAATTTATGCATTCCACCAGTCAAGAATAATAAACTATGTCGAAAGTGCAAAAAACCTTGGTGTAATTTTTAAACTTAACTGCGGTAAAACACTTTCTATGTTGAGAAATTTATATATTTTTCAGCACTATACGCCTATTAATATCCGAATGCTTCTTGCCAAAACGTATTTATTAAGCTCGATTCACCCATTGTTTCCGAACAAAATTTTTTTTATATGCAGTTTGACGTCTCTTTTCTTGAGAGAGAACTTGCATTGGTTTAATTTTATATTTTGTCCGGACAAAATTGAACTGAGATGCCAATAGGATACATTTTTTCATACAAAATTGTATTGAGTTGCCCCATTGAATAAAAAATTTACATGGTAGTTTTATTCTGATGAAATTTCGATTGTGGCTGGCATTTGATATATGTTTTAATAGTTATTAAAAAATAAGTAATAATTTTAATACGGAAATAAATGAATTGATTGCCCGAAAACTTATTGAAGAAATGAAAAAGCCAGGACAAGAGTGTATGTGTGATATAATGTGTAAAAATAACCCATTGCTCTTCTTTGCTTTAAAGGTCTTCGCACTGCACCTCTTTTTATTTTTTTTTATATTTATGTACTTGGCTAATAATGCTTTACGTATTTCAATGGCCATAAGCAAAAGCAGTTTTCTTTTTTCCATTATTATCACACAATATTTACTAATAATTGAGAATATGTAAAATACGCCAGGAAAATAAACCAAAATAATAACAAGCAGTACTACCACCTTGTAAAACTAATAGATTTTGTTTACATACGGCAGCTCTGATTTTCCGGAACATTTTTTTGCAATGGGTGAATCGTGCCGCAGAAAACTCTCAGTAAAAAAATTTTTGTCCGGACAAAAATTTTGTTCGGAAACAATGGGTGAATCCAGCTTTGCCCACATTAATGTATGGCTGCGAATTATTCTCTAGTTGGATTGGCAACTCTGCTCTCAAAGTGTCAAAAAGTGTAAATAATTTTTCTCCGCCATATTTGATTAAATTATACATTGTTTTATAAACAAAGTATTGTAAAAATCACTAAACAACAACTTGGTTTAAGTTTTATGGTGAGGATTTGTATGTATTGTTGCATTCCTACAAAGCATACGCTGTTCTTGTGCTTGGTGTATTGTGGTGTTATCTGCAGCTGACGGTGCCGCTTCTGCTTCTATGCTGGTTTTCGCAATTGAAGTGAGTTTTAGCCCCAGTTTTTGAGTTCGTATTTAAATGTTATTTAGCTTTAAGTTATATTTAAATACGAAAATAATTTTTTTACTGCAAATTTGGACTAAACTGAAATGCCCAAACTTCTTCATTTCTCATAGTCCATATGGTTTTTGTGTGCTTGCATTTGTATTAGTGCAAAAAAGGTAAACAAAACACACATATAAGCTATTGCCTGCAGAAGATATTCGAAAATTAGTTGCTAATTTTGCACTAAACAACAGCAGAGTATAATAATTTATTAAAAATAACTTAGCGTAAAATAAAATTGTTAAGTTTTTCTATGCCGTTACTAAATTTAATATTTTTCTTTAAGAATTTTTCTATTCTTCCACTTACAAACAGCTGTTCTATGGAATACTTTCCATAATATTTGGAATTAAAGTAGAGCTGCCACACTTTCATCGCATTTATATAAGAACAATAATTTAATAGTGATAAACTGAACTAGCATTTAAATACAACTTAAATTTAAATGAAAATTAACTAATTTTGTATATAAATACGCAGTGAAAAACTGGGCCTTACTGTATTTCTGCCGTTCCTGCGCTATATATAAGTATGTTTGGCTGCATACGCCCGTTTTGTTTGGAACATACATATTTACTATTGTTGGACACCTGCAAAACTCAATAGCATTGTTTTTCTAACGACAACAACAAATACATAAAGTACCGCTAAGTACTGAACGTATGTTATTTTTCAACTTATGCCTAAAAGTATACTACGGTAAATGAATAATAAAAGGTCTCTACCATCACCCGAAAATTCAAGAACAATTAGTAACAAACAAGTAAGAGTGTAGTATATTCGGCTGGGCCGAATCTAAAATACCCTTCACGATAGTCACGAATATGTATAGTATATTAAAAATGTGACCTAAATATGCTCGGTTATATATGAACCGATAGCGGAATTTGCTACTTTCTGTATTTTAGTAACCTTCTTTTATAACGAGAATTGCTTTTCAGCAAAAGAAAAAAATTTTTTTTAATGGAAAAATCGGTTCAGGCTATATCTCGAGTATGTATGGACCGATATCGGATATTTTCTTTTTCCATATTTATATAACCTTATTTCATTACCAGAACTGCTTTTGAGCACAAAAAAAGTTGTTTAGTCGGCATTTTCATCAAAAAACCTGTTAGGCTATACACCGGGTATATATGAACCGATATCGGAAATTTTAATTTTCCATATTTATATAACCTTATTTTATTACCAGAACTGCTTTAAGGTGAAAAAAGTTGTTTAAGTTCGCTTACGCGGCATTTTCATGAAAACCCCGGTTTAGGCTATATCTCGGGTATATATGTATGTACCGATATCGAAAATTGTTATCTTCCATATTTATATAACCTCGTCTTATTACCAGAACTGTTTTTGATCAAAAAAAGTTGTTAAAGTTCGCTTACGCGACATTTTCATGAAAAACCCGGTTTAGGCTATATCTCGGGTATATATAGACCGATATCCAAAATTTTCATTTTCCATACTTATATAACCTTATTTTATTACCAGAACCGCTTTTAAGCAAAAAAAGTTGTTTAAGTTCGCTTACGCGGCATTTTCATAAAAACCCCGTTCCAGGCTATATCTGCGGTATATATGGACCGATATCGGAAATTTTCATTTTTCATATTTATATAACCTTATTTTGTTACCAGACCCGCTTTTAAGCAAAAAAAGTTGTTTAATTTCGCTGACGCGGCATTTTCATGAAAAACCCGATTTGGGCTATATCTCGGGTATATAGGGACCGATATTTTGCCTTTTAGTCATCTTGCTTAATGAGTGTGTGAAGTTTAAAGCAAAACAAACAACTTTTTTTGTCAAAAATTTCCATACAAAATTTCAAAAATTCATGGCTTTTTTCGGAATTTTGAATATATCTCAGCTATACGAGGACCGATATTACTGACTTTCAATAGCAAACACATGGCAATATGGAGTAATTGAATGGTGAAAGAAAAAAGTTTCTATGTCTAATGGTTTTCTCAGAAACGGTATTTCAACGACTGACAGACGGACAGACGGACATCGCTTAATCGACTTTTCCATTAATTCTGGATCAGAATATATATACTTTATAGGGTCGAAAAAAAAGCTGTAGAAATTACAAACGGAATCACAAACTTATGTATACCCTTGACATTTGTGAAGGGTATAAAAATAAAATTGGCCTTGAGCTCAAGATAATTTATTCATCTTCATTGAAAAAATACATTAAAATAATATTTTGTAGAATATTTTCTTATCGTAAAAATAATTTAAATTTATATTGTATTAATAAATATCTTTAATTTGTTTGTTTTCTTTTAGATAAGTTTAAAAGAATTGAAATAAAGTGGTGAAAATGCTTTCACCAAAAGGTAATCAGCATTGTTCGAACCTGAGTAGCTGTGAATCGAACCTACCAGAACAAACGAAACTGTCACAATCACAACAGCAGCATCATAATAGACACCAACCAGTTAACGGAAATAGCCATTTGCGTTCTCATAACGAGCAAAAATTTCAGCAAGCACAAAACCTTTCACAGCAGCATTTGTCTTCAAATATTAACCGGAGGGGAAGCTCGAATAATGTATTGCCGACACACATGACAACTCTGCCGGGTAATAGCGGTGTTGCAAATTCTACACTTCGTAGAAAATCATCATCTTGTTATCAGCAACAACAACAACAACAAATGATCGGTACCAATGCTTTAAATTGCAGTACAGATACATTAAATGACTACAACAACGACATTTCCTTAGCACGTTATAGTCCGCACGCAAATGAATTATTTCTGCATCATCAACTTTATCAGCCAAATAGAAAGCCAAGCTTGCAGCCCATTGAACGATTTGACGATTCGTTGGCCTGCTGTTTACCGCCGCCATCACCGGCGCCGAATAGTGATCGTTTTATAGGAGGTACATGTGTAATATCACCTCCAGGTGGCACCACTTCGGGACAGACGGAAACACAGCACTCTAACCAAAATCAGCAACCGCAAGCACTTTCTACTTCAACTTCGAATTCTTCTATATCTACTAGTGCCGGCAGTTCGTCGTCGTCGTCAACCACAGCATTTCCACAAGCTTCGCAACATCATAGTTTGAAATATAATGGCAGCCAGACAATAAATGCCATACAACGTTCAATTTCGCCTAGTACAACGCGCTTTCGCACTAATAGTGACCGCTATCGTGAAATAAATTCAGCCAACTCCTCGCCATCTGTTAACAATGCTTCTACTTCGAGTTCGGTTGTAATTCCTTTATCTACTCGTTTTGTAAATTTAGCTTCACAATTCCCATACCAAAGTTGTACTACACCTTCTTTGGTATCAACCGATACCTACTCTTATTTGGCTTCAACTGTTCACACTCCTGTTAAGCGCTATGTTCCAACTCCACCACCTCCCAATCAACTGTACGTGTCTGACCAGCAACAACATCATACACATCCACAAATAAATACCCAAACCCCGGCACAAACTCCAGCAAATTCAGCTGGAATTGCAATTAAAAATTGCAGTTCATTAAATACAAATTCAGGATCTTCAGCAGATACATCAACTTCATCTACGATGCCATATCGTGTGCATACCATCAAATGTTGTGCACCAGACCAAGTGATTGATCAGCAGGCAGCCAGTGATTTCTACAGCTCTTCTTCATCTAGATTACGCAATTCATATAATTGCAATAAACCAGTTACAAAGGACGCATCGATGATAAGTAATTTAAATGACTCCCAGACAATGCAGCCGTGCTTCAGCAAAATGTCTAACATGATAGCTTCACAGAACAGTTCAACAACGCAAACGCATATAGTGGCAACCATAATGGGCTGTGCTGGTACTGGCAACGTCAATGTTAACTCACCACCAACAATAGTTAATTCATCGGTAGGGTCAAGGATTCAAATTCCGACGTACACTTCACGTAACGGCATCTGTTCTCTCTTAAACGATTTTCAGGAGCCTATATCATTGAACTCAGCTGTATCCACAATGAATGACCCTAATCAGTCTAACGACTGCACAAGCTCACTTCGAAGTGAAGAAAACTCGACTGCCGCTGTTATGGCAGTAGGATCGGGAACGTCATCGACATGTTTGCACTGCAAAACTGTAAGACGCACAACCGGAGTACATCAGACAACCCAAACAACTGGGCCGATTAGTCCAGTGCCGCAAATGGCACCAATAATTGCTTCAAACAACAATAACAATAGCAACAATAACGCCAGCAATCAAGCATTTAATAGTGAACAAATAACCAACATTGCAATTGCATTAACCCCCACCCCAACGGAGTCTTCTAATCATTTATCGCATGCGACAACCTCTGCGACTCCATCTAATCGTTTACTATACAAAAAGCTGGACTTCTCGCCGGACCAACTGTTTCCAACTCAACTGAAGGCTAATAGTACCAATAATCAAATATTGCAGTCACAATTGAATGAAGCAAATCAACCCGAATCTTCGAATTTAGAGCATTTTTTACCTAACTCTCGTCCCTTAAATCCCCAACAGATGACATCAGGCCAACCAATATCTCAAAATCCAAACAATTCGTTGATGCAACAGCAGCAGCAACAGCAGCGCTATTCCTGCAAAAAACGCTTCACGCAATACATGCGCCGTGAAGTATTACGATTTTTCGGCATCGAACCATCTACTGAAGCTGAAGACTATGCCTTGTGGAAGGGACGACAAAGACGACTTGCGTTGCGGCGTTTTGGCAGTCTCAAAACCGACAGTGAAATTCAGGTACATATATATATGCAAATACTTTCCGACTAGCTTCTCTTGCCGCATAGAACAAAAGTGTGTAGTACAGAATATAAACATATCGCTCCTTTATTGCAACATGGTCATATCTCAAAAAAATTACCTTTTCGAGTTAACAATGCAGAATTGTTAACAGAACTACCTTTTATATTGGTTGCTTTAGGAGATATTTTCTAAAAAAAAATCTCTAAGACTTGTATGGAAACTAAAAACGTTTTTCTCGAAACGAGCTTTTTTTTTTAGTTATGACTATGTTGCAATAAAGGAGCGATATATATGTAAAGGGTGGTTAAATTTCAAGGGCCGATGTTGATTTTGAATAAAACACAAACTATTTAGGAAATTATTGTAACTTTATTTTATTATGATATATTGGTATTACTCAATTATGTATGGAACAAAATATCGGTCAAATGGGCGCCGCGACCACGGCGGCACACCTCCATCCGATGGTCCAAATTTTCGATGACCCTGAGGCATAATGGAGGTTCTATGCCGTTAATGTAACGAATTATCTCATCCTTTAGCTGTTGAATTGTTGCTGGCTTATCGACGTACACCTTTTCTTTCAAATAACCCCAAAGAAAAAAGTCCATCGGTGTCAAATCACATGATCTTGGCGGCCAATTGACATCGCCATTACGTGAGATAACATGACCATTGAATTTGTTGCGCAAAAGAGCGATTCGTTAGCTGTGTGGCAAGTGGCACCGTCCTGCTGAAACCACATATCGTCTACATCCATATCATCCAATTCGGGCCATAAAAAGTTCGTTATCATCTCACGATAGCGAACACCATTCACAGTAACTGCCTGACCGGCCTCATTTTGGAAAAAATACGGCCCGATGATGCCGCCAGCACATAAACCGCACCAAACAGTCACTCTTTGTGGGTGCATTGGTTTTTCGACAGTCACTCTTGGGTTCTCATTCGCCCAAATGCGGCAATTCTGTTTATTGACGAATCCACTGAGGTCAAAATGTGCCTCATCACTGAAGATGATTTTCTTCGAAAATTGATCATCATTTTCATAATAAGTCTGGACAACTTTAACACGTTGTTGGATTGTGTATCTCTCCATGGTTCAAATTGAATAAGTCTGAAATAGAGAAACGTCAAATAAAATTCGGAAAAAAACTTGGCGTTTAGGTGTGGTTCACATTCAACATCGGCCCTTGAAATTTAACCACCCGATATATTTAATACGTACAGAATGTGAACAGGAATTAGTGTTCTTGGTAATACGAGTACTTAATTACCAAAAACACTAAATTCTCTGGTAATACTTAATTATGATTTGAAGCACCATTGGGTAGACCTGGGGAATAATTCCTTGGAATTCCTGGTCACATTTCGACATGGCGGTTGGTTGTTAAACCTATTTTAATGTATGGGGCGCTCGTAGAAAAGATAATGCGTACTGCTGCTGAACTGGTTGCCGGCTGATCTCATGGTGAAAGAAATATCCATGAATTCGGCTATAAGGCTACTGTCAAGCGAGGCATGGAAGGAGGGAGGCGACGTATGGTCATGCCTCAATAATGTTTTTTTATGCTTTCTTTATTTATACTCATTCAAATCTTAGTACTAAACATAAAGATAAAAAACATGCTTTTTATTTAAGTTCGGTCAAGGTTAGACGAAAAGTTTTATTATGCGGGAACTATGTCGTTAAAATCACCTATTTGATGCTCTCAATCGAGTGTGGCCGCCAAAATTAATTATGTTGCGTGCAAGCGGATTTGGGTGAAGTTCCAGCTTACTGATATATGTATCTCGTAGCGTACTTTGAAAATCCGTCTTTTACCAGATGGAGTTGCAGTAATCGTTCGAAGAATTTGGTTTTGTCGCCGCTGAATTTTCTCAACGTTAGATATTGAGACGCTGTCCCATAATTGAATTCCAAAGCACCATATAGGCTTTAGAATTGCTTTGTATAACAGAAATTTGCACACCAACTGCAATGTAGAATTTCTGCGCATAAGCCAATTTAGTTGCGCTGCACAGTGGTCGAAATCATTGATCTGACGGCATTTAAGTCAAACTTTAAAATCGATAAATGTTTTACATTGTATCGATAACCGATATTCCACTGAGCAAATTTACGGCTTTACATTTGTTTTGCTTTCAATATTCGCACAGCTGTCAAACATAACATAAGTTGCAGCAAGTGCATTGAAAGAATTTGGCGCCAAATTACTCAGTGCGTGGTTTTTGGCAATATTAAATTATTTGATTAATAATTTTATAAACTAAGGTTTTTATTTAAAGTAGAAGGTATGTGTTAACTAAAAAAAAATATGTTTGTGATCTGTGATTATCTAGTTTAATAGAAATACGTTGTAGAAGTTAAAATTGCTGATAGCAAATTTGAAGTGTTATATACTATAGTTTGGTGGAGTGCATCTTTTGGGATTTGGTCCAAATATGGGTCTGTTTATTCATTCGGTTATTTGTTGTTGTGAAACGTGCAAAACGGTCTGCCCATTCTAGCCCGTTTATTGGTTAATTATTTTCTGAGTTTATTAACTGTTTACTTGAGCTGAATCTATATCAAATGAATGGCATATTCAATCACAACCATAAACTTTTAGATTTGGTTTTTATTAACGATTATGCTGATGTTTCCGTATCTCGTACACTTCCCATTACGTTACCGGGGGACTGCCATCATCCTACAATTGAAGTAAGCATGTCTTTTTTAACAAGCCATACATCTTCTAACTCTTACAGCTCTAAAGTAAATAGATTTTGTTTTAAAAAGGCTAATTACTGTACAATGAATGAATTGTTAGTCAACACAAACTGGAACAGTCTTCTTTCGACTTCAATTTCAAGCAATGTATCTGTTTCTATTGATAATATAATTAATAAATTTTATGACAGGATATACTGGGTCATGAATCAATGTATACCCAATGAAATTTTTTGCTGTCTTCTGGCCCTCCTTGGGACTCTACGGTACTTTCCTGTGTTAAAGATAAGAAGAATAAATGCTATAAAGAGTATAAAAAATCTGGAACAGCTTCTAATTTTGCTAAATATGCTGCTGCTCGTGCTAAATATAATAAATTAAGTCAACAATGCTACAGATCTTACTTATTTAAAATGAAAAATAGTTTTAAAAGAAATCCGAAAACTTTTTATAATTTTGTAAATTTGAAAAGGAAATCCACATCATTTCCACCTATCATGAAGCTAAATGGATGTGAATCTGGTGATGATCTGCTAACTTCTTTGCTTCTACCTATGATGATGATCAACCACATGATTTTAATACACAATCCTATTCAGGTCTTGAATATAACTCAATTCTATTGCCGGCTTTGAATGAATCTTCTGTTCTTAAGTGCTTACAAAAACTGAAATTTTCGTATAAAAATGGCCCTGATAACTTACCAAGCTGTCTGCTTATCGGGTGTTCTGAGGCAGCTCCCATTACTATTTTATTTAATCTGTCTATTAAATTTGGATATTTTCCGGATTTATGGAAAGTTTCTTATACCATACCATTATATAATCCGGAAATAAAAATGTTATAACAAATTATAGAGGAATTGCCAAACTATGTGTCATACCCAAACTCTTTGAAAAGTTAGTTACTGATCACCTCCGTCATCATGTTTCATATTTATTATCAACCCACCAGCATGACTTTCGTAAAGGCTATTCCACTGTAACTAACTTAATGGAATTCACAACTTGTGTTAATCGTGACTTTATATACAATACAATCGGAATGAATGGTGTAAATCCCCGGTTTTTTAAAATATTAATTCCTAAACTCTTACCTTTTTTAACGTACCTTTTTCAACACAACTCTTACTAAATCTACATTTCAGAAGCTTGGAAATTGTTAAGCATTATACCAATCCCAAAACCTAATAATGAGTTCCGTCCAATAGCTATACTCTCGTAGTTATCAAACAAAAGAATATTTGAACAACATGAATTAGATCTCAGTAAAACAATCTGGTTTTATGAAGGATTAGGGATGAAACGATACGAGTAAATACAAGAAATACTCGAGCCTGTTTCACGATTTCGAATCGTAACATTTGCCAGCACTTTGAGTGGCGAAAACTTCTTTTTCCGATCCACTTATGAACTGAAAGGCAAAATAGTGTAAGAAAACGTAGCAAATAATGTATTAAATCTTAAGAAAAAAATATATTTTTCAACTAGAAACGTGTTACTTGATCGTTTCGAATGTGTGCGCACGTGAACGTTCAAAATCGTGAAATAGGCCTTAAGTACTTTTGGTATCGATGCTTTACTATCGAGTACCAAGTAAGTATCGGTTAAATCTACTAATATCGGTCAGAAATACTCTTTTCTTATTGACTTAGTTGGTCACCATCTTTACCATAATTTTATTTGTTTTCAAAGTTTTTATAAAATAAATCCATGCAACCCGTGCATGCAAATGGGACTATCAAAATCGGGTGTATGGTTGCATTTCATAAAAATAATGATAAGATTGCAAAAATAGATAGTCCAGTTACTAAAACCATTTGAATTTGTCACTAAAAAATGTTCAGGCCACATTTATGTGACTGTAGGTTAGGTTAGGTTTAATCTAACCGTTGTATTACCTGGATGTGATATTTATCTCAATACATCTACATATCACTGGCTTAGAACCAACTCAAGGATCGGATAAAGGGGTCCAATCCACTTACATCACATTCCGATACCGCCGCCAAATCATGCAGCATCGGTCTGCCTAGATATATAAGAAACAGCTGGACACCGCCAGAGGAAGCGCTTAACGCTCTCTACTTCCTCTTTGTCTCTGTAACTTCTACAGAAGTCATTAAATAGAAGATTTAACCTCCTCGCCTGCATCCCTATGTGGCAATGTTCAGTCAGGACCGCCACAGCGGAACGCAAACTCCGTCCGGCCAAGCCCCTAACGATCACAGTCCTACTGTTATCATAGCTGAGCCATGCCAGCCTTGATATGTGACTTTGTCAAAGATTACAATAATGATAAATTATCTTACATCCAAGCTACAAAGTTTTTCGTGCTCCATTGAATGTGTCAGAAAGCTACAAGACAAACTATTGGGCGAATGTAGTAAACGAATTTTGTGATAGACTTCCTGCATTCTAAAAATCTTCGCCTCTGGGATCCTAATTAAGACAGCTCAATTTCAGCCAGTGCATCAGAAGATCAAGCATAGCAAGGATTTTGATTTTTGGCTCCATGTGTTCTCCCCTGCCACTAATCGTAAGAGGAAAACGACCGATACAAGTATGTATCGATACTTTTTAATTCGATGTCGAGTAGGTATCGATACTTTGCGATCGATACCATATTGAGCATAAGTATCGATCCCTACTGGTATCGTTTCATCCCTGTGAAGAGTAGAAGCTGTTTAACAGCACTAGTGTATGTCGTTGAGGACATAAGATCTAAAAGTGACGATAATATGGTATCTTTTCTGATTCTTTTAGATCACAGCAAGGCATTCGATTACGGTTTTGTTAGCAAAACTTAGAAAACTTTTCCATTTTTCAACTCCTAGCGTCATATCTTTCTAATCATTCTCAAGTAGTTAAACTTAATCACAAAATCTGCGAACAACTTAATGTTAAAAGAGGTGTTCCACAGCGCTCGACACTTGGTCCCCTTCTTTTTTGTATAAATATTAATGACTTTCCTCACATTCCTATCAGCAGTTCAATTCATATGTACGCTGACGATGTTCAACTTAATAACTATTGCACGATTGATAATGCAACACCCTGTATAAGTAGGCTTAATAGCGACCTGGAAAAAATTAACAACTAGACCGCGGCAAATGGTCTGAGTATAAAATCCTCTAAATATATTCTTATTTCAAAATCGAAAATTATGCGTGAGAATCTTCACATTAAAATGCATAATGACGAAATCGCCAATCTAGACATCATGTTCCATGTGAAAGGTTGACATGGTCTTCAGATATTGGCGTTGTTGTAGGTAAAGTGTATAATATGCTAAGAGATTCGAGGATTGTCAAAGTCTCCACCCCATTTAACATACGTATGCTACTAGCAAAAAGTATCCTAGTTCTTCTCTTTTATGAAAACGGGTTTCAAATGGAATCGGTTCTTGATCAGGCTCCAGCTGATGTTTGCAAAGACGGCTTACCTCTAATGGGTCTTTTCAATCATTTTGTTACGTTTCACAAGGAATAGTCAGATTGAGGAATACCATCAAACAGGTTTTGCCTTGGCGCATTCCTAACTTGGGCACGCTGTTTTTCGGGTATAGAGGGGAAGAGGTTCCTCGTTTGTTGTAGCAAATAAAACTCTAGGAAGCCGCATGACTAATGTTGTGTTGGCTTCCGAAACCCTTACCAAGGGTTTAAATTTGCAGAACGGGGATCAGCATGGCCGGGTTGAGGTGCCTACCTTGGCTGAAACCTAAAACCCAGGAAAGGGACGTTAGTATCCTTGATGATTGTTTGGTTTGTGGCTTTTTTCGGGGACTAACAAACTCCCTAGGGTCTGTTGCGTTTACAACAAATACCTGTACTGTGAGGAACCAGTGGTAATGGTTGACGGTTGAGTTGGTTTAAGGGCTGATGCTGCTAGTGGGCTTCGGCCCACCAACTCATTAAGCTTTTTCTTCCATTGATTGCTGGGAAATTGCATACAGGAGAGATTAGAAGGCCCGAACTCCTCAACAAGAAGTTGATCATATTGCTACAAACTCCCTGGAACTGGTCCATCATCAGATAAGGCCGCAAGGCAGGTGCTGATGTAAATCTTTTTCACAACTGTGTTTTAAGAGAAGCCATTCTCTGGATTTCAAGCAGATTTCTTTATAGAATAATGCATTCCCGTAACCTAATTTTAAGCTGGAGGGACCTGTCTTCTGACTCTTATTTTTTTCTGAAAGAAGTTGCCCAATTTCAGACAAATTAAGTCTGTTGTTCTCATTTCTGAATCTTATATGGCTAGTGGTAGCACGCTGTACGACTAGTTTAAGGTTTTCAGAAAAACCGATAATTGACACATCAATATCTTCAGGCCTTTTCAAGGCAATATTTGCCAAACAATGTGTGGTCAAATATTTTTTGTATTTTACTCGTAACCAATTAACTTTAGTGATGGTCAATCCCACATAACTAAACAGGAAGGGGCGAGTGCTCCGATGACAAATCTAATAAAGGCCCTACTTGCATCCACTCTAAAGGAACATTTTTTGCAACTCCAAAATCTAATAATATCGTTGGAATCACCTTTTTAACGTTCTAATGGTGGCAAGGGTATCCCTTCTTCTCAACCGAGAGTGGCCGCCAAATAAAACTAAAATGACGATATTTTCAAAAGTTATCTGAATGTTGGCGATTACTTCCATATTTTTTCCGGCAGGCTTGGTTAATAAGCACAAATAAAAAAAATACACAACCCGGAAGAGTAAAGATAACCCAAAAAACACTAAGATTTGATTTCAAATTAAGAATGATTTTAAATCAAACGTTTAATACTGATTTGAATTCAAAGTGAAAAACATAGTATTCTCAACAAAAAGGAGAAATTACTTTCAAATTGAGAGATTCAAATGTTTTTCAAATGTGATCTATAATAATTATAACATTTGGAATCTTTTGTCGGTCTGACGACCAAGTGATTTAAAACAAGCAAGAGTGTGGTATATTCGGCTGGGTTGAATCTAAAATATCCTTCACGAGAGTCACGTATATGTATAGTATATATTATGAATTTGAACTAAATATGCTCCGATATATGTATATGGACCAACATCGGGGGAAAATATTTTTGCCTTGTAATCGCCATTCTAAAAAGGAAATCTTTCATGGAAATTTTCATGCAAAAATCGGGTTAGGCTATATCTCGGTTAAATATGAACTGATATCGGAATTTTCCATTTTCTGTATTTTAATTACCTCGTTTTATAATCAGAACTGATTTCAAGCAAAAAAAAATTTTTCTCTAAAAACCGGTTTATGGATCGGGTGTATATGGATCGATATCGGGAATTTTAATTTTTTCTACTTGGTAACCTGCTTTTATAATCAGAACTGCTTTTAAGCAAAAAAAAAAAAAAAAAATTATGGAAAATCGGTTTAGGATATATCTGGCTGGGGTATACGAGTATATGAATCGATATCGGAAATTTTCATGTTCTGTATTTTAATAAGCTCCCTTTATAACCAGAACAGCTTTTAAGCACAAAAGGTTGTTTGAGTTCGCTTACGCGACATTTTCATGAAAGATCGGTTTTGGCTATATCTCGGGTATGTATGGTCCGATATCGGAAATTTATATTTTCTATATTTCAGTAACATTTTTTCATTACCAGAACTGGTTTTAAGCCAACAAAATTTTTAAACTCTCTTACGCGACATTTGCATGAAAAAATCGGTTTAGACTATATCTCGGGTATACGAGTATATGAATCGATATCGGAAATTTTCATGTTTTGTATTTTAATAACCTCTTTTTATAACCGGAACAGCTTTTAAGCAAAAAAGGTGGTTTAAGTTCGCTTACGCAACATTTTCATGAAAGATCGGTTTTGGCTATATCTCGGGAGCGAGATATATGGAGCGATATCGAACATTTTTATTTTTTGAATTTTAGTAACCTACTTTTATTACCAAAAACGATTTTAAGCAAAAAATAATGTTAAGTTCGCTTACGCAACATTTTCAGGGAAATTCGGTTTAGGCTATATCTCGGATATACATATATGGACCGATATCGGGATATTTTTTTTGCGCTAAATTGTTATGCTTAATAAGTGTTTGTAGCTTGAAGCAACACAAATAATTTTTATACCCTTCACTAAAATATAAGTTTGTGATTCCGCAAGATTTTAATTGAGAGATTGACTGCGGATATAGACAAATGTGCTTATCCTTAAATTTTGTAGTGTTAGGCAAATGATTACGCACTTTTAAAATATTCAAATATACAAAAAAATTTCAATATACATATATATTTATTTTTAATTTCAAGGCTGAACTCAGCGATGTTTGCTCAAATGATAATGTCAATATCCCTGTGCACCGCAGTGGTATCAATTTTTCTGCCTTCAATAATGAAAATCAACACCATCATTATAACCACCACCACCACAATCACCAGCGTCATACAACCGAGAGACCAGATATTTTACCAATTCAAGACACAGGAGATGATGATGCTATATTAAATAATGAGGGCGGTGGTGTTGATGAAAGTGGAAATAATGCAGTGAATGGTGGAAGGGGACGCTGTCAACGGGACCGTTTTCATCATCCGCATTACAATGTAGCATTTCAGATGGGAGATCATGTTGAGCGAAAAGCTTCTGTAGCAACTATGTTAGTGCAAAGTTTTAGTTTTATAAAGCATTCTCTTAAAAAACAGCCAACATCACGTTATAAACGACGCCAGTGGTCTCGTAGTTTTGCACCCGCTCATGTTCAATATCATAATGCCAATGACGATCACGTAACTGCAAATGAGTTCTATGAAGGCTTAGCCTCCTTGCAAGACGACGAAGTATTTTTCGACTCAACATCGAGTGTGGAAAACAGTAGTGCGATTGGGTCAACATCGTGTTCTGCGAATGGCGCCAATAAAAGCAACATTTCAAATTTATCCGGCAACTCGTCACTGCGTATCTCACGCGTGGACCGTCAAATGTTTATAAGTGGTGAACGGAGTCAACAAGGTTGGCGGACAAGTAATACCATAGGACAAAATGATGGATCTCATACAATGCCTCAATCGATTGTGGTTCATGCCAGTGCCGAACAGCAAATCTCCCACCAACAACAACATACAATGCAACAACGCCAACAGCAACTGCATGGCGTACGTGGTAATCGAATATCTCCTCAACTTCTAGATGGTGTTTTAGAAAATTCACAACGGCCTACTGCCAGACGTGTAAAGCTTTTTTGTGCGAATGATCTAGATGATCGCACCGACCATCGCCCTTTCTTCACTTACTGGATCAACACTGTTCAAATTATAGTCATGTTTTTCTCCCTTCTCTGCTACGGCATTGGGCCAATAGGCATTGGCGTTGAACAGAAAACAGGTCAAGTACTGGTCACCAGTCTAAGCTTGCAAACTGTCCAGCATTCAGAACAGCGCAATATATGGATAGGTCCACGAAATCAGGACTTGGTGCACATGGGAGCAAAGTTTGCGACTTGTATGAGAAAAGATGTTAAAATAGTTGATGTTGTTATAAAAACCAGGCGACAGGAACGCGAAACAGCATGTTGTATTCGAAACGATGACTCGGGTTGTGTGCAAAGCTCACAAGCTGATTGCTCAGTGCGAGGATTATATCCAACAGTAAGACGAACTATGACCTGTTATAAAATCCTTTTATATACGATATTATGTATTATTTTATTTTCTTTTATAAGAAATCCATATCAACCTGGAAAAAATGGTCACCAGGAGAGTCTGGACCGGGCGGACGTATTTCTGGTTCCGTCTGTGGCTTAGATCCAAAATATTGTGATGCCCCTGCATCCATTGCTCCATATGAATGGCCGGATGACATAACAAAGTGGCCAATATGTCGGAAAACCAATTCTTTTTCGCAACGTTTTCGCTTTAAAGATCATACGGCCGAGCATATGGTGTGCGAAGTGATTGGACATCCCTGTTGTACAGGTATATATGGTGAATGCCAAATAACTACAAGAGAATATTGCGACTTTGTCAGTGGATATTTTCATGAAGAAGCCTCATTATGTTCACAGGTATAAACCCTTTTTTGAATTTTACCGAAATTTCTTAACGATTAATAACTGTTTTTGTTTTTCTTTTTTGTCTTTTATAGATTTCATGTCTCAGCAATGTCTGCGGCATGTTTCCCTTTGTAAATGTCGAAGTGCCAGATCAATTTTATCGCCTTCTTACATCACTATGCATGCATGCCGGTATCTTGCATTTAGTTATTACTATCGTATTTCAACATATATTCCTGGCTGATCTAGAGCGTCTAATTGGACCAATACGAACAGCTATTTTGTATATAGGAACAGGCCTAGCTGGAAATTTGACAAGCGCTGTTTTAGTCCCGTATAAACCAGAGGTAACTAATTAACCCCCTGTTCACGTGTTGAATAAAACTACTTTCGTTTCCAAAGATGCATTGCCACAAGTGTGTTAATATTTTCAATATGAATTAACGAGCAAGTATTTTTTTTAACATGTGAACTGGAGGTAAAAGGGATGTAAAAATACTCTTACACTGTGGAAAATGAAGAAACTGTTTTAACCTTAATTTCTTTCTATACCACAGCTTTACAAATTATATTAATTTACTAAATATTTTTTCATTTTAATTTAAACAAGTAAGAGTGTAGTATATTCGGCTGGGCCGAATCTAAAATACCCTTCACGATAGTCACGAATATGTATAGTATATTAAAAATGTGACCTAAATATGCTCGGTTATATATGAACCGATATCGGAATTTTCTATTTTCTGTATTTTAGTAACCTTCTTTTATAACGAGAATTGCTTTTCAGCAAAAAAAAAAAATTTTTTTTAATGGAAAAATCGGTTTAGGCTATATCTCGACTATATATGGACCGATATCGAAAATTTTAATTTTCCATATTTATATAACCTTATATCATTACCAGAACTGCTTTTGAGCACAACAAATTGTTTAAGTTCGCTTACGCGATATTTTCATGAAAAACCCGATTTAGGCTATATCTCGGGTATATATGGACCGATATCAGAAATTTTAATTTTCTCTATTTTCGTAACCTTCTTTCATAACAAGAACTGCTTTTCAGCAAAAAAAAAACAATGTTATTGGAAAAATCGGTTCAGGCTATATCTCGAGTATATATGGACCGATATCGGATATTTTCTTTTTCCATATTTATATGACCCTATTTCATTACCAGAACTGTTTTTAAGCAAAAAAAGATGTCTAAGTTCACTTACGCGACATTTTCATTAAAACCGCAGTTTAGGCTATATCTCGGGTATATATGGACCGATATCGGAAATGTTCATTTTCCATACCTATATAACCTTATTTTGCTATTAGAACTGCTTTTAAGCAAAAAAAGTTGTTTTAGTTCGCTTACGCCGCGTATTCATGAAAAACCCGGTTTAGGCTATGTCTCGGGTATATATGGACCGATATCGAAAACTTTCATTTTTCATATTTATGTAACCTAATTTCATTACCAGAACTGCTTTTGAGCACAAAAAAGTTGTTTAAGTTCGCTTACGCGGCATTTTCATGAAAACCCCGGTCTAGGCTATATCTCGGGTATATATGGACCGATATCGAAAATTTTCATTTTTCATATTTATATGACCCTATTCCATTACCAGAACTGCTTTTGAGCACAAAAAAGTTGTTTAAGTTCGCTTACGCGACATTTTCATGAAAAACCCGATTTGGGCTATATCTCGGGTATATATGGACCGATATCGGAAATTTTCATTTTCCGTATTTATGTAATCTTATTTCATTATCAGAACTGCTTTTGAGCAAAAAAAAAGTTGTTTAAGATCGCTTAGGCGACATTTTCATGAAAACCCCGATTTGGGCTATATCTCGGGTACATGTGGACCGATATTGGAAATTTTCATTTTTCATATTTATATAACCTAATTTCATTACCAGAACTGCTTTTGAGCACAAAAAAGTTGTTTAAGTTCGCTTACGCGGCATTTTCATGAAAACCCCGGTATAGGCTATATCTCTGGTATATATAGACCGATATCGACAATTTTCATTTTCCATACTTATGTAACCTAATTTTATTACCAGAAGCGCTTTTGAGCACAAAAAAGTTGTTTAAGTTCGCTTACGCGGCATTTTCATGAAAACCCCGGTCTAGGCTATATCTCGGGTATATATGGACCGATATCGAAAATTTTTATTTTTCATATTTATATAACCCTATTTCATTACCAGAACTGCTTTTGAGCACAAAAAAGTTGTTTAAGTTCGCTTACGCGACATTTGCATGAAAAACCCGATTTGGGCTATATCTCGGGTATATATGGACCGACATCGAAAATTTTCATTTTTCATATTTATGTAACCTAATTTCATTACCAGAACTGCTTTTGAGCACAAAAAAGTTGTTTAAGTTCGCTTACGCGGCATTTTCATGAAAACCCCGGTATAGGCTATATTTCGGGTATATATGGACCGATATCGGAAATTTTCATTTTCCATATTTATGTAACCTAATTTCATTACCAGAACTGCTTTTGGGCACAAAAAAGTTGTTTAAGTTCGCTTACGCGGCATTTTCATGAAAACCCCGGTCTAGGCTATATCTCGGGTATATATGGACCGATATCGAAAATTTTCATTTTTCATATTTATTTAACCCTATTTGATTACCAGAACTGCTTTTGAGCACAAAAAAGTTGTTTAAGTTCGCTTACGCGACATTTTCATGGAAACCCCGGTTTGAGCTATATCTCGGGTATATATGGACCGATATCGGAAATTTTCATTTTCCATATTTATGTAACTTAATTTTATTACCAGAACTGCTTTTGAGCAAAAAAAAGTTATTTATCTTCGCCTGTGCGACATTTTCATTAAAATCCGATTTGGGCTATATCTCGGGTATATATGGACCGATATCTGAAAAAAAAATTTTTTGTGTTTTAGTCACCATGCTTAATAAGTGTGTGAAGTTTGAAGCAAAACGAACAACTTTTGTTTTCAAAAATTTTCATACAAAAATGCAAAAAAAAATGGCTTTTTTCGGAATTTTGAATATATCTCAGCTATACGTGGACCGATATTACTGAATTTCAATAGCAAACCCATGAATCTATGGGGTAAAAGAATGGTGAAAGAAAAAAGTTTCTAAGTCTTATGGTTTTCTCAGAAACGGTATTTCAACAGGGGACAGACGGACAGACGGACAGACGGACATCGCTTAATCGACTTTTCCATTAATTCTGATTCAGAATATATATACTTTATAGGGTCGCAAAAAAAAACTGTAGAAATTACAAACGGAATCACAAACTTATATATACCCTTTACATTTTTGTGAAGGGTATAAAAGTTCATGTAATTATGAAACAACATTTATTTGTATGCTGTATATCGTTGGTCTCATTTAGAAAGGCCCTAACAAACATAATTTCAATTTTACAGGAGAAGGAAAAATCGTAATGGAAACTGTACATCTAAAAGTAACTTTTTTTGCTCAATTGTTTGTAAGAGCGATATGTATGATCTTATATAATTAAATCTTTATGACACTGTGTAGAATGCCTAAAAGAGCTCCACTCAGGGAAAATGTGAGTTAGGGCCTTTCTACGTGAGACCAACGATATGCAAGAATAGTTACTGGTACAATTAAATCTTTGTGACACTGTGTAGAATCCCTAAAAGAGCTCCACTCAGGGAAAATGTGAGTTAGGGCCTTTCTACGTGAGACCAACGATATGCAAGAATAGTTACTGGTACAATTAAATCTTTGTGACACTGTGTAGAATCCCTAAAAGAGCTCCACTCAGGGAAAATGTGAGTTAGGGCCTTTCTACGTGAGACCAACGATATGCAAGAATAGTTACTGGTACAGTTAAATCAAACACTGTAATGATAGTTTGGAACGAGTGTTTCAGATCTCATGTCGAAGCTAAGATCTGAAACACTATAGGAACTCTAGCGCAGTTATTTATTTATTTATTTCACAAGGTTCTTAAGCCGTGAGGGCCAATAAACTATGGCAATATTCAATATGGCACTTAGCGTATATATACATAATTCATTACTTAATTTTACATCATTCAGAAAAGAAAAAAAAAAACGTTTTCCTATTGCCCATCTCCCCCATTGCGCAAACTCTGAAAACACGGAAGCCCTATTGCATAACATCTATAGATATGTGAAAAAATGATTAATAGCAGTCGAAACATATTTTTACTACATTACGGGCCAGTTTCACGATAGCGAAGCTGTTCGTTCGTTCGCAGAATTACATTTGAAACAAAAACAACATTCAAAATTTTGTTATCGTTTTAAATGTAATTGTGCGATTGAACGAACAGCTTCGCTATCATGAAATTGCCACTACATGTATTCAAAAACAATTTTCTTAAACTTCTTATTAGAGTGGGAGAATTTTCTATTCGCATAAGGAATTACTGAATTCTATAGCCCAATAGATCTTACAATAAATGATCTCTTCATTATTAACGTAGAAAATCTAGGAGGAACTAACGTGCATGTCCTAGATGAACAGCCAAATTGGAACCTATGTCTTAGATATAGCGGACAGTTAGCTCTGACAGTCTTGTAAAGCAACAACAGCAACCGCATGCTCACTATGTCCTTAAAAACTACTCCCAAGCACCAACTTTGTATAAGGAGTTATATGATCCCTATAACCCAGTCCATAAATAAACCGCACCATTCTATTGAAGCAATGCTCTAACCTCTCCGTATTCTGCTGGGAAGTACCACTATATATCTCCAAACCGTAAAGGATAATAGGCACACATGTGGAGAAAATCAATCCCTTCTTTATAACGAGTGATTTTTTTGCTATTATCTTTTTGGCAACACTAGTTTTGACAGCTCACGCACGTTTTGTATCTTGTGTCACTGTCAAACATCTTCAGTTTGGTCTATAATTTAATCATGAATCGTCTTACAAACGAACAACGCTTGCAAATTATTGAATTTTATTACCAAAATGCGTGCTCTGTTAAGAAAGTTCATCGCGCGCTTCTTCCATTTTACGGTCAGTTTAATCGACCTACTGAGGCTTCTATTCGGGCTATTGTAAAAAAATTTCGCACCAAATTTACATTGTTGGACATTAAACCACCAACACGCTTACGTAGAGTGCGAACTGAAGAAAATATCGCAGCCGTATCGGCCAGTGTTGGTGATGACCGTGAATTATCGATTCGGCGCCGTTCGCAGCAATTGGGCCTCTGTTACTCCACTACGTGGAAAATTTTGCGGAAGGATTTGGGTGTGAAGCCTTATAAGATACAGCTGGTGCCAGAATTGAAGCCAAACGACCTACCACAACGCCAAATTTTTGGTGAATGGGCTCTTGAAAAGTTAGATGAAGATCCCCTTGTTTATCGAAGAATTGTGTTCAGCGACGAGGCTCATTTCTGGTTGAATGGATACGTGATAACACGATTCACATGCACAGACAAATTCAAGTCACCATCCAAATACATGCCCAAAGACTTTATATAATGAACAAACTCAATCGAATCATTACCCAAGACTAACGAAATATTTGAACAATCATTGTTACAAAAAGAAACAGCGCCAATGTTGGATGGGTTCAGAGTTAAATACATAGTTCACTTGAGACCAATCCAATATACGATCCAAATCGCTATTTATATTGGACTCCAATAGACTAATACCATTTCCATTATCGCTCGCTACTAATTGAATATCATCCGCATAAGTAAAGCACTTACAAAAACACAACCTCGCAAATATATCGTTTATATACATCATAAACAGAATAGGTCCAAGTACCGATTCCTGCGGTACACCCCTTATCCTGCATTACGGATAAGGAAACTGACTACGTTAGATAAGGAAAGACTTTATTAGTTTGCAAGATGCACTGGCGACTCCAAACTGACTGTACAACTTGTGAAGAAGCACATTTTTTTTTTTTTTTCTATATTGGACCAGTACTTAGGGGATGACCCCTACATATGCAGTGCATTGTACCAGAACTAGGAAAATAGGTTGTGAGGAGGGGGAAAGAGGGAGTAGTGTTTGTGAACATTTGACTTAAATTTTCCAGCGTTATAACAGACAGGAAACACTTCTGCAGGCAACTTGTTCCACAGACGAAGCGTGCGGCTGAAAAACGAATTCTCTCTGTAATGCGTAGTACGATTCCCCGGACAATCGACCACAAATGGATGAGCTCTAGACGACGAACGCGTGCTATGTAAAAATGTGCGAGTTTCGGGAACAAGATCCCTAATCTCGTCAGAGCAAAATCCATTGTAGTAACGATAGAACGGACTAACGCACCCCACACTGCGTCGATGCTCCAGTGAATCAATAGAGTTGGATACCCTACTGTCATTGATGAGCTTCTTCGCCCTCTCCTGCACACGGTCGAGTAACCCCAAAATAGACTTTGAGGCACCGGCCCAAACATGAGAGTTGTATTCCACTTTCGGTCGAATGTAGGTGATATAAATTGTAAGAAGGTCGGATGAAGTGAAGTACATCTTGCACCGTTTCAAAAAACCGAGACACTTAAATGCTTCTTTAGAGACATGAACAATGTGTTCATTCCAGCGAACATCACACTGTATTTTCACTGCAAGAACATCAAGAGCATCCGATTCCTCAATATATATACCGTCTATTAGTACAGATGGAGCAGCACTTGTGGTCGTATGTTTGTGTGTTAATAAACAGCTTTGGGTCTTACGAGCGTTAAAGGCGACTCTGTTTTTACGTCCCCACTCAGAGATTAATAGAGGATCACTGTTCAGTGAATCATTCATATTTAGCCTCTTGTCATCGATCTCAGACAGGCTAGGCCTATAACTAAAAGAGTACGAGTGGCAAATTCTGCTGTCATCTGCGAAAGATTGGATAGGGTTGGAAGTTTGATAGAGAAGGTCATTGAGGTAACTAAGAAATAGAGTAGGAGAGAGAACGGAGCCTTGCGGTACCCCTGAATTAATCTTGAACTCGTTTGATGAGACCCCATCTATAACAACTCGTATAGTGCGGTCTCCGTGAAAGTTCGATATAAACCGAGAAAAGTCATCACCGACACCAAAAGCAGTGAGTTTTGCCAGGAGCGCAAAAACGCTTTTGAAATATCCAGAGCCTCCACTTTACTTTCACCGAAATGATGGATTGAGTGGCACTATTTCTCTGGGAGATATGCCATAAGAGCGCCCTTGCGAAATCCATATTGGCGGTAACAAAGTTGTTTATGCGACTCTAGATACCTCATAAGGTGATAGTTGACTATACTTTCCATTATTTTGGAAAGCGCAGAGCAAATTACATTTGGGCGGTAATTTTCAGGGTTATTCGACTCAACCCTTTTGGGGATTGGCGTTACATTAGCCACCTTCCAGCAGGATAGAAACTCTCCAATATGGTAAAATATCCTGCAGAGGTGTGCGAACGGATGCGCACGTTTAGAAGAACAGTGCTTCAAGATCAGTGCTGGGGTGCCATGCGGTCTAGGAGTCTTATTTATGTCGAGGTCAGCCAAAACCGTTTTAACTGCTCTAGCCCGGAAAAATATCTTTGGCATAGTTACATATACTCTTTCGAGCTCGGGAAGTAGTTGACTGCTTTCCGTCAAGCAAGAATTGCTTGCAAAAATTTCAGTTAACAGGTTTGCTTTCTCAACCGGGTCGGTGAATGCTCATTCTTTAAGTGAAATGGAGTTGATGAAGCATTGTTTTTTCACTCTCTTGCCGAAAAACTAAAAGGTTTTATTGCCCCGGAGAGCTGTAATGATGATGACGCTGTTCATGAAGCAACTTTTCACGCCTAAGTACCCTGAACCACGAAAATCTTGCCTTTTTGCATACCAAATGTCTGGGTGTTTGTTTAAATGCCAGTTACTGAATGCTTCCTCTCTGGATCTGACTGCGCTTTTGCACGTCTGATTAAACCAAGACTTCACTCTTGGTTTAACTGAAATCTGCTTGGAGGGGCCATATTTAGATTTTTAACATACATATGAATGTGGCGCCCTGTTGTTAAACAACTCTGTTTTAGAAGTGTGAGTAATGGGTTTTGACAACGATGTAAAATAAGAAGGACCTTCCGTTTTATTCATTCCTTTTACGCTCGTCTCTCGGTATGCACACTATTAGCGAACGCAAAAAATATATTATCTAATCTAGTTACAGATTTAATTTAATCTAGTTTAATAAAGATTTTTTATGAATTTAAATAAAGATTAGAGTTCACTCTATAAAGAAATAAAGCGCTCTAAATTGGTGACCCCAACGTGATATGAACACGCGTTCTAAATGTTTATGAATTTTGTTGTGAAATATTTATAATAATCTATATACAGTCACTCACATTTAAAGTCGGGCAAACATTGTCGAAAATTTATGATCTTAATATTTATGTTTTGATGAAAGATGATGCGTTTAACTTTTTTTTGTTTTATCATAAAAACTCTTATTAATAGAAAAACCATAGAAATTTTATTTTAAGTGCCGTTATAAAATACATAAGAATAACAAAAAAAAAAGTGAGAAAAAGTAAATTCTCTGTCTCACATTGAAAGTCGGCCACTTAATGTTTTGTACCATGAAAAAGTGAAATATACCGTTATTTCCACTTTTTTCTTCTTTTGTCTCCAAAACAATTATTTCTTCTTACACAATCATTCGATCAGTGAAGATTATAAAAGTTTTTTGAAAAATGCCGCACAAAATTAAACAATCCACCTTCGAAGAACGGAAAATAATAATTGAGTTGCACTTAGATGGAAAATCTGAAAGGGAACTATCTAATTTGATAAAAAAAAGCAAATCTACAGTGCATGATATCATTTCTAGATATAAAGAAAGTGGTTTGGTAGCAAATAAAAAACGCGGAGCCCGAGCAAGAAAGCTTTCACCCAGAGATGAGAGCATGATTTTAAAACAGGTGAAGAAAAATCATTTTATTTCTGCTCCAAAACTGACAGCAATGGTCAAGGAAGCTTCTGGGACGGAAGTAAACCCAGAAACAATAAGAAGACTTCTTCGCAAGAATGACTTTCATGGCCGAGTGGCACGGAAAAAACCTCTTATAAGTAAGAAAAACCAAAGCGAACGGCTTGTTTTTGCTCGTCAATATATGACCAAAGATTTTGATTTCTGGAGTACCGTAAGTTGGAACAAACATAAAAATTTAATTAGGCTTATTATTAATATTTACTGACGAAAGTAAATTTAACTTATTTGGGTGCGATAGAAGAGGCAAAGTATGGCGCAAACCAAACAAAGAGATGGAAGGCAAGAATTTAAGAAAAACAGTAAAGCACGGTGGTGGATCGGTTATGGTTTGGGGATGCATGGCAGCCTCAGGAGTTGGAAATTTGCATTTCATTGACGGTGTTATGAATAAGAATATTTATTTAAATATTTTGAGAAAAAATTTAAAAGAAAGCGTAAAAAACTCGGCATTGAAACTAATTTCCAATTTTACCAGGACAATGATCCTAAACATTCAGCATATGATGTAAAGAATTGGCTGCTCTATAACTGCCCGAAGGTTATTAAAACCCCTGCACAAAGTCCGGACCTCAATGTTATTGAACATTTGTGGGACGAATTAGGCCGCCGGATGCAGGACAGGCAGTGTACGTCAATTCCACAACTAAAGAATGCCTTACAGGAAGAGTGGAATAATATAAGTCCTGAGGTTTGCAAAAAATTAGTGGAATCTTTGCCTAACCGCTTACAAGCTGTTGAAACCCAAAAAGGTGGATCTATAAAATATTAATTTTGCGTTATGTTCACATAATGCTAATTTTTTATTAAGTGCCCGACTTTAAATGTGAGACTGAAAAGTGACCTTATTTAAGTTAAGCCTTCGTATACATTTAATAAAAGAACTTGGAATAAATTGTTTTTGTTGTTTTTAAATAAAAGAACTTTTGTAATAAAATAAACAAAATTAAAACGACTTTTTCTTCCGTCAGCTAATAAATATTGGGACTAAAAGTTTTTTCATGCGTCTGCCCGACTTTAAATGTGAGTGACTGTATGTACATAAAAATGGTGTAATTTATAAAATGAGAACAGCTGGGCCGATATCTGGAAATTTTCTAGACAGTTGCTCGTGTTTTCGAGGAGAAGCTTTTTGCGGAAGAAATTCCCTCAGAAAAATCTAGGTTCTGTGTGAAATTATTCCTTAATGACTTTCCAAAAGAAAATAGAAAGTTCTTAGCGAAAACCATGGAAAACTACGGAAAATGCAAAATACGGAAAATTGCAAAATCTCTCCGCAAAAGTTGGAAGATTGGAAAAATCGAAAATAGGGCATGGCGAAGTTCGTCAACTAGTTATTAATAAATCTGCTAGTAAATAAAAATAATAATAAAATAAAACTCTTATACTTATAACCACAAGTAGTTGAGGTTCAAGCAATTTGTTTGATTTGAGTGTAACCATTTTTTTTTTTCTGTATATCGGCCTCATAAAAATGTACTTATGTACCTTATATTTACAGGTGGGACCATTAGCCTCATTATCAGGTGTGATCGCATCCTTAGTGGTTCTTTTAATACATGCACATTGGAACCAATTACATAAGCCGCACATAGCCTTATTCAAGCTGATCATGATTGGGGCGGTACTTTTTGCTATTGGTACTCTTCCATGGCAGCTTAATTTTGCCAGTTTATTTGCGGGTATGTTTTGTGGAATTTTTCTTACTATTGCTCTGGTGCCATTTGTCAGCATCAACAAATATAAGCGGAAATCAAAGGTACATACATTACATTTATTGATATATACATACATACGTACATGTTTTCATAATTGTTAACATTCATTTTGTGCTTGTACTATTGTTCCAGATCAATCTTATATGGTGCTGCATAATTTTTCATATTTTTGTTTATACCACAATGTTGATTATCTTCTATATGTTTTCCACGGAACTAACGAAGCTTAGCTTCGGAGAAGTCTTTACAAATAGTTTTAATACTGGAGTTGCAGGTAGTTCTGGAAGTGGCGGTACAACTGGACCATTTGGCATGACTACAACCGATATAATGCGAACGGGCATTGCCAGTAGTAGTAATAATTACAATGTAAATCGTCATTCGTATGTGCAACAACAGCCCTTGTATCATCACTACCATCATTTGTCAGATGACATAATAACAAATAATGCTGCCGTTGCAGCTGCTGTGGCATCTGCAACTTTAGCCGTTGGAGTTGAGGAAGGAGCCAACGGCATTGAAAATGTAGGCAAAGAAGGTAGCCAAACAGTAACATTTCATTCAGTTCTGCTTGATATGTCTATTATATAAAATTAAGTCATTGCAACAATTTTATTGATCCTTTATTTTATACTTGTCTATTGGCCGTATAGCAGAGAACTCATAATTTTATTTATTGTATCCACTGTACACACACACACACACACACACATACATACATGGATTTCACAATGTTGCAGAGAACTTATTTTTTCATTTATTCACGTATCGACTGAAGCGTGTGAAATGAAACAAAATCCACATAAGTTGAAACAAACAGCTGCTTTTCTCACTAAACTGTAGCTATAACTATTTTGGTGAGTAATAGCTGTCACGTAAGGAAATTACTCGCCATTTTACAGAAAAACTGTGTTTGTAAAAGGTTTGCGAAAAAATTTCCCGCTTTCAACTGTCATTATAAAAATAAAATAGCTGCGAGATAGTATTTCAAAAAACAATAATCATCATAAAATGGATAATAATTCAAACAATTAAGTTTTTTTTTTGTACGAGATTAACTAGTTGTGAGTTCGAGTCCAACTTCAGTCAAGAAGAAGGATTATTTTTAATTATAACAATAATTGCTGTGAAACAATAAGACCAAAGAAGAACAGAAAAAATAATTGAATACCATTAGCTGGGGGACAACTAGCTGTTTCGTAGTCGCTACACTACTCATCAGCACCCACTGGGATTCGAACTCGGGATCATGTGAACATGATGTATTTTTAACACGGCCGCTTTAACCACTTCAGCCATCGAGTTCTTTAATTATTCTTACGTTAATGTTTGCCACATATTGATCACATATATGCAATTGTTATAACCCCAGTTGTTTGTACAGGATTTTCTGTCACTGAACAACCAGTTTTTAATTTTTTTATTATTTACTAAATAATTCTCCTAACTGTGAGACGTATTTGTATGTAAATCATTAATGTCCGAGTTCGAATCCCAGTGGGTGCTGATGAATAGTGTAGCGACTACGAAACAGCTAGTTGTCCCCCAGCTAATGGTATTCAATTATTTTTTCTGTTCTTCTTTGGTCTTATTGTTTCACAGCAATTATTGTTATAATTAAAAATAATCCTTCTTCTTGACTGAGGTTGGACTCGAACTCACAACTAGTTAATCTCGTACATATGTATATAACTAAAAAAGTTCACTCATTAATGATTTACAATTAAGTTTTTTATCCGCTATTTAAGCTTCTAACATTTATACCTGTAAAAAATTATAAATAGTTTGTCTTCTATGTTTCCCAGCTATCTATATGTCGACATTTCATAGGAACTACCCTAATCATCAGTAGACTTTGGAAGTTTTTGAAAGATATTCTCAAACATTCAACTTTATATCCCAACAATCCAAATAAATTGCTGAGAACTTAAAAAGAAAAATGCAAATAAAAAACTTAATTGTTTGAATTTTTAATTTGTTAAATTTTTGTTGAAGTTTTATAATTTTTTAAATTAAAAATTGTTTGGTTTGTACATATGTACAACAGATTTTTAGTTCAAGTTTTTCCTTTCTTAATTTTTTTTTTAAGAAGGATTTTTCACAATACAAATCTGCTGTGATCAATAATTTTGATTGAAGAAGACAAGAAAAATAATAATCAAATCTTTAGCTGGGGGACAACTAGCTGTTTCGTAATCGCTACACTACTCATCAGCACCCACTGGGATTTCTTTGTTTGAATTTTTGTTCTCTGCTTTTCGATACTTTCAAAAAGCAAATCGTAGCAACCACCGATTGTTCATTTGTTTGAAAGGTGTAAAGAAATGTTAGAGACGTTTATAAATAGAAAAGCTTGTTTTTTGTGTTTTGACGGATATTATTAGATCATTTTTCTTTTTAAATTCTCAGCAATTTATTTGGATTGTTGGCATATAAAGTTGAATGTTTGAGAATTTCTTTTAAAAATTTCCAAAGTCTACTGATGATTAGGGTAGCTCCTATGAAATGTCGACATATAGATAGCTGGGAAACATAGAAAACAAGCTATTTATAATTTTTTAATGGATAATAACACTGAAAAAATTAATATTTTGCTGTTAAATTAATTTTAATATATGTATTTACACGACTTTTTTTTTTATTTTAACTTTTTAATTAATTTTTATACCCTTTACACAACAATATTTAGGGGTACATACACGTTTGTGAGCAAGGGGAATTCATTACTAGGAGTTTTTTCCAATGAGACTATCAAATTTGTTTTGTTTTGTTTACAAACTTTTTCGCGCCATTTTAATCTGAAGGTTTTTTGAATGATGTACTGAATTCGCCTTTCCGATTGCATTCACCTGTATAAATTCGCCTTGCATCTACCTAATAATGAATCTGCCTTGATGGTACAACAATAAACTAACCTAGTCTCTACAACTGCGATTAACTCTGAGATGATATCTGACAAAACGTCAGCAGAATGAGAGAACGAATTTCTTTATGTACATTTTGATGTCTAACAAGGAGTACACGTATTTTTGTTAATCTTATAAGAATTCATAAATCAATGAAAGCCGAGAAGAAAACACATCTTTGCGATGAATAAAATCTTATATGAATTTTGTATATGCACACATTTTGTACAAAATTAATCACTCATGGTATATATTTAATGCATAAAAACAAATTATTTTCCATTTAAAAGGGGTTTTCACAATGAAATTTGCAAAACTAATAATCGGTTAAATTGTAATGGCATCTTATTGTAGACAGACACATACGCAATCGTTTTTTTTTTGACAGCTCTTCTTATAAGATCGTTGCCATGAGATTTCTCATAAGAACGCTTTCATAAAAATTATTATAAGACTGCGATAACACTGATTTTAAGTCTACACGTAACAGAATTCTCTCTGCGATTGAATTTGACGCTCTCATCTCAGATATTATCGCAGGTGTGGACACTAAGTCAGTAAAAGCGGAATCGCATTGGCGATTTCAGGCGAATTCAGTCAAGCCGCCGCCACTTCCTCTGTCAAGTTTTGTTTACCTTTTTCGGCGCCATTTAAATTTTTTATTCTATACAAAGAAATTCTGAGTGAAGTGATACAAAGTTGTGAAAAATATTAAAAATGAGAACTTGTTCCGTTTGTAAAAATAAATTTCGAAAGGCAAATGGAACAAAACAAAAATTAATATCGAAATTGTTTTTTATCATGGTTATTATCGTTTTTAAATACGTAAAAAATGCACTTGTTCTTAATCAACTACTTTTGACAGCTAAAGTGTGAATTCGCCTTTTACACACAAAAAAAAAAAAAAAAGAAATACCCGATGTTTTTTTCATTGTTGTAGTGAAGCGGCTACCTTGTTTTGTGTATCATGTATTGTACCATGAACCTAATTTTATTTTATAATATTCAAACGTCACTTTTTCCATCTCTGTATTATTTGTGGCTGACTGTTCAATCCGATGTCGTTGATTTATTGAAGCAATTTACTATTTGGTTTTTTCAATTAAGATATGAGAAATTACTAATTATAATAAAAATTTAATTAATTGCTTATTTTCTTTCTTAATTTTATTTGCAGAACTAAAAACATTAATCTCTTATTTCTTTCATTTTAGGAATCATTAGATATGGAAACATTACAAACATACCACAATATTAAACATTCGCCTGGAAATACAACAACTTAAAATTACAGCAGAAAATAATATTTATTTACAACTTCAATAGTTTATACACAAATAAGGAAAACCATAAAACATAAGCGGACGAATAAATAAGACAAAAACTTATCAATATATGTTTTATAAACAAAATATTAAACAAACTAATAATAAAAATAATATTATGATGATGAAAATCGAACTGCTTGAAGGATTATTTACATAATTGTTTATTACCCCGTTTATACGTACGATTTATTTGCAAATAAGAACGTAAAAGCATTTTTTACTATCGCGAAAGTTTGTCTTGATTACTTGTAATGTGGCATGTTGCCACCTTCTTTAGAAATTTCAGTTTCGTTTCGAAAATCGATTACTGTCGTAACAGCCAATAATTGAAATGAAATTATAAGGGAAGCTTGAAAAATTTTAATTGCAGTGCAATAATTGTTTTTATTTTAGAAATCGTAAATTTTTCCAATTTTTCACAAGTTAGCTTATATTTTTATAAAGAGATGATTGTGGCAGTGTTGCCATATACATATACAGTGGTGGCCACGAATTTAAGACACGACATAAGACTGACTTTTTTTACAACCCTGTTATATCAAAATAGAAATTCTTTAGTCTTCTGTGTAACCAACTCAAAATCTAGTAGATTTGAATTGAAATCTACAGCGAAATCTATATCGTTTACACCACCGTTTTTTGACATCTAGCAAGACTTCATTTGCTCAAAAATAATTTATGCATGCGGGTTTGACAACACAATATTATCAGAGACTGAATACACCAGCATTAAAGTGTATATTTTTTGTACCGAGAAACTGCATACACCACATTATAGTGCAAATTTTGTTGCAGAGTAGTATTTTTAAGTACTCTTTGCAAGAAATCACAGTCGCTTCGCTTAGTACTGAGTAGATTTCAGGAGATTTCATCGAAATCTACTCATAAAGTAGATTTAATTTTGTATGGGAAATCTTCTCAAAATCTATAGATTTGGCTTGAAATCTCGAATGAGCAGATTTCGCTTTGGTGTAAATAGGCTATTAGGAAAAATTACCGTTATTTTATTTTTTTTCTTTTTAAAATTTTATTGCTCTTTGAACATATTATTGTAAAAACGTGTATTTGAAACTGATCACGAATTTAAGACAGCTCAGAAATATCTGGTTTTTAAGTGATTTTTTTGTGTTTTTTGAAGCTAAACGGTGAGTAACAACTGTTGAATTTTATTTTATGTTGGAATACATCGAAATATTTAATTAGAAATGGCCGAAGGTTCTTGGAGTTCCGATGCCGAGCGAAAACTGATCCAACTTCTAAAATCCAAGGGAAAAACAGTTGTTATGAATTAATTTTTACTTTTTTGAATTTCATTTGTACGTTTATTTATTTTATGATTTGGATTTCATTGTTACTTGCTTTATTTATGTACAGAGTTGATTTTGAGTAATTTCATATTTTTTGTTTAATATTGACAACTATCGCAATAATCGCTTGGCTACACTAGCATCAACGTAAGCAATTTTCATTTCATTTCAAAACAGCAGAGGGAAAGGTAGAACAAAGTAAGTAGCAGTGAAATATTATTTGACGAATTGTATTTTTTAATTTAATATTCGCATTATCCTTAGATAATAAAACGCTGAATAGCAAACCTGAATTTTTTATTCAACCCAGAGCTTTAGTTGCTGCCGCAACAACAATAATGGAGATATAAAAGCTCCTTAGATGTTCTAGGTGTAAGATTTACTATGCGCTGGAACACATCAAGCAACATAAAAATGTTAAACAGCAGCCTAGAGCTCGTAAAACTACACCCCAGGAGGATAGTTTAATTTATAAAGTAGCAGCTAATAATGCTTTCACGAGCTCAAATAAAGAAAAAACTGAAATAGCATCGGATTTTGGTATAGATGTATCAGCTAGGACAACTGTGAAAATGATTTACATCAGTACCTGCCTTGAGACGGCCTAACCTGATGGTGGACCAATTCCACAAAGTGAATTTTTCACGATTCACCACCGCCCCCGTGTGGCTTGCTAGGCTCACACAGGTAGCAATTCTTGTCATATGATTGCGGTCATATGAACAACTTCTTGTTGAGGAGTTCGGGCTTTCTAATCCCTCATGTATGCAATTTCCCAGCAATCAATTGAGGACAAGGCTTAATGAGTTGGTAGGCCGAAGCCCATTAAGAGCATCAGCCCTTAAACCAACTCACCCGTCAATCATCACCACTGGTTCCTTACAGTACAGGTATCTGTTGTATAGGCAACAGATCCTCGGGAGATTGTTAGCCCTCGAAAAAAGCCATCACCAAACAATTATCAAGGATACTAACACTCCCTTCCTGCGTTTTAGGTTTCAACCACAGCCAGAACTTTTCAGCCAAGGTAGGCACCTCAACCATGATCAGCCCGGGTCGAGCCGCAAGCAGAACTTCCCGGGGGCCATGCTGATCCCTGTTCTGCCAATTTTTACCCTTGGTAAGGGTTTCGGAAGCCAACACAACATAAGTCATGTGGCTTCCTAGAGTTTTGTTTGCCGCAGCAAACGAGGGACCCCTTCCCCTCTTTTCCCCGAAAAACAGAGCGCCTAAGTTAGGAATACGCCAAGGCAAAACCTGTTCCCCGGGGGGAAATAAGCTAGGACAATAAGAAGACGTCTAAATGAAAAAAAGACTTACGTGGGTGTATTACATAACGAAAACCGCTTGTAGCAAAAAAAGTATCAAGTTCCGTCTAGCATTTTCGAGAGAACATCTCAATAAAGCGAAGATATTTAGGAAAAATATACTTTGGAGCGACGAGTCGAAGTTTTCTCGCTTCGGCTCTGATGGACAACAGTACGTATGGCGCCCTCCAAACCCAGAACATCACCCAAAGTACACCCTTAAATCGGTAGTAGAGGAAATGTGATGGTGCGGACAGCATTTTCTGGTATGGTGTAGGTCCCATTTACAAAATTAGTGCAAAAATGGACCTGCACGTTTACAAGAACATTCTAACAGACTCTATGATACCATTTGCTGAAGATAACACGCCTCTAATATGGAAATTTATGCTTGATAATGACCCTAAACACATTTCACTTCTAGTGAAGACTTGCTTAGAGGAAAACAATGTCACTGTTCTAAAGTGGCCAGCTCAATCCCTGGACTTCAATCCAATTGAGAACTTGTGCAATGATGTTGAGGAATATGAACAGGCAGTAAAACAAAAAAATTTAAACGATTTGTGGCAAGAAATCCAAAAAGCTTGGTATGCTATTCCAAAGCAACGCTGTATGGCATTAGTCGCAAGTTTACCCATAAGATGTGCTGCTGTGATCCAAAATAAAGCATTTCCCACCAAATACTAGGATTGTTTTATGAAACTGAGCCTTACTTTAGTGAATTAAGTTTTATTTTGCCTATTCTTAAATTTATGACCAGGAAAAAAATTCTGTTAATCTATATAATATGTAAATAAATATTCTTAACCAACTATAGGTAGCAAAATCGTATTAATTTTTCTTTATAATATTACTAAAACCTTAAAAAACTTATCATGGACCCAAAAGTTTTTCGATAAGTTGTAAAAATTATCACAAATATATAAGTAAAATGTCGTGTCTTAAACTCGTGGCCACCACTGTACGTGTTCTGCTGTATACACTATTACTTAGGTATTTGCAAATAGTTTTTTTTTGTTGGCAAATAACTTTTATACTTAAGCCTGATACATACCGGAATATTTTTTAAAGCCTGGAAATTCAAAGGAACGGATATCAACCCATAAATATGAAGTATTTAGACTGTATTAAAACGAGTGTAACGCGATACGATAAATTTGTAGATGCGGACATTTGAGAATTTTATTGTAATTTAAAAAAAAATAACAAGATTAATTTTATAATTCATTAAAAAACATAACATAACATTTAAAAACATAACTTCATTTGTTTCTATCTACTTTGTTTAAATGACTTTGTTTTATAGGATACAAGTAAATAAAATAATTAATTAAGTTAATATCAAGAATCACAAATAAAAATTGCACTGCGTTTAGGAATGCAGTTTTCAGCCCAAACTTGATCATAGGAAGTGGGTTTTGATTTTTTCAAGGGAATATAAAAAACGGTGGTAAAGGGTGGTTAAATTTCAAGGGCCGATGTTGATTTTGAATAAAACACAAACTATTTAGGAAGTTATTGTAATTTTATTTTATTATGATATATTGGTTCAACATATCAACGCTGGCCCTATAACTAAAAGACTACGAGTGGCAAATGCTGCAGTCATCAGCGAAAGAGTGGATAGGGTTGGAAGTTTGACAGAGAAGGTCATTCAGGAAAATAAGAAATAGAGTAGGAGAGAGAACGGAGCCTTGTGGTACCCCTGAATTAATCTTGAACTCGTTTGATGAGACCCCATCTATAACAACTCGTATAGTGCGGTCTCTGAGAAAACTCGATATAAACCGAGAGAAGTCATCACCGACACCAAAAGCAGTAAGTTTTGCCAGTAGTGCACCATGCCACACTCTGTCAAACGCTTTTGAAATATCCAGAGCCACCACCCTACTTTCACCGAAATGATGGAGGGAGTGGCACCATTTCTCTGAAAGATATGCCATAAGATCGCCAGTAGAACGACCCTTACGAAATCCATATTGACGATCACAAAGTAGTTTATGCGACTCTAGATACCTCATAAGGTGATGGTTGACCATGCTTTCCATTACTTTGGAAAGTGTAGAGCAAATTGCAATTGGGCGGTAATTTTCAGGGTTATTTGCCTCACCCTTTTTGGGTATTGGTGTTACATTAGCAACCTTCCAGCTTGATGGAAACTCACCAAAATGGTAAAGTAAACTGAAGAGGCGTGCTAATGGACGCGCAAGCGTAGAAGAACACTGCTTCAAGACCAGTGCTGGAATGCCATCCGGTCCAGGAGTTTTGTTTATGTCGAGGTCTGCCAAAACCCTTTTAACTGCTCGTGCCCGGAAAAATATCTTTGGCATAGTTACAGATACTCTTTCGAGCTCGGGAAGTGGTTGACTGCTTTCCGGCAAGCAGGAGTTGCTTGCAAAAATTTCAGCCAACAGGTTAGCTTTGTCAACCGGGTCGGTGAATGCTTGGCCATTCTTTAAGAGAGTTGGGATTGATGAACTAGTATTGTTCTTTACCCTCTTAACGAATGACCAAAAGGTCTTACTGCCCCGGGGAGCTGTAAGGACCTTGGCACGAAGACGCTGTTCGTGAAGAAACTTTTCACGGCTAAGTACCTTGGCACACGAAGATCTTGCCTTTTTGCGTAGCAAATCAGTCTCTGGGTTTTTGTTTAAACGCCAATTATGCTTCCTCTCTGGATCTGACTGCGTTTTTGCACGTCTGATTAAACCAGGATTTCACTCTAGGTTTAACCGAAATCTGCTTAGATGGGATGAATGATTTCATCCCTAGCAATATAATATTCTCGACCATTTTTGCTGAAGCATTTATGTCGTTATCTAGAAAACAAAGTTTCCAATTAAAATGCTCATAAAATTGGTTGAGCTCAGCCCAACGCGCCCTTTCGTAAATAAATATTGAACGTTTCGTAGCTGATTTCGAAACGTTACGAAGTTCGGAGATCGAAAAGGAGGCAGAAATGGTGCAATGATCCGAATTGGCGAGAGGTGCACTAACTTTGACTTCATACTTTATTACACGAACAGTTTATTTTCGCATTGAAAATAGAAGAGTTTTGCGTGTAAACGGTAAACAGTATTTTTGTTTGCGGATAGCTAAAGGTAAGTAGTACTCTGTTCAAATCTCACTCGGAAAATATGACATTGAAAATGTGGTGCCTATTTCGCGTTTTAGGCAAATTTCACGGTTTTCCTAGTTTTAGGTATACCACATTGTTTTGCAAATGTAAATAAAAACCATGTGATAACATATTTAATTGTTTGTAATTAATTTTGTTTTCTGTGAAGAAAGGAAATCGTTTCCAGTGTAATATTTTATATGGATAACCAAATACTACTAACAGCTTGTGCTACAGCACAAGAAGCAGTTTATATTGCGCTGGCTGCTGAAGAACTTTTGGATGACACTCGGTCTCCAACAAGTCAGCATCTTCAGCAAAAATTTGTTGACCACTTTTTTTGCTATAATAACCTTTGCTGTCAAGAATGCTCTTCCACATTTGTCTACCCGATTCATCTACAAGATATACGTAAATAAAAAGCATTTAATAATTCCGGTGATGCAGTTGTGTCTTTTTCTTACCTGGTTTTCCAACTTCAATCACGGTTTCTCTCCAAGTTGATCTCATTGCGTTCCGGTTGCAATGCATTTTTTTTTTTTTTTTTTTTTTTTTTTTTTTGACTTATCCCAGATATATTTCTTTTTTTTTACTGCTCCTATCAAAAGACGAAAAGATAAATTCTTTTCCATTTTAGAAATTTACAATTAAAAAAGAAGTTTTAGCAACCAAAAAATTGATCAGCTGTTGTTTGATATTTCGAGCGAAATAAGTGCCACTCAAGGTAAATTAATGTATACACGGTGGCAGCACTACGGCATGTGATAATTTTTTGCTACTGGCTATTTACGTCAAATGTATTGTTTACATTTTTGTAAGTGAATTTGTTTTTTTCTGAATTAAACACATACAATTAATAATTTTCATGTTCACAAATTATTTTGTGAACATGAAAATTATTTAAATAAATATAATTTATAATTATGAAAAGGTACATTCATAGTTTATAATTGTGAAAATAGTTACAAATATTTTTGATGAACATAGCTTACCAGATGCCTATTTTTGTTGTATTGTTGTAATTTTGCTCTAGTGCTGCCACCGTGTATACGTTAATGCACCTTGGTGCCACTCATATTGTTTCGCAATTACAAAATAGTGTTGCCAGAAACATTTCATAAGTTCTTCACAAGTTCAACAGAGTACCACTTCAGCAACATTATTTTATAGATATTTTACACAAGTTTTTCGTTTTTGTTTTCGCATGAAATGACGAACACAGTACTTAGCTCAACTTAGGAAAGAAATTAGTCCCCTTTTACATTTAGACAGACAAAATTTGATGGTGCTGTAACGAAAATTGTCCGTGGGATATTTTATGTTGTACACGACTATCTGTACTAGACATCTGTACTGGACATTTTTTGTTTCTCTTTTTTATTTTTTGCATTTTTTATGTTGTTGCTTCATATCATTATTCTCATATTAATATCAACTTCATATAAGCTCACTGGCTGCGTTAAGAAAAACAACAACGAAAAAGAAGAAAAAGAAACGCGGAAAGTTTCTATAAGTCTATTAATTTCTCAAATGTAAAGGAGTTGGGCAATACCAAAAGAGAAATGAAAAAATGTCTGTCTAAATTAGTGATGCCATTTTTTTTGGGCGTTATGAGTACGCTCTGATTAAAAATAAATGTGCTTTGGGAGAAAAAAAGCGTATTTACAAAAAATATTTTTAGTTACAATTTATTTAAAATTGTAGCTGAAGTTAAGAATAATACATGAACTTATTTTTTAGTATTATGAATACATGTAATATTAAAGAAAAGTTAAGGTCGTGTCAGATAAAATTTTTGCTTCGCTTTGCGTTGCAAATTCGCTTTGATATCTAATGACATGTTTCCACATAGCAGGCAAATGTTCAGACAAACCAGTGCCACACAGACAAGTACGTAAAAATATGAGTATTTTTAAACCACTTGTCTAGCTTACGTAGTACTTTACGTTTTATTAAACTGCAGGATTGCCGTAGTGAGCATTTTTGTACAAAAACACAATAATTTCATTACTCAGTGGCAACTCTTGAACAAAAACAAAAACAGCTGGTTTTGTTTATAAATTAAAAAAGTATCATCAGTTTAAAAAAGTTGTATCAAAGTGTTACATATGTATTTACATACATATGTTAATTAAAACAACAAACATTTAATTTAATAATAAATTCTTGATCCTATATGCTTTGACCTTTATTTAATTCAATATTTGCAATAAATTTCCTCATCGCAAGGTTCTTTTTGTGTTTTTAACAAATGTTTAATATATTTTTCAATATTTCGTCTTTCTTCGGAAAACTTCTCCAGTAGTGCAATTCACCAACCTGTTTTAACGCTAATAAAATTCGTTTAGAGAAATTAACACTAGCGTTGGCGTTTTCGCGATTCTATAACAGTTTTTAACACTACTTGCCTTCGTTTTAAATCAGCTGTTTTTATAGCCTGACTGATTAGCGTTAAATAAACACCAATTAGTTTTGTAATGTTTATTTTAGCAACAATGTCGTTGAAATTTCTACTAGAATAACTTCACAGAATTTTGAGCTTATCTCATTTATCAAAAAATATTTTAAATAATAAATTTATAATTAGTTTTATTTATAATTTATCTGCAAATTTGTTTGCTTTTTTCTGTTCCTTTTTGTGGTTTTCTTTATTTTTAACAAAGCTGCCACATTATTTCAAATTTATTTAATATACAACCAGAGGTGTTAAAAATAAGTTAGTGAATCACATAAACGTTAGTGCAAACCACAATAGCTCGCGTTATGTTATGCTCTTTGAAAATCGTTAAAAATTAGTGAATTGCACTACAGGAAGGTTTGGTTGTGTGTATTCAATTCAAATATTTTATTGAATTTATAACAGGCAAATATTGAAAACATTAAACATTAGAAAAAAAAAGACCTTGAGCTGAAGAAATTTATTGCAAATATTGAAATTTATAATAAACACCGGCCTCGCTTCCAAAGTTTTTTTCCCTGATGGCAACTCCAAATGGCATAAAAAATACATAGAATGACAGAAAATGTAAAAATAATAAGAAAATGTGAAATGTCAATATTGGCAGAAACTCTTAGTTTTCGAGTTATGGACCGAAGAACACTTATTGGTATCATTTAAACGCTTGTTAATAGATACAAGAGAGAATCCCTGCTATGTAAAAACACGTTTGTTAGCGAAACCGGTGTTGGTTATACCACAGAGGAGAGAATCCCTGGTAGCGAAGCCGGTGTTTATAATTAAATTAAATTTATGATGGATTTCAATTTATATGTATTGCAATTTTATAGGAGAAGGAAAAATCGTATACAGTTTCCAGTATTACTAGATACCTACATCTAAAAGTAACTTTTTTGCTCAATTGCTTGTAAGAGCGATATGTATGAAATTGTTTAATTAAATCTTTGTCACACAGTGTACTTATATGAAACGTAGTAGAATCCCTAAAAAAATCTCAATTCAGGGAAAATGAGAGTTAGGGCCTTTCTACATGAAACCAACTATATATAACACTTTAACTCGGAAACTAGGCGTTTCCGCCAATATTGTCATTCGCTTTTTTTTATTTTTTTATTTATACATCCATTTGCCTAACAAATTAATCACTTTTTTTGTTTTCAATGCAAGTAGATGGCGATTGTGTCAGGGTAATTTGCTCGCCGCAAAATATAAATTATTTTATAAATTGTTATACCCACTATTTCTTGCGATTATGTTACTATAATATTTGTTTTTTAATTTTCTACCAAGAAGGCGAACTTTTTAAAAATTCTAATTAGAAAACTTTTTCCTGATTCGTTTTCTTCCACTTAACTCTGCGAAATTTTCATTGAAATGACAAATTTAGCACTAGAATACACAAACATTCAAAATTTTTGCACGAAAATCAAAATTTTGTGCAAACAAGCATACACCCCTATAAACAATGATAAACACTATACTGACTAGAGTTGTTGGCGTCGGAAATTTGAAAAAGCGCTTAAAATGGTACGAAAAGTACGTAGTTGACAACGCTGTCGAAAGCATAAACAAGTGAAGAAATATGAAAGAAAAGTGAATGATGAAAGAAATACAGAAAGAATACTGAAGTATTTCATCTAACAGCCAGTTTACCAATCTCGACAGCGTACTTGCGTTCGCAATCTAAGCGAAAGAAAATTGATTTGGGTTCGTCTAACTTTGTTTATGCGAACGATCTGTCAAAATTCAATGCAAATACATAAGAACATGCGAACGAATAATAGTGAGATAGACAAACCCAAATTGATTCGAATGTGAGTGACTGGCTTTCTTTCGAAATTGGTAAACTGGCTGTAATATCTACTAACATATTTTTCTACAAAAAATAGCCCACAGTACGAATTTAATTCTTCTGCGTCATCAGCTGATATTGTTTGGATGTGTAATGCACGATTATATAAATAAACAGGGTTGTGTCTTGGATAATCAGTATTATAGCGCCATCTACTTGTGAAATTCATATATCGTCCGGTGAGATTCAAAAATAAAATCGAATACCTAAATGCTAATTGTAATATTAAAGGTGTGTTCATTTACTAAAAATTTTCACAAATTTGTAACAATTATTACTAGAAAGCGTTCATTAACCCAAAAAATTTGCAACGAGAGAACGTCAAAAGAGCGTAAAAAATTGAGAGACAGAAAACTTATTGCAAGTTTTTACAAGTAAAATTTTTACTTGCAATAATTATTCAAACAGCTGTTTTGCGTTTGTGTTTACAAAACAATATTTCTAAATTAAGTTGAAAATAAAAATATTTTGGAAATTATAAGAAATTGTAAGTGTATGTAAACTTTTAAAACGATAAAAAATATTAAAAAGGTAACAAATTTATTCTTGTGTAACTTGGCAACAACAGAGGTAAAATAAGACGTCTAATGGCAATGAACTAAGCAACACAGTATCTGGCACATCAGTGGCAAAGGAAGTTCCGGCAAATTTACTTCCTTGAATGAGTTTAAAACTTTTAGTGGATCAATTAAGATAACACTTAGATCCTTCCATTTTTAATTACAATAATATTTTTCTAGTGTTAAGCTTTGAAATGTTCTTGTTTTTTGTTTCTTTAATTTTTACACACATACTTTACACTTTGAAATTAATTTGAAATAAAAATGCTGTTTATGCAGGCTGTTATAACGTATAAAACGGCCCATACATGTTTCAATCCAATTGTTAATTGAGTCTTTGCATTGAATTGATTCTTGGCCACACACTCCATAAACTGAATAGAAAGATTTTCATTCAACTATCAGATTCAATGAAATTAAAAACAATTTCAAAAATTATTAACGGTCTCCTTGCAAAAAAAAAACTACAAATATAAATTTTGATGGCTGATCAGGAGACAGTACAATGGAATTGCGAGACTTACTAACCAATCTGAAAAAAATCCAAATCTTTTGATGTAGCTTCAACCAACTCGACAACTGCGTGTATTGACAAAGCCATACCCGCCTTGATTTGCACAACAACCGACTCAGTTACGAATTAAATTGAAACGTGTGCTAATGCTAATTAAAAATAGATATTTTATTCAAAAGAAGCTAATCACCCTTATAGTGCTTGGCGTATTTCGACTATGCCTAGGACTAGATTAAATAAAATTGTAAAACTTTTCGAGTACGACTTGTACTCGAAAAACACCAGTCAAGACAATGCTGAAAATAAATGACCATAATCGCATTATTTTCCTAATACATACATATATGTATAATTTCTCCAAAAGATATAAGGGTAGTTATTAAGTACTTATATATTCCTATACACAACAACACTACTCTAACTTGCGAATTGTTGCTTGTAAAGTGTTCATTTACTTTTTCACATTTTTGAGACTAATTTTGAAAATTGTCTTGTTACTCTCTCGTTGCTAATTTTTACTAGTAAAGTAAATGAACACACCTTAAGTGAACTGAAGACGATCAAAAAAACCCTTCAACGTTCTTAGTGAGTGCGAGCAGTCGTGCTTTTTCGTGTACACCTACAGGTTGTCGGCTCTGATTGATGAAAATAAAAAACTTTTTATATATTATAGTCTCCAATTCTGATAGTCTCCAATTGTGATTGACAATAGAAAATGTCAGTTTTCTTATCGAAAGGGACAACAATAAGTAAAATAAAAAACTACATCCATATTTATTGTGATTATTGAATTTTATTTTGCTTATTTGTCTACATATATACTAAATAAGCATTTATTATAATCAGGGTAGGAATAGTGCTCGAATTAAATTCGTTCATGTGATGTAGATAAGTGGAAAAAGGTATGTATGGTTTAACTCATAAATAAAACCTTTATTACAAATGAATGCATTCAAAGGTGTGGGCAGAGTATAAGCAGCACACCAAGCTAAAGTCCCGCCGTACAAAAAGTGGCTTTCTGGAACTTGAGGAGGGCCAAGTAATTACTGTTCTCTAACATCTTTAGAGGAAAGAGCTGCTGAGCTACTGGCTATTAATGACTACATTAAAGGGATGAATAATACGTGTAGATATGGAGCACCTGCAAATATGGCTGCTACTACAGCAAAATTCGCTTATAGTCCACTGCTTCAAATGCACGCTTTTTGTGGACTATAAGGCGAATTGGACTATAGTTAGATTTTTATATAAGCCAAAAAGTTTATAAATGAATTAGCATATAATAATTTATTTTAACTATATAAAATCTGAGTCAACCAAATTGAGTTTCTTGCACTGCTAATAAATTAGGTAGATTTGGAAAATTTGCGATTATTTTTAAAAACAATTTTGACGTAAATGTCAAAATTATATAATAAAACTATTAAAAGTGCTGCCAAGTTTTTACGTATGAAATATAGGCATTACATGGAATTTCTCTTAACTACAAATTTCCCTTTCAAATACAACTGTGCGGGCCTTTCGAACGTACTATATAATATAATTTTCTTCTCGAATCGGAGATTACTTTCGAATTTGTTTCCGACTCGAATCGAATTACATAATAACCCTCCCAGATTTGGTTTTCATAAAATCTTATTTTGCAAAGGGTTTGACAGCAATAACTATTGCTACGTTTATACGCATCCTATTCACAAATAATTAACTCACTGTTTATACGCCAATTTGTATATGAAAAATCTTTATTTTTTAAAGCTACGTACACGCGGTTGTCAGATCTTACAATATTGACAGTAAAATTGTCTGAAAATGTATTACAATCGTGTGAACTGCAAATTTTTACCTTACAACGTTGTCAGAAAAACCATTGTCAATCAATTGACAATCGTGAGAACACTCTTCGTCGGCATTGCCAGATAATTGGCTGGTATTGTAAGCTCAGCTTTAATTGTCAGATGTATAAAATTAATGCACCTGACAATGGCATCATTGTCAGAAAAAAGTTTAATGGGCAACACTGCCAAGCAGATAGTTAGTTGTTGATATACATAAGTGGCAATGCCTTACAAAATGTCTGGCAATTTTTTTCATCTAACAATCTGACAACCGTGTGAACTGACTATTTGTTGTCAGATGAATTATTTGTGAAATTGTAAGATTTTCTTACGATCGTCTGATCACACAATTTACTTCTGCGGGACAATTTTTCATTGTCACTACATTGTCAGCATGTTGCCAGGTCTTACAATATTGTAACATCTGACAACCGTGTGTACATAGCTTTAGTATGGCATATGTTCAAAGTTAGTTTAAAAAGTATTTGATTACTGAAATTATAACAGAAAAATAAAAAAAATTAAATGCTTTTGGTAATTCAATTAAAGCAAAGATTATTAAAAATGAAAATTTTTTAATATTTGCTTCTGTACGTAGTTTTTATTATATTTCCTGTTTCGACGAAATGTTTGAAATTGCGAAATAAAGTGGCAACTTTATTTCACAATTTATTTGCAAATAAGTTTTTAATCAGTAATTGTTTTTGTGAGTTAGCTAATCGCAAATAAACATTTTATTTACTATCGGGTGGTTAAATTTCAAGGGCCGATGTTGAATGTGAACCACACCTAAGCGCCAAGTTTTTTTCCATATTTTATTTGACATTTCTCTATTTCAGACTTACTCAATTTGAACCATGGAGAGATACACAATCCAACAACGTGTTAAAGTTATCCAGACTTATTATGAAAATGATGATCAATTTTCGAAGAAAATCATCTTCAGTGATGAGGCACATTTTCACCTCAGTGGATTCGTCAATACACAGAATTGCCGCATTTGGGCGAATGAGAATCCAAGAGTGACTGTCGAAAAACCAATGCACCCACAAAGAGTGACTGTTTGGTGCGGTTTATGTGCTGGCGGCATCATCGGGCAGTATTTTTTCCAAAATGAGGCCGGTCAGGTAGTTACTGTGAATGGTGTTCGCTATCGTGAGATGATAACGAACTTTTTATGGCCCGAATTGGAAGATATGGATGTAGACGATATGTGGTTTCAGCAGGACGGTGCCACTTGCCACACAGCTAACGAAACAATTGCTCTTTTGCGCAACAAATTCAATGGCCGTATTATCTCACGTAATGGCGATGTCAATTGGCCGCCAAGATCATGTGATCTGACATCGTTGGACTTTTTTTTTGGGGGTTATTTGAAAGAAAAGGTGTACGTCGATAAGCCAGCAACAATTAAACAGCTAAAAGATGAGATAATTCGGCACATTAACGGCATAGAACCTCCATTATGCCCCAGGGTCATCGAAAATTTGGACCATCGGATGGAGGTGTGCCGCCGTGGTCGCGGCGCCCATTTGGCCGATATTTTGTTCCATACATAATTGAGTAATACCAATATATCATAATAAAATAAAATTACAATAATTTCCTAAATAGTTTGTGCTTTATTCAAAATCAACATCGGCCCTTGAAATTTAACCACCCTTTATTTATACGGCAATTTTTCTTATTTACAATTTAAATATAAACGTAGTATATATCACAAGGAATTCATCATGTAAAAGTATAGTTGTTTTTATTGCAGCGTAGTATTTTAAAGTATTATTTTGAACAAAATCACAGTTGTGTAATCTACCAGATCTCGTCAAAATCTTGTGGCAATCTAGATTTCATTTTATATGGGATATCTCGTCAAAATCAACTAGATTTGTATAAAAGGCGTAAATGGCCTATAAGAAAATATTCTTTCGCTGGCGAAAATTTAATTTGTAAAAATAGTTTACTTTCGCTCACGCTGAAATTTTTAAATTTTGTTTGCAGTTTGGCTTTTCAAATTATTTGAAAAGTTTGCCCGTTGAAACCAGCAGGCAAAACGTGGATACTCTGCTTGAGACGGGCATGCGCGGAAAATCGTCACATGTTCTTAAATAACTGCCACGAAATGAGGGTTAAAAGTTGTAACAACAAATAGAGTATAATATTTTGATGGCATTTGCAACTACACACATACAGACATACACATGTATGTACATGTGTATAAAATTAGTAATTGCCAAGAGATCCAGAGAGTGTTTCCAACTTGTAGAAAAAAAAGACGAATTGAACAGTTGTAATACTACTTGTTGTTGTTGTGGTGTTTGTGTATTATAAATAAAATAAAAAAATAATAAAAATCAGAATATTTGATAAGCCCAAATAAATAAATATAAATTCCATTAAAGTTTATAAATTATTTAAATGTTCATGTGTGTAAATAATAATAAAAAAAAATTAAAGCAGGAGATTTAATCAAAATAGCCAGTTAATTTAAAATGGTATTTTTTACAAAAACAATAACTAAACGTAGCAAATGTTAAAGGCCTTCAGCGTTAGTGAAAAGTAAAAGAAAAAAAAAAAAAAAAGAAAAATAAAAATGATGCGAAGGACGTCAGTTGTACAGCTGAGAACGTAAGTGTGGATGTGTGTGTGTGTGTGTGTGTTTACATAAAGTCGATTATTTGCTGAAACTTGAGTATGTATGTAAGATAAAAGTAAATAGTAAATAAAATATTTAACAATCCAAAGTACAACTAATAACAATAAAACAAGAAACCTTCGGAATAAGACGACAAATTAACAAAACAATTGCTTTAAAACCCCACAAGAATTAAATTATGAATTAAATACATATGTGTGTGTGTATGTGTGTGCATATGTAATATACAAAGGGGGAAAACTGAAAAAAATTGCTACAAACGGAACAAACTTCCTGTTCCATACGTATGTACATATGCATGTATGTATGTGTGTGTGTGTGTGTGTGACCAAAAAGTGTAATATAAAGTAAAAACTTTAATTGGAATGCATTACAAAAATAATTAAAAAAAAAAGTCTTAAAAATAGTTACCTTGAAAGTAAAAAATACAAATAAATGAATAAAAAACAAATCAATGAAACTGCTGTCAGCGAGATAAATTGAAAGTTTGTTTATTCTCATTTAACATTGTATGAAGATTTCCCAGTGTAAGATAAAACATTGATTGCATACGTGGGCCTTTAATACTTTATTAGTTGTTTTTGCGTTCGTGTTCCTGCTTTGAAGTGGAAACAATTACTTAACATTTCACAAGTAAATTAAATTCTATTCTTACGGAAACTTTGAACGGCTTAAAAACTTGTGTGGTTAATCGGAAACAATATGCCACATACGTTTGTATGTATGTATGTATATATGTATGTATGTAGGGTGGTGGTGGTATTAACGCAAATATGGTGGCAACGAAAGGCGGCAATGCTTATAAGCATTTTGCACAAAAACTGCAAGTTTCCATGCGTATCATCAGCATTAGTAATAAAATAAACTTGATAAATTCATGAAAATTCCAAATAATTTAAAAAATAAACACCAAAATAATGTTTGCAATGTTGTCCTCTAAAATATTGATTTATTATGCTGCACATTAATCTGTAGTTGATAAAGGTGCAAAAATTTATAAACGAAAACGATTTCGAGGAATCTTGTCCCGTCGAAATGTTCCTATTTTATGAATTACATGCATGCATGTAATTCAAATTATTGTTATTCTGTTATAACAATGCCAGAAGATTGCTGGAAAGTGTAAAGAGCAGTTTTTGTTTTGTTGGCATCCGATTTAAATTTTTACAAAAGTCACGGCCATGAGATAAAAGGTGGTACGATTTTGGTTGGGCACGATGTTAGTTGTAAATAAAACAAAAAGTGTCCAGAGAATTATTGGCAACATTTCTTGGGACCACATATACTCAATGTTTATTGTAAACGATCAAATATCTTTCATTCAGGATAATGTTCGAAATTTTTTTTATTTTTATCTTGGACCAGTACTCAGGGGATGACCCCTACATATGCAGTGCATGGTAACGGAACTAGGAAAGTAGGTTGAGAGGAGGGGGAAAAAGGGAGTAGTATTTTTGAACATTTGACTTGAACCTTCCAACGTTATAACAGACAGGAAACACGTCTGCAGGCAACTTGTTTCATAAGCGAGCGTACTGCTGAAAAACGAAATCTCTCTGTAATGCGTAATATGAAACCCCGGGCAATCGACCACAAATGGATGAGCTCTGAACGATGCACGCGTGTTACGTAAAAATATGCGCGTTTCGGGAACAAGATCCCTAATCTCGTCAGAGCAAAATCCATTGTAGTAACGATAGAACAGAGTAACGCATACTACACTGCGTCGATGCTCCAGTGAGTCAATAAAGTTGGATACCCTACTGTTACCGATAAGCTTCTTTGCCCTCTCCTGCACACGGTCGAGTAACCGTAAAATGGACTTTGAGGCATCAGCCCAAACATGGGAGCTGTATTCCATTTTCGGTCGGATGTAGGTGGTATAAATAGTTAGGAGATCGCAGGGAGTGAAGTACATCTTACAGCGTTTTAGAAACCCTAGGCCCTTGAATGCTGCTTTAGAAAAATGTGTTTAGTCCAGCGAAAATCACACTGTATCTTCATTCCAAGAACTCCAAGAGCATCCGATTCCTCAATATTTATACCACCCATGAGTACAGATGCAGCAGCACTTGCGATCGTTTGTTTGTATAATAATAAGCAACATTGGGTCTTACGAGCGTTAAAGGCGACCCTGTTTTTACGGCCCCACTCGGAGCTTAGTAGAAGATCACTGTTCAGTGAGTCATTCATATTTTGCCTCTTGGCAACGATCTCGAATAGGTTGGGCCTATAACTGAAAGAGTACGAATGACAAATGCTGCTGTCATCCGCGAAAGAGTGAATAGTGTTGGAAGTTTGATATAGATTTTGTTTGACTTGTGTGCTCTAATCAGAACTGCCCTAATCAGAGTCACTCAATCAGCATGGTTTTTTGATGAGATAAATCTTATTATAGAGCAACGTGATACCGCATAAATTCGGTGGAAGTGGTTTAGGACAGATGAACTTAGAACATTCTACAAATCCTGCCGAAGAAAAGCTCCAAGGCAGCTTAAGATTAGGAAAATAAAATTCTATCAATGTAGGTTGTCTTTTGCAATTGCTACCAAATCCAAATGGAATGACCTTGAGAAAATTGGTATAGCTGAGAACAATATGGGAACAGGTAATCAGGAGGTCGACGTCAATTTATTAAATTATCGGTTTGTGAACCTCAATACTACGTCATATATGATGAACGATGCAGTGTTCAAATACAGAATCGCTTCAGTTTTCATTGTGCCAGTAAGGCTGAAGTTTTAGAATGTTTATCTTCAGTGAAATCTAAGACAATTGGATCCTAGGTTTTTAAAGAGCTTCATACCCGTGCTGCTACCTTATCTCTCTCATTTATTCAACACGGTGCTTATTCAGTCTATATCTGCTGAGAAATGAAAACAATCTTAAATAATTTCTATTCCTAAGTGCAAGGGCCGAATGCTATCTCGGCTTTTTTATCCAAGGTTATGGAGAACATTACAGCTAAATAAATCAACCCGTATTCCGGTTTCTGATCGGCAATCGGGCTTAAGAAAAGCTAGAAGTTGTACTACAGCTCCAGTCAACGTGATTGAGGATCTCAGATCTAATTTGGATCGGAATCTAGTAGCCATATTTGTGCTACTGGATCACAATAAAGCATTTGCTAGAGTTGTTTTTGTTATTTTATTAACTAAGCTCCAGAAACTATTTCATTTTTCAAGTACTACGTTTTTTGTTGTTTTTTTTTTATCTTGGAATAATACTCAAAGGATGACCCCTACATATACAGTGCATTGTACCGGAACTAGAAAAATAGGTTATGAGGAGCGGGAAAGAGGGAGTAGCATTTGCGGTCGTTTGTTTGTGTGTTAATAAGCAACATTGGGTCTTACGAGCGTTAAAGGCTACATTGTTTTTACGACCCCACTCGGAGCTTAACAGAAGATCACCGTTCAGTGAATCATTCTTATTTACCCTTTTGGCAGCAATCTCTGATAGGCTAGGCCTATAGCTAAAAGTCTACGATGGTAAATGCTGCTGTCATCCGCAAAAGAGTAGATAGGGCTGGAAGTTTGATAGAGAAGGTCGTTGAGGAAAATAAGATATAGGGTAGGAGAAAGAACAGAACCTTGCGGTATCCCTGAATTAATCTTGAACTCGTTTCATGAGACCCCATCTATAACAACTTGTATAGTACGGTCCCTGAGAAAGCTCGATATAAACTGAGAAAAGTCATCACCGACACCATAAGCAGTAGGGTTTGCCAGTAGTGCACAATGCCACACTCTCTCAGACGTTTTGAGAATATCCAGAGCCACCACCTTACGTTCATCGAAATGATGAATTGAGTGGCACCATTTCTCTGGGAAATATGCCATAATATTGCCAGTAGAACAACCCTTACGAAATCCATATTGACGATCACAAAGTAATTTATGCGACTCTAGATGCCTCATAAGGTGAATAGATCTCAACGTGTTCGTATGAGTAACAATATTTCTAATGAACTAAGGGTGGAAAGGAGAGTTCTCCAAGGCTCTACCGTGGGACCTATTCTATTCTGCATGATTTGCCAAACATATTTTCGAAGTGTGAGATTCATTTGTATGCAGATGATGCACAGCTTTATTCAAGTACAAGTTGTGGCAATTTGTTAAATTGTGTTAATACAATTAACACTGACTTGAATAGAATTCATATCTGGACTTCTGCCAATGCCCCATTCCCCGGAAAACAGATTGTGCTTTAGCGTATTCTTAACCAGGACACTCTGTTTTTCGGGTAAAGAAGCAAAGGGTCCCTCGTTTGTGGTGGCAAATAAAATTCTAGGAAGCCGCATGACTTATGTTGTGATGGCTTCCGAAACCCTTACCAAGGTTTTAAATTAGCAGAACGGGAATCAGCATTACACCCGCACACATATACATATGTATGTAGTCTGTATGTAATCTCAAAAGTAGTTCCACCCAAGATAAGTTTGGAAGACCTAAAATCAATGAAGCTATGGTATTACAAAAGAAGACAGTATTTCGAAAAATCATTAAAAAAAAACGTATTTATGTTTATGCAAAGAAAAGTTAAACAAGAGTATAGTATATTCGGTTGGACCGACTTCACGATAGTCACGTAGATATACAGCATATATTACAAATTTGAACTAAATATGCTCGGATATATATCGACCGATATCGGAGAAAAAATATTTTTACCTTGTAATCACCATTTCAAAAAAGAAAGCTTTCATGAAATAATCGGTTTAGTCTATATCTCGGGTATATATGGGCCGATATCGGAAAATTGTATTTTCTGTATTTTAGTAACTTCCTTTTATAACCAGAACTTCTTTTAAACAAAAAAAAAATTGTTTTTTGGAAAAATCGGTTTAGGCTATATTTCGGGTATATATGAACCGATATCGGAATTTTTCATATTCAGTACTTAAGTAGCCTCCTTTTATTAGCCAAACAGCTTGTAAGCAAAAACAAATTTTAAGTTCGCTTACGCGACGTATTTTGGCTATATCTCGGGTATACATGTATGGACCGATATCGGAAATTTGTATTTTCTGTATTTTAGTAAACCGCTTTTACGAGTATTATCAGAACTGATTTTAAGCAAAAAAATTCTTAAGTTCGCTTACGCGACATTTCTTATCTTAATCACTTATTGTATGTATTTAGTGCTTAAAAATAAATTATTATTCCTTTAAAAGTATTTTTAAAAATATGCTTTTGCAAAACTAATAATCAGTAAAATTGCAATGGCGTCTTTTTGTAACCAAACACATACACAAGCACTTTTCTGACAGACCTTATTATGAGATTGTTGCCATGTGATTTTTCATAAGAACGCTCTCCTAAAAATTGTTATAAAACGGCGATAACATTGATTTTAAGTCTAAACGTAAAGCTTTGTTCGTAAGGTTGTCAGATCTGACAATATTGTCAGAAAAATTTGCAGAAAATCAATCGTGTGAATTTACAATTTTTGTCTGTCAGAAAAAACATTGTCAGACAAAATTATTGTCAGATACCTGACAATCGTGTAAACACGTTTCTTTGCCGTTATCAGATCATTGCTAGATGTTGTTAGCTTAAGGTACCCACAGACGATATGCTTTTGCGTCTGTTTTTTTTTAATATGTATTTCCTCATGTAATTTTTCATGTCTGTCAAAATTATAATTTTTAAAGACGGTACATGTACATTTACGTGACTCGTAAATGTCTCGAGGTCGCAGGCTCGATTCCTGCCTCAGACCCTGGGTGTTACTGCAGACAAGCATAAAAGCTTAGCAGTTTTTGTGTTTGTTAAAAAAAAACGTCTAACATTGTCTATGCTTTTTATTATTATAAAAAATAATTAAAATTATTAAAAATAATTAAAATATTAATTCGTTAAAATTTCCTGACTAAAATTTCATACCGTCCAATATTAGCCGCCGCTGAATTGTTCGTAAGGCATATAGTTCTAATGTCAGATGCATGATACAAAAAACAAGGTAGCCGCTTCGCTACAACAATAAAAAAAACAACAGGTATTTTGTTTGTGTAAAAAGGCGAATTCACACTTAAGCTGTCAAAATTAGATGATAACTAACATGTTAAAAAATTTAAATGGCGCCGAAAAGGTTAACAAAACTTGACAGAGAAAGTGCCGCCATATTAAACGAATTCGCCTGAATTCGCCGATGCATCCACCTAATAATGAATTCGCCTTGGTCAGATGTTAAAACATAACAAAATAGAATGTGTGAATTTTTTAACATCTGACAATGGCATCATTGCCAGACAAAAAACAAAGTAATTAAAAAATATTTTTTTTTTGCGCGAATCCAGAAAGTGAAGTTAATTTTCTGAAAATGTTATTTTAAAAATTCAAGTATGGGTTGTGATCGTTATTGCTCTATAGATGACAGTTTGACAGTTTGTTCCAGCCAAGAAACTCCCCAGTTGCTAAAACCCCAAGAAAATCGCAACGGAAAAAAATAGAAGCTTCATGGCCTCATGAAAATATCTTCAAACTCATGCAAGATGTTAAGTATGGGTGAAGCTTGTGGGATGTTGGATGCATAGAATATAAACTACACAAAAATAGTGAATGCCAAAAAGTCGCAGATGATATTTCTGTGAGTTTCAATGGCTGGAAAGTGAAGTTAGCCAATCTCCCCAAAACTTTAACCTGCAACTTACGCTGCCATTACACAGGAAAGTACTTTCATGAAATTTCTGTATACGTATTACAAATAAAAATTTCAATGAAATAGACGACTTTAATGAAAATTTCTTGTTCGTCTACACGGGAAAGTGAAAGTTCATTTTAAAAATGTCGCCGAGGCAAAGAGTTGCAAAATTTGCCTCTGCTTCTCTCCACTCTTATTTTGTTTGCTTACTAATCAGAGTTGCCGAACTTATTACATATACAAATTTATGGGGCAATAGTTGAAAAAACTTATCATTATAAACTTTTCTATGATGTTATTTTTATAAAAAGATTTTAATTGTTTTCTTTATGTGTTAAATATACAATACAAGGAAAAATCATCATAATTATTTTCATAGACTTGCAAAAGAAGTTAATTGTATAATTATTATTTTCCTACAATACTGCAACTTTGTATAATTCTTTGTATGTGGCAACAGTGCTTAGAATTTGTCATTTTACTTTCAGGAAACGTCAAAAAATTTGTTTCATGAAATTTTTACTGAAAGCTGAGTGGAAAGTAAGCAAAATGGGAGTATGTTAGTAAAAAAGTGTGATTGTATTGCAAATTTTATGAAATTACTTTCCTGTCTAAACGATAGGTTAGTATATCTGCCGTTCTGATTCACTTGCATTAAGCCAGTTGTGTAAGTTCAGCACTTTTACACTTACATTTTTTTTAAGACATGGTGTTGAAATGGTCACAATATCTTGATCCATATCCAATTTTTTTTTTCAACTATTGAATTTTCCAAACTCGGAAGAACAATTAAATTTTGACGTAAATGTTTTGTTTTGATTCTGATAATTGAGCTGACAATTTTTGCTGCATAAAAAATCGGACAACCATGTGAACTAACAATATTTTTCATGTCATTATTGTCAAGTAATGGAATTGTCAGATAATTGTCTTACTATGGAATTGGCATTTTTGTGACAAGTATGTAGCAACCATGTAAACTGACAACTTGTACTGTAAGAGCAATTGCGCATTGTCATGCATTTTGCTAGCACATTATTAGATCTGACAATATTGCCAGATCTTTATACATTTAGGCGTATTTTTATATATTTAGGCGTATTTTTGTATGTATGTTCATTGACTTCAGTGATGATAACTGAATTTTGACAGCTTATGTTCAAAGATAATTGCTCAGCAATAACTTCTAGCAATAGTTGTTGAACACGTGTTTGAACACATATTCGTGCGGTCCACACGCTAATATCTTGTGTCATTTCATTTCGTTCATATATGATTTTGTATTCAGCCGCACAAATGCGCAGTTGATTTTTAATCAGTAAACAGAATGAGCGACAACTTCGCTATGTGAGTAAATCATCGTTAAGGTTCGTGCTTGAATATAAATGAATGCGCATATAGTTCGGCGTTCATTTCTTGTGTTTGAATTTTTGTTTTGGAAGAAAAAGAAAGTAATAGAAATAAATGCAGTGATCAAGCCGAATTTATACAGGTGAATGCAAGCGGAAAGGCGAATTCAGTACTAAGTATTTTGTTATTGTAAAACTTCCTGAGAATGTCAATCTAAATTCAGCACGGAAAGAGTTTTATATCAACGTTAAAAATAAACTTTTATAATTGCTTGTAATTAAAATCATAGATTATACTCGTTTTTCACTTTAAAATTCCCACAAGTTTCTTGAAATTGCACTAAATCATACAAAAAAATCTTCAGATTAAAACGGCGCGACAAATTTTGTGAGCAAAATAAAAAAAAATTTGACGTCTCATTGGAAAAAACACGAGAAGCAAAAAATAATCACCTGAGCTGTTAAGTTCGTCCAAGGCGAATTCATTACTAGGTGAACTTAACAGCACAGGTGATTATTTTTTGCTTCTCGCGTTTTTCCAATGAGACTGTCAAAATTTTTTTCTTCCGTTTACAAACTTTTTGCGCCATTTTAATCTGAAGTTTTTTTTTTATGATTTAGTGCAATTTCAAGAAACTTGTGTGAATTTTAAAGTGAAAAACTAATATAATCTGTGATTTTAATTACAAACAATTATAAAAGTTTATATTTAACGTTTATATAAAAATTTTTCCCAGCTGAACAATCTTAGGCGAATTTAGATTTCGACATTCACGATATGTTTTACAATAACAAAATACATAGTACCGAATTCGCCTTTCCGCTTGCATTCACCTGTATAAATTCGCCTTGAGTTCGCCTAGTAATGAATTCGCCTTGGCAGTGATGTATTCAACAGTTTTTCTGTATGCTTCTGTTGAAAAAAAATCAAAGTAAAATACACATACATAGAAACAAAAGGTTTTCATTAAAAATTAACTTTGCCCTTTAAACTTACATACAAAATATGTATATAAATATGTTTCAAATTTGTTTATACAACACACAATCGAAGCAACATCTAATGTTTAGCCGCTTTTATTCAGCACTAAAACGAACGCGCAGGATTTACAAGGCGAGTTGATTTTACTCAGCATTGAGCAAGGTGCATTAACATTAAACAAGGTGGCAGCGCTACGGCATGTGATAATTTTATGCTACTGGTAATATAGTAAGCCTTTTACGTCATATGTATTGTTTACATTTTTGAAAGTGAATTTAATGTTTTATTCTGAATGAAACATAAAAAAATTACTTTGTGAACATAAAAATAACTCAAATAAAAATAATTTATAATTATGAAAAGGTACACTCATAGTTTATAATTCTGAAAAAAGTTACAAATATTTTTGATAAATATAGCTTTTCACATGCCTGTTTTTGTTGTATTGTTGTAATTTTGCTCTAGTGCTGCCACCGTGTAGACGTTAATGCACCTTGGCATTGAGCTAGATTTTAGTTGATTAAAAATTGAGAATGTTTACAAGACGAGTTGATTTCGCTCAACGTTAAACTTTGTTGCTAGATTTTAGTTGATTACAAATTTCAGTGTATGAAACTTTGTTGCCTGATTTTTGTTGATTATAAATTTAGAATGTTTACAAGAGGAGTTGATTTTACTGAGCGTTGAACTTTGTTGCCTGATTTTTGTTGATTACAAATTTTAGTGTATGAGTTAATCAATCATGATTTTTTGTAATCACTGGTGCAAATTTGTGTGAAAATCCCGAAATTCTCTCCTGAGGTTTGTGCGATTGCTAAATACAACTATTGAGCTGTAGCAAGCAAAATTGCAATATGGCGAAATTCTTGTTGGCGTAATTCTGCGACTGCGGATTCAATTGCTTGTATCTAATTTGGCTTAGAACGCTTTCACATTAGACAACTTAGTTGCGCAAGTCTACTTTTTGCTTTTATTTATATTTATTTTATTTATTTATATTTAGTTGCGTAACTTTCATTCTGTTAATATTTTAAACGGCCCAAAAAATAAACAAAAGAAAATAACAAAAACAAAATGTGTGAACTAAACGAATTGCTGAATACAAAAAAGTCTGTACTCAAATATCAGCAATTCTTCTCCCTTCAAGCTGCTCTTACCTCTCACATCAACAACCACAAGACTGGGGCAAGAGAATTGCGCAACTAAGTTGCCGAATGTGACTGTGAATTTTTCCTAAAAAAAAACTGTTCATTACACAGCAAAACAAAACTAACAAAGTGACCAAAAGATAAAAAAAAGCAAAACAAACAAATCAGCAAACAAAAAAAAAGAAACGAAAAAAAAGCGATGAATGCAAAATAGAGAAAACGCAAGAGATAAATTTTTAATAGCATGTATACTTTAATACTTAACAAAATATATAATTATGCCTTTTTGGGGGCTACATTATTCAGCGTAAATATCAAATATTAAACAATAAAAGTAAAGTAATAAAACACCAACACCAATAAAAGCAACATGCAAATGAAAGTTTAAAATATGACGGTAAGTTTGAAAACATATCACATAACATATTTACATTTAAGCTTACAGGGTGGCACATAAGCAACATTAAAATGTATTGAATGAGTAGTCAGAAGCTATATCCAGCAGATTTTATATCTAACTGTCTATGCTTTTCTTTTTTTTTTTTTTGTTTTGGACCAATATTTAGGGAATGGCCTTACATATGCAGAGACTTGTCCCGAAAAATGGGTTAAGCGGGGGTGATTCATCATGAGGTGTGATTTTCAATAGGCTTTTTTGACAGATGATGCGTGGCTCATATTAAACTGCTTTGTCATTTTTGTTTAGCATTGTTCGGCTAGTCATCGTGGAAAGGCTTCAAGTTGTTCGGCTTTATAAGGAGAAACAGCGTTACGTGAGAAATGCTTTTTGTGCGTTTTGATTCAGTGATGAAGCACATTTCCGGCTCAACAGATATGTTGATAAAAAGAATTGCCGCATTTGGGCTAATGAGCAACCAGAAGAGCGTCAAGAGCTACCATGATGTCCATTAAAAACCTTGGCATTGTGTGGTTTATTGGTTGCCGGAGTCAATGATCCATATTTCTCAAAAAATTACAAAAATCAATATGTTACCTTCAATGATAGCCGTTATCGCACCATGTTAACGAACTATGTGCTTGCTGAAACTAAAGTTCATGGTCTCCATGAGCTCTGGTTCCAACAAAACGGCGCTAAAAGGCACACAGCTCATGAAAAAATATACAGGGTGGCGCACAACTACCTTATGGTTTGCATGTTTAATAAAATTTTTAGTTTATCTATATTTTTTATTTTTATTTCAGAACATTGTGAATAAGACGTAGGGAACTTAACATAAAACACTACACAACAGAACAGCGATAACAAATTGTTGAATTTTATTTTGAAAATCGTTATTTTAGTATGAGTACTGGCACTTACAATAAACTGTCTGGTTGTTAATTTTTGACAGCATGGCACAGTAAGACACCTTCCATGCACCATACGGTCCACACGGAAGAAAATATCCAACGTGTTGCGGTTAGCGTAGAGGTTAGTCCACAAACATCAACAAGAAGACGTTCGGCACAACAGGGGCTATCGCGGAAGGCTTTTCAGATTCAGCTTGTTCAAGAATTGAAGCCGTTAGACTATGAACAGCGTCTAAATCAGAAGGCCCAAGCCCAACACGGTTGGTGCTCATTTGTTTTTGTAAAAGCACTTAGCTATAGGCTATGCGCTTTAATGTGTGTGTACACACACAAGTGCAAAGCAACAACACTTTCATATGCTTTGCTTATTAAATAAAATTAGTTTTACTTTAAATGTATTACTGTTTGCTCTTCCGTATAGAACTTTTGGGCACCCCTGGCCTAAATTATGCCATTGCATTTCAACCATAAAGGTAGTTTAGCGCCACTCTGTACTTGCTGAGAACTTGTTTTGGTGAGCACTTATCTCTTCGTTCTGATACAGCAAATTGGACACATAGATCGTGAGATATCACACATTTAGATGTCTTTTCTTTATTTTTGATCCACTCTCGGAGGCTGACCCCTACATATGCAGCATATTCTACTGGAACTAGAAAAATATGTTAACAGTAGGAGGTAGGAGGGATTAGGGAGCGTTTGAATTGAAGTTTTCAACATTATACATGACAGATGATGAAATTGGTTTACACCAGCAGTAGCCTTGTCGGCCTAACCTGATTATGGGCTAACTCCATGGTGTGAATTATTCGCGTTTCACCAACGCCCCCGTGAGGTGCCATAAGTGTGTAGCCAAACAACCCCTTGCTTAACAGTTCAGGCCTTCTAACATACAATTTCCTTTTGTATGCAATTTCCCAGCAATTTTTCAACTCACCTGTCAAACCATCACTCCTGGTTCCTTACTGTACAGGTATCTGTTATAAGACAACAATACCTCGAGAGTTTATTAGCCAATGAAAACCAAAGTTATCAAGGAAACTAATTGCCCTTCCTGTGATTTTCACTTTAAACCATAGCCAAGGCATAGTCTGCAAAGCAGAAACGTATTGTGGCTGATTTTGCCAAAGAAGTGTCAAATTAAGCTGATCAGAGAACTTGACGCTAAGGTTTGAGTCACAGCTAAAAAGTGTACAACTTTGCTTCCACCGTTTTAGTCCGAAATTCCAGGCGTCATTGTAAAAGAACTGGTTATACATTTATGATTCAAAGTATTCTTATTGCTTTTGACACGAGTCTTGATCCAGTAATGTCTCCATTTCTCTCTTCCACAACTATGCTGGTCTTCGACATTAAAATCAATATTCTTTAAGCATTGAAACCACTCTCGGCACGTTCTTTCACTAATAGCGGCCTTAACGTAGTAGGTATTTGAGAGCCTTCGATGAGGCTCAGCCGAAGTTTTCTTTATATTAAAGCAGCAAATTAAAGCCTCCTGCAAATGGCAAAAATTTCACTCGTAAGCTGATATTTTTAATCAAGCATAACTATGATGCAGATGCAAATCGACTAATATTTCGATGGCATTATGTTTATATTTATACCTAAACTTATTGCATGACTTCTAAGATCTATTTGTTTCAACCACCACTTGTCGCTGCAGCCATCTATTGCAAAATGGCGAAAGCAAAGTTGTACACCTAATAAGATCGTGCATTGTGATTGGACCGCGCTTTAGATATGTTCCTAAATGAAACCTTCGCATTTTGTGTGTTTCTATTGCAATAGCCAACCAAAAGTCTGTACTATGCCACACATATGGGGGGTATTTTGTTAGCAAGAACTTTTTCTAAGATATAGTCTTTCAACATTTCATTAATGTATGTATATAATTTTGTTTTCTATTTTCAGTCTTACACTCAAAACGACTATTATTTTAATAAAATTGATGCCTTATCCTGCAATAACCGACCAATTAGTAGCACTCTACGCAGTAAAAGTACTTTTAATGCGTACGAAAGTCAAACAGAAGATGAAACAATTAGTTATGATTTATATGGTAATCAAGAGTACAACGATGGAAGTAGCTGCGATAGCTACAAATATAATCAGAGGACAACTTCGACGACTTCAAATGCTGGTAACTATAATGACTTTTATTACTGCAATGATTACAATCGATATTGTAAAAACGTAATCACTACAGACAACTTAATGTACCATCGTGATGCCTGCAGTGGCGATAGTAACGATCGCTACGATATATATTCGACGCTTGACTATGGTGATTACGATAATGTTAGAGGAGAATCCTTTAACTATGGTTCCAATGTCCAAGTTGATGAAAATGGCAGGCAACTAACATCACTGGGAGACAGTAGTAATAAAATGTTACCACAAGTTCCGCAAGCCCAGCATACTCACAACGTTTGGGATGGTACGTACCTTAGTGGCCAGCATAGGCAAAGTAATGTAAGCTTGCCGTCCACACCTACATTTCGTTACTACGATAGTAGTGTTGGCGGTAGGGAAATGGGTTCTAATAATGGCGATTGGGACAGAGGATTAATTGCGAATGGTATTAAGACTCATATGAATGGTCATCGGCTTTATGATCAAAATAGTGGCGGCTTGAACGGACATAAGCCGCCAGAGCGCATGCTACCTTTGCCCCAGTCCCAATCTTATGTGAAAAAATCTTTAAAACAGCAGTTTTTTCATGAAACTTTAGACGATATGGCAGCAAACACAACTTCCATGTCGGCATATCGAAATCCGATAAATTTTGAATTTAAAAAAGCCATGCCAGTTTCGTCCGCAAATCAAAACCTTCCTACGCGTAATCCGTATTACGATAACGGCGGGGTAACTGAACATCAATTGAATAACCAAGACTCAGATTACAACGATTCATATAACATATATGAATCTCGTTATTCAATTGAATCGCGCCCACATACAGCCATGCAAACGATGGACGAATATAATGAATTTGGTTTGAGTTCCATGGACAATATGTCGACCTATAGCGACTCAACTGTACCAACTGGTGCCACCACATATGCCAGCCAACAAAAACTGCATGATTTACAAAAATGCCGTTACTCTATTATTATGGCCATGACCACAGCATCTGTCATAGCCAGCGGCGAAACCCGTATACCACAACATTTGCTGAAAAAAACCCCAAAGACGTCGGCAAACATTGCGACAAGCACAGTGACAACAAGTGGTCTTTCAAAGCCAGGTGCAGATGCAGGCATGACTTCAAATAATTCCCACAGTTATGATGATAGTAGTGGTTATCTGAATACAAGCAGCAATAATAAAATTACTAGTTTAAGCGGAAGCAATAACTTAACGCCATGTGCCTATACAAACGTAACCATGATACCGAATCAAAGCTTAGTTAATTTGCCGCAAACAGCAGCAACATCCTCAATTCTGCTGTTGTCGTCTGCCTCACCAATAGTTGCTGAGGACTCAGCCGGCAATACCACTTCTACGACTACAGTGACAAGCTCAAATATCGACTCTGACTTGTCGCTGATCAAAAACTTTACTTCTAGAAAATTGCCAAAGCATCACACTAGCCGTGGACTCATTACCAGCAAACAATTGCCTCAATCACCTCAATACTCTTTAGTTAATACCAACGTTTCAAGCAAATTATTACCAGTTACCCCGCAAGCATCATCGCTAAAAACAACAACCGATACATTAGATAACATCAAAGTAGAATCGTCCATTTTATCGACAACATTACCATCAGCAACATCCTCATCAATATCATCAACGTTTTCGTTATTATCATATCAAGGTAGTACTTCTTTAGCATCGAGTTCATTTATAAAACCAACACCTGCAACCGAAGGATCTACCGCAGGGACATCACCATCTAAAAAACCCACAACAACAGCATCTTATTTGTTTCCAAACAATAATAACACAGAACTGACGACGGAAATGAAAAACTACGAAAACTTAAATAATTATAAAAACAATAACTTTTTCTGTAATAATTTTCAAAATATTGGCGATAAATATAGTGTAGAATCGCTGCGTGATAGCAAACAGACAGATAAAGTAGATAAGGTGAAAGAAGAAGATGATAGAAAAGAAAAGGATTCCATTTATCATTTATCAACGACGCCGTCCAGATTAAGCAGTTTAGACTCCCCAACTGACAAATTATCACAATCATCTCCTCATCAATTTATTACAGGAACGGCATACGATTCAATTATCGCTATGCCATCCTCTCTAGTTACAACAACAAAAAAGGGTGACACAAGTAACGCTTCAACGATAGCAGAAACAACATCAATTTCAACACCAACAACAACAAAAATCACTACATCAACGGCGTTAGAAACAACTACCACATCTTCCACTCTCTCCGATTCTAAATCAATGTTACTAATAAACAGTGATTACAAAACAACTTACGACTACGATTATAGTGACTATTTGAAACCCTACACCTTGCCAACGTGTTTCACCAGCAGCAACAGTAACGACACTAATCTCCAATACACCCTTACCAATACCAGTAGTAGTATAAGTAGTAACAGCTATTTACCATATCCTAGCCTAGATATTCATTCTAGTTATTTAGCATTCTCATCCCCAATAATCCCTGACACGTCAACAACGTTGCCAACAGCTCTCACCTCATCACCATCAATAACGTCAGCAACCGCAACTACATCAACAAATTTAGCAATTAATAACCGGGAACTTAATAAATTTACAGCTTTAAATTTAAGTGATAACATTAGCCGTAAAAGTAGTATTAGTTCGCCCGTTTCAAAAATTGCAAGCCCTAGTGAAAGCGTTGTTCCAACACTCCCAATATCATGTCATTCCACAACACCAGCGATAGCAACAGCATCAACAGCATCAACAACATTATCATCCAATTCTCAAATTCTTCAAGCGAAGAAAACTGATACGTCGGATCAAGGGTCTAAGAGTTATCTAACTCATCTGCAGCAGGAAGAAAAATATAATAGTAATATAAGCTCGGACAGGAAGACGGATACGAAAATGTCTTTTTCGTCCTCTTCATTGTATATAAATGATTACGATTATTATTTGAAAGATTATAAACTCGATTTTGTATCGTCTGCAAAAACATCGCCATCTGAATTATCATCTACGACACATACTTCCGTGACGGGAACAACATCTTTGACATCTGCGACCGCATCCTCTTTATCGTTGAATAAATCATGGCCGACAAGCACAATATCAACAACGCTGACAACACTAGATACCACAACAAATTCTCTAAATAACAATGAAGTTGCTGACATTACGAGTACAGCGTTGTCGTCAATCGCACCAACTTGTTTGTTTACAACAACTAAGACAACTGCGCCAACTGCTGAAGTTACATCAACAAAAGACGGCTCGTTAGCAATAACGGCTTCCTCTCTAACGTCAGCCCTATATACCGATTACTTAAAGGACTACAGTACAGTGACGGCGTCATCGTCCTCTTCCTTCGTATCAGAACTGACGGGAAAACCGTCAGCAGACTTACCGGCATACATAATGGACTTTCTCGTTACATCAACATCAAATGAATTCGATAGCAGCAATTATTTAAATCTTTATAAAATACAAGAAGTTGATACGATAGCAGACACCTTTACCTCAGATATAAGTTCATTGAAAACCACCAATAACAACAACTTAATAAGCAATGTCGAAAACTTTCTTAACGATATTCCTTCAACTACAATACCCGATGTCAGTGATGATAACAAGGCTGCTAAAGTTGAAGAAGGACCAGTTACAATAGCAACAACAACAACAACAGCAGCAACAACACATGATACAGTGATAACGACCACTCCGCCAGCGGCAACGATATCAACAACATCTGATTCAGTCAAAACCTCATCACCAGTTCATGTCGTGCAAGCAACAGCAACAACAACAACTACAACAACAACAAAACACCAATTGACTGCCAACACTGCCTTGAATTCTGTGGTTGATTTTGATGATAATTTTTATAGCAGTTTTAGTGTCAATCTCAATTCACTGATGGGTGACACCACTTCAACAATTGCTAATAGTGCCGAAACGACCACCACTGAAAAACCATCATCACAACTACAAACCGCGTCTATTGATACTCTAAGTGCGCTAGATTATACGACTTCAGACAACATTAGTAAATCCCCATTTGCTACGAGCACTGTCGACTCGAAAACATCAACGTTATTCAAAACAGCCGCCGAAACAGCCGAAACAACCACAAAAACCACATCAGAGGCAGCAATACCACCAATCCAAACGTCCATTACTTCATCATCATCATCATCACCATCATCATCGAAACCGCCATCATCAACAAGCACACAAAAACCTTCAATAGCTAGCAGTAAAGCAACCAGCATGTTGGGTGGCCTTTCGCAGAGTCTTAAAGGTGGATTAGACGGTGTACTATCTGTTGCTGGCAGCAATGAACCGCAACAACAAAAGAGAGGCTTTGGTTTTGGACTAGCGTCAAAGTTTGTGCCAAGTGTCGGAGGCTTATTAGGTTCTGCGGCAAAGGCAACAGCGGCTACAGCGGCTACTAGCACAGTGGATAAGCAAGCCCCAAAAGTTGTCTCCACATCAGCCCCTGCAACCACTCAGCAGAGCCTGCTTTCAGGCGAATCGTTTAACAACAGAGTTGATGCAATAAGCACCGCCTCTGTTACTTCCTCACAAAGTGAATATTATTTCAATGACGCCACCAGTACTAGTGGCAATGTTATCATAACGACTTCTGACAATAAGGATTTGAACTATGTGATACCAACGCAAACGACCGGTATATGCACGAATGAAAAGGACGCCGGCGGAAGTGGTAATGGTGGTCTTTATTATAATAGTAGTCAGCCTACTTACTACCATATGACAAGTAGCGTTGATTACGCCCAAGACGAGATGACTATTCATGCTGAACAAATGATGATGTATGATGACGCGGTCACTGGAGATTTTAGTGAAGCTAATAAAAATGATTATTTTGTTGATGAAAACCAGGCTATTGATATGTATGACGGCTATAGCGAGTACTCTTTAGTCGCAACTTCAGGTCATTTAGTTGACACCTCAGCGTGTATTTCAGTCACAACTTCAGGTCATTTGGTTGATACTTCTGCTGCGTATATTTCAGTCACAACTTCAGGTCATTTAGTTGATACCACTGGTGCAATGGCTTTCCCCACATCAAGTGGGACAGTGCCAACTTCAGCTCAGTTGACTACTGAATCAGCACCCACCTCAACTTCAATGCAATCAACTAACTCTGCAACAGTTACAGCGGCCAAGAAAGCTACAAGCTCCTTGTTTTCTTCCCTCACCAATGTGGCATCGCAGATATCCAATCAAACAGCGTCTTCAGCACCAGCCGCTACCTCAGCTACAGCAACCACATTTGGTAGCACAACAAACGCAACAAGTACAAAAGCCACTAGTGGCGGTGGAATGTTCGGGTCCATTTTCGGCAAGGCTGCAGCAGCCATGCAAACAGCAACGCAAGTAGTTAACCAGGGTGCATCGATGGCGAGCACTAAAGTACAAAAGAATTTGCAGCCTTCGTCTACGGCAGCGTCTGTCATCAAACGGCTGCCAACGACAGAAGAGTCCACAACGTGTGCTGTGACCAGTGTAACGAGTACTGAAAACACCTATCAGAGAAGTGTACTTTCCCAGCAAAACTCGCTAGCCAGTCCATACGCATCGAGCCTTGGTGGTGATGATTACGACAATAGCAATATACCAAAAACTGATGGAGACTTTGACCATCAATTACAGGAAGAGGAATATTACTATGCCAATCAGAACCAACCAACACAGCTGGTTCATCAGCAGTCTCAGCAGAAGGTATTACCAACGGTGCCGCCAGGTGGTGGATCCACTGGCAAAAAACTGCCCACCATCAATGATAAATCGGGCTGTTTAGTGAAACAACAACCGACAGAGATATACGATGAGGACACCCAAGTTCTTGACAATAAGTCTCAATCGTATCTTAAAAGGGTTCCGACTTATGGCATCGATAGTGAGCAGGCCGATTACTATATGGATGCACAGCCAGTGGCACCGTCTGCTAGACACATGGCGGCTAATGGTTATTATGAGCATACAAATGGTGGCACTTATGATTATCGGGATGATTATTTCAACGAAGAGGATGAGTTAAATTACCTGGAAAAGGAAAAGATCCTTGACAATAAACAGCAACAGCAGCAATTACGTCAAATACAGAAGCAAACGTCCGTGCAGTATGTTGTAGATGATGATTTTCCTGAAGAACAAAACGATATAATTGATGAATATATTGAGGATATGTATCATAGTGAAGATAGTGGCAATTATCTAGATGAAAGTTCCAGTGGTAGTGTAAAAGGTTTAACAGCTCACCAGCAAATGCCTGCAACTACAGTCGCTACCTCGCTACAGCAAGCGAAAAGCTCTACAGCTGCTTTACCAGCCACTACTACTTCGTCAGGGCCAATTGCATCCCACCAGCAAATCAAGAAACAAGATAGTATAATACTAGAAGAAGACGAAAAGGAAGTGCTTTCTACAGTTTCTGGACATCCAGATGCCGACGCTTCACCATCCAAATCTGCTAGTCGTAAATCTAGTTACGACATTCTTGGCGACGAAGATGACCAAATGGGGGATCTTCAGACGGTTTCGGCTAGTCTGAGATCATCTCAGTCTCGAAAAATGAAGCTAATGCGTGGTGAAACGGAAGAAGTCGTTAGTGGGCACATGCAAATTATGAAACGTAAGACAGAGGTTACGGCAAAACAACGTTGGCATTGGGCTTACAACAAAATCATCATGCAACTAAATGTAAGTACAAGTTTTTACATATACTATTTTAATATTTAAAGTAGAAGTACGTAAAATTACGTCCTTTTTTCTCCTAATATACAAAAAATTTTCGGTAGTAGTGACGAGGTAAAAAACATAACAAAATACGTAAAGAAATTTTTCATCCCGAAATTAATAATGTAAATAAAACAAGAAGTTTTATTATGATAAAGATTTCTATGTATATGATGTGTGACTAATGATCTTTATCCGATGATCCATATTTTCAATGACTCTAAGGCATAATTGAGGGGCAATGTCGTTTATGTGCCCAATTATCTCATCCTTTAGACCTTGAACTATTCCTGGCTAACTGACGCGTACTTCTTCTTTTAATTATCCCCAAAAAAAATGTAGTCCAACGCTATTGAGTCGCTTGATCTTGGCGGCTAAAGAACATCGCCACGACGTAAAACAATACGGCCATTTAATTTCTAGCACAAAAATGCTATTTTTTGGTTGACTTTGTAGCACCATCCTGTTGAAACCACATATCGTCCAAATTCATGTCCTTAATTTCTGGAGAAATACGATATCGTATCACAATAGTGAAAGCCATTCACGGCAACTGCTTGGTCAACCTGCTTTTTCGAAGAAGTACGAACCGAGGACATCACATAAACCGTAATAGTCACTCTTTCTGGATGCATCAGTTTATCAACAATCCCTCGTCGATTCTTATTTGCCCAATTGCGACAATATTGCTCATTAAGGAACGCTCAATTCTGGTCGGAGCATAAATCAAATCAAGATCGTCCATATTACAGAAGCTAACAACCACACTGAACTTTTTATACCCTTCATTTTTTTTTTTTTTTTTGCGTAAATCCTCACACAAGTGACAAGAGCACATCAATATGCAATACGTGATTTGGAATACACCGAAACCCTTGAGGTTCAACAAGAACCTCAAGGTATATACCCTGGGCACTGATCAGTTTTAACTAATTTAATTCCAACATTTTAAATGCTTCAATAGATTTTGTTTCAGTCTTTCGTGTTGTTATCCTTAACATTTTGCGAACACTACTCCCTCTTTCCTCCTCATCATACCCTATTTTCCTAGTTCCAGTACAATGCGCTGCATATGTAGGGGTCATCCCCTGAGTACTGGTCCCAGATAAAAAAACAAAAAAAAAGGATGCTAATATTGCTGCGGTTAAGGCTCAAAGTGTCCTACTCCAAGGCAACAACACTGAGGAATTCACATTGAACGGTGAAGGAAATGCTTTGGCTAATGAAACTCTCATATCTGCTCTATCTTCGTACGAGTTGGATATTACCACTCCAATGTTGGGTGGTAAAGTGCACGGCTCTGTAGCTCGTGCTGGTAAAGTTAAGAGTCAAACTGCCAAAGTAGAGAAACAAGAAAAGAAAAAGAAGAAGACCGGTCGCGCTACGAGACGCATCCAATACAACCGTCGATTTGTCAATATTGTGCCCGGTTTCGGCCAGCGTCGCGGACCTAACGCCAACTCTGGCGTTAGGTCGTAGTTGCTTCAAAATCTGCTTTTGTGCAGTTATTAGTGTGTAAACTGGCTTGAAATTTTTCTATCCAAAAAAAATCTTCATTAAAAAAAGAAATTGTCACAGTATGTGCGGGAAAGGGTGTCCCAAAATTGACTCCAGATTTTAATTAAATAGAAAAAAGTTTCAAGGCGTTTGATTGTTATTGCTTTTTATTTATTTATTTCAGCCAAATGTTTAATAACAGCTGAGAAATCAGTATAACAAGGAAATAGATAGAATTAATAGGTGTAATCCACGACATCTCCGACTAGTTCGGACTAATGAGAGTAAAAAGCAAATTACTCTCTAAATTTGCAAATTTTATCCAAAACTGCTGGAACGCAAAAAACCACAATTGTGCACCTTGCAATAGTAGTGCTGCTTACTTTTTAGATTAGAGTATATTTTAGTGATTTTAAACGCTTAAAACGCATAGCATCATATAAACAAAAGATATGCATTATTGGCAACAGCTGTAAAATCAAAAGCAATATAATTTTCAATAGATTTTATGGTACATATTGGTAAACTGAAAAGCCAAATAACAACTGCATGTTGTGTTTACAACTTCACATCGTTATTTTTAGTTTGAGCAACCTTCCATTTTGCTTTTAACTAATTGTTAAACAAAAACGATTTTCCTATTTGCAAATTTTCAGTTTCATATGTAAATATAAAACAGCTGATTATTCAATTCTAGTCTGAAGAAAAAGTTGGGGTAAATTACTCTCTCATTTTCTCTCAAATTTGCACAAAAATTGTTACGTGAAACGCTTTTGGACTACTTTGGACTAGTTCGGACTGTTTTGTTATTCACGTGGAACACACCTAATATAACAAAAATTACATTAGAAAAGTACAAACAGTTTTAAATATAGTCACCAGAGTTTAAATACAAAAGAAGTCTCTTAAGCCCAGTTCAGACTATTATACTGTGTATTAATACTTGTCAAGAACTCAAATAATACATGCAAGTCTGATAGTCTGAATGTAATCCGTCATACATTCGAAAATTAATACCATAAAAATTTCACATCCTATACGACTTTTTTGTTTTTTGAAACTTTTCAAAACGATAATACTGTTCATTGGATCAGGGTTGTGTTTTTTAGGAAACCAGCTGTAAAAAGATTTACTAGCCGCCTATTTATTAGCCGATGGCGTGCCGTCACCGATAGTATTTTTTGTCGTTATAAGAAAGCTCGAAATTTGGGATTTAGCTGTCGTATTTTGCTCATGCTATATGTAGAACATAAAATATTTTGGTGCTTTTAAATTTGAATCTGTTTTACATAATTATTATATTAGCTGCTAAAGATTTTCAAACGCCGGCACGTCTACCACCTACGACGAAGAGCTCACCTGCCGCCGTGTAAAGTTTTATGTTGGCACATCTCTCTGCTGAATAAATAAAAAAATATGAACAGCTGTTTTCTTTTCTACTCAAATTTTTTGGTTTATATCAAGTGTAATGGTGTGAATGCAAAATCTAATTTACGTTAGACTTTTAGACAGTCACAAGAAATGTGCTTAGACTTTTATCCCACAAAATCGAATGAAAGTATTTATACTTATATAATAGTGTGATCGCGCCTTTGTACTTTGTCAGACTAGTCGATGAGATCATAAAATTTGTTTACTTCGCCACAAACTCTACGGAAAGGATCAAAATTTAAGAAGTTTGATCGATGAAAATGAAGATAAAGTGGAATGTATGATCTTAGCTGTCCGTTAGGTATATTAATGTTAAATCTATCGCGAAGATGAATTGAACCAATATTCGCTGGTAATAACTTTAAAAAGAATAATACTCATATGTTTGATATAACTCTTCGACTTGTCAGTGTAGGGAGGTTAATAAGAGTTAGGTATGATGGAAAATTTATTGCTGGGTTCCAATGGAGATGATTAAGACAGAACAGCAGAAATTGTTTTTGGACCGACTCCACCTTTTTTTATATAAAAGCTGTACTCTGCGGATCGCAAATTACTGAGCGGTTGTCCCCCAGCTTTAATGTATTCAATTATTTTTTCCTGTCTTCTTTGATCATGATCTATTGATCGCGGCAATAGTTGTTATAATTAAAAATAAAAATAATTCTTGGCGAAAGCCAGGTTTGAACTCGAGCTAGATGAATGATACGATCATACATAATATTAGATGTTCAACCGAATCAAAAACGTTTGATTGATCTAATAACACTAGAACCGATAAACGGCTTATCTACTGCTTCTCTCAGGTCTTCAAAAGCATCAGCAAGTGCTGCGACACATCCATCGTTTACACAATCACTAGATTGGTGTAAGAAGCTGATATTTACAGAAATATTCTGTGATTTGGGCGTGAAAAAATTTTTCGAACGATTTTGACATGTACCGTTATTTGGCGATTGGGCGGTACTCTGATGGTGGTTTTGGAAAAGGTACGATTTTAGATTTTTTTTTCTACTTTTTGAATAGGTATCGGTTGTAGCTACATGATTAAACGTCTATGCTCTTAACGGCGGAATTTATGAAATAATCGTTTTCAAAACAAGCGGATGTGCGGTATCAACAACTTTTTAGAAAATCAGTTTGGCTGAAACGCTCAAAGCGAACGCCCTTTCAGGGAGGTGGTTATTTTGATAACTTACTTTCATTACAAACCAACCCATATTACCGCATTTAGCGTAACGTAATTCAGCGCTTAGCTTTAACGTTGAAGCGAGTAACGTATATTTTAATTAAATTTTAGGGGCCGGTGTTGATTTTGAATAAAACACAAATTATTTAGGAAGTATTGTCATCTCTTTTCATTATGATAATATTGGTATGAAATAAAATATTGGCCAAACGGCTGCTGTGACCCTGGCGGCGCACCTCCATCCGATGGTCCAAATTTTCGATGACGCTGAGGCATAATTGGGTGCTACGCTGTTAATCTGCTGAATTATCTCACCCTTCAGCTTTTGAATTGCTGCTGGCTTATCGACGTACACCTTTTCTTTCAAATAACCCCAAAGAAAGAAGTCCAACGGTGTCAAATCACCTGATCTTGGCGGCCAGTTGACATCGCTACCACGTCAAATAACACGGCCCTTGAATTTGTCGCGCAAAAAAGCTGTGTGGCAAGTGGTACCGTCCTATTGAAACCACATATAGCCCACAACCATATCTTTTTATTCGGGCCATAAAAAGTTCGTTATCATCTCACAATAGCGAACACCATTCACAGTAACTGCCTGGCTGGCCTCATTTTAAAAATTGTATAAATAGGAATCTTGAGTTGAGATGGACACAATTACAGAAACAAACCAAATTGAAATATTCAATGAATGTATAAATACTGCCATCAATCAAAGTGTACCAGAAATAGAGAGCAAAACGATGAGTATATCTTTTCCAACGAAAATAATTCACCTTTTCCAAATGAGATTTTTTTTTCGAAGAAAATGGGTACTTTAACAGAGAGAATACCGACCAAATACAGCTTAACCTACTAAACAAAGTTATTAAAAAAGAAATAAAGAATTTTAGAAACAAATAATAGAATAGAATGTTATCGACTTTGCACAAAGGCTCTTCTCCTTTTTGGAATACGAGTATATCAAAAATTTTGAAGAAGAGGAGGAAAAGTATACCAACAATAAAAGATAACATTGATGTTTACTCCACTCAGCAACACAAATGCGAAATATTGGCTCAATCATTTCATATTAATCAATCTCTTCACATAAGCCTCGCTGATCATGCTATTGTCACTGCTGTAGAGAATGACATATTGCTTTTCAGTGTAATAAATCCTAACCAGCAGAACATCTCGTTGGTATCTTTAGATAATATTCGTGGCCATACACAAAGGCTTAAAGCTAAAAAATCTCCAGGTGTTAATGGTATTAACAATAAAAGCCTTAAAGCTTTGCCAAAAAAAAAAAAAAAAACGTATAAAGCAGAGACCTGCAACCGGTGCTTTTTTAATGATCTAAGTATACCCGTCTTAAATCGAGTTGCGGTGTAATTGGCCACCGCATATTGTTTGCACAAATATGTTTTCTACTCGTTAGAGCTTGCGTCTGTTAACAAGAGTACATAGCATCATACCCTGTTTGCATGAGGTGGCTACTTGATTTGGTTTCTCAATTGTTTTTTCCACATTCGGCAATCGAACTCGTACTTCTTTTGAACAACGAAAATAATATTTCGTTGTAAGAATTTGCAGTCACACATTTACCTTATCTATGAGAGTGTATGTGTTCAGTTTTATGTATTTACTCACTCACACTCGGTAAACGTATTCGTACTAAGCGCGGCGTTGCCAGAAGGTTTTAAAAACATCATGTTTTGCCGATCGTGTATTGAATACGAGTATTGTATTTAAACATATTTAGTACAAAACCGGTAAAAATAATAACTTTTAATATTTCTAATATTATATGATGATGGGTTGGTATCATTCGTCTAGCTCGAGTTCAATCCTGGTTAAAGCCAAGAAATATTTTTATTTATAATTATAACAATAATTGCCGCGATCATTAACTCTTGATCAAAGAAGACAGGAAAAAATAATTGAATACACTAAAGCTGGGGGACAACTAGCTGTTTCACAGTCGCTACACTGCTCATCAGCACCCACTAGGATTCGAACTCAGTACCATGTAAACATGATGTATTTTTAATACGGCTGGGATTATAACAAATTGCATATGTGATCAATACGAGACAAATATAGACAAAAAATAAATAAGGGCTCAGTGGCTGAGTTGGTTAAGCAGCCGTATTAAAAATACATCATGTTTACATGGTACTGAGTTCGAATCCTAGTGGGTGCTGATGAGCAGTGTAGCGACTGTGAAACAGCTAGTTGTCCCCCAGCTTTAGTGTATTCATTTATTTTTTCCTGTCTTCTTTGATCAAGAGTTAATGATCGCGGCAATTATTGTTATAATTATAAATAAAAATATTTCTTGGCTTTAACCAGGATTGAACTCGAGCTAGACGAATGATACCAACCCATCATACCAACCCATCATCATATAATATTAGAAATATTAAAAATAAAGTTCGACTATTTAACATTAATTCATACATATACATAATAACTTTTACTTAAAAAAAGTAGATTTTTTTATGAAGCACATTTTCGTTAAATTTCTTTTATTTATTTATGTTCCTTTATTTATAATCAGCCCTATTACAAACGAAAATTCTGTGAGAGTTTTTATACTTTTCTTCTTTCTCCAATTATGAACACAAACGAACTATGATGTGTTTCAATTTTTTTGTTCTCTCCATTCACTGAAAACACTAAAGCGAGTTCAAATTTTCAATTCCTACGGTAAAGTTAACAAAAATTGGGATTTTTTTTAATTTGAATTGAAAAAAATACTTTATGTGGAAAATATATTCCGAGAGGAACAAATTTAGTGGGAAAAATTCCGTGAGAATATTCATAATTGGGCTGAATAATTTTTACAAATGCACAGTTACACACACACATACATATCCAATTGTGGAAAGAATATTGTTTGTGTTGAATTTTCGTTGCAAACTGTTCGGCAAAAACAATCTTAAAATCATTATTCAGTATGCTACTCGTACTTTCAAAATCGTCAACATGGTTGTAAGTTATTAAATCTGGCAGCCGCAATTTCAGTTAATATTAAATAAAAAGTGACGCATATATACAACAAAAAAACTTGTCGAGAGTGTTGTTTTTACAAGATGATTTTCTGACGACATGTATGTATTATTAAGATAACGATTAGGAACGAAAATAGCAAATACTCAAAACGTGCTAGTAACAACAACACTCTTTTTTGTATGCAGTGTATTGTACCAGAACTAGGAAAATAGGTTGTGAGGAGGAGGAAAGAGGGAGTAGTATTTGTGAACATTTGACTTGAACCTTGTAACGTTATAACAGACAGGAAACACATCAGCAGGTAACTTATTCCACAGGCGGAGCGTACGGCTGAAAAACGAATTCTCTCTGTAATGCGTAGTACGATTCCCTGGGCAATCGACCACAAATGAATGAGCTCTAAACGATGCACGCGTGCTACGTAAAAATGTGCGAGTTTCAGAAACAAGGTCCATAATCTCGTCAGAGCAAAATCCATTGTAGTAACGATAGAACAGAGTAACGCACCCCACACAGCGTCGATGCTCCAGTGAATCAATAGAGTTGGATACCCTACTGTCACCGATAAGATTCTTCGCCCGCTCCTGCACACGGTCGAGTAACCCCAAAATAGACTTTGAGGCACCGGCCCAAACATGAGAGTTGTATTCCATTTTCGGTTGGATGCAGGTGGTATAAATAGCAAGGAGGTTGGATGGAGTGAAGTATATCTTACACCGTTTCAAAAACCAGACGCACTTGAATGCTTCTTTAGAGATATGAAAAATGTGTTCAGTCCAGCGAACATCACACTGTATCTTCATTTCAAGAACATCAAGAGCTTCCGATTCCTCAATATTTATGCCATCCATGAGTACAGATAAAGCAGCATCTGTGGTCGTTTGTTTGTGTATTAATAAACAACATTGGGTCTTACGAGCGTTAAAGGCAACCCTGTTTTTCCGACCCCATTCGGAGATTAATAGAAGATCACTGTTTAGTGAGTCGTTCATATTTTGCCTCTTGGCAACGATCTCGGATAAATTGGCCCTATAACTGAAAGAGTACGAATGGCAAATGCTGCTGTCATCCGCGAAGAAGTGGAAGTTTGGTATAACAAGTCATTTAGGAATATAAGGAATAGGGTAGGAGAAAGAACGCAGCCTTGCGGTACCTCTGAATTAATCTTGAACTCGTTTGATGAGACCCCATCTATTACAACTCGTATAGTGCGGTCTCTGAGAAAACTCGATACAAACCGAGAGAAGTCATCACCGACACCAAAAGCAATAAGTTTTGCCTGCAATGCAGCATGCCAGACTCTGTCAAAAGCTTTGGAGATATCTAGAGCCACAACTTTACTTTCACCGAAATGCTGGATTGAGTGGCACCATTTCTCAGAGAGAAATGCCAAAAGATCACCAGTAGACCGACCCTTACGAAATCCGTATTGGCGATCACAAAGTAATTTATGCGACTCCCTATAAATGGAAAAAGTCCAAGATTATACCAATATTAAAGCCTAGTAGGCCGCCTGCACACCCGGCAATCAAAATTTTAGAAAAGGTCATAAAAGACCAACTAACGGAGTTTATTAATGGTAATACTATTCTACCATCTTAACAATTTGGATTCAGAAGAGAACTTAACATTTTCCAAACTCTACTAATAATCAGAAACATGGTCTACTAAAATTTTGAACATGGAAAATCAACAGGAATGATCCTTCTCGATATTACGGCAGCTTTCGTTGGCAGTGAGGCATAACGGATTGATTTTTAAAATGTTAATCATTGACTTTCCAACAGAATTAATTAAAATTATAAAAGAACATTTAATGTCTACATAGGTTCCACTCACGCTCAGCAAAAAAAAGCTTAACAGCTGGAGGCCCACAGAGATCTTGTTTGTCAAACATTTTATATCATGTTTTTACAGTTGATTTTCCAACACAAAATTTTTGCAAAACTTCAATTTTCGTAACTGATACAGCGTTGTTGTGTTTTATTAAACTGATACTTTTACTAATTACTCTTCTTACATATTTTGCATTCACTACGTACTGATAGCCCGTACAACAGTTCCCATGAATATCACGATAGCAATATCCCCTTCTTGGGAATTGAAAATTTTATGGGAGCAAATATTTCCATAAGATGGAAATATTTCACGATAGGGGTGAATATAAATTGTTTGTGTTCATAATAATAATATCGTAAACATATAACAAAGTAGAAGAGGAGTCAAAACTCTTAAACTCTTTAAACAAATTATGTTTAAGATAAAAAAGTGTATACCATATTAAATAGTAAATAAAAACTTGAATTGAATAAGAGAGCACAACATGGTGAAATTTGACAAATCAGGTAAAAAATTAGCCTGAATCCCCCAATGCATCCAGCTAATATATTCGTCTTGGTTTGATCAAAATAAGAATAATATTGACCGCCAGCCATGACCGTATGTGACCATTTATTGTACAATCACAAGATTGGGATACAACCAAAATGTGTGAAAATTAGTGGATTGTGGCAATCGTGCGATCCTCCCTTAAATGTTGTTTTGGATGCATTTTTACTGAGTAAACAGTAAAGTTTACTCTCTTGCACGCTGTCAAAATGGAAAGGCCAACAACAAAACGCTGAAATGCTGGCGCCGCGGTATTTGGATTGGACTCATGTATGTACATTCGGTATGTGCATGAGGATTTCTGACAGTGCTTTACGCACTAATTTAGGTTGCTCTGTAAATGGTAAATGGATTTAGCGAAGATATTTCCAAGTGTTTTGAAAATTTAGAGAGTTTGCAAGCTTTCTACCATAACACGATATCTTGGCCCGTCTAAAAGCTTTGTCAGCCATTGTTCTGGCTGTAAGATAACTATTGCAATTTAATTTCTCCAGTAAAAGTTTGTACTATGACGTAGATATGCATGTCTATCAAGCAAGCACAATAGATCAACACTGATAGCAGTGCAAGTGACCATAGAAGGCCACAACGCATCCAAATAATCAGCCCAATTTTGAATATTCTCACGGAAATTATTCACCACGGAATTTATTTCTTTCGTAATGCATTTTTTTCAATTCGAATTAAAGAAAGAAGCACAATTTTTGTTAACTTTATCGTAGGAATTGATGATTTGATCACTCTTTGGTGTTTTCTGTGAATAGGAAAAACGAACAAGTAGAAAGCTTCATACTTAGTTTTTATTCATAATTGGAGGAAAGAGAAAAGTGAAAAAACTCGCACGGAATTTTCATTTGTAATCAGGCTGAATAATAAATAATGTCAATGAAGCACTTTAAACTTGTATTAAGCCAGGGTTTATGTTTGTAGTGGAACAATGATTATCATAGTTTTTCCCCACAAAATATTTGAATGCCTTATTATTTACGAAGGTCATGGTTAGCTGGGTTATAATATGTATATGTGCGTATCTATTAAACCAGAGGTGGCCAAGCACATTTACATACCGCAGCAGGCTTCTTGACGCCCGTCAATTGTTATCGCGTAGTCCAATACTGAATTATTTTGAACACGGCAGCAACATAAATTCATTTCCATACGAGTGTATATCAGTGGTGCCATTTTATAGTTTTTAGTTTTACAAAATTCTTTTGGTAAAAGTTCCTCTATCTACAAAACGTTTAAAGCTACACCTAATTTAGGGTAAGCGGAATTTCAAACTTGAAAATGTAATCGGATATATGTATCTGCTGATTTGTAATGAGAACAGTGTTAAAGACCACAAACAGGTCAAATCGAGAAACAAACATTTTTACCTGACACTTAAGTTTTCCGGGTCAGATTTAGAATTAAGAGAGTAAGAGATTATTAGAGAGTAAATTCAAAACCAACGCCTAATATATCTGACCTCGATCAATCTGATTGCATTAGCTTCATTCATAAGGAGCAGCAGATGTCCAGTATAATTGCATGTAACACCACATTATGCGTTTCCCATCATTTCCCTTCCCAACGACCAGTTTCTATTTCTCTACCTGTAGTTTCTATTTCTCTCTCTACCTTCTAGCTTTCACCTTTCTATTTTTTCAGGCAATCACAAAGGGAACGACTTTAGCACTGAAGTGAGCTGGAGAACATAGGATATATTAGGGAATTTAGCGGGACGTCTACCTAGCCAGTTTCTATTTCTCTACCTGCAGTTTCTATTTCTCTACCTTCTAGCTTTCACCTTTCTGTTTTTTCAGGCAATCATAAAAGGAACGAATTTAGCACTGAAGTGAGCTGGAGAACATAGGATATATTAGGGAATTTAGCGGGTTGCCTACCTAGCTTAAGTCAAAGCCAACTGGTGCATTTTAAACCATATGCTGGTTACTATATAAAATGCGCTGTTCTCGCCTTCAAAGCTACATTAGCGGCACGAAATCTTATATACACACTTTCGTCCGTGTTTCCTTTATATGTTCATTCTTAACTTCTTTTTATGTAATTCATTACCTTTCAGTGTGGGAGGCTTTGGTTAAGTTTTTTTTTTAGCCTGATTAATGTCGGAGATATATACACTGGCTCCTGATCAGTTTTAATTTAATTCCAACGCTTTAAATGCCATGATAATTTTTGTTTTGGTCTTTACGCGTTGTTATTGCCAGAGATCAAGTAAAACGTCCACAAACACTACACCCCTTTCCTTTTCCTTATAACATATTTATTTAGTTCCCGTACAATGCACTGCGTATGCATGAGTCATCCCCTGATTACTGATCCAAGACAAAAAAACCTGTGTACACGCGTACATGTTATTGCAAATGAATTACTCTTGTGTGAGGTGGATTGGACCAAAATTGTTAGACTAAAAATTGTTCCCTGTTTTCAAGCTCATTTAGATACATTACATATGAAACTCAGTAGCTATTGACTTCACCCACCGGTAAAAAAAAGAAGTTACCCGGTCTTTTGAAAAGCAGACGGAAGCCCTTCTTACTCGATTCCCTATTAATTTGTTTTTACACACGATGTCCTAGCCAGTTAAAGCCATCCACTTTCCCTTTCATGGCAGATCTCATTGTAGGTCTGCTTTATAAGTTCTCATGGAAGGCGTATTTCAGCAGGCCTTAGTTAAATTCTTCTTAGTAGATTAATTGGAGGCTCTTATTTAGGACTTTCTTAGCAGACCTTATCTAAACGGTTTTTTGTTTAACCAAAGGCATGTAGACCTTCATTGGAAGGTAGACAATAATGAGTAGACAATAATGAGTATATAACACCAAAAACGTTTGTGCTGTTTCCTATAGCAGGCAGTTTGCATGTCTTAATCAGAAAACAGGCTAGAATGCGTATCGGACCTAAAATAATGCCTTAGAAGGCATTTTTGACGAAGACCGTTAGAAGTTTCCCGGTGGGATGTATTAGTGGTGGGGAAACAAATGTGTATTTTTGAAAAGTTATGCAGTTGTGAAATCGATTTGGACCAACTTCACGGAGTGAATTATTTGCTATTCACCAGCGCCGGCATGTGTCTTGCTAGGCTTATATAGGTCGCAAGTTTTCGCTATAAGTTTCTAGCCCTATAGAAGAGCTCGTTGCTTAAGAGTTCGGGCCTTCTTGTCCCTCCTGTGTGGAATTTCCCAACAGTCAGTGGAAGACAAAGCTTAATGAGTTGGTAGACCGAAGCCCATTAACCATCACACCTGGTTCCTTACAGCACAGGTATCTGTTGCAAGGCGACAGCACCTCGGGGCGTTGTTAGCCCCCGAAAACCGGTGTACACTATAGTTGTGAGGAAAACTAATTCCGCTTCCTGCAACTTTAGTTCTAAACCATAGCCAGAACCTAGGGCGCCTAGCGTAGGCAGGTGCCTCAGCACCTCGCGGAGGCTTTGCTGATTGCCATTATGTCAATTTTAACCCTCGGTACTGGTTTCGGAAGTCCAACACACTTTGAAGCAGAAAAGCTTTCAACATTATTGACACACTTTTATTTCATACATTTTGTAAACAAAACCAAAGCTTCAAAGGCTTTATCGCGAAGAAAAGTAAAAAAAATAGAAAATTCTTTTTTTACCTAACAAAAAAGAACTAAATGACAGTTTGTGAAGTTGCAGCCGTCGTTTCAATTATGTGCTGAGAGTCGACTTTGCTTGAAGTTGCGGACGTAATGATGGAACAGAATACGTCTGCAACTTCAAGCAAAAACGACTCTCAGAGAAAACAGGCACATAATTAAAATGACGGCTGCAACTTCACAAACTGCCATTTAGTTCTTTTTTGTTAGGTAAAAAAAAGCCTTTTCTTTAATTTTTATTTTTCTGCGCGCTAAATCTTTTGAAGCTTTGGTTTTGTTTACAAAATGTATGAAATTTACTAAAAATGCGGTAATATTATTAAAAGCTTTTCTGCTTCAAAGTGAGAGCATAAGAAAATCGCTGCCATAATAAAATAGATTCTATTTTACGACCGCATTCTCTGGCGTTATTTTATGCCAAATTGTATGGAGAAAATCGTCATGCCCTAGTTCTTTTTCATTATTAACTTTATTGAGGGCGACAGAGAGAGAGAGAGAGAGAGAGTAAAGTTTACTGTCTTGCGCTCTGTTAAAATTGGGTTTTTCAATTGCAAAGTTGCCGTGCAATGAGTACGTTGAGCATGAGCATATTTAACATAACTTACGAGTAACGCGCTCATTTAGGTTGCCTTGTAAAGAGCAATTGATTTAATAACATTTGTTGATATTTAAGCAAAATATGTACCGACTGCATGCGTTCGTGGTTTGCACGAAGAATTTTGTGTACATTTGGATTTTGTATTCTATACTCTGCAGTATAGCAAATTGAGAGTTTGCTCACCACTGTATTAAAATGAATTCCTACGGCGCAACCAGCATAGGGTTAATATAATTAATGCATACGTATATAAACATACACATCGCACCCTGAATACAAAAGGGTCACAACTCAAAATACGAAAATTTTCAGGAGAGGCAAAAAACTGTTTATGTAAAAATTATTGTAACATTATGAAAAAATTCAATATGGAAAAAGGTTCTGAAGTAATTTTGTCAATATTATGTTTACAAGAACATAAAAAACCGACTTTTGTGAAAAAGAATCAGTTTTAAAAAATTTTGAGTTGTGACCCTTTTGTATTTAGGGTGCGACATGTAAAGTGTTTGCACCAATATTGTTTATATCGATAACGTGCGTAAATTTACTTCCGCATGAAATACATTCAAGTTTGTAGAAAAACAATTTGATTGAAGTAAAAACAAAATTCGTTACGATTGTCAAACTTATTTAGTACATACTTACATACATTATGTTTGTATGTAGGTATTACTTGTTGATTAAACATATATATATGTAGTTGTAATTATCTGTTCCACTTGTATGCACAGTTAATTATTTAAACTGCATATGGATGTGTGAATGTGTAGTTTTGAGTATCCCTTCTGTTTGGGTTGAAATTATCGCCGAAACGGCTTTACATTTTATTAATTAAGAGTTTGCGGTTGGTGAAATGTTACTAATTGATTTGAAGTTCTGCAAAAATGTCTGAATGCGAAAAAGCTTGTGAGCAAAAAGAAACATTTTTAACTCTTACTTCAGCTGAACGCACACGGCGTTTGAGCCTTCTTCTGTGGCGGCAAAATCACTTTTGCGTCCTGCTTAAACATGTAAGTTTCAATTCATTCCTTGGACAACAACTTTGGCTAAATACTAAAATTTATTATTGTGCAAAAAAATAAAAAAAACCTATTTAACCCTTTCGGTACGAGTGGTACGCATTTTACCTTGTGGTATTCGCATTCTTTGGTTTCAAAAGGGGGGTTTTTTTTTATTTTGGACCAGTACTCTAGGGACCAGGGGATGGCCGCTGCCCCTACATATGCAGTGCATTGTACTGGAACTGGTGAAATAGGTTATGATGATGAGGGAAGAGGGAGTAGTGTTTGTGGAGGTTAAACTTTAACAATAACAACACGAAAGTCTAAAGCAAACTCTAATACAGCATTTAAAGTGTTGGAATTAAATTAAGTAAAACTGATTAGTGCCCAGTGTGTATACCTGCGACACTGCTCAGATTAGCAAAATTTAGTCCAAAACCTTCCACACTACAAGGTAATGAAATGATTGCCATTAAATACATATGTTAAAACTAAATAAATAATTGTAACGGTGGTACATACATCAGTGCGACAGCTGGCACATATATATATACTTGCATATACTCGTACCGTCCAAAGTAGTGCTCTGGGTAACAAAAATGTTTTCTGGAAAATGCCCTGGAGGATAATAGACTTTTCTACTTCAAGTAGTGACAACTACAGGGCGTCCTTTGGGAAGGTATACATACTACTTTGCTTTGCCGCCATTTTGGTGAATATTAGCCTTGACCATGGTTGCCATATTTGACGATTTATCGTCATTTTAGGCGCTGGAAATAGCACTTTGACAATTTAAGGTCTGTTTTTGACAGTTTTTGTACATCACATATTTACTGTCATGTGTTTCAAGTCACTACATGCATTCTTCCTTTTTTACCCTTTACAAAGGGTAAAAAAGTTTGTGATTCCGTTTGTAATTTCTACAATTTTTATTTTCGACCCCATAATATATATTCCGAATCAGAATTAATAGAAAAGTCGATTAAGCGCTGCTCGTCTGTCCATCTGTCGGTCGTTGAAGTACCGGTTTTGAGAAACCCATTAGACATTGAAACTTTTTTCTTTCACCATTCTTTTACCCCATCGATTCATGGGTTTGCTATTGAAATTCAGTAATATCGGTTCACGTATAGCTGAGATATATTCAAAATTCCGAAAAAAGCCATTAATTTTTGCAATTTTATATAAAAATTATTGAAAAAAAGTGTATGAGAAAAATTAAATAAAATTTAAATGAAGAAGTTTGGGCATTTAAGTTTATAGCATGTTAACACGAAGGCGAAATGCTGTTTTTAGAAACCAATTTTGTATAATAAAAAGTATACTATTTTTATATCAAAAACCACGATAATGAAACAGCCTTTTAAGCGACTATTATGGAAACAAACTGTGTCTGGTAGCACCGCCAAATGGCATCCAATCAAATTCGTTTAATAGCTAGAATTTGTGTCTGTCAACCTTGGCCTCTAGGCCGATTCTGTTACTTTTGTTAAGATAATGGTATCAAACTTATAACAATATTTGATCAAATTTATTAGTCAGCAATACTCGTATTACTTAATTAGTATATTCGCTGTTAACCGAAATCAGCTGTTGCTTTTACTGCCTATTATGAGGTACACAAAACTACAGCTGCTTACTTACTGCAAGGAATGATATATGTCGAAAAAATTTATGATTATCGGATCAGTAAAAGTTGCAGAATTGTACTTCAAGCCATCAAACTCTCTTTATTAATAGCAATTCTGTCAGTGTAAATTTTTTTTTTCTCATTCAATTATTTATTGAATCTTCACAAAGTGAACTAACAATAAGTATTCAAATCTTAATACTAAATACATAAAATTAATTAAGTCATTGGCTGGACTAAAATGTTTTATTTTGCACGGTCAATATCGGTAAAATCACCTATTTAACGTTCTGATGGTGGCAAGGGTATCCCTCCTTCTCAACCGTGAGTGGCCTTCGAAATTAAGTATATTGCGTGCAAGACGATTTGTATCAGGTTCCAATTTACTGATATACCTTGTTGCGTACTTTGAAAATTCGTCTTTTACAAGAGGAACACAGAGATCCTTATGAATTCGTGAGCTTTTTACGTAAATTTCATTCGTGTTTTCGTAAACGAACAGTAAATATCAGTTGCTGTCTTTAAAAGAATTTATTCAAATATACAAAAATTTGCCAAAATTGTAACAAATAAAAGATGAAGTTTACCATAATCAATATTTGATGCAAACGTTTTGGAAAATTTTATAATTGAATTAATAATTTAGTAATATATCAATAACTAAAACAGTATCTGTGTCTGCATTTATTGTAATATTTGACAACGTGGCTTGATCGTTTAATAGTAAAGCATGATAAATCGATATGTTTATTTTTCTTTCGAGAATATGTATAATAGAGCGAGATTGTCTTACTTTTTGCATAAAATAAGGTGCGTTTTCCACATTATAACTCCGTGTTCTAATTGTGCTCTACAAAATGAAACGTAAAAATTTTGGGGACTTGAATAAACTTTTTTCGTACATTAAAGTTGAGTTGAATTCGATTTGGTGCCACCGAAATTTAAAAAGCGCACCAAAAATGTAAAAAAAAAACCGCACCACGCACCCGCTAAAGAATTTTTCGCACAAAAACATTTTAAAAAGCACCAAAAACGGTAAGAAACGCACCGACTTGACAACGCTGATGATTCGCCATACAAAATTTTGAGAGCGAACCAAACCAGTTCATTTTGAATCTTGTTGCGAACCATGCAAAAACTACTATCATCTCCAAATTTGATAATTAATTATCGCTAGTTTACCTAAACTAGCTCTCAAAAAAAATGTAAACAAAGAAAAAACAGATCATTAATGTGTGTAAAATTAAAAGAAACACATCGAACATATAAAAATTGGATATTTACACAAATATTTGAATAAAAATTGGATTGAAAAGTTGTGAAACGCGTGCATCAGTGTAGAACAAAAACGATCGTCTGAACACCTAATTTTGCAATCGTGGCTCAGAGAGCAAACCAAGTGCTTCATATTACCGTCTGAACATGGTGTTAGTCTAAATTTGTAGTGAAAAACTGATTTTCGTATTTAAATGGAGCCTAAAGCTAATTAACATTTAAATACAAACTCAAAAACTGGGCCTAAGGTCCAGTTTTTGACTTCGTACATAAAAACAAAATTAGTTAATTTTCATTTAAAGTTAAGTTATATTTAAAGGCAAGTTCAATGTTTTTAGTCTTAAGCAATTCCTCATATATAAATGCGATGAAAGTGTGCCAGCTTCACTTAATTTCCAAATATTTTGGAAACTATTCCCTAGAACAGCTGTTTGTTATTGAAAGATTAAAAAAATACTTAAACAAAAATATTAAATTTATCAACAGCACGGAAAAATTTAATAATTGTATTTCATGTGATGATGTTTTTAATTAAATATCATTCTGTGATCTTCTACAGGCAATAGCTCCATAGATGCCAGATATGGTTTAAAATCGTCAAAATCTACGCAAAAATTCGTCAATATGATTATTACAAATCATCAGCTAGTAAAACTAACTATTTTTTAATAAAAGATTTATTTCAATAACGTAAAGTATAGAAAAACAATTCATGGCTGCCTTTAATATAAAACTATAGTATTTAAAGATATAACAATATATTTGATATTTAATTATTTGATCTTGTTTAGGTAAATATTTCTTATTTTCTTTTTATGTTATATAAAATATTTAACAGTATTTATTTTCAATATTTCGATAATAATTTGTTATCAATGCCAAGAAAATTAATATGTTATTAAAAAATTTTTCTATTTTAAAAATTATTGTCAAAAAATTTCTAAATACAAAAAATCTATATACCAAGAAAAATTATTAATTCATACACAAAGAAAAATTCTTAAGAATATTATCAAATTGAAAAATTTTAAATTGAAAACTTAAAAAAAAAATTTTAAATCTAAAAAATATCTGTTTAATTTACTGACAGAAAATTTTTGGTTTAAGGCTAATATTGAGTTCATTATTTCGTGCGAAATTCTTTCAAATTGCATACAAAAGTGTTTAGTATGAAATAGCTGCGAAATAAGTTTAGAAATGTAGTACTGCGTTTTTAAAGCGAAAAACATACAATATGTATCTGCAACATGTTTGCAATTAAAATTGTTTCTGGGAATATTTGTTTTTTCAGCTGCGAAATAACATAAGCAAAGCTTTTTTCGCACGAAGTACAAGCATGTATACTTAAAATTAAAATAGAAACATGTCCCAATTTTCACGAGGCAATTTTAGTTGCGCAATTATCAAATTTTCTTTTAAAATTGCTTTTATGTCCAGACACAGCAAGTTTACTTGAGCAACTTTCGTTTTCTATTGCTTACACTTTCTTAATCTTGCATGTACTGCATTCTCAAATTTTTCCATTTAATTTTCACTTCTTCTAAATTAATACTGCTGTTTATTTATTAATATTTAGATTTTTTTTTTTTCAAATGGATTAAAATATAGCAATTTCGCGTCAATATCACTTTCATCACGGACAACATATCAATACATAAAAGAAACACAAATGAAAGAAAATGTAAAATTTCTGATATTACGAATGATAGCACAAAACGACTTTCCGAGTACAAGCAAGTCTGTACTCATTTTTACACTCCCCACTCTTTCCTCTCCTATTTGTCCACAAACTCAAGAATTGCGCAACTAAAATTGCCTCGTGAAAATTGGGACCATGAATAAGAGAAAAAATAGAGAACACTGAGTACATCTCAATTTTTCCGTACGAAAAAAGTAATGTTGCTGAAAATTTTTCGCACATTCAATCCCAATACTAGGCTTTATTCTGTAAACAACATTTGTTTTGCTAGTTGAGAAACAACATGTTGCTGAACATGTGTTGGTTGTAGAATTAGGTTTTTTGGTTTTTATATTATTTTTTATGTTTGTTAGCATCTATTGTTATTAATAATATTTTCTTTTTTTAATAACCCAAACATTTTCTGTCAGTAAATTAAATAAATATTTGTTAAGTTTTCAATTTTTTTTTAAGCTTTAAATATAAAATTTTTCAATTTGATAATATTGTTAAGAATTTTTCTTTGTGTATGAATTTATAATTTTTCTTGGTGTATAAATTTTTTGTATATAGGAATTTTTTGACAATAATTTTTCAAATAGAAAAATTTTTTAATAACATATTAATTTTCCTAACGATGATAACAAATTGTTATCGAAATATTGAAAATAAATACTGTTAACTTTATGTTATATGACATAAAACGATCTTTAGCTGCAAAATAAGAAATATTTGATATAACAGCATATACATATATACTCCTACAAGTTAATTTCATAAGTATGCCATTCATTAATTTTTGTGACATATTTTTCAAATAAGGTTTCATTTAATAAAAGATACTATTATTATACTGAACACTTCTGTTAAATCGGGCATATCTAAGTCATAACAACCACCGTTGCAAATTTTTAGATACGAATAGTCTTTAGTATACGAAATTTTTTCTGAAAATGATCTCTTCATTTAATTTCTCACTGGTTCTGTTAAGTTTCATATACTTGGATGCAAACTCACACATTTGCAAAAGATGATAAGACTAATATTTTTGCTATAAACTTAGTCATAGAAGAATACTTTATTCCAAAAATCTAGCATTTTCATATATATAGCGTAAAATAAATTTTCCAAGTTTAATAGGCTTCGTTACTTTAACTCGTATTAAGTTTCTCGTGTTTCGAATTCTACGATGAAATAAGAAAATTCTTCAGACTTATTAAAAAAATAAATCACATTTATATTTGCAATCTTGGTATAAATTATTCGACTATTTTGTTTTCAGATAGTATAAATACATATGTATAAAAAAACATACATAATGAAATAAAGATTTCATTATCAAATATGCGTTAATATACATATACCTACATAAGAGTAGTTTAATAGAAAACCTTGCTCAAATATGAATGCAAACTGAGTATTTATGCATACAGCTGTTCGATCGTTCCCAACAAAAAGTTCCATGTTTGCAAAAAGGGGCAAAAAGGGTAAAGTGTCATAAAAAGTCTCATACCCATCAAATAGGGTCAAATTGATTTGGTATCATAAAAGGCCACGCTGTACGTATATGTAGCTATGCATTTATTGTGCTAATGGGTTAACATTAAGAAATAAAAAAATTAGTACAAATGAAGGAACATAAAATAAAAGGAATTTGTTGAGGATGTGCTTCCTATAAAAAATCTAGTCTATTTTTTAAGTCAAGGTTATTGTTTTTTGCCGATTTTGTACCAATAATGTTCAAATGAAATATAAGTATATTTTCTTCAAACACGATCGCCAAAACATTCTTGTTTTCAAACCATTCTGGCAACGCCGCCGTTAGTACGAATACGTTTATAGCCTATTTACACCAAAGCGAAATCTGCTTATTCGAGATTTCAAGCCAAATCTAGTAGATTTTGAGAAGATTTCCCATACAAAATGAAATCTACTTTATGAGTAGATTTCGACGAAATCTCCTGAAATCTACTCAATACTAAGCGATGCAACTGTGATTTCTTGCAAAAAGTACTTAAAAATACGAAGCTGCAACAAAAATTGCACTATAATGTGGTGAATGCAGTCTCTGGGTACAAAAAATATACACTTTAATGTTGGTGTATTCAGTCTCTGTTAATATTGTATTGTCAAACCCGCATGCATAAATTATTTTTGAGCAAATGAAATCTTGCTAGATGTCAAAAAACGGTGGTGTAAACAATATAGATTTCGTTGTAGATTTCAATTCAAATCTACTAGATTTTGAGTTGGTGTAAATGCGCTATTATCGATTATGAGTAAAGCTCCCTATACACCTTTCAACACAGTTGATAACTGAGTCACTTGTTGTCCAAATCAAAGCATGTATGGCTTTGTCAATTGATTAGTTTGGCACAAGGCGAATTCATTACCAGGTGAACTTAACAGCACAGGTGATTATATTTTGCTTTTCACATTTTTTCCAATGAGACTGTAAAATCTTTTTTCTTTTATTTAAAAATTTTTTCGCGCCATTTTAATTTGAAGATTTTTTTGTATAATTTAGTGCAATTTCAAGAAATTTTTGTGAATTTAAAAGTGAAAAACTAATATAATATGTGATTTTAATTACAAAGAATTATAAAAGTTTATATTTAACGTTTATATAAATTTTTTTCCCAGCTGAAAAATCTTAAGCGAATTTAGATTTTGACACTCCCGACACGTTTTACAATAACAAAACACATAGTACTGAATTCGCCTTTTCGCTTGCATTCACCTGTATAAATTCGCCTTAGTTTGGCAGTTGTCGAGTTGGTTGAAGAAAAATTAAAATGTTTTGATTTCTTCAAGTTGATTAGCAGGTCTTTCAATTCGATTGTGTTGTGTGTGTTCTAGATCACGTCTGAAAATGTATATTTGTAGTGTTTTTGCAAAGAGAACATTATTAATTTTTAAAATTGTCTATAATTTCATTGAATTTAATAGTTGAATAAAAATCTTTAAATTCAGTTTATGAAGTGTGTGGGCAATAATCAATTCAGTTGAAAGACTCAATTCACAATTGAATTGAAACGTGTATAGGCCGCTTAAGTAAATACATAAAACTGAACACACAAACTGTCAGGGGTAAGGTAAATATGTGACTGCTTATTCTTACATAGAAATATTATTTTCGTTGTAAACAAGATGCACGAGTACGATTGCCGAATGTGGCAAAAATAATTGAGCAATCAAATCAAGCAGCCACCACATACAAACTTGATTGGGTATGTTATATACCAGAAGACCCAAGCCCTATGCGCTTAGTGCTCATTTGTTTTTGTAAAACCACTTAGCTATAGGCTGTGCGCTTTAATATACACATGTCTGTATACACAGACAAGTGCAAAACAACTACACTTTCGCATACTTTGCTTATTTAATAAAATTAGTTTTTCCTTAAATGTATTGGTGTTTCCAAATAGCACTTTTGGGCACCCCTGTAATATACTTCAATTGACAGACGCAAGCTCTAACGAGTAGAAAGCATACTTGAGCAAACAATATGCGGTGGCCAATCATACCGCAACTCAATTTAAGACGGGTGTATTTACATCATTAAAAAAAGGCACTGGTTGCAGATCTGTGCAGGTAATCACTACTATGGTGCCACAACAGGGATGTTAACTTTTGTTTTCAAATAAAAAACTTGCGTGTTTTTCAGCAAAATTACCGTACAGAAAATATTAAGCTGACTTGCTCTTATTAAATACCAATGAGACGGTTGAAACAAAAAAGTGAGCATTTCAAAAATTTATTAGGAAACCCAAACGAACGGCTATTTTCCATATAAAAAAATCTAATCTGCAATAATTTATTAAGTAAATAACAACTAGAAATATTTCTTTTTACTGCAAGATAATTCACGGTAATTCTAATACTTGGATCTGCCAAAATGTTATATAGAATTAAACAATGCGCACCATGTAAATGTCAAATATATTCAATATAAGAGAAATTCGAATGCAAAATTTGAGGAGTGGTCGGTAAAGCTTCATTTCTAAAGCATTTCAGAAAACTGAGAATTTCAGAATATATTGGCAGATGTATTCTCTTAATTTTTTTACTTTTAGCAGATGCAATTTGTAACAATTTGTGGAAGCAGTAACCACAGTTCAATAAGTTCGGCGATTCTGACAAAGTTGTAGTAAGGCTGTTGTTTTTTTGTCATAAAGCAGCTATGATTTCAGAAGTATTAAAATGGAACCAGACAAAAACTTTTACCGTACAAATAATAAAATTACCGTGCTATCGCTTTAAGATCAAAATTAATCATTCAATACGGTAACATCATTAACATCATTGACCAGAAGGGCAACGCTGCTGAGTACAAGGGCAACGCTGCGGGAATGCTCTTGTAATAAAAAGAGTGTTTACGTGTGTATGAGTATGCACAGAATCATATGGAACTGAAAAGAGCAAAAGCAAACAAGCAGAACTTTAGGGGTTAAATTTGGAAAAATTTTTCAGTGTTTTCGTTTTGGTTGAATTTAACCAAATGAAGTTATTAGTTTTTTCAATGTATACGCGAATCTTTTCAATTTCAGTTCCTTTAACTGAAGTACATTAAATATAAATAATTTGAATAGCGATAAACATAGATACGTACGAGTATAATTTATAACAATAGTGAGCATAAAAACTAGCATTCCAATTTTCAAATTCACTTTGTTTCCATAATATTACATTTTCGTATAATTAATTGACAATAAAGAGTTCAAGATAATTATCGTTTTCTTCTTAGTTATTAGGTTATTTGTTACAATATTAATAAATACATATTCAATATTTACAAAATTTTTAATTATTTGGAGGTAAAAATTTTCAAAAACCTATTTGAACGTTTTAGTTTTTTTTAATAAAAAGGCTTATCCTAGAAAACTACTACTACGTAAGATGAGCTAGCTCATTGATGTGTTCTAACTCTCAGTTCTAGAATTTTATACTAAAATTGTTATTAAGTCTGGCAATTTTGTCTGTAACTAATTCTATATCTGCGAGCCAGTGGAGCCTCGAAGTTGAATAAAACCATGGAAGGTTATAGATTAGTTTTAACAACTTGTTTTGGCCAATTTGCAATTTTTTTTAATGGCAATTTGCTCTAGTCGACCATACATGGGCTGCATAGTAAATTATGGCATGGAAAATTATTTTAAGTATTATTTTTTGTATTGGCTAAACTTAGGGAGGAATTCCTGTTTAGAAATGGGTAAAGAATTCTTGTAAGTATATTTACTTTATTAACAATGTAGGATAATTGTTCGTGGAATTTTATTTAAGGGTCTAATATAACTGCTAGATATTTTACTTTATGTTCCCACTGAATAGGGGAATTGTTAAATGTCACACTACTAACAAGTCTTTCGTTTTCTTAAAAATAAATGGCTTGTGTTTTTCTGGAGCTTAACTTTATTTTCCATTTATTGAAATCATTCCAATTTTAAAATAATATAAAGCAGCCTTTCCAGTGAAAATGTGCATATGTTCTGTTTTGATGATTTCGTACCAATACCTATGATTTCGTGTAATACGCAGCAAAGTTAGAATGATGAGTTTACTTTTAGTTTGAAGACTTGACTAGAGTCTTTACGCGATATTATGAGTATATGAAACATTTTTCTATCAGCAAGTGTCAAATATCCTAGCAAAAATAATTACTCTAAGTGTAGCCAGCTTTCAGTGTTAACATTATTAGGTGTGTTCCACGAGGTCATGGACTACTTCGGACTAATGAGAGTAAAAAAGCAAGTTACTCTCCAAATTTGCAAATTTTATCCAAAACTGCTGGAACGCAAAAAAAACACAATTGTACATCTTACAATAGTAGCGCTGCTTACTTTTTAAACAAGAGTATATTTTAGTGATTTTAGACGCTTAAAATGCATAACATCATATAATCAAAACATTTGCATTATTGGCAACAGCTGCTAAATTAAAAGCAATGTACAATTTTCAGTAGATTTTTATAATCATATTTATAAAATTAAAAGCCAAATAACAACTGCATGTTCTGTTTACAACTTTACAACGTTATTTTTAATTTGGGCAACGTTTCATTTTGCTTTTAGCTAATTTTTAAACAAAAACTTGTTTCCAATTTGAAAATTTTCTGATAACATTTTTAGTTTCATATGCCTGATTATTCATTTCTATTCCAAACTTAGCCAAAGAAAAAGTTCGGGCTAATTTGTACAGGAAATGCCAAATATTACTCTCTCATTTTCTCTCAAAATTACACAACAATTGTTACTTGGAACGCTTTTGGACTAGTACGGACTGTTTCGTTATTCACGTGGAACACACCTATTATTTCTGATATCATCAGTGTTGCCAAGCGTAGGGATTTTTCCCTTTTTGTACAGATTTATTTGTTTATTGCCACATGTGAGAAAAAAAGAACAGTCTTTGTACGATTAGGCTTATTTTAGGGAATTTTTAAATTATCACGAATGGTTAATCGTTGCCCAAATTGCATATTGACGCATTTTCATCCAATTTATATACAACATTAAATATTTTAACAACACTGATAGCAGAATACAGTACAATCAACTGGAATTATAACAAATTGCATATATGTGATCAATATAAGTCAAATACAGACGAACAAATAAATAAATAAGACCTCGGTGGCTGAGTTGGTTGAGCGGCCGTATTAAAATACATCATGTTTACATGATACCGAGTTCGAGTCCTAGTAGATGCTGATGACCAGTGCAGCGACTGCGAAGCAGCAGGTTGTCCCCCAAACTACTGTATTAAATTATGTTTTCCTGTCTTTTTTGATCAAGAGTTATTGATCGCGGCAATTTTTGTTATAATTAAAAATGAATTAATTCTTGGCGAAGGCCAGGTTTGAACCTGAGCTAGACAAATACCATTATATAATATTAGAAATATTTTAATAATAAGTATTTCTCAATTACGCCAAAATTATCAAAATCGTTTTAAAACTGATGGGAGTGTTTTTTTCTATAACTGCCAACGCACGTACAAAAAGAGAAAAAACTAAACTATGAAGTTTGAAATTTCATATGCATTCTAAGATCGCGTTTTTAAGCTTTTTAATTAATTGCATAAATTTTAGATGTACACGCCCTAACCATCTTAATAAATGTTAATCACAAATATCTCCTAACTAAGCATATTATATGATTGCATATCTATATATCTGATCTAGCAGCACCCGAAAAAGCACATTATTGTGATGGATGAATTATATTTTCATGGAGTTTAAGCTATTTACTTGGGGGAAAAAATTATTTTTGCATATATTTAAGCAGATAAAGGAAAAGAAAATAAGATTTAAATGAAAAAGGTATTAAACCATAATGATTTTTGGGTCACCTTGTGTATAAAAAAGGATGGTTAGTTCTTTTCTATAGCAAAATTTTCTGGCTCGAAGTAGCACATAATTGTGGCGGTTATGATAAGAGTTGTATATTCATGGAGCTTGAACTTTTTACTTTGGAAGAAAGTTTTCATTTTGCATATTTTTTAAGCAGAAAGGGGAAACTAAACAAATATTTAAATGAATAATAGCCTATTTACACCAAAGCGAAATCCGCTCCTTCGAGATTTCAAGCCGAATCTAGTAGATTTTGAGACGATTTCCCATACAAAATGAAATCTACTTTATAAGTAGATTTCGATGAAATCTCCTGAAATCTACTCATTACTAAGCGATGCAACTGTGATTTCTTGCAAAAAGTACTTAAAAATACTACGCTTCAACAAAAATTATACTATAATGTGTTTATTTTTATTTTTTTATATTGAACCAGTACTCAGGGGATGACCCCTACATATGCAGTGCATTGTACCAGAACTAGGAAAATAGGTTGTGAGGAGGGGGAAAGAGGGAGTAGTGCAGTCTTTGGGCACAAAAAATATACACTTTAATGCTGGTGTATTCAGTCTCTGATAATATTGTGTTGTCAAACCCGCATGCATAAATTATTTTTGAGGAAATGAAATCTTGCTAGATGTCAAAAAACGGTGGTGTAAACGATATAGATTTCAATTCAAATCTACTAGATTTTGAGTTGGTGTAAATGCGCTATAAGTTATTCAATTTTTAAGCCCCATGATGATTTTTGAGCGACACTGCGTATAAAAAAATTGTTCAGTTATTTTATATATACATAATTTTATTGAAATTTTGGTGAGAATATTCTGTTGCGGCAACACTGATTGTTTCGAGTTCGCTTAACAGTTTGTAAAAAACATTGCAAACTCTAAACACTGATAACGAATGTTTCGAAAAAGCACACAATTGATAAATTATGATAAGAGTTGCATTTTCATGGAGTTTGAAGTGTTTATTTGGGGAAAAAATTGCCATTTTGCATAGTTTTTTAAGCAGAAAAAGAAAGCAAACCAATGTTTAAACGAAAAAGTTATTAATTTTTTAAACCCCATGATGATTTCTGAGCCGCCCTGTGTATAAAATATTGTTTAGTTATTTTATATATACATGATATTATTGCAATTTCAGTAACAACAATTTTTCTGCTCCGGCAACACTGATAGTGAATGGCTTGAAGTAGCACATAATTGTGGTGGTTATGATAAGAGTTGTATTTTCATGGAGTTTGAACTTTTTGTTTACTATGGAGCTTTGGACAGCCGAAGCTTTCAACAACTTTTACAACTCGTAAAACTATTAAAGCTCCAACATTTGAAAGTATTTGTGTGTAACAAATGACAGTAAATGGTATTCGCTCAGACAGCTGCATACATAAGTATACATACATACTTATGTATATAAAAAAAGTCAAAGAAAAACAAATACTACCAGCTCTTTTTAGCTTTCATGTATTTCTGAAACCAATTGCGAACTTTGGCTACGGGACATTCAACTAAATTTAAATTTTCTTATAGTATTTTTGTAATTTAATAAAGTGTTGCTTTTACATATTAACTTACTTGTTTAACTACTTAAGTTTTCGCTTATAATTAATAATACATAATAATAAAACAAAAAAGAAACGAAAGAGAAAAAAAGAAAAACTATAAATGTGAAATTGTAAAATACTCAGCAAAATATGCAACAAATTTGTAGCTATTGAATGTGACAGACTTAAAAAATACCAAAAATCCTCGTATACATACAAAATAACGTGCGTGCTAGCTTGTGCGTGTGTGTGTGTGTATGTGTGTGTGGAGAGTATTTAAAGGAATGTAAAGCAAATTCTGCAGCACGTCCTTTAATATGTACTTAAATACATACCTACATACATACGTGTTTAAAATAAACAAAAATAATTTACAAAAAAAAAAACTTTGATTTTATCAGCAATAAAAACGTTTTCAAAATCACACGAGTGTTTTGTTTAACTGGTGCTTGTTTTCTTAATTTCGGTTAAAGTGTTTTTTTTTAAATTTAATTGTTTTAAGATACATATTTATGCATGTATGTATGTATGCGCATACATACATACATACATATCGACATAAGCACATGCATATTTAGTCCTTTGCATTAAGTTTCCATATAAACAAACGCAACTTTCTTTTGAGCACAATCCGTATTAAATTAGTACGGACGGACATACTATGTATATTAATAATGTACATAGCATATACATATGTATATACTACTTAACTTATAAGTGTGTTTCGCGTAGTATATCTACAAAAGGATATAAATTAATATAGTATCATATTCATGTCAAGAAATTTAAGTGGACAAAAGAACTTTGGAACTTGGAAGAGAATAATGGAAAGCTTCCATTCCATATAAAATTACCTCTTCATAATGCACACGTCATACGGACGTATCGTCCATGGAAATGCCAAATGCCAAAAATCATCGTTTATCCAGGCTTTGGAGCAAAATACTAAGACTGTGAGCTTAATTTGGGCAGCTTCAAACTATATGTATATCTCTAAACGTTTTTTGATTAAGAAATCTCAGAGTGATAACATGGCCATTTGTCTAATGTAATAATAATTGTTCTATAAAGAAAAAACTTTATGGTAATAGCCTTCTTTGGTATAAAAAAAATCAAAACTTAAAATGCTTTTGGATTACATTGGCATGACCTCCCTCGGCTTTGTTTGACAATATCTGAAAGAGGACTATTTTGGGATGCAACAAGTTTCTCAATACCACCCTGTGGCCACAATAGTCTACGATTTGTCAAGATCCATCTTTTTCGTGACAACCCTGCAAGAATTGTGACGTGTTGGTCAATTTACCGGTCATTGGTCATTTGACCGACATAGCTGATAGAATCAAAGCATAAACGTTTTTATCAGGTTCTTAATCAGAATATTGCGTGTATGTGTGATGATTCTTATAGCAAATTTTCTAAATTTTTCTATTAAAAATGAGACTACAAAATGATAATGAGACGTGTAAAACTATCGTGTCTATATGATAATTGCTTTGTTATCCTAAAAGTGTGTGAACTGTTCGGGAAGATACGAGCAACGTGGAAATACAGAAGTCTGTGCCTCTAATATACATGTTTTGTAATAAATTAAAAAAAATTTCATGCCAATTATATTTGGTGACAGTCCTAAATCTTAAAAAAAAAACGGAATTTTGGGCAAAAATAAAACAGATGTAAAATTGGTGCCACCTCTCGCCGCCTCTTTATATATAAGCCACAGCTGTTTAAGTGATTTGCGGCAGCACCTGCCATGACGGCCTAATCTCATGGAGGATCATTTCCACAGGTTAAAGTAGCTCAATCCTCACCAGCGGGTGCTGTGGCACACATGACTCACACAGGTGGCAACTTCTTTTGATCCATTTGTAGCCATATAAATAAAACCCTTGCTAAGGAGCTAGAGTCTTCTAATTCCCCCTGTATCAATTCCCCAGACAGTCAATAGAGGACTAGTGGTTCCTAAAGGTCATCAGCGCTTAACCAACGCACCCGCCTATTCATCACTTCTGGTTCCTTACATTACCCAGGCCACCCCCTCCCCCTCCCCCGCCTTCACGGGAACGCGCTTATGTACCACAATTATCAGAGAATACTAATAACTGCCGTTTGATCTAAACAACAGTTGTGAAATTGGTTTACATCACCACCTGCCATGACGGCCTAATCTGATGATGGATCAACTCCACGGGCTTGCATAGGTCGCAACTTTTTGCTATAAGTTTGTAAGCCACCTCCTTGCTTAAGAGTTTGGGATATCTAATCCCTCTCAACAGTCAAGGGAAGACAAGGCTTAATGAGTTGGCCCTTTAAGAGCATTAGCCCTTAAACCAACTCATCCGTTCAACCATCACACCTGGTTCATTACAGTGCACGTAAATGTTGCAGGATAACAGCACCTTGGGGTTATTAGCCCCCGACAATCGGCGTGCTAGAGAAACTAATTGCCCCTCCTACGAATGTTACAGCCAAGGCAGACACTTCAACCATAACCAGCACCGAGAGATCGGCAAGACATAATCAAACGGGGGCTTTGCCGATCGCCGGGGCTTGGGATTCCAACAGGAAATAAGTCCTGCGGCTTCCTAGAGGTTACAACAAGAGAGGAACTTTTCGCTTGGGGTATAGAGACTCCACAAAACGGAGTGCCCTGGTTTGGTCTACGCCAAGGCCAAACCTGTTCCCCTGGTGGTGATCTTAACAACATTCAGGATGTTTCATAAAATAGAATCTCTATTTTATAGACCATTCTGGAGCTGAAATAGAATCTCTAGGGGCTTTCTGATCCACGTTCTGCCAATCAAACTTTGGTGAGGGTTTCCGAATCACCACCACCACCTAAGTCGTCTGGAATTTCCTGGAGCTTAACTTGCTGCAACAAATGAGAGACTGCTACACCTTTGTACCCCAGAAAGCAGAGTTTATATACCCGGCGGATATATAAACTACATACTCCGGTTATTTCTGCCAGGATGCGGGCACCTCAAGCATGATCAACGTCAGGTTGGGCGACAAACTGAATCCCATATTGGCATACTGATCTCCGTTCTGAAAATTAACCCCTGGTGAAGGGTTTCGGAAGTTGCAGCACAATTATTTATTAAAACAAGTGAGGAGACCCTACTCCTCTATAACCTAGAAAGTTGAGTGCCGTGGTGAGCAATACACCAAGGCAAGACATGCTCCCCGGGGGAATGCTCAGCTAGTAGCATTTTAGCTAAGCTAGACACAGCAACATATGATTAGCCCTTTCTGGGGCTGTGCTGATGCCCGTTCTAGCAATTGAGCTCTGTTTCGGAAGCTCTTGCACAAGCAAAGTCATATATTTTTCCCAGAGTTTTGATTACCAACCAGAATCATTAGACGTTTGCCACTCTATGATCTATAAAGCACTGTGCCGTATTGAAAACAAGCCGACAAAAACATTGATCATGGGAAAGTACAAAAAAAGGAACAATTGGGTTTCTACAAACTGGCAAAATAAAAATATTATTTCACATATGATATTGGAACTCGATCCTCGATCGATGATGACTAGGTCAGATAATATAAAAATAGTTGAAAATACTATAACACCCTAACATACCCAAAACAGTACTGTGTCTATCGGTGTGTATTGTGCTTCCCTATTTATTCTACCAGCCTCGACACGTTAAGAAACCGGATTAGCTCTTTCAGTGGAACTGTTGGCAAATCCCGTTTACATAGCACACAGGCAAATAGCAGCCTGTATCTCCAGATAAAATTGGTTTTTTTTTTTTTTTTTTTTTTTAATTTGGACCAGTACTCAGGGATGACCCCTACATATGCAGTGCATTGTACTGGAACTAGGAAAATAGGTTATGATGAGGTAGAAAAGAGGGAGTAGTGTTCGTGAAGGTTTAACTTTAACAATAACAACACAAAAGACTAAAACAAACTCTATTGCAGCATTTAAAATGTTGGAATCAAATTAGTTAAAACTGATTAGTGCCCAGTGTATATACCTTCGACACTGCTCAGATAATGAAGTACCTTCAGAAGATAAAAAAATACGTCTACACATACTGCTACCTATTCCGATGCACTTTAATTTCATACGAAATTAATAATGAACATATGTACATATGTGTGTAGAAAATACGGACAACTGTGAAAATGATTTACATCAGTACCTGCCTTGACGGCCTACCCTGATGGTGGACCAATTCCACGGAGTGAATTTTTCACGATTGACCACCTCCCCCGTGTGGCTTACTAGGCTCACACAGGCAGCAATTCTTGTCATATGATTGCTGTCATGTGAACAACTTCTTGTTGAGGAGTTCGGGCTTTCTAATCCCTCATGTATGCAATTTCCCAGCAATCAATGGAGGACAAGGCTTAATTAGTTGGTAGGCCGAAGCCCATTAAGAGCATCAGCCCTTAAACCAACTCACCCGTCAATCATCACCACTGGTTCCTTACAGTACACGTATCTGTTGTATAGGCAACAGATCCTCGGGAAATTGTTAGCCCTCGAAAAAAGCCATCACCAAACAATTATCAAGGATACTAACACTCCCTTCCTGCGTTTTAGGTTTCAACCATGATCAGCCCGGGTCGAACCGCAAGCAGAACTTCCCGGGGGGCCATGCTGATCCCCGTTCTGCCAATTTATACCCTTGGTAAGGGTTTCGGAAGCCAACACAACATAAGTCATGTGGCTTCCTAGAGTTTTGTTTGCCGCACCAAACGAGGGACCACATCCCCTCTTTTCCCCGAAAAACAGAGCGCCTAAGTTAGGAATACGCCAAGGCAAAACCTGGTCCCCGGGGGAAGAAAATACGGACAGCAGTAACAAAAGGCGAGAGACAAACCAAAAAAAAAAAAAAGAAAAAAAAAAAAGACCTAAATTATTTTTATTAAAAAAACTCCAAACTCGCAGCCAGATCACATAATTCATTCTCTTTTTTCTTGAATATTATACATAGACGTATAACTTTGCTTCAGCCGCTTTTCCTGATATTCAAGCCTTTACTGTAAAAAACTGATTTTGAAACGATCCAGTTTTGTACTTCTTCATAAGACCGGAAGTGTTGGTAAGCCAGGCCGTATGCCATTGATCGAAACAAGGGATAGTCCGAGGGAACAATATATAGAAAATATGATGGGTGGCACCATTTAGCGTGTCAATACATACTGACCATTTGCCCAACATGGGTTCGAGCTTTGTCATACTCTATCATGCCTCTCGTTATATTGTGTGCTTTTGTCTTTCAATACTCGGCTCAAACGCATTCATTGCGTTCGATAACGAACGCCTGTGATTGTTTCAGTCAGTTTTATATAGTCACAAAGTGATGCAGACATCCCTTCCGCCTTTGCCTTGCAAGCAGCTGTTCACACGCAAACAAACGCCATTCAACATCTTTGGGCTCCAACTAGTACTGCACCCAATTTCCTTGTGTCTGAATCATTCCCATGACTTTCAGGCATTTTGAAATGGCGTGTTGCATCACTCCCAATGATCATGCTTATTCTAGATCCAATTGATCAAGTGATGTGTCTAATTCTACATCTTCGGAAACCGTATCGCTTCCACCGCCAGGATGGTCTTCAACATTAGAATCACCGTTCCCCAGGCACGGTTTTTCACTAATAGTGGCATCACCATAAGCATTCAATGGACCGCAGCCGCAGATTTCTTCATTTTATAGCAGATATTTAAAACCCCCCGCAAATGACGGGAATTTGAGTGACTAACTTTATGACATAAATCGACTAATATATCGATAACGTTATCTTTACAAATACTTCAGCTAATTGTATGACATCTACATTAGTTTGTATTTCAACTACCACTTACCGCTACAGTCATTTATTGCAAAACAGCTGAAGTTTTACATCTAATATTATATGATTATTGACTAGAATATAAAGAATAACTAACAAATTGATACCCGGTGATGCATTGGCACTACTCTAGAAAATATCCATATCCAGGAAACATCTGGGTTACATAGTAATTTATTTCACTTTGCTTTCCGCAATCAATGCTGTTAAATGCATGCAAACGATAAAAAGCTTTATTCAAATTATTAAAATATTTTGGAAAGCTTAGATTTAAAAAACTACAGCGTGTGTAGTAATTTTGTATTGTTATCCTGGCTGTTGCAATGTCGCACTATCTTGTCGATACCACATGTTAATCAAGTCCAAAGCATGCAGTTGTAACACTAAAAAGTTTTCAATTCCATCACGATATTGCTCGACGTCCACTGTCACCGTTACCCCCGTTTTCATTTTGAAAGAAGTAAGGTTCAATGATAACTCCTGACCAAATTGCACATTAAACTGTCGCTTTTAATGGATGTAAAAGCGACCGATGAGTAATTTGAGGATTTTCCATTGCCCAGAATAGACTATTCAAATGAAAATGTGCCTCGTCACTCATTAGGCTTTTTTCATGAAAATTGATGATTGAATTTTATAAAATGTTTTAACGATTAAAACACGTTGGATTTTCGAATATTTTTGCATAATAAATTTGCCACGTGTCTACATTACGACGGCCAAATACGAACTGCCAATACTAATGTTTACCAAAATGGCGGCAAAACAAAGTAGTGTACCTTCCCGCCGGACAACCTGTTAAATTTTAAGGGCCGAAGTTGATTTTGCACAAAAAACAAATTATTTAGGAATTATTGTAATTTCATATAATGCGAACACCGAATCAAAAACGTTTGATGGCTTTAACAACACTAGAACCGATAAACGGCTTATTTAAGTCTTCAAAAACATCAGCAAGTGCTGCGACACAACCATCGTTTACACAATCACTAGATTGGTGTAAGAAGCTGATATTTATAGAAATGTTTTGTGATTTGGGCGTGAAAAAGTTTTTCAAACGATTTTGACAGGTACGGTTATTTGGCGTTTGGGAGGTACTCTGATGGTGGTTTTGGAGCAGGCACGATTTTAGCTTTTTTCTACTTTTTGGACAGGTATCGGTTGCAGCTACATGATCAAACTTATATGCTCTTAACGGCGGAATTTATGAAATAATGTTTTGCAAAACAACCGGATGTGCGGTATCTACTCCCTATTTTGATAATATAATTTCAGTACACACCAACGTAACGTAATTCAGCGCTTAGCTTTTACGTTGAAGAGAGTAACGTATATAAAGGGCTGATGATGATTTTGAATAAAACACAACTCATTTATGAATTATTGTCACTTCTTTCTATTATGATAATATTGGTATGATTCGATTATTTACGGAACAAAATATCGGCCACAGGACCGCCGCGACCTCGGCAGCAAACCTCCAGCCAATGGTCCAAATCTTCGTGTGCCGAATTATCTCATCCTTTAGCTCCTGAATTGTTGCTGGCTTATCGACGCACACATTTTCTTTCAAATAACCCCAAAGAAAGAAGTCCAACGGTGTCAAATCACATGATGTTGGCGGCCAATTGGCGTCGTCACCATCTGAAATAACACTGCCATTGAATTTGTCGCGAAAGAAGAGCTGCGTGGCAAGTGGCACCGTCCTATTCAAACCACATATAGTCCACATTCATACTTGTATTCTCCAATTTGGGCGGTAAAAGTTGCGTTATCATCTCATGATAGCGAATACCATTCACAGTAACTGCCTGACCGGCCTAATTTTGGAAGAAATACGGGACGATAATGCCGCCAGCCCATAAACCGCACCATACAGTCACTCTTTGTGGGTGCAGTGGTTTTTCGACAATCACTCTTGAATTATCATTCACCAAAATGCGACAATTTAGCTCATTAATGAATCCACTGAGGTGAAAATGTGCCTCATGATTGACATTTCTTGCCACAATTCCCACCATTGCAAGTCTTTATGCATAACGCCTCGTCTTCACGTGCCATCGACTTGAACATGACATGATAAGTTCATGTTCTTGTATATGTCGAATACGTATGTTCAAATTTATCTTATCAAAGTGTTGAGTTCGGCGCCATTTTGTGTATTTTTGTTCGTGATGGCCAACTGCATGGCAAACATCGATGCTCAGCCATATGTTCGAGCATGTCGGAGCATGAAAAAACCTTGAAAATGAACGGTCCACATTAGCCATTTGCGATGTTCGACATGATGCTCATACCAGGTTCATGGCTAATGGAGACCCCCAGTAATGGTCATCAACGATGAGAGTGAGAGGTGCAATTGCTGGGAACGATGATGAGGTGAGGTGGACGGCTCTTCAGTCCCACTATCGCGAACAGCAGCAATATTTTCTACAGAACGAGCTGCACAAGCATGCACTGGTGTTTTCACATCTTCTACAGACCCAGTTTGTTCAAATTTTTGCACGATTTTTTCCAATTGGACGGAAAAAATATGCATTTTGATTAAAACGCCAATTTTTATAATAAGTTGGAATAACTTTAACGCGTTGCTCGATTGTGCATCTCTCCACGGGTCGAACTGAGTTGAACTGAAATTGAGATAAGTCAAATGAACTGCAGAAAAAACTTGACATTTAGGTGTGGTTTACATTCAACCTCGGCCCTTTATATATAACCACCCGAGAGAAGGCTTTTTTGGGTAACAAAAGTTTATAGGATGTAAGTTTCTAGTATATTTTTGTCTCCGCTAGGACAACAGATAAATATGAGTGCTCCGATTTGTCGATACACTAAGCAATTATTTGAAAATTCATTTACAAAAAGGCCAACTAGCCCATAAAGAACCAACCAGCTCGTCTACTGCTGGGCAGATGTAAACATTTCAACGATGTTTATGAAATAAATAATATAATTTTTTTACATTTCTGTTTTATTAATAGAAATTAAACCATTTAGAGAATCATCTTTATAAATTTCAAGTCACATATGCGTATGTATGCAAAATATTTTTGGTGGCGTGGGCTTTTATTGAGATGGAACCGGGGTTTTCTTCAATTTTTGATTACCACTATTCGAAAACCAGTTTTAGAAAAATGTATAATAAAGGATCACCCATCTGTATACCCACTTATTTATTAGATGTATTCCATGAGATCTCGGACTAGTTCGGACTAATGACAGCAAAAAGTAAATTACTCTCTAAATTTGCAAATTTTACCCAAAACTCCTGGAACGCAAAAAACCACAATTGTATAATCTTGCAATACTAGTGCTGTTTACATTTTAAATTAAAGTATATTTTAGTGATCAAAATATTTGCATTATTGGCTACAGCTGTAAAATTAAAAGCAATGTAAAATTTTGAATAGATTTTTATAGTAAATATTTATAAAATGAAAATATTTATAAATGAAATTGTTATTTTTAGTTTGGGCAACCTTCCATTTTGCTTTTAACTAATTTTTAAACAATAGCTTTTTTCCAATTTGCAAATTTTCTGTTTACATTTTGAGTTTTATTTGTATGTAAACATAAAACAGCTGATTATTCAATTCTAGTACGAACTTATCCAAAGAAACAGTTCGGACTAATTTGTACAGGAAATGAAAAAGTTACTCTCTCATTTTCTCTGAAAATTGCACAAAAATTGTTATGTGGAACTGCTTTGTACTAGTTCGTTATTCTTTTTGGGTACTAAAAAGCGCTAAACTAGCGCGAAAAGCGCTAAATTAGCAACTGTGCTTGTTTTACCATGCAAAGGGCCAAATAAACTACGCAAACTGCTTGCCAAACACACGCTTTCCGCTTGCAATCAAACCATACAAATACAACACATGCAAATGTAAATTAATCACACATACCAATGCAAATTAATCACTTTTTCTTTATTTTCAATGAGAGTAGACGGCCATTGTGTTGGGGCAATTTGCTCGCCATATGAAGTCTGCAAGATACAAATTGTTTTATTTATTTATTTCGGCATTACAATACAACAAGAATAATTCTTATATTATATAGGGTGTTTTTTTAAGCCCGATAGAACTTGAAATTGTAAAAAATAACACAAAAAATTAAATTGTAATCAAAATTTTTTTTTATTCGAAAGATCAATACGTGACATTAACATTTGAAAATGATTTCGGGCATATGGGCACCGCGGCTGTTCTTGACGAAGCGCATTCTGGACGTCCAATTTTGGGCCACTTTTTCGAGCACTGCTGGCCGTATGTCACGAACAACACGAACAATGCTGGCCTCCAAGGCGTCAATTGTTGCTGGTTTATCAGCATAAACCAGTGACTTCACGTAGCCCCACAGGAAATAATCGAGAGGTGTCAAATCGCACGACCTTGGAGGCCAATTGACAGGTCCATTTCTCGAAATCAACTTATCGCCAAATTTTGATTTCAGTAAGTCGATGGTTGCGTTCGCCGTATGGCACGTAGCGCCATCCTGTTGAAACCACATCTCCTCCGGATCAATGTCATCCATATTTTCAAACAAAAAATCATTGATCATGGTGCGGTAACGATCTCCATTGACCGTAACGCGAGCTCCGGCCTCATTTTGGAGAAATAAGGTCCGATGATGCCACCAGCATGAAAACCGCACCAAACAGTGCATTTTTCTGGATGTAATGGAGTCTGTAGGGTCTCTTGTGGATTGGTCTCACTCCATATGCGGCAATTTTGCTTATTAACAAACCCGTTAAGCCAAAAATGCGCCTCATCGCTGAACACAATTTTGCGATAAAACAACGGGTCAGTTGCCAACTGCTAAATTTGGATAATTTCGTAGCGTTGTTCAAGCGTGAGTCTATTCATGATGATTTGTCAGAGTATACTGAAACAAATAAAAAAAATGTTTCATCAAAATTTAATTTTTTGTGTTACTTTTTACAATTTAAAGTTCTATCTAGCTTAAAAAAACACCCTATAGTATTGTTGAGAAAATTGGCAAAAAAAAAAAAAGATAGAAATTTATACGAGTGTTATATATATGAGTATTATACGTATGAAGAATTATACAATTAGTAATCTTCTAATTACAAAAATGTTTAAATATGGCAAATTTGAAACGGCTTGCATTGCGCAATGTTTGTATATTAAGTGGTAATTGGCTCCAGAGACGGATTGAATTGATAAAAAAGTGCTGATCAGAAATCGATTTGTTGTACCTTATTCTATTTATATTGGATCTTGAGAATTGTATTGGATCTTGGATCTTGAGAATTGTAACTTTTGAAATAGATATGCAGGTTGACGTTCATATATAATTCGGTGTAAAAATTGCAACACACGACACTTTAATAAATGATCAAATGTAAGATCATAAATTTGCTTTGCAAACTGCGATATGTTACTATATCGCCTTACTCCGAACACATATCTTGCAACATTATTGTATGCCACATTCTGTTTCTAGCATCACAGCTTGCAAACAGCTCACATCCGTACATCAGCGTTGGCAATAAATAACTTTTAGCAAGCAGAAGACGAATATGCTTAGGTGTAAATGATTGTGACATCCATAGATTTCTTAACATAGAAACAGTTTTTCGGCAATTTGATTTTATATGATCCGACCAATTAAGATCTTTGTTAAAAACAACATCAAGGTTTTTAGCAATTTCGACAATTTTTATAACTGCGTTATTAATATGGATTGGTGATAGATTTATATCGATGTTTTTTGGCTTCCCAATTATTAAAGCAACAGATTTCTTTGGATTTATGCTTAAGCTATTTGACTGAGATCTTGATTTATCAGGTCGATACAATTAGTTGCATTTGAAATATTACAACTTATAAACAATTGCACATCATCAGCATACATTTGTATTTTGCAATGTTTTATATGATCAGGGAGGTCGTTAGCATAAATCGAGTGTAGAAGTGGACCAAGTACAGAACCCTGTGGTACACCTCTTGGCATAGAGCTGCTTCTTGATATATCAGATCCATAGTAGACACTTTGACTTCGATCACTTAAATAAGACGACATGAGTTTTATTGCGGTTGAAGAAAAATTAAACATATGTTTCAATTTAAGACACAGAATAGAATGGTGGACAGTATCAAATGCCTTAGAGTGGTCAAGCAAGATAAGAAAAGACATCATTCGGCGTTTGTCAATTTGGCATCTTATTTCCTCAGACACATCAATCAGGGAAGTAATGCAACTATGCTTTGGCCTAAAACCTGATTGTCGCTCATTTAACAATGAACTTTGATGTAAGATGTAAAGACTTATTTGCTTGTGTATTAACTTTTCAAAAGCTTTCGAAAGAAAAGGTAAAATTGAAATAGGTCGATTGCTTTTGTCAGGTTTTTTAATTGGAACAATTTTGGCATGTTTCCACGAACACGGGAACGTAGATGTTGTTACTATTGTATTAAAGAGATGCATTAAAGAAGTAAGCGTGTACGGGAGTGTCATTTTTAAAAATTTGGGATGCAAGCTGTCACATCCAACTGCGTTTGATTTGATTTGAAGGAGTGACTCAAAAACATCTTCTCTTGTAAATGATATAAAATTGAACTCATGTCTTTGATGTTGATTTTGCCTTCTATTCGTTGATATCCTGTTTTTTAATCTTTATTTTTTTAATTTGCACAATAAAAATAAACTTTTACGCCTACCTAAACATTATTACAGAAAAACATATTCTCGATTCACTCTGTATCTCTTCACTCACTCTGCTTCTTCTTCAACCACCTAACTCTGCAAAAGTTTCATTGAAATAACAAAATTTACACACACATTCATGATGTTTGTACGAAAATCAAATTTAAATATTTGTACAAACTAGCAAACATCCCCACAAACGAAGAAAAATGTTTGCACGAACCTAAAATTTTTACATGTTTGGCAAGCAGTTTGTGTGGTATATTTGGTCCTTAAACGTGCCTTAATGTCCGTGATCAATCTCGCTATCCATCAACTGCTACTCGTAATAACAGTTAAAGAAATTGATGTAAAGGTTGACAGCGCAGTGATGAAATTGCTGCTTTGATTTTTGTCATGGGAAGAAAAAGAGAAGAGATTTGCCATTCTATTGATATTAAAATACGTCACAGTTACTCGTATAATGGGGTTTCTATGAGCGTAGTGGGGCTGAAATGATTGAAAATATGTTTCTTTTTTTTTTTTTTTTTTTTTGTTTTTTTTCCAATTATTGGAAGAGGTTTTATGAAGAAACTAAGTCTTGTTCGAAAAAAAATAATTATTAGTATTAAAAATTCCGTTGCGGTGATTACCGGTCGATCATTCGGTTATTAAAATAATGAAAATACTTAAAAAACCGGGTTTTTACATATTTGCTTCGCTATAAAGCAGGAGGAAAAAAACGTTGAATAAGAAGAATAATTAATAATAATAATAGTCAGTCACAAAATAGCTACAAATACAAATAGAAAACTCTAAAGAGAAGAAGAGAAAAAAAAACTACAACAATACAAAATGCCATCGCAACAACTGCAAACTCTGCGTAAAATACAAAAGCAACAGATGCCGCAATATGGCAGCACCACAAATTTAAACAGCAAACTTATTGACACAAATTTGCAAAATTTAATGTTCGGCAGCTTGCAATGTATGCAACAGCAACAGCTGCAGCAACAGCAACAACAACACGAAACATTTTCATTCACCAACTCGCACACCAGTCTAGCAAACAGCGCCTTGTATCCCAGCACGACCAGCAATCTGAATGGTGGTATTGTTGGTGGTATTTTGCCGGCAACGAGCACGAGTAATGGCGGCGGCGGAGGGGTAATGTATGGCAGTGAACAGCAGCTGTGCCAGCAATATAGTTCACAACAACATAGTGACTACATTATATCGGACTACATGGAAAAGATTGGAACACGGATAAGTATGCTTGAGACTGAGTTGAAATTCGCTTGGGGTGCCTTAGATTTGTTGTCGACAGAGTATAGTAAAATTTGGTCAAGGTTAGAGAAATTGGAAAATATAATGGTGGAACAGCAGTCGGTGGTGAACAATCTTATGGGGCTGATTAATATAAAAAGACGTGAGCAGCAGCAGCTGGAGATCGATAGTAAAAATGAACTGCTGTTGAATGATATTTTTCTCTCCACCGAACTGCAAACACAATGTCAAACAAATTCGGTTTTAAATGAAGGCATGGACTTGTGTGTAAAAGGAAAGTTTGATAATCTCTATGAAGACTTAAGTAAACCGGATACAACAACTATAAGAATTGAAAGTGAATTGGATTCATTGGATGAATTTTTAAAGGAACAACAGCGTCAGCAACAATGTTCAGAAAAAGATTTGCAGTACGCTTCAATAGAAAAGTCAAAAAGTCCTAGTTTCATGTATAGTCTAGATGATGGGCAGTTAAGTAGTAGAAGATTTGGATCGCGAAGCTCAATGAGTGCATCAGTGACGCCGCCTTTGCAGCCTCTTCTAATTAAAAACTGTGTACCGTCTCAGCATAAAATGTTGTCTGACTTCGATGGTATGTACAGCGGCGAACAACAACAGCAACAAGCAAATCATCCTTTTCTAGACCAGTCTACGGCGAATAATCGAGTAAAGAGTATATCACGGTTACCCACGTCATATAATATTCTCGGTGGTGCTAATGATGGTGTTAATGGTATGTACAGTTCTTTTTTTTCCGAGGCGACAGGAAGTGAGCTTGATGTATTGACCGGTCATACTAAGTTTTTTCGGGAAACGGCCTCTAAAACAGGGCCAGACGTGATACACATAAAGCCCGAGGACACGGGTGGAGGGAGGGCTATAAAATCGGAAATGAGTGAGGATTTTTATAAGACTCTCAACGAAATGTATAGGGACAACAGTCTGGCAACAGAATTTAATCATAACCTTGATAAATTGCTGTATCAGTCCGATCAGCAAAACGAACCAATATTGATCGGCTTACCAAACAATTCAGCTCTGGCAAATTCCGCTCTTGATATGATACATGAGGATAACGAAGATGAGATAAACAACGAAAAGCATAATAAGAATCTAAAAGCAATTGACGATCCCAAGTTAGCAACAACTGAAGCCACCACATCTTCAGCTACAAACATATCTTCGCCGAATACGACGTCAGCATCAACATTACTAAAGCGCTCCAAAGTTTCAAAGAAACATAAGAAGAAAAAGCATCATCACAAGGATGAAATGGAAATGATCAATAACTTAAAGAGTGCATTGGCTCAAAAAAACATGAACTCGGACTTTTCGCAACTATCTTCAAACAGCACAATCCAAGCAAATCAGATGGGTTTGACAAAAAGTGGAAGTGATCATCGCTCTAGGACCACTTCCTCCTCCTCTGAAGAAAACTTTTGTTGTTTGTACGATAACTCGGATAGACTAGATAGTATAACTAAAACGATATTGTTGGAAATTAATAAGATTGGTGGGTTTTCTTCACCTTCCAGGGAAGAAATCAATGAACTACGAAAGCTTGTTGTATCGGAAAAAATATTTTTAGAAAAACTAAACCAGGTAAACAAAAATCTGATTTTGTTACTTCTAAATCCACTCACAATGGCAGAAGAACTAAGAACTGTTGAAAATAAAGGATGGTTTAAAATGGTCATGCGTAAACTTGAAAAAAATATCGATACGCTCAAGAAGCTTGTGGGAAATTCCTTTGATAATTATAAGACGCAAGTAGAAGCGGCCAGTTCCCTTTGTCGCTTAACAGCTGCGCAACAGATGGCAACCTGCACGACTAATACAACACTAGATTCGATGCAAGAAAAAGACCAACAAATAAACCATTCTATTGACCAATCGGACTTGACCGATTACAGTGTTCAGTTGATACGGCATAATTCCAATCTAGATGAACAGCTTAAACTGCTAGATAGTCAGGAACAGGAAATGAATAAAAAGAAACAAATTCAGCAGCAACAACAAGAGCAGGAAAGCTGTGCAAAAACTTTGGAATTGAATAATTATGTAGATGTAGATGCTTCTTACGAAACTCTTCTGATGCAACAAATCACCGACCCAAATTTAAACATATATCCTAGTACATCACTAAGCGATGCATCAGCGACATCTCTTTCGTCAAATAACATCTACAGCAATGATGCCTACATTAAGTCGCTTAAACGCAGCTTAGAACGCCACAATAGCATGCTGTTTCTGCTGCATTTGCAAAATCCGGACTACAAAGATAAGATGCAAGAATTAGCGGGCCTGGCTGAAGACGAAGATGATCTTATACTGAGCGAAAGTGCAAATCATAGTCCACCACCCCCCGCACCAGACATAGACTTTGCAAGATTTAGTAACATTAATCAGAGAACCAACGACGTAATGTTATTTCTTGGCCAAAAGGATGCCAGCAGCAATTTGAATCCCTTTCTTGTATTAGACACCTCAAAATCAGGTCCAGCCTATTCACCAAAGCAAACAAAGTCTGACTCGGGACTTTCGTCTATGAGCGGCTTGTCTTCATGGGACAAATCGCCTAATTCTCCGACGTCACAAACTTTTAACGGTAGTGAAAATAATCCATTCATTTCCAAATATCAAGATATTAATATGGAAATGTTACAACTATTAGCGATGACGCCGAAGAAACTTCCAGCAGAATTTACTGATCTGGGAATACAGCAGCCTAAAAAGCAGAAAGAGTATGTATTTTCGGAGGAAAACCTTAACTACATAAGGGAACTTTCCAAAAACTTACCTATTTGCTCAGCTTTCGAAAATAAGTCCATGTTTTCAATATTTCAGCATAATATTCTCGATCACGAAAATTCATCTCATACGGTTGATGATATGCTAGCCTGGGATCAACAACAACAACAACAACAACAGCAGCAGCAGCAACAACAACAATTAGAAAAACGTCGAATGCCAGATTTGTTAAAAACTGAAATCAGCGGCCGAACGTTTCTGCAACATTCAAGTGATAACTTGCAGGATACAAATAAAACTTCAATGCGTAGTAATGCCCAATTGACCGATCGTTTGGTTTATTATCCTACTTCCCGGAACCTTACCGACTATAGCACTAGCCAAAGAACAACTGATCATAGTGTGAATCAACATTCAAGTACTAAGCATACAAAGTTTCACGAGAATCTTCTTCAATCGGAATATAGGTCGGCAACGGTTTATGATTCTTCTCCCACTGAACAATATGGCCCACATCGTAGAGAACATGGCAAGCAACATCCAAAAGTATGGCAAAGGTTAGGAAATCTCTTAAATGATAACTTCAAGCTAAAACGCCCAACACGCTATAATCGCTCTCAATCATTACCGACTGGTGAAATGGAAACACAGCGATCCAAAATTCCTATGCGTGGCCAGGCCGGTTCGTATCCGTCTGTTGTCACGAGTTCTAGGAAAAATGCGAACTCTAAGCAATCATCCGAAAGCCGCCAAAAATCTTTTGAGCATTTAAATACGTCTAATGCTATTAGAGCTAAGCATAAACGTGCATCTTTCACAACTACTATGAATAACTTCATGCAAAAAGCAAAGACATACAGACGGTACAGCTTCGGCTTGCGTCACGGATCTAGCCTGTCGGATCCTGAAGCCGATTTAGCAAGTTTTACATCATCGGATAATGATGAGTCGATTGCAAGCGATTATGGAAGTGTTGCTCCAAATGGCTTCGACACAAAAGCAAAAAAAGGTTCCATTACAATACCAATGAAACACTTTGGACTACATAATGAAATGCGTCAGCTTGAGGACCTTGACTATCTAAATGAGTTTGAGAAACGCAATAATTTAAAGGCATCAGAGTCAAACTTAAATGGCAAAGCTAGCGAAAACATACAACCAAATACAGAACCAAATATCAGCACAAATTTAAATGACCAAGCACTGGAACATAGATCGGAAATCGAAAACGAACTTTCAGAAGAATTGAATAGTGCCTCTATAAATGGTTTGTTTCCAATAATTGGCAACAAGGCTTCGAAGAAAATTGGTTTAGATGAACGCGAATCTGACACCGAATGTCCAGCAAGCAAAAATAAATTGTCAGAAAATGAAGTTGTAACAGTAAGTACACCCGCTTCTAAAGTAACAGTAATACTGGATAAACAAATGCTAAAAAATCCGTCTGAGAACCAGCGCCATCTTCAAAAGGCAAACTCTCTGTGTCTTAATGACGATCAGCAGTCACTATATCCTGTACCACCTAATATGAATGTAACTCCAGCGCTGAATATAACAACTACGGCTGAGTTGACAACTAACAAAAGTATGCTAGTAAATGGACGACCTACTTTACCCTCTGCCCAGCAATCTTTGGAAATTCCAAGTTTGACAACAAGTTCCAAAGAGGACGAAGATAATCGAAGTCAATACTCATATCGTACACTTTCGTCTTCTAGACGGCAAAGCACCGAGGACAGCATTGATACTGACGATGAGTACTTTTGTTATGAACTTCGTCAGTTAGATGAATTGGAAAAACAGCAAAAAGAACAACAATCACACCAACAAGAACCCCAACAAGAATTCCAAGAAAAATCTGACAGAAATCAACACCTTTTTAGCCAAATTGACCAGCTGACAGCATACGATATTAGAGATGATCTAGTCGATTATGAGCCCGACGAAAACGTTCGAGCCAAAATGTCAGATGTTCTGCAAGAACTAAAAGATAAAGTCAAACTTCAACCGGAAGTTCCACAACATCGACGGCCTTCTAAGTCTCGGGTATTCAATGAAAAGTATACCAAGGTAACAGATATGCATAAAGCCTGGCAGGATATCAATGGAGACCTTAGCTATAACGTTCCTTTAAGTAGACCTGAGTTAGAAACTGAAAATCGTGATCATAAAGCGGCAGTTGACGATGACGAAACTGAAGGGTTAGATCAAGATAAAAGGTTGCAACAACGATTGCAAAATCCGGAGATAGAAAAGCCCCTTCCCCAAAAGCGATATAAAAAACGACGCAACATGCGACGCCTAAATTCTACCTTAGACGATGTCGAAAATCCAGAAGCTCAGTCATATTCTACAAGCTCATCTTTATCCTCGGATGACGAAGGCAAGCGTCAGCACTCAAAAAACCTTAAATCAGTTCAGTTACGACGAAACAGTCATGATCGCCAAAAGCCAATCCCCCAAAAGCAACCGGTTACCCATTCACCTGACAGCTCTTCTATAGATAATAACAAGATTAAACAAATTGAACCGGTCGATTCAGAAGATAAGCAGAATGATTACAGCTTATCCTCAGGTGCGACTTCAGGTCCCGATAGTCCAGCTGAGCTCAGCGGTTTGGAAAATGATATCCAGATGCCTAATAGCGAGGATGAAAATGCAATTTTTAAGACTGTTCCCAATTACCAGGGTATGAAAAATAATCAGGAATTAGCGTCTATAAAATGTGGCAGCATTAATGGCCAAGAAAAAACTGACGACGACACACCACCACCAACCTCAATACCACCTATCGAAACCAAACCTGAAGAAGACGGATTGCACAATCAACACGACGATCATCCTGATGATCACTATAAAATAACGCAAAAGCTAGACAATCAGCAAGTCTTATCACCAAAAAATGATGACAAAACGACAACCTTTAATTCAACTGCAACTGAAAATAAACTCGACGCAACAGAGACGGAAAGTTTGAGTAAACAAGAACAGCACACGGAAACTCCTCCAGAACCTCAAGAACAAACAACTGAAAGAAAAACAATGCCAAAGATTATCAGCGAAGACTCCAGCATTGATATATCGCAAGCTAATGGCTCGGCTCTTGGTAGCAGTAAGTGGAAACTATTAAAAACACTGAAAGAACGTAAACTTGAGGAGCGCAATAATCAAGAAAAAATCAAAGAAGATGAGCTAAATAAACAACGTGAAAAGGTAATTTAAGCGTTAACTATCGGGATAGTGAGAAATTTGTGGAATAAAAAAAATACGCAAAGTGGAAAATATATTTTAACTAAACTTATTTTATTGATTCTCCATAAATATTCATTTAATTAACTGCCATCAAATTAATGCTTCAAATCAACACTTTTTTTTTTCTTTATATTTCAGAATGGCAGCACTTCAGGCGATGTGGGTTTGCGAGGCAATGGCCATCCCGGTGATAATCCTTTCTACAGCAACATCGATAGTATGCCAGATATACGACCCCGCAGAAAATCCATACCGTTGGTATCGGAACTTGTAAGTACAAACTATTTTTACTTATATTGAATGCATCAGTAATTAATACCTACATAAGTATGTAAATATGATCCATAACTACAGTCTGCGAAATAGTTATGATACACCTATTCTACTCTATTCTATTCTGTCAACATTCTTATGAAAGTATATGAGCTGTTATAATCTTTCGCCGATTGTATGTCAAGGGCAATCAATTTCCGTAAAGAACATACAAAATTATGTACATAATCAGATCTCTGTCGGGAACTACACATTTATCTATTTTAACAAGACGCCAAATTTAACTAGCCGAGAGAAAAACAAATGAAGAAAACTAGCAAACTTTGAAAAATTCGAGAAAACTATTGCAAGTACATACGTGTGTGTATACCAGAGAAGTGCATGAGTTGATTCACTTTCGCTCTCCACTAGTTTTGCCAGATCAGATTGTTTTTTCTGGATTGTCCAACTTCCTTAAAGTCTGTCAAATTTGTGCAGCCCAAAACAATTTTGAATGAGATGCTCCTAATATTTATTGCTTTAAAATAATTTTAATAAATTTCCTTATTGGAAAGCGATAAACAAAAGCAAACACAGTCTGAAGGCCATTTTGGCAAATTCGCTTTGACATCTAAGATAAAATATATATACTTACATGAAACATGTCACATAAAGCACTTTCAACGCAACGTGAAGCGAAAAGTTCGGCAACACTCATCTGTTTACGTGTTGAACTTTTTTCTAATAGCTCCAAAGCTTTATGTACTAAGATAACAACTAGTATCAGTAGTTCATCCAATAATATTTATAATATAATATAATATAATATAATATAATATAATATAATATAATATAATATAATATAATATAATATAATATAATATAATATAATATAATATAATATAATATAATATAATATAATATAATATAATATAATATAATATAATATAATATAATATAATATAATATAATATAATATAATATAATATAATATAATATAATATAATATAATATAATATAATATAATATAATATAATATAATATAATATAATATAATATAATATAATATAATATAATATAATATAATATAATATAATATAATAAAATTAGCAACCATTTTTTTAGATAAATAAACAAACCGTGAGCATTGCCAAGTTGTTATTGTGACACACACTTTTTGCTTTGCGCTTTTTTGTTAAAGTTTTAAACTTCACGCAAAGCGATAAAGTTTTATCTGACACGGCCTTAACGCTCATTAATTTAAGTAGTCAATGATACAGCGACGAATGAAAATGTGCTCGGGTGCATGAATTTGTTGCTTGCACAACTATGTTTTCCTCTGTGGGCATCACTACTCTATAACAACTGACTCTCATTTACTCACTCTTATTTTTCAACAACTGCTACCGAAAAGAGCTCTTGTTTATTTGTTTGTAGACTCTACAAACAATTATTTGATTACTCTACAATGTAGAGTAACCAAATAACTCACAATAGGTGAATAGGTGAGACTTGCGATAATAAAATAGAGCGTAAGTGCACACTGCTCATTTACTAAAGGAACGTCGTAACTCAAAAAGGTCTTGTTTTGAAGAAACAACACATTTTTAATTTTTGGGTCCCAACACATCTAAGAAAAGAAGTTTAGAAAATAGCAGCTATTTAAAAACCAGTTTAAAAGTTTTTTGAATAAATTAATGCGAAAAAGTTTTCGCTACTCCAAAATCTATAACATCTGGGATCTTTTGTCGGTTTGACGGCCAATAAGTGGTGTGACCGCTGGAAACCACATCTAAGCCTATTTTGAAACTAGTGTCAAAAAGCACACGGTCTTTCGGGGATATTAAACGTGATCCCCAAAAAGTGTGTTTAGCTTTATAGTCGCCAGCTGCTAAAAAACGAGGCCCAAGTGATTCGAAAAAATGTGAATATTATAATCGTGGCGGTGAGTAAATCGAGGAAATAACGATTTTTCCAGGTAAATGGTCAATGCATATAAGTATTAGTGGCTTGCAGATACTCCTCACGTGTCTCGTAAATAGTGCTTAATTCTGGATTTTATTAGAATTGCCGATCCTCCGCAAGATCCTTCACGGCGATTTTTAATTTCATATACTCGTAGTGTGTAGCCATTAGTTTTAAAATAACTAGTGGTTGTCAAATGCGTTTCAGCAATCATCATTATATCGATTTGCTTTGCCATAAGGAAGTGTCCAAGTTCATTTTTGTGTTAGCGGATGCCGTTTGCATTCCAGAAACATATTTTAAGCCAACTCACTTCCTTAAAAATGCCTGTAGTATGGTGGATTGCATTTTTAGCATCATGTTTGCCTTAGAAACCGTAAAAGTGTTTATGGATTGAACAAGAGTCTGCAGAGTTGCCTGTAGATTACTAAAATTTGGATCGAACTTTTGAGGTTTGGGCTCCTGGTTCAAGTTTTGGTCGGATTTAACCACATTAGCATATGAAAACTATTTGGAGTTTTGCGTGTTTGTGTGGTTGGTTGAATTGCCTACCTGGGGAAAATTGTTTTTAGCAATTACATTTGACTGCGGGTGTGCTGGAGAAATTGATGACTTATTTGTCATTGGCCGTTAAAAATGTGCATATACAGGGCAACCTCTGTAATTCGCACTATGGTTACCTCCACAGTTACTGCATTTTTTAACACTCCCAACGGCCTTTGTTTTGTTGCAAGTTCGCCAAATACAACACAAACAGCGGGCAATTTACAGTAGACCTTAGTGTGGGCAAATTCTTGGTAGTTTACGCAATGAACGGGTCCTGCACGATGCAAAAGAAATTTGAGGTTATAAATTGGATGAATTTCATTTTTTTTTAGCACATCATCACCTGGTTCTAGTTCAGCCCTAAACATGGGTTGAGGGATCTTTATTTTAAAACCTTTATCTTCCAATCCAGTTTTGACATCATCTGTATCTACGCAAGACCTGAAGATCTTTAGCAGTTTTAAGCCGTTAGGTGTAAAAAGATCTTTACTCTTTTTCTAAAACATCAGACAATTTTCTGCAATCATTTTTATGATTTACTTGGATTTTGGTTTAAAAGTATTTTGAATAAATTTATAAAAGAATTCTGCCATTTTTGGAGTTATGGTGTTCTTTCAGTAAATGATCTATATATTCTCATACATTTTTAGAATACATAATATTGAAAAACGAGTTACACAGAAAAATTTCATAGCAGAAGGTCACAAGGTTTTTAAAAATCATTCAAGACAATCGTTGATTACTCTAGTGAACCATAGGGATAGGGCATTCAGTGATAGGGATAGGGCATTCAGTGACAAACAGCTGTCTTGTTTGTATGAATCGTGTAATAGCACCATTAAAATTTCAATATTAGTGGTAACGTAGTATTGATTTCAGGGAATGCAAAATTGTGCCGATTCGTAATTGCAGTGATCTCTGGTATATACTCGTAGTATGCATACTTTCATCAGCCCGTGTGTCGCTTAAACAGAAAAGTGTTTTAGTATTTGCTACAAAAAACATGTTGCGTATTTCTCTACCAGACTAATGCATTTACAATAATGCAATGCATTTACAATAATAGTATCGTTAAAATAATTATAACGATATATTGTCGAATTTGCGATATTGGTTGACTAGAATCAGCTGTTACTTTTACTGTCTATAATATTGTACACAAAAATGCAGGATCGCTAAAAGTTACAAAATCCTATTGCTGAGATAATTCTACCTTAAATTTATTCTACTTGTTTCCAAGTGCATATAAGACGAGTATGAAAATACACACTATGAGGTTTCACGTCACCGTGTCATGAGTACAACCAAAATATTACAAATGAATAAATAATTAAATAGCATAGAGTCCATATGTAAAAGAATATTTGACGTTAGAACTACAAGTAACTACTTTTCAGATAAGAGTGACTTTATCTAGTGAAATGATTCCCTTTGACATGTTGAACTTTGGAACACGGGTTGATGAAAATATTTTACACTCTGTTTATTGCGTAGAAGGAAATCGATCATGCAAAATTTTAGTTTTTCTCCCAGTTTTCTTGAGAGAATTTCTTTTCTCTGTTAACTAGTCACTTAAAAATCATTTTGAAAACTTAAGTAATTTTTGCAATTGTTTCGACTTAAAAAGTTAAAAGATTTATTTTCTTTGGAAGTACGCCTAGTAAACGGACTTCGGTATTATACAGGGTGTCTGGTAGCAGATTTATATTTTCAAACTTATATAATAAACGTGATAATTTACACAAAGTTTTATTAAGAGCATTGAACGAGAGAATAGAAATGCAGATTTTATTTTTTAAAGAGTATGTCATCCAAATGTCTTCAATCGCGTTGAACGCACTGTTCAAAAAAGATCCTTGTGTTCTGCAAGTAAACTTGGCTCAATTGAGCTGGTTCCGCGACGAATATTTTTCTTTAAAGCCACAAGATATTGGGGAAAGTCATTATAAGCCCTTATACCCTCATTGGGCTACCATAAGGTAGCGATGGGAGGTAGATCAGGTGACCTAGGTGGCCATGCGATGTCCCCAAAGACTGATCAGCTCTTGTGCGAAGTTTCCCCGAGCAACTTCATCGGTGTGCGCAATCACCCCATCCAGTTGAAACCACGTGGGAGTGAAAAAGATTTATATCAGCCCTATATGATGAAGGCCTTATCTGACTGAATGAATTATTCATGAGCGCGCCCGTGCGGCTTACCAGACAATACTTGACATGTGTTTGTAGCCATATAGACAACCACTTGTTCAGGAGTTCGGGTCTTCTAATCCCCCCTGTATGCAGTTTCCCAGCAAATGGAAGACCAGGTTTAATAAATTGGTAGGCCGAAGCCCACTCAGAGCATCAGCCCTTAAACCAACTCACCCGTCCAACCATCACCACTGGTTCCTTACAGTACAGGTATCTTTTGCAAGGCAACAGCCCTTCAGGGGGAGCAATTATCAGGGATATTACCTCCTTCTTCCTGCGTCTTAAGTTTAAACCACAGCCAGGGCGTTCCAGCCAAGGTAGGCACCTCAACCATGATCAGCCCGGGTTGCACTGCAAGCAGAACCCCAATTCTAATCCCCATTCTGTTAATTTATATCCTTGGTAAGGGTTTCGGAAGCCAACACAATGTAAGTCATGCGGCTTCCTAGAGTTTTATTTGCTACAACAAACGAGGGACTCCTTCCCCTCTTTTCCCGAAAAACAGGGTGCACTGATTTGGAATACGCCAAAGTTTGGTTTTGAGGGTGTAGCCACGTGTGTGAAGAGTATGCCAGATGAGCTCGCAGGTTTGGCAAAAGTAATTCCCTAATCATGCGTCGATAATTTCCTCCGTTGGCATTCTTCGACTACCCCCAGGAATTTTCAAAAAGCATTGTCATGCGTGAATAAGGCACACCAAACAGTGGTGCAATGCAATGGTGTTTGATGTTTCAATCCAAGGCTGCGGATTTTTGCAGACCAGCAACAGCTGTTTTGCTTGTTGGCGTGGCCGTTTAAGTGAAAATGAGCCTCGCCGCTCCAAAAGGTATAATTTACAGTGCAAAAACGCTGCAACATTGTTTCACAAAAACTTTATTAGTAAATCGAAGTTACTTTCTTTCAGGTCTTGAACGATTTCAATTTTAAAACGATGGAACTTCAGATCCTCTTTTTAAAATTGCATGAGTAATCGCTCTTGAAAGTCGCCTTACTGGTACTCTTTGCTCTATTGAAAGGCGCATATTTTCACGTAGACTGCTTTCAACTAGTTCAATGATCGACTGGATTCTAGCTGTGGGACATTCTTAGCCGAAGCAGTTGTGCTAAATCTCTGCACCCACAAACGAATTAAATTTACGCTCGGTCCATCCCGTATTCGCCGAATACCGAAATTTGAACAAAATTGTCGACGAGCAATTGCTTAAGAACCATTACTCTTAAAGATTGTCTCATCTGCGATCGCGCGATGGTCACACGACCACTGTTAAATCGTGACTGACAAATCCTCACAATCGATAACTCAAACGGCGCCACCTTGCGCCCGCACCGTTTATTGCTTTTTAAAATAATCGTATTTAAAAATTTGCCACCAGAAACCCTGCATAAAGCCGAAGTCTTTGGTTACGACTTGAAGTCTGCAATTCGAAATGACGTTTATGAAGCCGGTTTTTATGTGGTACTTAAACGCAACAATTAAGATTTTTAGCAAGCTGGGGTTCCCTTGGAAAGTTTATTAAGACTGGAACTAGTCAATTTTTTTGAAGTTAGAGCTCGTTTAAGAAGCAGTCTTTGTTTAGTATTCATAGTCTGTATCCAAAAAAAAAAAAAAAAAAAAAAAAATAAGAAAGAAGGTGTAAAAATATAGTTAGAATGGTAATTTAACAAATATGTATGTATATGTGTATGTATATCGAAAACGAGCAATAACTTTGTGAAACGAATAGACCCAGCAAATTGACTTGTCCAATGTGATACCGTCAAGCTTGTTAAAAAAATCCGATAAAAGTATTCTAAACTGTTGGTCTTGAAAATGTTTGGCTGTCTTGTTAAAAAGGATATAAATAAAATGTATATAATAAAAGTACTTTTATTTTTCAACTTAAACACAGTGTAAAAATTCAAGAATATTTAATTATAATAACTTATTTTGTATAATTTTTTGTGTAACTTTTGTTTTTACGCCATATCGCGAGAGAAAATTAAAAACCATCCGCTGAAAAATGACAAATTTCTTTGAGTCAAAACACCTTCCCACACAAGATGTCGTCCTTGTCGATCATAAGAGAGCATTCAATTACACAGTTTTTATTTTAAACATATTTTGTAATTTATCCTTCTGCTGGATTAAAAAAATAGATGTGCAGCTTTACATTTTCTGACACATTATGTTTTTCTTTTATTTAAGTCACTTACAGCGCAACCTAAATTAACGCGCAAGGCGTAATTTATCTGTCAAAAGTTCTCATGCACGTGCAGAACGTGTGAGACCAACGCAAATAGAGCTTTGCAATTAAAAAATCCGTTTTTGACAAAGTTACTGTTACTATTTTTTTTTTTTGTTAATTATTAATGACTCTTTAAGTGCTTTCAGTTTAATTTCGGTGGTTATTAAACAATAAATAAATATTACTGTTCATGGTGAAACGCTCTTATTTAGTTACTGATTACAGAATAAAAATTAAGCTTTAAACTACCTTGTGCTTTATACACTAATTTAGGTTGCGCTATTAGCCCCAGAGGCTTGATTCACTATTTTCAAGCAAGAAAATATTCTTTAAGTGTTTATTAACATTCATTCATCATCCATTATCTGAAATAACGCAACATTCTTGCTTTCATGTATCGCTTAAGGGCTTACCAATGAGTAAGCTTTTATGGTGGCTATTCTAAAATACTCGCAATTTCCACTATGCAAGTCTTATTGGCCTCATGAGGTAGAATACCTCACCCCATTCTCTAAAAGTTAATCATTTCCGTCAATAAGACTTGCATAGTGGAAATTGTGAGACATAAATGACTAAAAAAGAGATTCGCAAAATCAAAAACAATAATACTTTGTGGTTGTTCTCATTACAAATGCACCGTTAATGAAGAAACAGAATACGTCCGCAACTTCAAGCAAAAACGACTCTCAGAGAAAACAGGCACATAATTGAAACGACGGCTGCAACTTTACAAATTGTCATTAATGTTCTTTTTGTTAGGTAAAAAAAACAGCTTTTTATATTACTTTTACTTTTCTTCACGCTAAAGCTTTTGAAGCTTTGGTTTTGTTTACAAAATGTATGAACTAATGTATTTACTAAAAGTGCGGTAATATTATTGAAAGCTTTTCAGCTTCAAAGTGAGAGCATAAGAAAAATCGCTGCAAAAATAATATAGATTCTCGTTTACTACCGCATTCTCTGGCGTTATTTTAAGCCAAATTGTATGGAGAAAATCGTCATACTCTAGTTCTGTTTCATCATTTAAGAGTTACCATCATTGCCACATTAATGGCGTGCGAAAACTGTTTTAACTTATTATTACCTGCTAGTTTTCTGCCTTATAACCTGTTTATAGGACACGACTAAGCTTACTCGCGAAGAGCTACGTAAAGAATTGGATTTGTATAACGCGACTTGCTCGTATTGTGCAATTTACCGTAATTCGCGCATATGTCAAATATATCATATAAATATATAAATATATCTACCAACATGCAAAACATAGTGTTTGTTAATAAATTTTCATTCGAAAAATTTTTTTCAATGTCAAAAACGGCACTCTTATCCCAGACATAAATAAGGCTAGGTTTAACTTGGGTCCAGTTCGTCCCGTTGTGTTGCCTGGGTGTGATATGTAACCAAGCAAGTCTTTATATGACTGGTTCGGAACTAGCCCTAGGATCGGATACAGGAGTCCAATCCACTTACATCACATTCTGATACCTTCATTAAATCATGCAGCTTTGGTCTGCTTAGATATAGAGCCCTTATATAAGAAAGAGTTGGATACCGACAGAGGAAGTGGTCAACACTCTCTACTTCCTCCTGCTCTCTGCAGCTTCTATAGAAGATTTAACCTCTTCGCCTGTGTCCCTATGTGACAAACTCCCGTCAGGATACACACACAGCATGCACAGAAGAACGTAACCTCCGTGGGCGTAGGCCTTTAAGGATGATAGTCCTCCTGTTATCATATATGAGCCATGTCTGCCTTGATATTCGACTGATAATCTCCTTAGACCATCTGTCTTGAGCGGTTTCGAAAAGTTGATGCTCTACTCGTTTCTTACAGCTCCTAAACTGGACTCCAATGATCCCATATATATTCCCTAGCTATAGCTGGATACTGGGCTTTGCTAGTTCGCCTGCTTCAACATTTCTATGCACATTTTCATACCCAGAAAAACTGCAGGTTCGAATGACTCGTCATCTCGTATCCGGCATTCACGAACCAACCTGGACGTCGTAAAGACCCCAGTATTGCATACACCGCAGCCTTACTATCAGCACAAATTCGAATATTCCCCCGTATATCCTATAGTACCTTCTTAACCAGTTAGCTGAGCTACACTCATTTTGCAGCCTGAAACTAATCCTTCGTTCATACAAGGGGATACATATACTCCCCCCATCCATCTGTAAAGATTGCAAGCACGTCCTCTTGATGATCTGTGCCGATCACTTTCGAGACCGTGCAGTACAAAATTACATCAAATCCCTTAACGGCCAGCAGAGCCGGTGAGCAGAAATCAATATTCGCCAAAAGGTTCTATATTCTTCCTATTATTGAGGCATAACCATACGTCATCTGCTTCCACGCATTCATGGCTATTTCCTTCACCATGAGATCAGCCGGCAGACAACAAACAAAACAAAATATTTTATTGAAACATTTTTTCTAAAGTAGTCTATTAAAAAAACGGGCAAAAATTGTGTAATATAATGTTTAAGCACACACACATACATAAGAAAATAAGAAAATTAATTTGCGCCGTTATCGCAGAGAGATTCTCTTTTTCATTCACCTTTTTTGACACTTATGATGAGATAAGTTGTACTCTACAAACCAAAATAAATTGAGAGCTGTTACGCAAACTATGAACCGAAAAAAGGAAAATGTTGCAAATTAAGCGTTTTTTGTTGTTATGTCGTGTCTTATAAACAGGCTGTAACACACTTAACTGGTTAAAGCAAAACAATGCATTTGTGTATTTGCACACAAGAAAATTTTTCTTGGCTACTGTCAACACAATTCTCTGAATTATTATTGGTACAAAATGTTCTCTTACGTCTGTAAGCTTCCATAATATACCTTTCAGTTTTCTACCAAAGTTTAGCTTGTCATTAGTAGTAAAAGTACTCAATTGTGTTGTTTTTCCACTGAGAGAAACTAAAACAAATCTCGTTTAATTACTATTATAATATTGAAAAACTCGCAAAGAAGCACAAGTTGCTGAGATTTCAGAAACTCTCATTGTCTGTTTATTTAATGACATTCCATGTTTAATAGAAACTAGTAATAACAACACGTATGAGAAACATTGAAAATCTCATGACTAAAAACTCACAAGTAGCTTAGATTCCAGAAATTTGTGTGATTTGTGTGTTTAATATGCACAGGTCTCCTCCTAAAGGCTTCTTAGATCGTCTAGCGGACACGGCTTATAAATTGGCATGCAAAGTCGCGTCTCAACGACAAACTACTCTAATGTAAATGTTTAAGTTTATGTCATCAGCTTATTTATTTTTCTTGCATATCAGTTAATTTTTAAATTCAGTTTTTAATATTAATTTTGTTGCATAACTTTTAATGTATTTTTTTCCATCAATCTTGGTTTTTTCTTTAAGAAAAGTAAATAAAATTTTTCTATAGAGTCCCTTTTTAAAATAAAAATTATTTATAAGATTTCTTTTACATTTTTATTTTCAAACAAAATTTATGAAATATATTTGGATGTAACCGTTAAAAATGGACCTCCAGGTGCTCAAGGTACAAATTCAATATAATGCGATGAAAAATAATTCACTACATTTTCACTTACATATATAAAAAATAATATCTTGTCTGCGGAGTTAAAACATTTTATTCCAAAAATATCACCAATTTGCTTAATTTATACATTCAAGTAGATTTATGTTTAAAATAAAATTAACAAAAATGCTTAACAATCTTGACATGACCAAGTTGACGAGTGGGGACAAAATTATATATACAATACAAAATTGTGGAAAAAATCGTAGAGACAAACTGCATTTTTTGGTTTCGCCCACTGTGGGCACATTTCTTTATAGCTAAAAGGCCAAATAAATTACACAAACTGTTTGCCAGACATGTCACAAATTTACTTTTATACAAACTTTTGAATGGTTTATGGGTTTGTTTGCACAAATATTATATTTGCACGTTAATCAAAATGACTTTCGCCCAAAAGTATTGATGTTTGTCAAACCGCTTGTGTTGTTTAGCGCTAAATTTTGTCATTTCAGTGAACATTTTGCAGAGTGAACTAATATAATAAGAAGAAGAACACAAAGTAGCTCAACAAAAAGTTATCTTGTTAATATAGAATTTATGGAATCAAGGAAAAATTAAAAGCAAAGTTATAGCAAACAGCGTTTCAAGAAATAGATGTTATGAGAGAAATATCTTGAGACTAACAAAGAAATTTCAACAGAAACCATTTGTATTTTGCAAACTTCATAGGGCGATTAAAACTGCCGCTACACAATCGCCGCTTCTTCCAATTGAAAACAGGTGTTGGAATATTTGTTTCGTGTGAGTGCAAACAGAAAATGTGTGTTTGCCACACGGGTAGCGTAGTTTATTTGGCCCTTTACTCCCAATCCGTATCAGCATGAGAAGCATTACTGCACTTAAAACTTAAATAAAACTGAAATAATAGAATTCTTCTGTTTCTGTTGGCTGTTTCATGCCAAATATTTTTCTTCTGTAAATTTTCATAATTGCAAATCAATTAGCTGTTTCGAAATATTAAGAATATCAAAGTTCATTTGCATTAAAAACCTTTCATCAAATAAGTTTTCTTACGAGATACTTAGTCCAAAAAATTTTTGGCAAAAAATATTCACTAATTAAAGAAAAATTTGTTTTAAAATTTTTGATGCCAAGCGCAAAAATTATTTTTGCTCTTTATATAAATTCTATTATTCTAAAAATATAAAGAGAAAAAAAAATGAAATTTTAAAGCAACACATTGACTCCATTAAATTTGTGTGAAGCGATGAACAAATTTCACGATTCAGGTTATGCCAGAAGCCAAAATTGTTTGTTTGAAAATATTTCACACTTTATTTCTTAGAATACAAAATTTTAATTTAATTCTGGCAATGCTGCAGTATTAAAAACCGTTTCCTCTGCAACATTCTGTTTGAACAGTTATTTTTAAATCTCTCTCAGCACTCAATAATAAAGAGAAATGCAGTGCTGTTTTTCAAATGCATTGAATACGTACGAACATACATATGTAGGCAGCCACAGCCAAATTTGTTCTTATAAAATTAAATTTACGAATAAGAGAACATGTTACATATGTATGTATGTAATAATACAACTCAGGAGATCAACAATATACGAGTATTTACACATGAGTGTACGAGTATTTACACATGAAATAGTAATACGCTTTGCGTAGGTCCATTAAGTTGTTTACAGCAGCAAGGCGAATTTATAAGGTGAATGCAAGCGGAAAGGCGAAATCGGTACTATGTATTTTGTTATTGTAAAACATATCGTGAATGTCAAAATCTTTGTTCAGCTGGGAAAAAATTTCATAAAAACGTTAAATATAAACTTTTTTAATTGTTTGTAATTAAAATCAAAGATTATATTAGTTTTTCACTTTTAAATTCACACAAATTTCTTGAAATTCCACTAAATCATACAAAAAAATCTTCAAATTAAAATGGCGCGAAAAAGTTTGTAAACAAAAGAAAAAACGCGAGAAGCCAAAAATAATCACCAGTGCTGTTAAGTTCACCTAGTAATGAATTCGCCTTGTACAGCAGTGAGCTGTAGAATATGACTTAGACAGTGATTTTTGTATATTATTGTAATAGCAAAGAGAAAGAAACAGCAAACTGTAATCCCGTGTGTCGTGATGCGCAGTAGAGAATAAGAGAAATTATTTTGTCAACTTTTCGGTCTCATTTTAGTTATTTGCTTCATGGTATTTACGAAGAATAATAAAATTAGAGATTGCGCCGTCCGCATGATTTCCCATTAGATGACATAGTTCAATGTATGCAAGAGTAACATACATATGTATTTAAAATTATCTAGGGCAGAAGATTTCAGCTTTGTGTGATAGTTGTCGTAATCGTCATTTAAATCCTTTTTTTATACATTCTCTCTTTGATTTTCCAGTAGTAAAGAGAAGAGGTTGTTTGTTTTATGTATATACAGGGTGGCGCAAAATTAATTACGCTTTCGAAACATGTAAAAGCCTTAGCAAATGGCATTTTACGTCAATCATATTTGACATTTATGAACTAGACAGCTGCATAATACAAACAGACAAACAATGGAGCACTATACGAGTACTCCGCATGTAAAGCCAAAATCTCAACCACGCAGAGGAGGATTTTCAATCGAAAATCATTATGCGCAACGAGGGATATATCCTAAATGAAAAATCGGTTATGTAAAATAAACAAAACCTTGTTGAGTTATGCACAAAGGTGATTTCATATGCCCATAAAACGTTTCTTCAGAACTTTTTTGGCTTGTGTAAATGTTCCTCAAGAACCCAGGCCGTCAAGTTCCAGTGACTTGCAGGAGATTGAGGCTTGAGAAAACAATTTTTTATATTATCGTAAAAACCAAGGCGAATTTATTACCAGTTGAACTTGACAGCACAGGTGATAATTTTTTGCTTCCTTCCTTTTTCTTTCTGAGACTGTCAAATTTTTTATTCTTTTGTTTTCGTGCCATTTTAATCTGAAGATTTATTTGTATGATTTAGTGCAGTTTCAAGAAATTTTTGTGATTTTAAAATTAAAAAACCAATGTAATCTGTAATTTTAATTACAAACAATTATACAAATTTGTTATAACGTTTATATAACATATTTTCCCCAGCTGAACAATCTTGGCGAATTTAGATTTTGTCATTCTCAGGAAATTTTACCAAAACAAAATACATAGTACTGAATTCGCCTTTCAGCTTGCATTCACCTGTACAAATTTGCCTCGGTCTTTAGCATGATACAAAAAACAAGGCACCTGCTTCGCTACAACAATACAACAATAAAAAAACAACAGGAATTTTGTTTGTGTAAAAAGGCGAATTCACACTTAAGCTGTCAAAAGTAGTTGATAAAGAAGATGTACAAAAATTTAAATGGCGCCGAAAAAGGTTAATAAAACTTGAGAGAGGAAGTGCCGCCATATTAACCGAATTCGCCGATGCATCCACCTAATAATGAACTCACCTTGGTCTTTAGTGAGCATTGTTTTACGCTTCGCAAGTGTTTTACGGGGTTAAACTTTTTAAACTTATTAATTTGCTAGAGCACAGTTTGACGCGGCACATACGACTCTTTTGCAATGTATTTTATTGCCGTTCAAGCGTTAAACTTTGCCACCATCGAAGATCTGCTAATCAAACTCCACGACTTGAACATGACATAAACATAACGTTGACAGACCGAAGGTAAAAATAAGTTAATGTTCTGGTATGTGGCGAATTCGTGCGCCCTGACACAACGATGCTCAACCATATCGCTGTCAGAGCATAAACGAAACATGAACATGAGCGGTCCACATTAGCTATTTGTGATGTTCGACATGATGATCATACCAAATTCATGACATGTCTTTTAATAAATTTTTATTTTATTTTTAAATTTAAGTACAAAAACTGTTTCTCTTTAACGTGCTCAAAAATGCAAGCAAAAGGCCACAAAGATACCGTCAAAATACTTATGCCATTGTAAAATTTGTTGTCTCCACGCACTATTTTCAGCAGAAATAGAAAGCAAAAAAAAAAATTACACATGAAAAGAGCTAAATATAAATATAAATTCTTTGTTTTACTCATCATTTTTGTAGTGTTATTTGACGACCCTAAGCTAGGTTCAACAGTCAGAAAAATGTTTCGCTAAAATACTTATGCCGACTAGTGTACTGTGAAAAGTTCTAGAAAATGTGATTAGACGGGCACGAATGTGTATGACCTCTAGTGACTGATATTATATTTTCCAATTAACAAAAAAATTGTACAGGTTCAAAAAAGGATTTCTTATGCTCAAAACAGTTTTAATTCATTTAGTAAAAAAGTTACTAAAAAACGAAATTCGATGATTAATTTTGTGTCACCTTATAAAGCAAAAGAAAAAAAAGGAGCATCCGTATTAAAAAGTACAGTGGCGAACACTAATATATATGTTTTACACATACGACTTTGTAAGCCAAATAAAACATACAAAATTATAAAAAAAATATTTAGATTTTTTATTTAAGGTATTCAATACTAACACCAGAAAACAAATTAAAATTCATGAATTTCATACGTGTGTATATTAAGTTTTAAAGAAATTTATGGAAAATGACAATGTATTCACTTTACGTTACATCATGTTATTCGATAAGGAATATTGGTTCTCATTTAAGTTTATCGGCAGTGTGGCATAATGCGCAAGTCGTTTTTTTTCTTAATAAAGCTCACAAATTTCCAATTGGAATGGAATTGAGATCCGGGCTTTGCACTGTCCATTGTTTGGATCTCCATCTTGTTGAAATATCACTTCTTCTCTTTCTTCTTTTTCTGGTTAAACACTTTTGTCAACATATATAGAAACATTTTAGCATTGTACTTTCTATTCTTATTAAAGGCCCAACAAGTAAAACACTCCCACAGCATCAAACTTCCACTTGATTTGCTGAATAGTGATCTATTAATCTCCGAATGGGGTCGTAAAAACAGGGTCGCCTTTAACGCTCGTAAGACCCAATGTTGCTTATTAACACACAAACAAACGACCACAAATGCTGCTTCATCTGTACTCATGGATGGTATAATTATCGAGGAATCGGATGCTCTTGATGTTCTTGGAATGCAGATACAGTGTGATGTTCGCTGGACTGAACACATTTTTCATGTCTCTAAAGAAGCATTCAAGTGCCTCGGTTTTTTGAAACGGTGTAAGATATACTTCACTCCATCCGACCTCCTTAATATTTATACCACCTACATCCGACCGAAAATGGAATACAACTCTCATGTTTGGGCCGGTGCCTCAAAACTCTATTTTGGGGTTACTCGACCGTCTGCTGGACAAGGCGAAGAAGCTCATCGGTGACAATAGGCTATCCAACTCTATTGACTCACTGCAGCATCGACGCAGGGTGGCATGCGTTACTCTGTTCCATCGTTACTACAATGGATTTTGCTCTGACGAGATTAGGGATCTTCTTCCCGAAACGCACACATTTTTACGTAGCACACGTTCATCGTCCAGGGCTCATCCATTTGTGGTCGATTGCCCGGGGAATCGTACTACGAATTACAGAGAGAATTTGTTTTTCAGCCGTACGCTTCGCCTGTGGAATAAGTTGCCTGCAGACGTGTTTCCTGTCTGTTATAACGTTGGAAGGTTCAAGTCAAATGTTCACAAACACTACTCCCTCTTTCCCCCTCCTCACAACCTATTTTCCTAGTTCTGGTACAATGCACTGCATATGTAGGAGATCTGAGTACTGGTTCAACATAAAAAAAACACCATGCATCATTGTTTCTTTAGTTTGGTGTTTTTTTCTTTTAAGCATTCATAGGCGCGATGCCAGTAATATTCCTTGACGTTAGACTGGAAACGATTTATTTTGGTTGCATCAGACCGAATAATGTTCTTCCATCTTCTTCTTAACACTTTTGTCAGACAGCGTATGCCTTTTTCTTTAACAGCTGATATGAGGCCAATTTAGCGAAGAGTTCTTCGCGCTGTCCACAGGACAATAATTGCTCCATGATCCTGCCTTCCCAGTCCGTATTAATGTATTTACTTATTTTGTAATGATCTGATAGGACTTCATTTATCTTTAGACTTTAATTAATTATATAAACAATTTTTGTTTTTACCGGTAACATTGTTCGATGGCAGATTCCAAATTTTTTTTTGGGCAATTTGGTGGGCTGAATAATTGTTGTTTACCATTTCAATTGCTTGATTTTCCAAAAGGGTTCGATATTTTTCTCAGTTTTTTCTTTTAGTAAAAAACTGGCGAATATTTGATAAAAGTTTTTGAATGATTTGTAATAAACTGGTTATTATTATTAGTAGAATAGGATGTGGCCCTCTACGGGCATTTGCACTGCGACCATTGTGCATCTATTGTGCTTCACAAGTTGAGTACATCAAGACACCGAACTAGCTCCTCCATTGGAATTGATGGCAAGTCCCGTTCACTTAACGTATGCACTTGTAACAGACTGTGTAACTTTCTGTGTGCAATGTCACACATTGGATGACAATTGCTCCTCTATCTTACCGCAGATTCTGCAAATGTCTGGATTAGAAATGCCCATTCTTTAGGTGGTTAAGGCAGGTATAATGATCTGTAAGTGCAACTGTCAGTGTACTGAGGCGTTTCCTATTCAGTTTTGCACCAATAATTAGAAATTTCTTAGAATGTTCAAGACCGGCTGTCTTATTCGAATGTTGTTCCACGATGACCTCCGTTCATTTTTTTATCTCCTCATTAAAGAGATTCTTGTTGAAGCCAAATGTAGCCAATAAAAGTGCCATTTGGTCCCTTTTTGGCGTAGATGTCTGCCATATCATTGCCATAGTTCCCCTCATGTCCTGGCACCAAGATCAGAGTAATCTAGCTCTGGCTTGTCGGCTCATTTAGCTTCCAGTACTAACCTGGACGTAAAGACACAACTGCTTAGGGGGGTTTTTAGGACTGATGGACTATCAGAGAGTATTTTAATCACCACTCTCTAGAGTCCCCTATCGGAGGGTATATCCACCACTTCCCTTATTGCATATAGTTCCGCTTGGAAGATTGTGGTGTCTTTAGTGGGAATTATATGCATCACCTGCATGCTCTAGGCCCCACTATTCTCGCACCAACTTCTTGAAAGTGGTGCGGATCCATCTGTGTACCACTTTTGGGAACTATCCCAAACTTCATAGTAAAGGAGTCAGTTAGATCTATAAGGTCACTTGATTGAGACATATCAATTACGTCTCTGATACCCTTTAGGACTGCAAGATGACCAATAATGTTACCTGTCCTTAGTTTTTCACTTTTTTAAATTAAGATTGCTTTAAACAGGTTACTTTAATAGTTTTTAGAAAAAAAAAATCAAATAACGGTGTTTAAATTCGTTGCCATTTGTCCATTTATTTGTGTTGCCACCTTAAAAAAACTTTAAGGTGCAAAAGTGTATACAGAGCCATTTTACCTAAATTTGCTTAAAACTTAATATTCAAATAGGAAAATTAAGAATTTCAATTTGTTTTCTTAAAAGGTTTATAAATAATGAATGTAAAACATGTAGCCGTATGTGCTCGCCACTATACATCATGTTTACATTTGAATCCTGGTGGGTGCTGATGAGTAGTGTAGTGGCTATGAAACATCTAACTAGTATTCTTATATATATTTTTTTTTCTGTCTTCTTTGATCAAGCGTTATTGATCACGGCAACTATTTTCATAATAAAAAATTGCTCTTGGCTGACAGTGGCATCTGTTATACAGGGTGGCGCAGAACTACCTTTATGGTTGGAATGTTCAATAATTTTTCAGTTTATCTACATTTGAATTTCAGAACTTTGTGCACAAGACTTAAGCAATTACATAGAACACAACACAACAAAATAGCGATAAAAATTGTTGAATGCAAACCATAAAGCTAGTTCTGGTGCCACCCTGTATAAGATCTTGCCATAAACAAAAAAAAATCTTTCATTGTAATAGGAGCAAAGAGGTGATCATGAAATGGAATGAATGTCGGAAATTATTCCGCAAACTACTCCGTATATAAGAAACACGTTTTAGATTAATTTAAAGTATTTTGTTGAGAATGTTTAAGAGTTTTATTGGATTGGTTCACATTTGCCTTCACAGAATATATTGTACGTTTTTCGTTTTCGTTCTTTTTTAATAGTTTGGAAACAAAAAGTAAATCTATATCAAACATTTTCTTACATTTTTTTTAATACTATTATATAATACAATACAGCATTCAGTATCTATAGTGTGCGAAAAGAAATTTTTTGTAGTTAAATATTAAATCTTGGTTTGCTTTTTATTGGTTGAATTCACTTTCTTATTAAATAATATATTTTATTTAAATTAATTGTAAGCGTGCACAATTTTCCTTTAGACAACCAAAATTAAGCCAGCGAGTCATCTGGTTTATGTCTCTTTTTTTTTTATAAAAAAAAATTAATTAAAAAATTATGTATCGAAGACTTCTAGAGGAATATTTTTTCATGCATTGAGATGTGCAAACTGCCAGCAGCACAAGAGAGAACAAATGTAAGATGCGGAGGAAAAGAGACAACTAGTAATTATAAAACTCTGTGCTTTTCAGTCATTCTATCTTCAGCTGTCTGCCTAACACAATTCTCCATAAGTTGATTTGGACCTTTTCGAACATTTTTTTTTTAAACATAACTGTGCCCTCTGTGCCGTGTAGCGCAAACATGATTGCTAGATTTTGTTCCTGAAATTGTTATCTTTTTGTGAAAATAATATAATAATATATAAATAAAGGATCACAAAATTGTTTCAAAACACCAATTTGTTGTTGTCTTATATTTGCTCTCAAACCCGCCATAACACAACCAATTGCCCAACTTGCTCTACAACCACGGCCAGCACAGATCGTATTCGATGTGGAGATCAGAGATTTTAAACCGATAATTAATTACTTTATTTAGCTAGATACCTTCCTGACACCTTGTTCGCAAGAACCCATAATTAATTAATATACTTAATTAAATATTTTTATTATTTGATCTTGTTTATATTTTTTCTTCTAAATTTTGCATTTTTGATTTTTGTTTTTTATAAAAAACGGTTTAAAGGTAGTTTATTTTCGATATTTCGATAACAATTTGCTATCAGGAAAACTAAAATGTTGTAAAGCTACGTACACATGGTTGTCAGATCTTACAATATTGCCAGTAAAATTGTCTGAAAATGTATTACAATCGTGTGAATTGCCAATTTTTAACTTACAACATTGTTATAAAAACCTTTGTCAATCAATTGTAAGACGACAATATTGTCAGGCATCTGACCATCGTGAGAACACTCTTCGTCGGCATTGCCAGATAATTGGCTGGTATTGTAAGCTCAGTTTTAATTGTCAAGCTACGTACACACGGTTGTAAGATCTTACAATATTGCCAGTAAAATTGTCTGAAAATGTATTACAATCGTGTGAACTGCCAATTTTTAGCTTACAACGTTGTCAGAAAAACCATTGTCAATCAATTGTAAGACGATAATGTTGTCAGGCATCTGACAATCGTGAGAACACTCTTCGTCGGATAATTGACTGGTATTGTAAGCTCAGTTGTAATTGTCAGATGTATAAAATTAATGCACCTGACAATGGCATCATTGTCAGAAAAAAGTTTGATGGGCAACACTGCCAAGCAGATAGCTGTTGATATACATAAGTGGCAATGCCTTACAAAATGTCTGGCAATTTTTTTCATCTAACAATCTGACAACCGTGTGAACTGACAATTTTTGTTGTCAGATGAATTATTTGTCAGACCATAGTCTGACAATGAAATTGTAAGATTTTCTTACGATCGTCTGAACACACAATTTACTTCTGCGGGACAATTTTTCATTGTCACTACATTGTCAGCATGTTGCCAGATCTTACAATATTGTAACATCTGACAACCGTGTGTACATAGCTTCAGATGTATAAAATTAATACACCTGACAATGGCATCATTGTCAGAAAAAAGTTTGATGGGCAACACTACCAAACAGATGGTTGTTGATATACATAAGTGGCAATGCCTTACAACTTGTCTGGCAATTTTTTTCATCTAACAATCTGACAACCGTGTGAACTGACAATTTTTGTTGTCAGACGAATTATTTGTCAGACCATAGTCTGACAATGAAATTGTAAGATTTTCTTACGATCGTCTGAACACAAAAATTACTTCTGCGGGACAATTTTTCATTGTCACCACATTGTCAGCATGCTGCCAGATCTTACAATATTATAACATCTGACAACCATGTGTACATAACTTTACATTTTTTATGACATTTTGATTTTCCTTAAGCTGATAACAAGTTGTTATCGAAATATCGATAATAAACTCCCGTTAAACCGTTTTTATAAAAAACAAAAATCAATCAAGATCTTTAGCGGAAAAATTTCGAAGAAAAAATAATATACTTAATATTTTTCTCTTTTCTTTTTTTTTTTTGTCTTTTGCCTTGTATTACATTTTAAACTCACTAATGTTTTCTGTATTACTTTTAGATTCTGTTTCGTTTTGCTTTTACTTTAGATGTATAATTTGTATTATAACTGATTGTTGTTGTTGTTGTTTTTTGCTGTAGAAACTCAAATTGAATGCTTTTTGGATTTCAGCAACAATTTATTTATTTTTTTTCATTTAACAAAATACTCATTAAGTAAATTATTTAAAACTAATTATTTGCTTTCAACTTGTTTCCTGCAAAATTATAGACGATGGCGGCTACAAAACGTAATGCAGGGCTGACATCTGCTGTACCGAGAGCAACACTGAACGACGAGGAACTGGTAAGTCTTCTATTCAACTGAGTACGCAGAAACTTAAACTGACGGTCCATACCACACGTTAATATGCATTAATGCGTTCTAAGCATGGTCTCGAGCCAGCGGCCATTAGAGCCATTGTCTGAGGATGGGACAGAGAGACGCGTACGACGCAAAAGGTAGGTATAGTTTCTACATTTGCTTGCGTTGGAAATGTCATGAAAAAGAGTCGATAGCCAAAGATGACAATCTATAATTTTATGTTCAGTGCTATTGATAAGAATATTCACGTATTGGATTGCTTTTAAAAATTTTTTACTATTAAACAATTAAGTTTTTTATTCGCTATTTAAGCTTCTATCATTTATACCAGTAAAAAATTATAAATAGCTTGTTTGCTGTTTCCCAGCTACCTATATGTCGACATTTCATAGGAACTACCCTAATCATCAGTAGACTTTGGAAATTTTTTGAAAGATATTCTCAAACATTCAACTTTATATCCCAACAATCCAAATAAATTGCTGAGAATTTAAAAAGAAAAATGCGAATACAAAACTTAATTGTTTGAATTTTTGTTCTCTGCTTTTCGATACTTTCAAAACCACCACCGGTGGTTCATTTGTTTGAAAGGTGTAAAGAAATTTTAGAGACGTTTATAAATAGAAAAGCTTGTTTTTTTGTGTTTTGACGGATATTATTAGAGCATTTTTCTTTTTAAATTCTCAGCAATTTATTTGGATTGTTGGGATATAAAGTTGAATGTTTGAGAATATCTTTCAAAAATTTCCAAAGTCTACTGATGATTAGGGTAGTTCCTATGAAATGTCGACATATAGATAGCTGGGAAACATAGAAGACAAGCTATTTATAATTTTTTACTGGTATAAATTTTTTACTATTTTAAACATAAGCTACGTACACACGGTTGTCAGATCTTACATACAATATTGCCATTAAAATTGTCTGAAAATGTATTACAATCGTGTGAACTGCCAATTTTTAACTTGCGACGTTATCAAAAAAACTATTGTCAATCAATTGTAAGACGACAATGTTGTCAGGCATCTGACTACCGTGAGAACACTCTTCGTCGGAATTGCCAGATAATTGGCTGGTATTGTAAGTTCAGTTTTAATTGCCAGATCTATAAAATTAATGCACCTGACACTGGCATCATTGTCAGAAAAAAAGTTTGATGGGCAACACTGCCAAACAGATGGTTGTTGATATACATAAGTGGCAATGCCCTACAACATGTCTGGCAATTTTTTTCATCTAACAATCTGACAACCGTGTGAACTGACAATTTTTGTTGTCAGATGAATTATTTGTCAGACCATAGTCCGACAATGAAATTGTAAGATTTTCTTGACGATCGTCTGAACACAAAAATTACTTCTGCGGGACAATTTTTCATTGTCACTACATTGTCCGCATGTTGCCCGATCTTACAATATTGTAACATCTGGCAACCGTGTGTACATAGCTATATTTTTAAAGCTTTAAGCACATAGACGACAGCAAGCAGCAATCTGTCAAAAATAAAATACATGTGTTTAAATGTACACGATTATTTTAACGACATCACAGCAGCACGACTTCAAAACAGCCTTTGCTGCTGCTGCCAACTTAGACTAATTTCTATTTTTGTAAGCAGCAAAAAGTAAATGCAGTGCTGCCACTATAAATATAAATTGACAGCACTAAGAACTTAAATTTGTTTGAAATATTTAAAAGAAATAAACATCACATAAATAAAATAAACAAATAAATTGATGAGTTTTTACAGTTTTGCAAGATATTATTACGTTTTCAGTCAGTAATTTTAATTTTAATCATGTAAAATATATAATATATATTATGTGGCACCTCTGAAATTTGTATTGTTTAAATACACCGCTGTCTTAAAAATAATTATGTTGCTGACGAGAGGGCAGTATTTGAAGCTAACTTCACTTGTAGCCGTGAAGTTGTGAAGTCTACTATCGTCTAAGTGTTTAGAGCTTAATGCATAAATTACGAAAAAAAACTTGTCCATGTAACCTGAAGTTAGAAAGTTTGAAACGCGTTAAAACCGACATCGCATATAGCGCATGGTATGGACCTTCAGATTTACTTCTAGTCTACACAAATAATAAATATACATTTTTCAGTTCAAACACAAAATTGTTTACACTAGTAATTTTTTTAATTTTTTATTTAATTTAATTTAATTTATTAATTTAGGTCCTACAAAGGAATTTGTAAATAAAAAAATGTTTAAGAATTTGTTAGAAAAAAAACTCCGTTTTTTTTAAATTAAAATATTAGGTTATTAATAAAAAGGTTAATTGAATATGTGAACAAAATTTAAAAAAAAATAACAGATTTAAATAAAATAATCCCTAAAATTTCACTTTTTGCCAAAGAAATAATTTATCGATTTAATAAAAGTTTTAACTGAAAGTTTGTTCATACCTGATTAAAAATAGTAATTGAATTAAACAAATAGTTATTTGAAAGAAATATTACAAGCAATTAACAAATTATTTAAGAGAATTAATTCTTTTGTTCGAAATTTTCAGAATTTTGTTTTTTGTGGGAGCATTTTTTTTTATATAAAACAATAAATGTTTGCAGTGCTAAAAATAAAATATTTTTTTGTTATTGAAAAATGAATTATTATATACTGTGAGCGTCAAAATAAACATTTTCTACATTTTCTAGTACTTTTTTTTTCGTTTACGATATGACTAAATTTATCATTTTTGGGTTTTTGCTATTAGTATACTACAGTAAACCCCTCTTAATTACCTCACTTAGTTTGCTGTAATTTTTGTGTAATTGAGCGGATAAGGTATTAAAGCGGAGACGTTTAATTACCTCATAGAGGTAATTATGCGAAGATGCTTAAGTACCTCTAGGAAGGCATTTATGCAAACGGACTTAAATTAAATCAAAGCCATTTCAAGCGTCAAAATAAAGATTAACGCAAAAGAAGTTTACAATATAAAATATTTTATTCAATAAAAACAAACAAAAACAGTTTCATTAGCACAAAAATTATACATACATATATAGAAAAAAATAATAGGAGTACATGCATGTACACACATATATAATAGAAGCGTATCAGAACGTTAAAAAGCAAATTGGCTGAATTCACAAAAATTTACGCTGACAAATTTGTCAACAGAGTTGAGTGAATTGGTAGGCAGTAATGGGTAAATAAATGAAGGGATTTTTAGGGAATTTTTGGATTTGGGATGCAATATTTTGAGTAATTACCCAAAATGGGTACTTAAAAGAAATTTAATTAACCGTATTTTTGTATGAAAATAAGTGAGAAAAAAACCGGGATTGGATATAAGGGGTGAATAAACGCAAAATGCATTTAAGAGGTGGGTAATTACACGGGGTATACTGTATTCTCTAATTAATTATAAAAACATAATGAGCAATTTCTTACAGTTATAAATATAATTTATAGAGCAAAAACTAATGTGAATGTTGCATGTGTGAGTGTACATGCTGCATGTGTAAGTGTACATGCTGCATGTGCATCATTTGAGCGGGTGCTATTGTAATAAAATACCGTTATGTTTAGTTATTTGCTTTATGTTAGCATTCTAATGAAACGTTTTTATTGTTTTATATTAATTAATTGTGATCGGCAGAGTAAAAACTCCTCGTGTGAAGTAAATTTTTATGTGCTTTGGAATGGGTAAACAAATTTCTAGTGATATAAGATAGTTAGTAATAAAACTTCGGAATGAAGAAAAAACTTTCAGCGAAATTGGCTCTATTATAAACAGAAACCACAATGCTGAAAAAAATTGTTGATAAATACGAAAAATACGGCAAAATAAAAAGTCACACTCTTGAACATATCGCTTCTTTATTGCAACATAGTCATAACGCAAAAAAGCTTGTTTCGAGAAAAACACATTTCAAATTTTTAGAAAAAATTTTTAGAAAATATCTACTAAAGGAAACAATTTAAAGGTAATTCACATAAAATTTTGGAACAATATAAAAGATAGTACTGTTAACAATTTTGCATTGTTAACTCGAAAAGCTCATATTTTGAGATATGACTATATTGCAATAAAGGAGCGATATGTGGAAACATTTGGACCGCAAAATCCGAAAAAGGGTAACTTGCAATAAGGATATGCTGAAACTGAAATCCGTTATAATGGAGGAATGGCGAAAAATTGCATCTGATATAACTAAAAAATTAGTAGAATCGATGCTCGGAAGACTAAGGTCCAGTTTTGGAGTTCGTACTTTAATGTTACTTAGCTTTAAGTTTCATTTAAATATGGGTATAAGTTTTTCAGTACAAATATGAACTAAATTTAAATGCCCAAATTTCTTCATTTAAGTTTTTTTATATTGGACCAGTACTCAGGGGATGACCCCTACATATGCAGTGCATTGTACCAGAACTAGGAAAATAGGTTGTGAGGAGGGGGAAAGAGGGAGTAGTGTTTGCAAACAGTTGACTTGGACCTTCCAATGTTATAACAGACAGGAAACACATCTGCAGGCAACTTGTTCCATAAGCGAGCGTACTGTTGAAAAACGAATTCTCTCTGTAATGCGTAGTATGGAGCCCCGGGCAATTGACCACAAATGGATGAGCTCTGGACGATGAACGTGTGCTACGTAAAAATGTGTGCGTTTTGGGAAGAAGTTCCCTAATCTCGTCAGAGCAAAATCCATTGTTGTAACGATAGAACAGAGTAACGCACCCCACACTACGTCGATGCTCCATTGAGTCAATAGAGCTGGATAGCCTATTGTCACCGATGAGCTTCTTCGCCCTGTCCAGCAGACGGTCAAGTAACCTCAAAATAGACTTTGAGGCACAGGCTTGAACATGAGAGTTGTATTCCATTTTCGGTCGGATGTAGGTGGTATAAATATTAAGGAGGTCGGATGGACTGAAGTACATCTTACACCGTTTCAAAAATCCGAGGCACTTGAATGCTTCTTTAGAGACATGAAAAATGTGAACATCACACTGTATTTTCTTTCCAAGAACATCAAGAGCATCCGATTCCTCAATATTTATACCATCCATGAGTACAGATGAAACAGCATTTGCGGTCGTTTGTTTGTGTGCTAATAAACAGCATTGGAGCGTTGAAGGCGACCCTGTTTTTACTACCTCATTCGGAGATTAATAGAAGATCACTATTCAGTGAATCATTCATATCTAGCCTCTTGGCAGTGATCTCTGATAGGCTGGGCCTATAACAAATGCTGCTGTCATCCGCGAAAGAGTGGATAGGGTTGGACGTTTATTAGAGAAGGTCGTTGAGGAAAATAAGAAATAGGGTAGGAGAAAGAACGGAGCCTTGTGGTACCCTTGAATTAATCTTGAACTCGTTTTCTCACATGCCATATGGTTTTCGTATGCTTGCATTTGTATTAGTGCAAAAATGGTAAACAAAACATACACACGAGTACGAGCTATTGCCTGTAGAAGATATTTGAAAATTAGTTGCTAATTTTGCAATAAACAACAGCACAATATGGTAATTAATTAAAAATAACGTCGCATGAAATAAATTTATTAAATTTTTCTATGCCGTTAATAAATTAAATATTTTTCTTTACGAATTTTTCTATTCTTCCACCAACAAACAGCTGTTCTATGGAACACTTTCCATAATATGTGGAATATAAGTAAAGCTGCCACACTTTCATCGCATTTAAATAAGAACAATTATTTAAGACTGATAAACTGAACTTGCATTTAACTACAACTTGAATTTAAATGAAAATTAACTAATTTTGTATATAAATACGCAGTCAAAAACTGGATCTAAATGCCGTAATGAAGGCAAAAAAAAATCAACACTAAATCGATTTTATTTTCATGTTAAAATAATTTGTACACTTCCTTTTGACGCGTAAATAACGACTTATTTTTTATTTTTGTTGTAAAACTATTGTTGTTGTAAATATTTTTTGCTGTTTTGTTTAGAATAGGGTAGAGAACTGAATACTGGGGGCTAATTCTGTCATTCCCTTACGAATAAGAACTCGAATGTGCGAGTTTTTACACTTTTGGGATTATCTCATTCGATGTCGAGTAAAAGGTTTCGAAATTTCTAACGATGTCATTCGATAGCGAGTAACCACTCGAATGCAACCGTGCAATATTTTACTCCTAAGCAAAAGTACTATCGAAAACCCGACAAACAGAAAAACACAAAAGTAACGCAAGTTCAAAATTTGTTTTGAATAGAAAATTAAATGTATAAATAATTTTTTATTTCAGGTCGGCAGTAACGAAAATTAATTTTACACAAAAAGAATTTTTGGCCAATTTTATGGCACACAGCTTATTTTCCATTTCATCAATGATTTTGTAATTTTTGTAATTTTTCACACTGCACTTTGGCTAATCCCCATTAAAAAAACATTTCCAACGGAGTGTTGGAATCCTCCTGAAGTCAAGAGCACAAGCGTGGCTGCCAATTGAAGTTTTGATGGAACTGCGGTGGAAAGTTGTGCCTCAAAATTTAATTGTCCCAACAAATAGTTAAACGCTACCTTTGTGAGTCTAAATCGTCTCTTGAAATTGCGAAATAAACATTCTTTATGGTATGGATGTATTTGAACAAAATATTGACTGCACTTACTCGTTGTTTGACAAATTTAAAGGATCTGCACTTACCCTAATTTTTTATTAAGGGAAACCGTTTGTATTAAGGGTAACCGTTTCGTCGGAGTCAGATGATGATGCATAATATAATAATATTGGGTACATTTCTTTTGCGTTTTTATTTTTATTAAATTTCTTCTTCGTAAATTTTAACTTGTTTTGTCAAAACATATGATTTTTGTTGACAATTTTCGACAGTGCTAAAGGGTGGTTAAATTTCAAGGGCCGATGTTGATTTTGAATAAAACACAAACTATTTAGGAAATTATTGTAATTTTATTTTATTGTGATATATTGGTGTTACTCGATGATGTATGGAATAAAATATCGGCCAAATGGGTGCCGCGACCACGGCGGCACACCTCCATCCGATGGTCCAAATTTTCGATCACCCTGAGGCATAATGGAGGTTCTATGCCGTTAATGTGCCGAATTAGCTCATCCTTTAGCTGTTGAATTGTTGCTGGCTTATCGACGTACACCTTTTCTTTCAAATAACCCCAAAGAAAAAAGTCGAACGGTGTCAAATCACATGATCTTGGCGGCCAATTGACATCGCCATTACGTGAGATAACACGGCCATTGAATTTGTTGCGCAAAAGAGCAATTGTTTCGTTAGCTGTGTGGCAATAACCTATTTTCCTAGTGCTGGTACAATGCACTGCATATGTAGGGGTCATCCCCTGAATACTGGTCCAAGCTAAAAAATGTTCCTGTAAATTTATTGATGCTTGCTGATGGCTACTATGCATGCTGAGGAATGCTGCATCACCTGCAAAAGTTGAAGTGTGAATGTTGATGCTAGTCGGCATAAGATAGGCCCTAATATGCTGCCTTTTGGAACTCCAGCTTCAATAGGCTGGATCAACTAGATTTGACTCGGAGTTCTGTAAGTACTAAAGAGTGGTTAAATTTCAAGGGCCGATGTTGATTTTGAATAAAACACAAACTATTTAGGAAATTATTGTAATTTTATTTTATTATGATATATTGGTATTATTCAATTATGTATGGAACAAAATATCGGCCAAATGGGCGCCGCGACCACGGCGGCACACCTCCATCCGATGGTCCAAATTTTCGATGACCCTGCGGCATAATGAAGGCTCTATGCCGTTAATGTGCCGAATTATCTCATCCTTTAGCTGTTGAATTGTTGCTGGCTTATCGACGTACACCTTTTCTTTCAAATAACCCCAAAGAAAAAAGTCCAACGGTGTCAAATCACATGATCTTGGCGGCCAATTGACATCGCCATTACGTGAGATAACACGGCCATTGAATTTGTTGCGCAAAAGAGCAATTGTTTCGTTAGCTGTGTGGCAAGTGGCACCGTCCTGCTGAAACCACATATCGTCTACATCCATATCATCCAATTCGGGCCATAAAAAAATCGTTATCATCTCACGATAGCGAACACCATTCACAGTAACTGCCTGACCGGCCTCATTTTGGAAAAAATACGGCCCGATGATGCCGCCAGCACATAAACCGCACCAAACAGTCACTCTTTGTGGGTGCATTGGTTTTTCGACAGTCACTCTTGGATTCTCCTTCGCCCAAATGCGGCAATTCTGTTTATTGACGAATCCACTGAGGTGAAAATGTGCCTCATCACTGAAGATGATTTTCTTCGAAAATTGATCATCATTTTCATAATAAGTCTGGATAACTTTAACACGTCGTTGGATTGTGTATCTCTCCATGGTTCAAATTGAGTAAGTCTGAAATAGAGAAATGTCAAATAAAATTCGGAAAAAAACTTGGCGTTTAGGTGTGGTTCACATTCAACATCGGCCCTTGAAATTTAACCACCCGATATAAAACACATTTTGTCAGTATTTTATAACACTGAAGTGATAACTCGACTCGTTACGTAACGAGTCACATCATTAGAAATTTACACGATATCGAAATTATGTTCTACTCGATATTAATTTCGATCACGAATGACAGAATTAACTCCCAGTTTATTTACTCCCTTAACCCTTTACGGCCCAAGGAATTTCAAAGCCCCCTGATTTAAAAATACCTAAATGTAAAATTTTATGATAAATAAAACGACTGAAATAAAAAAAATATTTTAAGGAAATATTTATGTACACTTTGTTTTGACGCTCACAGTATATATTTTTTTTAATAAAACACTTTTTTTTTATCTGAATTAAAGTTTTAAAGGGTACGTACACTTCACAAAACGTTGATTTTTGTTTTTTCTGTTTTATTTGGAACAAAAAAAATGTTAATTATTTCTCTTTTCCTTAAATAGAAAATGCATGTGTACAAAAAGGCATTGCAAGCGCTGATATATCCGATATCCTCGACTACTCCACATAATTTTGTTTTATGGACTGCAACCTCACCCACCTATTGTTATGAATGCGAAGGTCTTCTATGGGGCATAGCCCGTCAAGGTGTTCGCTGCACAGAGTGCGGCGTTAAATGTCACGAAAAATGCAAGGATCTCCTGAATGCAGACTGTCTCCAAAGTAATATTATTTATAATGTTATTACAGAACGAAAATGTCATAAGTTTTATATTTGCTTTCCAGGAGCGGCCGAAAAAAGCTCCAAGCACGGAGCTGAAGATAAAGCGCATTCGATAATTACTGCCATGAAAGAACGCATGAAGCAACGTGAAAGAGAAAAGCCTGAAATATTTGAGCTCATAAGGTAAGTAAAGCGGGAAAAGAACATCAAGTTTGAACATATTCATATATGTATGTGCAATACATAAATTAAGTATTTCTTAAATTAACAAAAAATAATAATATTATTTCAATGAAATTTCGTTGGTGAAATTAAAGGACAATGGTTTAAAATTGAGTTTTCATTTGATTTCTATATAAAATAAACTTAAAAAATGAGTTTTATTTAAGAAAACATAACCAATTAACACAAAATAAAATTAGTTATGATGCCACTCCCTGCAAAGTCCGAAAATCTTCTATTACGTTTTTTAAGCAATTAAAACTTTTTGCATAATTCTTTTGTGTCGTTTAACTTTTAATAATTCCCAGCTTAAGTGTATTCTTTCAGTAAACTTGTATAAAACTTTCCATTTTTCTATCTACTATGTATATATTTCTTTTAACTTCATGCGCTCAACACCATTCGCTCTAAGAGGCTCAACGTTCTACGTTCCACGTTCTAACGAAGATACGGACATATGTAGTATGTGTTACGAAATAAAAACTTTTGTTGCGAATTTTTTTTAACCAGATTTTTTTTTATATTTTTAACTTTTTTCCAAAAACTTTTATGGAATTGATGATGTTGAGAAAAACCAGTCCATTTGGGTCCAGGGGTTGAGATGGATATGCATTTTAGCAATCTGCATATTCACCACCGGCTGAGATCCGCACCAACCTGAGGATCATATGAATGATTCTAGTGCGCTTATATTCCGGGCCAAATTTACAGAGGTTGGTTTGGAGTTCTCAGTAAAGGATATATTAGGGCCGAGGGCCTGTACAATGGCTATGCAACGACTTCGATTGAATATTTTATGAATGACCGGCAAAACTTAAAAGCTGTGCTTGCATCGTGTCAGCTACATGTAAGCCGAATAGAGAGAGCTAACTAATGGAGTTTTGGATTAGCTGATGGGCAACGGGGTATATACTAAATGGTGTGTGCCTGAATTTGCTGTCTTGATTTTGACCACAAAATAGGGTGCATCGTGAATATGACTTTAGCCTCACGGTGTCAGAATCTAGCTGGACGTGTGATGCTGCCTTCGGCTTTTCAGTTATAGCATCAAAGATTGCTGTAGTATACGCTCGGCACTAAAAGGGAGGCAAACTTCAGATTTTGCAGTTGGGCATTTTCAGTTTTTGTGAGTTTGGAGAGGCAACGTGCACCGTTCACGTGGTGATTAAGCAGCAGGTTTATTTTGCGAATGGCTGTATTAAAAGTTTGCTGGGCTAACGAGAGTTAGGTTGCGGTTTCCCGCATGTTAAGGGCTAACTTGCTGATACTGCATCGAGTAGTGTTGGCGAGGTTTCATTGAAAGCATAGAACGTTCGCCGGGATGCACTGTTGGGGTTTTGTTTCCAGCAAATATTAAGATTCAAATATCTCGGTTTCTTATTAAGAGATATCCGGCACTCACAAGCTAATCTACATATCGTATAAATCCCCGCTAGTCCATTCAACGTAACCTTACTATCAGTACGAATTCAGATATGCTGTTCATATAGCCTATAACCAGTTGTTTTAATTATAGCGGTGATTTCCATCTCTGCTATGCCCTTCCTCACTACAAAGCTTTCAAGCACGTTGTATGTGATCTACATTGCAGAACTATGTGGTCCAAGTTTGTATGCAAACCATGTGCTATCAACAATTTACAAAGAATAGTGTTTAGAGCGACTTTGTTTAAAAATAAATATATTCACTAAAAACAGGCTTCGATATTTATCTAAAAAGTAAGAAGTAAATTTTAAAAATAAGCTTAAAAGAATAGTGAACGAATAGCACTAGTATCGGGTGTTAAAGAGGACCACGCTTAAATCTCGAGTTATTTTCTGCATTTCATTTATCAATTTAAGACTCAATGTGAGCCATGGAAAGATACACAATCAAGCATGGTGAGAATTGTGGCAAGAAATGGCAATAGTAGATGATAAATTTTGAAAGAATATCATCTTCATTTTCGTCAATAAGCAGAATTGCCGCATTTGCACAAATGGTAATACAAGAGTTATTGTCGAAAAACGAATGCACCCACAAGGAGTGACAGCTTTGTGCGGTTTATGGACTCGCGGCATCAGCAGGCCATATTTTGTCCAAATGGAGGCCGGTCAGGCAGTTACTGTGAATGGTGTTCGCTATCGTGAGATAACGATAACGAAGCTATAGATGTGGACGATATGTGGTTTCAACAAGACGGTGCCACTTGCCACACAGCTAACGAAACTATGGCTCTTTTGCGTGACAAATTCAATCGCCGTATCATGTCATGTGGTGGCGATGTCAGTTTACCGCCAAGATCATGTGATATGACGCCGTTGGACTTCTTTTTTTGGGGTTATTTGCAAGAATAGCTACGTAAAGACTTTGCAAAGTAAACTTCCCGTGCATGAAAGCTATATTATTTTTAGCTATATTAATTTTTATCTTTTTAGTTTCATATGCTACGAAAGCATGTACGAGTATGCATCAGTGATGCCAATAGGATGCGAATTATACACTTTTCGTATCTTTTGATGACTTCACGTACCATGTTTATATAATCCTGAATCTGCACGCAAAATGTGCAGAAATAAAATGTTAAATTTTCCGTCTCTGACAAAGTTTTTTAAAGTTATCATTTCGTTATGAGTACTAAAAAAACCGTGACACCTAAATATAAGAATAACTATGTATATTTTATTGATAGGATTCTTAAGTTCTTCTGTCGTCTGCTTATTCTTGTGCATGTGTTGAGATGAAATTTTAGAAGAAAACAATGACGATATTTACAGTTAATAATTTCAGACCCTTTTTTTTTGTGTAATAGTTTTATAAAATGAAACAATTTTAATTCCGAAATTAAAAAAAAGAAAGCTAAAAAAGTTGACTGCAAATATATATTTATGTGCATATAAACAAAATGAATGAGCAAATTTTACATTAAAAAAAAATTTTTATGTACATATGTTTCTACATGGAATTATTAGAACTTGGTTGTAATTTACAGGCCATTCTCCAAAAAAGACAACGTACAATGTTATTGATAAATGGCTGTTAATTAAAGAATATAATTCATTAAATATGAAATAAAAATGTTCTGTTAATAAATGTTAAACCTCTAAAGTGGATTTAAAAATTTTTTTCAAAATGTATATTTTTGGGAAAAAATTTATCTTTTTGGAAACAAAAATGTATCTTTCTCGAAAGTTTACTGGCAACACTGGTATGCATACTCGTATTAGTAGCAATGTTCTAATCTCTCTCTCTCTCTATCGCTCTGTATAAAAAAAATTACTCATACGACAGTGATTGAACACAAACATAGAAATTTACAGCGTGTTAATAACCGGCAGGAGACTCTGAAAAGTGCAACTGCGTGGCGGAAAAAGCGCACAAACTTGCCTAAATATCCAAAAATCTATAAATCCAGTAAAAGTCTACAAAAACCGACAAAAAAAACCAGCCGTATGGCCGGTTCCAGTGCAAAGCGCGCACTGAACATGAAAAATCGGTTCCGAACTGGTTAGCAAATCAGTTCCGAGTTTTATGGGAATTCCCAAAATCGACTTTAGTTATCGCCAAAATCTCCTCACTTGCCCGGAACAATCCTGCGCAAACCAACATACAAGTGGAATTAATATAAGAAACAAAGAAACGTTCTATTGCATACAAGCGCACAACAAAATTGGTTTGCTTCAATTAGTTAAGTGTATGATGAAACAGAACTAGGGCATGGTGATTTCTCCATACAATTTGGCATAAAATAACGCCAGAGATTGCGGTCGTAAAATATAATCTATTTTATTTTGGCAGCGATTTATATTATGCTCTCACTTTGAAGCAGAAAAGCTTTCAACAATGTTACTAGAGTTTTAGTAAATTTCATACAATTTGTAGACAAAACCAAAGCTTCAAAAGCTTTAGTGCGAAGAAAAATAAAGGAAAAGCTTTTTTTTTACCTAACAATAAAGAACATTAAATGAGAGTTTGTGCCATCGTTTCAATTATGTGCCTATTTTCTGTGAGAGTCGTTTTTGCTTGAAGTTGCAGACGTATTGTGTTTCATCATTGTTTTAGAGTAGAGACGGAGTATACTCGTATAACATAATATTCTTATTAAGACTTTTCCCAATACTTTCTCCTACTGTAAAAATTTGGAATTTGCTCTCATCGCTGAATAAACAGAATTCCAGAACAACTCAAATATGTAAAAATACATTTTTTTTCGTGCTAAGCTAGAATGGTACCCGGCACGAATTTGTTAAAATTTATATTTAAATGTGATAAAGTAACCAAATAAGTTAATATCTATGTGTGTATGTAAATAAATAAAATAAAGAAATATATAATTTTTATGTTCATGCTTTTTATTGTACTTTTACTATACACTACACTATCTAACTCGCTTTGCACACTTTTTTTGTATTTTGATTTATTTACTTGTAACTACATATATAATATATTGTCAATCACTGCCGGTTTCACATACACACCAACGAATTTTCACACGTACGATCACAACGATTGACGATTGGTGATTGATTGTGTCTATACTCAGTAAAGAGTGAAACGTAACTGCTGATAAATAGTAGTTATGCAGTAATTACAGTAAAAGTTGATCTACTGACTGAACCAAGGCGAATTAATTACTACGTGGATGCATCGGCGAATTCAGGCGAATTAGATTAATATGGCGGCACTTTCTCTGTCAAGTTTTGTTTACCTTTTTCGGCGCCATTTAAATTTTTGTACATGTTCTTTATCAACTACTTTTGACAGCTTAAGTGTGAATTCGCCTTTTAACACAAACAAAATAGCTGTTGTTTTTCTTATTGTTGTATTGTTGTAGCGAAGCGGCTACCTTGTTTTTTGTACCATGGACTGAATACCCTGAATCACGGCGAATTCATTACTAGGTGAACTTGACAACTTAGGTCATTATTTATTTGCTTGCCGCGTTTTTTCCACTGAGACTGTCAAATGTTTTTTTCTTTTGTTTAAAAACATTTTCGCGCCATTTTAATCTGTAGTTTCTTTTTACTCGCAATAATTTAGTAAAGTTTCAAGAAATTTTTTTGAATTTAAAAGTGAAAAACCATTATAGTCCGTGGTTTTAATTACAAACAATTATAAAAATATGTATTTAACGTTTATGTAATATTTTTCCTTGGCTGAAAAATCTTAGGCGAATTTAGATTTTGACATTCTCAGTAAGTTTTACAATAACAAAATATTTAGTATTGAATTCGCCTTCCCAAGGCGAATTTATACCGGTATATGCTAGGGGGAAGCCGAATTCAGTACTATGTATTTTGTTATTGTAAAACATATCGTGAATGTCAAAATCTAAATTCGCCTAAGATTGTTCAGCAGGAAAAAAATTTTATATAAACGTTAAATATAAACTTTTATAATTGTTTGTAATTAAAATCACAGATTATATTAGTTTTCACTTTTGAATTCATACAAATTTCTTGAAATCTTACTAAATCATACAAAAAAATCTTCAGATTAAAAGGGCACGAAAATGTTTGTAAACAAAAGAAAAAAAATTTGACAGTCTCCTTGGAAAAAACGCGAGAAGTAAAAAATAATCCCCTGAGCTGTCAAGTTCACCTAGTAATGAATTCGCCTTGCATTCACCTGTATAAATTCGCCTGGCCCCATTAAAACTTGTTTACCGTTCTCGACATCGAAGAGCTTTTATGTATTAGATATTCTACATACATATGTCTGTGTTTGTTAAACGTGGATTAAACAACTTGACAGCACTACCAAATACTTACAAAATATTTACGTATGTTTTCAGCAAATGCAAATAAATATAAACAACAATTTGCAGTTTTGCTTTGTTAGTATTTGCTAGTGATGCCGCTTTAATTGAAATCAGCCTTGATAGAATTGTTAAATTGGTTTACATTTTCTGTCCGTATGCTACTGATCTGTATTAAATACTCGTATAAACAGCGTTTGGTGTTGAGCCGAGTATCGGATTTAATTACCGATCATGGATTTTTTATGGATTGTACTTATTGCCTTATAACTTTAAAGAAAATTTTTTTATGTATATTAATGAAATTTCAGTGTATCCTTTTTAATAATTATACATACTTATATTACAACATTATTTATACCCATCCATTTTATGATTATAATCACTCATAATGATATTTAGAACGGTATTCAACGTAGAGGAAAAAAGTCATACAGGCCATATGAAAGCAGTGCATCAAAGCGTCCTGGACGGGACCAGCAAATGGTCTGCTAAAATAGCAATAACAGGTTTGAATTTAAACTACTTCTTCTCTTCTACTAATACTACTACTACTACTACTACTACTATTATGTACTTGTACTACCACATCAACTACTAATAAATACTACTAATAATATGTTTTGTAATTTAATGGATATGGATATTCAGTTTCTTAAATGTCTCTTAATTTAAACTTATTTTGTGTGTATGTGTGTGTGTGTTTTTAAACATTTTTTTCAAACTTATGTAAATCAATTTAATTAATTGTACTATTTATTATGCTTAATAAAATAATACATTTGTGCGGTGGCTAGTGAGTATGTTTGAATGCGTGTGCGTGCGTGAGCGCTTGTAAAAAATCGTATACCTACCACACATACGTGCTTGTTATGTGTGTACATGCACAGGTTTGAATGTTCTTAGGCGATAAATGAATTGTGTGTGAACATTTAAACAGAAATGTTCTATTTACATATATCGAAACAACAAAAAAAAACGTCAATTAATTTATTGTTAATTGTTGCTGCAACAATAATAAGAAAACCAAACTCCCTGTTTTGAACCAATTTGCATTTTATTACTTATACTACAATATATAATCCTGCCCCCTGTACTATACAATACTAAGTTCAATTCCTTTTGGTAAAAAAAACGAAAGTCAGTTTTAAAGTATCAGGATGTGCCTTAAACTTTTTCAGAATTTAGATATTTTATTACAAAATATATATAACCTTAAGAAATTTTATTGTTAATTTTATGTGTGTACGTACGAATACTTGTGTACCAGCTCAAGTGTATGCAATTTGACAAGTGTTTTCTATTACGGATGATGGAGTAAATCATTACCTTAGGCCCGCTCACAATTCATTTTGGCTCACACTCCTTGTCTGCAAGTGTAAAAGCAATAGGGAACTATCTTGCTGAATTGGCAGAATTTAACAGAATGTACCATTTAGTTACATCAGCACCCGCCTTGATTATACATGATTGTCCAGCGCCCCCATGTGCCTGGCTTAAGAGTTCGGGTCTTCTAATCCCTCTTGTATGCAATTTCCCGTCAACAGTCAATGGAAGACAAGGCATATGAGTTAATAGGCCGACGGCCTCTCAATCACTACAGGTTGCTTACATTTCAGGCATCCGCAGCAAGACCCCTCCCTGCGATTATAGGTTTAAACCACAGCTAGAACGTTTCAGCCCAGGTAAGCACCTCAACCGTAACCAGCGTAGGAACGGTTTGCAGGTAGAGCCTGCCAACTAACCCTTGGTTAGTTTTTCGGAGGTATAACACAACACAAGTCATGCGGTTTCTTAGAGTTTTATTTGCTACAACAAACGGAGAACTCCTCTCTACCTCAGAAAGCAGAATGCCTTGGTTAAGCGTACACCTAGGCAAAACCTGCTCTCCGTGGAGAATGAATGTAACAAATAACTGTAGCAAACGATACAATTTACAACCAAAACCAAAGTGTGCTGCCACCAACTATATTTCATGTTTGTCTGGAGTCAACCCAAAATTGCTGCCGTTACATTAGATAAGTATAATACTAGACTCTTAAGTCATTATTGCAACGTACCGGTAAGGTTGTTAACAATATTTCTTTGTTACAACTTGGCAGTAAAATAAAATTTATCTTTTTCAAAGTATGGCAATACCACAGAAATTAAAGACTACTCTTTTGGACCAGTATTCAGGGGATGACCCCTACATATGCAGTGCATTGTACCAGAACTAGGAAAATATGTTGTGAGGAGAAGGAAAGAGGGAGTAGTGTTTGTGAGCATTTGACTTGAACTTTCCAACGTTATAACAGACAGGAAACACGTCTGCAGCCAACTTGTTCCACAGACGAAGCGTACGGCTGAAAAACGAATTCTCTCTGTAATGCGTAGTACGATTCCCCGCGCAATCTACCACAAATCGATGAGCTCTGGACGATGAACGCGTGCTACGCAAAAATGTGCGAGTTTCGGGAACAAGATCCCTAATCTCGTCAGAGCAAAATCCATTGTAGTAACGATAGAACAGAGTAACGCACCCCACACTGCTTCGATGCTCCAGTGAGTCAATAGAGTTGGATACCCTACTGTCACCGATGAGCTTCTTCGCCCTCTCCTGCACACGGTCGAGTAACCCCAAGATAGACTTTGAGGCACCGGCCCAAACATGAGAGTAGTATTCCATTTTCGGTCGAATGTAGGTGGTATAAATAGTAAGGAGATCGGATGGAGTGAAGTATATCTTACACCGTTTCAAAAAACCGAGGCACGTTTAATATTTGTAAACCTAGCTGGGCAACCTACTTTGAAGAAATTAAAGAAAAAAGGTATACATTATTATTATTATTGGATGGGATGTGGCCCTCAACGGCCACTTGCGCTGCGACCAGTGTTCATCTATTGTGCGTCCCCTTGCCCCATTATGGGTTGAGTATGTCAAGAAAACGGACAAGCTCCTTCATTGGGAGTGATATTAAGTCACATTCACTTAACATATGAGCTTGTAGCAGCCTATAGCTCCTGTGTCCCAATGCTCCACAGTGGGTGGTCAAGTGCTCCTTTGACTCCTCTTCCTCACCGCAGTATCTACAAATGTCTGTGCTGGAAATGTCCATCCTATGCAGGTACCTAAGGCAGATATAACGACCTATAAGTGCACCTGTCAATGTCCAGTTTTAGAGCACATGCGGCCCACTTTGCATTAAAGCTTAGACATTTTTTAGAATGGTCAAGACCGTTTGTCTTGTTTCGATTTTGCTCTACGGACGGCGTCCATTTCTTCATCTCCTCATTAAAGAGACTATTGTTGAAGCCAAATGTTGGAGTGGGTCTAATAAAAGTCCCTTTGGCTCTTTTTTGGCCTAGCCAAAAATTTGTCATAGTGCCCTCCATATTCTGGCACCCAGATTAGAGTAACGTGGTTCTGGCTTGCCAGTTCATTTAGCCAATTGTGACAGAACTGCTCAGGGCTTTTAGGACCAATTGACTTTCGGAAAGTATTTTAGTCAGCAAACCTTTGTCATCTATTGGTAGGGCCTCTAACTAATTAAGTAAGTGCCAATAACAAATGCTGCTGTCATCTTCAAAGGAATAGACAGGGATGAAAGTTTTACTTCGAAGGCTGTTAGGAAAGATTAAGTGCCAATTTCACGATAACGAAGCTGTTCGTTCGTTCGCACAATTACATTTAAAACAAAAACAACATTCAACATTTTGTTATTGGTTTAAATGTATTTGTACGAACGAACAGCTTCGTTATCGTGAAATTGGACGTAAGAATATAGTACGAAATAGGCCACCATCACTATTACATCGGGCATCCGATGTAGTGCACTCTCTGAGCAAACGCGTAAGGCGGGAAAAATCAGCACTGCTACTAAAAGCCACAAGTTTTGACGGTAATGAACCGTCAGATTCTATGGAAATATCCACCTAAAGTTACCATTTCACTTTTACATAAATAATGCTGAGGAAGTGCTTGTAGATCTAGCTATATCTGCAAAATCCAAGCACAAATCAAATATTTCCACTCTGGATATGTATCTTGCAAATTATAGATACTTGCCATTACTTTAGAAAGCTCAGAACAAATTGAGATTAGGCGATAATTTGCGTGATTATTCGCCCTATTCTCTTATTCATGCTAGAATATGCTAAAAGAGTGAACACTGCTGCCAGACAGATTAGCGACATTGAAAAAAAAACGTACATGCATATGTACGAGTATATCCCGTTAAACAATAAAGAAATGTATAAATTGCATACTCAAGAGCTGGTATACCGTTAGGTACATACATATGGATGTGTGTATTAATTGAGGAACTTGTTTTGTGAGCCATAGAGAACAATAATTATAAACCGCACGTGAGAGCGTATTGCTCTATATAATTATATTCCACACAAATATAAAATTAAACTTTAGCAGGTAGAGAAGAATTAAAGCCTGTAGCCTTTATTCGTGAGTTAGTTAGTTAAAGGTGGGATTTTACTGGCTGGATAAATCGAATTTCAATATTACAACTTCTTTTTAACCTAAAAGTAAGCGATAAGTTACCGAGAAGACAATTCTACCGGTAATTTTTAATCAGAAGTTTTATATGTATTTGAAGTAGCCACAATTTCTCAAACTACCCTAGCTTTCAGTCAATGAGCCGAGTGAATAAAACTGTGGCTTCTGCTACATAGCTTTAAGTAGTACCACTAGCTTTATCATTTCAGTACTAACTAATGCCGCTAGTTAAAACTAGAAAAAGTGTGAACAACACTTAGCTAGTGCTATATAGCTTGTGCTGAAAAATTATAGCAAAGGCTAGAAAATTTAGCAACTGGCAGAATTTATTTATGTGTTGCCACATTTTAATTTTAAAGCTGAGACTTCAATACAAAATATTTAGTTTTATTTTATATCTAATTAGGTGTGTTTATCATTAAAACCAAATGCGTAAGATAGTGAAAATGAAAACGTTTTTGCCTTCTCTTAAAAACGTAAAACGCCAAATTCTTTCAAAATTGTAAAGTGCAATTGATAATTTAGTTGTTTTTAGTTTGCAATGGTGAGAATGAATAATTTTGACGGTTACAGTGCACACTTAGAGGAATAATTTTTCCGCTCAAAAATCTGCGGTGAATTTCGAATTTTGTAATATATTTTGAAGTTGAAAAAACAAAAGTATTATGTAAATTTAAATTTCCATTAGACAACTTGCGTGACAGCAGCTTTGAGCATTCAGCTCATCATTCTGCCTTTACGAACACATTCAGCGCAATAAAATTCTTTGATTCTTTCGGAATCGCTTTTTATTTAAAAGGAACACTACTCCTGTCGGTGGATAACAAAATCATTGTTGCGGAATTTGGCTTCTGATGATATTTCAACGCACCTAATTATATTTCAAATAAAATTAATTATTTTATGTTGATATAAATGCACGTTTCACACATTGAAATGCCGAACTAAGTATACGGAGCTTGAAAAGTAAAAAAAATGGCAGCACGCAAATGTTAAATTGTCCAGCCTTTGCTATAATTTTGCAGCACAAGCTATATAGCACTAGCTAAGTGTTATTCACATTTTAGCTAGTAACTGAAAAGATAAAGCTAATGCTACAACTTAAAGCTATGTAGCATAAGTTACATTTTTACTCACTCGGATTAATGACTTACCATCAAATTGAAGTTTGCCGCCCACTAAATTCGTGCCTCCTAAAAGTAGTTTTTATTTGTGTTTCGTTGCCATATCTTGAAAAAGATAAATTCGGTTTTACAGGCGAGTTGTAACGCTGGTTTGTCGCTCACTTTACCGGTAAGTTCTAATAATGGCTCTTAATTTAATAATTATGCACACATACTATATGTATGTATCTATTTATATATATGTACTTGCATACATATATTATTAAGTTAAATGCAAAAATGAAGAGAAAGTGAAATGGCAAACTTTCAACGAACACGCCAAAATAACACTGTTGGTGGCCGGCCCTGTCCGTGCAGCCGTTGTTATAAATTTGATACATTAACTCGTTGAGACAGGTATTGCGGTCAAACATCGCATTTGCCTGAAAACTTAAGAATTTTGAAAAAGTTCCATTCAAAATCTAGTTGAAAAATTATTTTTGCATGAGGACAGGAGCAGCCTGGGCACTTTCTACGGAAATTTTACTTATACATACAAACATATGTATGTAAATGTTATTTGTTGGCTGAATATATATAACCTAGCGTTTAGACAGGAAAGTAATTTCATGAAAGTTGCAATACACTCACACTTTTTTACTAACACACTCGCATTTTGTTTACTTTCCACTCAGCTTTCAGTAAAAATTTCATGCAACAAATTTTTTCATGTTTCCTGAAAGTAAAATTACAAATTCTAAGCCCTGTTGCCACATACAAAGAATTATACAAAGTTGCAGTATTGTAGTAAAATAATAATTATACAATTAACTTCTTTTGCAAGTCTATGAAAATAATTATGATGATTTTTCCTTGTATTGTATATTTAACACATAAAGAAAACAATTAAAGTCTTTTAAGAATATCATAGAAAAGTTTACAATTACAAGTTTTTTCAACTATTGCCCCATAAATTTGTATATGTAATAAGTTCGGCAACTCTGATTAGTAAGCAAACAAAATAAGAGTGGAGAGAAGTAGAGTTAAATTTTTCAACTCTTCGCCTCGGTGACATTTTTAAAATGAACTTTCACTTTCCTGTGTAGACGAACAAGAAATTTTCATGAACGTCGTCTATTTCATTGAAATTTTTATTTGTAATACGTTAACAGAAATTTCATGAAAGTACTTTCCTGTGTAAAGGCAACGTAAGACATAAGGTAACCTGAGTAATACCCAATGAATAAATAAATTATACAAATGTCTTTATATTTGTGACTATTTGAGGAAAGTTTGGATGTAGGCACTCGTAGGTGTGTATGTGTTATACATATACTTATATATACGTATCGTTGGTCTCATGTAGAAAAGCTCTAACATAGTGAAACTTCATAGGAGAAGGAAAACACAACAACAAAAACTGTAGTTTTGTTGCCAACGTGTTTCTTTTTTTTTTTTTTTTTTTTGTTAAAGAATTGCTTAAAAATCCGTTAAAAATGCTCTTTAAAGACGAAGAGCATTTGTGAAATGTATAAGAGATAGTAATGTTGGAACCTTTCTCTATGAGACCAAATATATAGGTATTATATCAGTATTTTATTTATAAAAAAAAAAATGATGCCATTAAAATATAATTTTTTTTTTTGCTCTCTGGTCCGACTGTTTAAGGTCTTTCAATACTCAGACTTATTATCTTAAAGATAAAATAACATTTTGTATTTATACGTTTTTTTTTTTGCCTGGTAAAGGTTTGCATACACATTAGAATTAAAAACACTTTTAAAGCCTAAAACCTTTATGATGCACGAATTAAAAACTTAGTTTATTTAATTATTGATATTGATAATAACACTGCACAATAAAAACATCATTTTCCTAAACAACCAACTACTGCAAACGATTCTATTAGAGGGTATCAAAACAGTAAAAAAATTCCATAAATAGAATAGCGAATCCAAAGCCTGTAGATGTCATGGCTAACGTTACTCGGCCATCCACTGCAAATTGGCAGCAGAACACCTCCGAGCGTTTTGTTTTTGCACTTCTGACACCTAAATTTTATTCTCGTGTTTGCTGTAATCAAGAGTATTTGACATCACATCTTGAGCTACCGCCGAAATTTTTTCTTTGGCTTGTTTCTTTGATGATAGGAGTCACAGATTTTTAAAACACTTGTTGGGTCAAAATCGCAAATCCCGTTTTTCTGTGTGCTGAAGATCGCACGTCTTGTTTGAGCAAAAATATGTGCAAAATTTGGTAGCACTTGCATTTTGTATGGGAAAAAACTAGTTGTGCCATCAAACAAATGCATCACGGCAATCATATAAAAAAGGAGTCTTTTTTTAATTGGAGTTTTTTTTTTTATTAAAATAGATGAAGATTATAAATTTCTTTAATGAAAATGTATAAAAACAAGTAAAATTTTATTTAGACGCTTCCAATTCCATGGTTGGTTTTTGTAGTATAAGCAATTTCACTTAGAGTTCACTTCATCATTTCCTGGCGAGTTGAAACAGCAAAATTTTTTGTGGTTTGACTTTCAACACACCAATTTTCTGACTTCAAATCGTAATCACATTTTTTTGGCTGATAACTCTACTACAGTTGCTTTAGCTAAAATTCTGAACTCTTTAGACCTTCTAATAGAATTGGCAACGGTAATGTTGTAGTGTTTAGGAGAACTGTTTGATTTTGTTGTGCAGTGAGTTAAAAAAAGAAAAAAAAAAACACAGCCAATCAATACTTTTGACACTAAACACAGCTTTCTTTTACAATTGGAGCAACACTCAAGGCAAGAGTTGCCAAGCAGCTGCTTATTTATTTAAGACTCATATACTATATGTATGTTGCAATCACGAAAAGTAAGTTTAAACCTTATTGATTTTTTTTCTTTTAATATTATTTTGTAAGTATGTTTTATTTATGAATTTTAAGTTTTAAATCACTTACAAAAAAAGGAATGAAATCAATTGAAAATTTAATCAAACGCCTATAATCATGAACAAAAAAAAAAATAAAGAGAAAACGGAGTAATAATAATAATAAAAATTAAAAGAAAACGTATAAAAAAAATATATATATATAAACACATATTAGAAATATGTGTATGTGTATATAAATATGAGTAAAACTTATTAAAAATAAGAAAAAATCTTAAGAAAATTCATACTTTAATTTTCAAGGATGACATTTGGTGTGGATCCAGATACACACATAGATTCCTTAGAACAGGCTGAGCACGCAACTGTTGAGGGGACTTCAAAATGGTCGTGCAAATTAATAATTACAGGTACACAACAATATATAATAATAATAAAAAGCCATTGCCCTTAAATAATATATATTTCAAATAATAATATTTCCACTTAACCAAGTCACAAACATAGCAACATCATTTTTTTTCTCAATTACCAAAAATTTTTAAATATATCTTCATCAAACATTTTGTGGCGATTTTTGTATTTATTCTCTATCTATACTATCTAACCTTTTCACTCTTCTTCTGTCCTTTCTTGAACGATTGATCCACCTGTTAACAGTATGCTTCTTCTTCTACTTCTTCTACTACTTCAAATCACACAAATGTCTAAATATGACAATGACATCAAAAGACGTTATTATCTACATATATAAGTAGTTGTTTTTATTGTTGTTGTTGTTTTTTTTTTTTACAAGATCCTATCTGCATTAACACTTGAATCGAAGCACATATTCTCCTTAAAACTAACTTAAGGTACAAACGAAATGAAACCAACCAACCAACCAACCAATATTACTTTTAATTCACCTTTTAATAGTGGTACAAATATAAGAAAATCTTTATTTTGTGACATAAATTTAAAATTTTAAGAGCACAAGAGCCTGAATTTTGAAGCACGTGTAGACACCACGTACAGGCGTCATGCGTTCTTTGTATAATACAATAAGGTATTAGCTTTCCTTAGCCAAGCCAAACCCCACCCAACACTTACACTTTTTTCTCCTTGCAAACTGAATAATGCATTTTTTCTTCATTTTATAACACAATTTTTGCTTAAATATATATTTGAAAAAAAATTTCTCCATGCAAATGATATACTATAAAACAAAACATACGATTATGTACTTGTAAAACGTTATCATGACTCAAAAATTTTCAGAGGGATCTCAGATATGGGACAAAATATGCTAAGCTTTGTTCAATATCTTGTCTGATCTGGCAATATTGTCAGAAAACTGTGTAAAAAATGTGTAGCAGTCGGGGTAAACCTTTTCCTGATAATGTTTTCCTAATTGATAATAATATTGTTAGACATCTGGCAAACGTGTGAACACTCATTTTCACATTGTCCGATTATTAACAGAAGTTGTCAGCTTACATATTGTCAGCGGCGTGAAAATTTAATTATCTTACGCTATGTACACATGGTTGTCAGATGTTACAATATTGTAAGATCTGGCAACATGCTGACAAGGAAAAATTGTCCCACAGAAGTAAATTGTGTGTTCAGATGATCGTAACAAAATCTTACAATTTCATTGTCAGCCTATGGTCTGACAAATAATTCATCTGACAACAAAAATTGTCAGTTCACGCGGTTGTCAGATTGTTAGATGAAAACAATTGCCAGAAATGTTGTAAGGCATTGCCAGTTATATATATCAACAACCATCTGTTTGGCAGTGTTGCCCATCAAACTTTTTTCTGACAATGATGCCATTGACAGGTGCATTAATTTTATACATCTGACAATTAAAACTGAGCTTACAATACCAGCCAATTATCTGGCAATGCCGGCGAAGAGTGTTCTCACGATTGTCAGATGCCTGACAGCATTGTCGTCTAACAATTGATTGACAATGGTTTTTCTGACAACGTTGTAATTTAAAAATTGCCAGTTCACACGATTGTAATACATTTTCAGGCAATTTTACTGGCAATATTGTAAGATCTGACAACGTAGCTTAACAATAATGCATTGTGAGCGAAAGAAAAGAAACAGGGGAAGTAGAAAAGTATTTTTATGCAATACACAACAAAACAAAAGAAATCGAAATTTTGATTTGCGTAAAATTTAACCCAGTAAATAAATGTTTATTGGAATGTCAAGTAAATAGGAGCTGGGGGAAAATTTATGATATAAATAATTTCTTAAATAACAAAAGTATGATAATATCTTACTACATATCGTCTACGATATTATAGTTTTTTTATAATGGTGTACTGGTTTTATTTTCCACAATCACAAGAATAATATAAAATTTTTTATATACTTTGACTGTGACATTGATCTGACATTCTCAGATAATTTTCTTAAACCCCTTACACACATCGTTTTCCAGCTTATGCTTTACTTTAACAGGTTAATCCTAAATTACAAATTACAGCTGGTTTATCAGTTTTGCTTTCACACTTACGTATTTAGTTTCATCTGACATAGTCTACAATATGTAATATCAGCTGTTTTTGCGCCAATTTTTGTTTTTCTTATTTGTCAAAACGTTTATTTTTCAGTAAAATTTTGCATTTTTGCAAAAAGTGAAATAATTTTAATTTGCAGCACAGTTTCAATAATAAAAAAAAGTTTTATTTGCAAACCAGCTAATGTCGAATGCTTATACAGTGCGAAACAGAACACGCTATTATTTACTACTTACAGATGCAATTTTTTTTGCCATGTATGCATTTTGCAGTGGGGAATTTGACAACCATGCTGTAAAATACATAATGTGTAGCTTTCCAATGGAGTTGCGAGTTTTTCTAACAACAGTGTAACTTGACTTGGAATGAAAATTTTTCATTGCTATGCAATTGTCAACTTATTTTTAGATAAAAACATATTATCAAATCTGACAACTGTTTTAACAAAGCTTTATCTGGCTTGCTTAGTGAACATGTTCATTAGGTTTACACCACGCCCTCACTAGCAATAAGTTTCTCGATATCGATTGTGAGCACAATAGGTTAACGTGTGAATCATTTGCGTTCGAGAATATTTTCTGCAGTAATATAAACGTTGAACGTAAATCTTAAAGCACACGCTGTCGAGCTGATTTTTCTCGTAAGGCACTATAATTGAGCACTAGAGCAAAAAGAAAGTTGATATTTTGCTGTGCTTTATAGCACAAATACAGTACATTAGACATGCAACGCTGCTAAGACATACTTTTAAAATGCAGCCACTTGCAAAGTGGTTTACACGTACGATATACCTTTTCATTACTTTCAGTCTCTTTTCTGATAAACAACGACACTTTTTGCGTTCTTCTTCTTAGTTGTGCCAAAAAATAAATTTTTATTATAAATTTTACAAGCAAAAATAAATAAATAAACTACGTTATACAATTGTGTTTATAAAAGCAATTTCTGCAGTAACACAAATAAACCCAGCAGTCAAACTGAAACGTATTTGTTAAAACAGAGCTTTCAAATCGGACCTTCGAACAGCCGTGTTAAGACGGCAAGAAAGCATTAATACTTGCAGTCTACACCACCTGGTATAAACATGATTTTGCTGTTAGCCATTTTATAGCAAGTGTAGACCAAACACATGAACGGTTACCAAAAATTCTGAGTTCTCATTAAATTTATGTTGAATAGCAATAAATAAAGAGATAATGGGAGAAAAATAGTTGTTCTACGTTCTCTTAGAAAAAATGTACAGAATATAATATTGCACATATGTTAACAAGGGTGAGAAAAAATGCCACCTGCATTAAAGAACTATGAGTGCGTGCGTGTATGCATGGGTGTGTGCATGGGAATCTTGTTTCCATCACGTTTCTCCTACATACATATGTCTACTGTTTTAATTCTAAGCAATTTGCTTAACTTATTGAACTACTGCAGGCGAATCTATCAGACATTCGAACAGAATAAGTCTGCAATTGAGGGGAAAAAATCGTTGTCAAATCAGCAGAACCCACAATTACACCGACGCCAGTAACTTCAAATGTTCACTAATAAATTGTTTAGTTTTCTGTCTTTCTTTGCGCCAAAACTTAAGAAATATACGGCCATATTTTAATACATGGGCCTAACACATAGATGGCGCTAATTTTATTGCAGTCACCTTTATTCAGTTAATACTAACTATACTCAAAAAACAGCTGTTATATTGATTATGATATTCTATTCATTAGTTTGTGAGCTATTATGCTAAGAATGACGCTACTTTTGTTGCTTTCAACACAATGGTTCAAAAACAATTTCGTGTTTTAATTTAACGCAGCTTCTTGATGGGAGAAAGTACCGTTCAAGCGAAGCAATGGCTTAAAAAGTAATCTGGGGACTGCGCTACATCAGAAACAACAATAAAATGTTGGTTTGCTGAGTTTAAACGTGGTCGTAGAGACACCGATGATGCAGAACGCAGTGGACGTCCAAATGTGGCGGTAACACCAAAATATATAAACAAAATCCACAAAATCGTTTTGAATGATCGAAAAGTGAAGTTGCGTGAGTTAGCTGACATCGCTAAGATATCAAAAGAAGTGTTGGCTTTATATTGCATGAGCATTTGACTATGATAAAGCTCTGTTCAAAGTGGGTTTGCCGCGTTTGCTCACTGTTGCCCAAAAACAAGAACGTGTTGATGATTCTGAGCAGTGTTTGGCCATGTTTAAACGTAAAAGCCGGCATTTTTTTCAACTTTTCCAGTTATTTTATATTTTTCTTGGATTCCTCGGTTTCTTTTGTACTTTCCACAAAAATGAGAAAAATTCACTTACTTCGTCACTCGATTTAAACAGTCTATTTACATCAAAGCGAAATCTGCCCTTTCGAGATTTCAAACCAAAACTAGTATATTTTGAGATTTCCCAAAATGAAGTCTACTTTATGAGTAGATTTCGCCGAAATCTCCTGTAATCGATTCACTGCCAAGCGATGCAACTGTGATTTGGCTCAAAAAGTACTTAAAAATACTACGCTGCAACAAAAATATACACTTTAATGGGGTGTATTCAGTCTCTGATAAAATTGTTTTGTCAAACCCCCCTCCATCAATTATTTTTGTGAAAATGAAATTTTGTTAGATGATAGATGAAATTGCTAGATGTTGTAGATTTTAATTCAAGTCTACTAGATTTTGAGTTGGTGTAAATGTAGGATAAGGTCACCTACTTCGACTTTAAAGTTCAGTTAGACGTGACTTAACCATAACCATTATTCGGGCCAACGACGAAAAAGATGCATAACAACTCTGTGTATATCACTGATTCGTACTTTTAGTCATAAACAATAAATGAAACGTTTTTTCTTGTTCAAAAATCCGTTGGGTATCAGAACAACTAATTTTGCTTTATTGCAAAATAAGAAGTATATTATACAAAGTTTTTTGTGCAAATTATGCTTAAAAGCGTGCTATATTTGTGTTTGTTTACATTCAAAAATTAGTACACAATATAAAACGCAAAAATTAGTACAGAACTTTAACGCAATTCTCTACCATCCGATATTCGGCTTTGGCAAAAATTGCTTTTAATGTCTCTGTTATGCTCCGTGCTTACGGAACAAAATATAACAGGAGAGAAATGCGTCGAAAGACGAAATGAATTTACAAATTAAACTCTCCGAGCAATATTTAAAAGGCTTTTGTTACAATTTTTAGTATTTTTATGCACATCATGTTTATAAACAGAAAAAAATTGCTTTACCATGTCCAAAGCTATATTAGTTCGTAGCTTTTCTTATCTCATAAATAAAAACCGTAGCCGTCTTCCGTAGGTCTTTGGTATTTTCAAAGCACCGGAAAACTACTGTATAGATTCCCTCTTCACCTTTTGCTCTTTCCCACTCTCTCTCCGTCTCTCTTGGAAATGTGAAAAATTTATATCAATAGTTGTATCCAAGGTGTATTAACATCAGTGTTGCCATATATATTTCTTTACGAAATCTTAAATTTTCTGAACCAAACATTTTTTTCGACCAAAAAAACTTTTTTGTTTGTGTTTTTGCACAAATTTCCAAATAACTTTTTTCATAGAAAAAAATTTAAAAATATATATTCGGCAAATCAAAAAACCAGCAAAAAAGATAAATCTTACGATGTGATAACAAGCTGACAACGCTAGCATAAACAACAATGCAACAAAAATAGGCGTGTCAAAAATATTGCAAACTTTTCACAATTATGAAAATACTTTTTCACAATATTACATGCACTTCTATAGTCTCAGTGTAGAATATTTATGCCTCACTAAAAATATGACCCTGTTCGAAAATGCATCACTGCGTAGCATATGGAACAATTTTGCGCTATTGATGCAAGTCAGCTAATGCGTAGATAAAAAACAGTTTAGCTTATAATCTCAAACATGAGATCATCATGAATGGACAACTTCTCCTGTTTCTTGATGAGCGCTGGCTTTCCCTGTTTTTATATGAAAGAACTCAGCGGCTATGAGACTTTGATATGAAATTTTACTCAAAAAATATATACACCACAAATATGATACCTACTCATCAGATGCATCCGGTGTTGCCAGAATCAAAATTTTCTTAATTTTGAAGATTTGTGCAAACAAATTAAGATTTTATGAACTTTCACTCAAAATTAAGATTTTTGAAACTCTAATAAGTTATAATAAACTTGGAATTCTAATAAATAATTATTTTCAAACATCCAATGAATTTTGAATCTGTATGTATACGAGTAATAGTTACAACATATTTGGATTTTTAGATATTTGGAGACAAAAAACTCAAATGGAAAATATTTTCAGTTTTTTATTTTTATTTTTTTTTTAGTTAACATTCTTTCTGATAAGTGAAAGTTTTTCGTTAAAACTTTCTGGCAGCACTGGTTGTAACAGCTGTTTTTATGATGCGTGTTTGATGTCGTTTTGAGTATAATATCCGCACTATGTGCTCTTGCACTTTAGATCTCACAACATTAGATTTGTTGGCAAGTTTTGCTTTCTAGAACGCACATTCAGGTGCAGTACAATGATACTTTACCGAACAGGGCCTATGCTACTACTTAGGCTGAAGTTGTTTTCTCGATAAGTTTAGAATACATTTAAAGCCATTTAGCCAACTTGAATGGGACCAGAGATCCTGAAACTTTAGTTTCGCACATTGCGATGCGTTTTTCACTTTCAATTACCAGTACGAATTTCAAAGTAGTCTCTCGGACTTCATATTGTGCATTCTTTTGACTCTTCAAAATATGAAACATTTCGAATGCGGTCAAGCAAATCGAATCCTATGATTACCTATATATTATTTCAAGGAAATTCACTCAGCTGATCGTATATCAAGAACTTCAAAATCTTATTGTAATGTGTGCATATGTATATTGGATTTTTAAACCATTACTTATGTAAAGCTAAGATGCTATTATTATCTTTGCACAATTTATTTTCTATTACATGAGTGTTTCTATTATCACTGTACCTTGTGGCAATAATCGGCCAAATCTCACTTGCGACAATAATTAGAGCAAGGCGGTCACACTACCATACCTTATTGGGTAAATTAAGTTATATGTTTTTGCTTACTTGCTTACTCGGCAGACCGAGTTTTACTTTCGGAAGGGACTATACTGTTCTTATAACTGCGATTAGCTCTGCTATAATATCAGAGAGAGCGTCGACAGAATCAGTTAACGGATTTCTTCATAGTTATCGCAACAATGCATAAAGGCACGTTTACATGGTAATAGAAGATAGTTAGATTTTGTGGGAGCAAACTTTTAGGAAAAGTGAAAAAATGTGTTAGTATTTTTTACGTTTACGTTTGTGGGATAAGTGTAATCAAAGTATTATTACGAAAGTCTAATAAAATACTCATTGTTACAATTCTACAACATTTACAAAAACAACATGCAATATTCTTGAACAGCAATTGTTTGGGTTTCTAAATATTGTACCACCTTGCATAAATACTCGGGGTGCTGCCAATGCAAATTTAAAAATACATCTCTGATGTGATGAGAATACAGAGTTTAATGGTTTAGAAAATAAAGTCTTACCGACCTCTTGTTAAACAAGAGCGGCCAGCCGAACGTTTTTTTCCGCTGCGATTTAACGCTGAAACGCCATTCCTAAACAAAAGCGGCAACAACAAAATTAATATAACAACCTTGATTATCCTAACAGCTGGACGGACGGCATTATTGTTTGTGATTTTTTTTCTTATATTAAAATAAAATAATTAAAGGTTTAAAAATGAGTTATTTAGATAAGTTGTCAGGTTACTATATCATATTGAAAATAGTTTCTACCTCTATTTTCCAATAAGAAATACAAAAAAAATTTTATTTGCTTATTTATTTGACTTTCTTATATTTTTACTTCACTCTTTTGTTTACAATTATTTTCTTTTCCAACTTACTTCACTGTGAATCGCATTGTCAAAATTGGATTTTCTAATTACAAAGCGTTGCCGCCGCATTGTTTCGGTATGCTCCATACAAAATGCACCGACATGAGAACTTTTGACAGCTAGAAAAACGCTTGCCGCTCTTGTTTAGGGATGGCTGTCAGTTTTTGCATTTGGATTTCTCTCCTACTGAATACATTTTGCTTTTACACGGTAAGATTTTCTTTATGCTACACACATTTTTGACACATCTAAATATTTGTATTACCATGCAAAGGTGCCTAAACGACAGCCGAGTAGAAAACACCTCTCTCTGTGATTAGTAAAAATTCTTACGGGTTTTGTTGAAAATTCTTATGTGTACATTTTGTGTCAAAGAAATTACTTACCATATCGTTAATGGTTAAAACTTAAACTATTTTCTAAGTATTTTTTAAAAATATTTTGGAAAACTATTAATCAGCAGATTCGCAATGCCGTTTTTTTCTACGCAAACACATATACCAAGGCGCATTTAACTAGGTGACATCACTAGCCCATGTGACATTTTTTTGCTAATCGTACTTTAAACCGGTTCGATGTCAAAAAGTAGTTTTTTTTTTTGTATAAAGACAAATTAAAAAGTCCAACAAAATTTTAAACAAATTTAAAAAAAGAACAAGGAACCTATAATAATATAGTTTTATACATATGTGTTGTGTTTTTTAACATTTCCATAGGATTTTTTTCTCTCACTCTCACTTTTATGACAATCAAAATAATGTTACACAAACAAAAGCTTAAGTGGATCAAGGCGAATTCATTACCAGGTGAACTTAACAGCACAGATGATTACTTTTTGCTTCTCGCGTTTTTTCCAATGAGACTGTCAAATTTTGTTTTCGTGCCATTTTAATCTGTAGATTTTTTTGCATGATTTAGTCCAATTTCAAGAAATTTGTGTGAATTTAAAAGTGAAAAACTAATATAATCTGCGATTTTAATTACAAACAATTATAAAAGCTTATATTTAACGTTTATATAAAATTTTTTCTCTGCTGAGCAATCTTAGGCGAATTTAGATTATGACATTCACGATATGTTTTACAATAACAAAATACATAGTACTGAATTCGCCTTTCCGCTTGCATTCACCTGTATAAAGTCGCCTTGCATTCACTTGTATAAAGTCGCCTTGATGTGGATTTTGTATCGTAGTACAACAACTACTAGTGCTACCATCTAGTAGTGGCTCATGCCATATACACAGTGATGCCAGAAACTTTTATGAACAAATCTTCATTTGTCAAAAAGAAATCTTAATTTTAGGAAAAAAAATCTTAAAATATTTTGCGTCTAACTTTTTTTTATACCAAAGAGATGGTTATTCCAACAATACCATATAAAAAACACAATTTTATAGTAATATGTGTATATGTAGTATATATTGTACATGCATTCATATATATTGCAGTTGGGAGTTTAATTTATTATAATTGCTGGGAAATAGCTTTTACAAATTTTTTAAAATAGTGAATTTCAAACATCTTAATTTTGGAAAAAAAAGTTTTCAAATCATATTTTACTTGCAAAATATTCAAAATTAAGATGAAATCTTCGTGCTGGTAACGCTGCATATACACGAAAGAACGAACAGTTTCGTTATCCGTTAACTCGCGTACCAAAATTCTCTGTGATTTTATATGTTGTTCTAATGTTAGATATTATTGCAAGTGTGGATGCTAGGTCACTTTCAGAAAACTGATGCGGGTAAATTAGTGATACAATAAATAAGGTATACAATACAACACTAAAAAAACAACAAATATTTTCTTTGCGTAAATGGCAAATTTAAAGCCAAAGTTGCAGCTGATAAGAAACACGTAGAGGGGTATAAAATATGACAAGTAGCGACTGATGAAGATTTCGCCAATGCACTCACCTGATACGCTTTGGACGTAATGTTTAAATAGATGAATAGCACAACCTAAATCAGCGCGTCAAGCGTAATTTGTCTGTCAAAAATTCCCCATACACAACGAAATATATGAGACCAAACCAAATAACGTGCTTTGCATTTGGAAAATCCAATTTTGACAGTACGTAACAGAATAACCTTTACTCTCTGCCATTAAAGTAGGCTTCCAAACAGCTGTTATTATTGTTTTTGCGGTAATTAGTAATCACCCTCGACAAATTGACCTGCACCTAAGCTTTCAGGTCTATTTTTTGCTTTTATCTCTCTATTATATTATTAGCGTTAAATTACGTAGCATCTTACGCGGTAATTTGGATTGCGCTGTAACAAATTAAACGAGTTTAAAACATTGCGTACTTCTTTAGTGTTCACACCTCCGATAATATCTAAGATGAGAATGTCAAATTCAATCGCAGAGAGAATTATGTTACGTGTAGACTTAAAATCAGTGTTATCGCAGTCTTATAATAAGTTTTATGAGAGCATTCTTATGAGAAATCTCGTGACAACAATGTTATAATAAGAGCTGTCAAAAAAGCAAGTGTGTATGTGTTTGTTTACAAAAAGACTCTATTGCAATTTTTGCTGATGAGTAGTTTTGTAAAATATTTTTTGACACTTTGAAAGGCGAAATAATATGTTTCTAGGCATACATACAAAAAAGGCCTTGTTACAGTGTCCTACACGAATGTACGATCTACGAAATATAACAAGTGTGCCGAAAAAGTACTAAAAATGCTGAAAAAGTATTCAAATTGACAAATTGTGCGATTTTAAAATTTTTATGAAACTGTTTACAACATGATGGTTTCTGTGCGATCAGTGTGGTATATAATATATGAAAAATGTGAGAATGTTGTTATCGCCTCGAGAAAAAAATTGTAATAATATAAAATTATTATTCTCGGCTTTTAATGACTTATATTAATTCTTATAAGATTGACAAAAATACTTATACTCCTTGTTAAATATTAAGATGGTTATAAAGAAATTCGTTCTCTCATTCTGCTGGCGTTTTCCCAGATATGATGTCAATGATGAAACAGAACTAGGGTATGACGATTTTCTCCATACAATTTGGCGGTCGTAAAATATAATCTATTTTATTTTGCCAGCGATTTTTCTTATGCTCTCACTTTGAAGCAGAGAAGCTTTCAACAATATTACCACTCTTTTAGTAAATTTCATACATTTTGTAAACAACTCTAAAGCTTCAAAAGCTTTAGCGCGAAGAAAAGTAAAAATAATAGAAATTTTTTTTTATCTAACAAAAATGAACATTAATGACAGTTTTTGAAGTTGCAGCCGTGGTTTCAATCAAGGTGTATTAACGTCTACACGGTGGCAGCACTTGAGCAAAAACAGCCATGTAGCAAGCTATGCTTGTCAAAAATATTTATAACTTTTTCACATTTATAAACTATGAAAGTACCATTTCACAATTATAAATTATTTTTATTTGTGTTATTTTTATGTTTACATAATAATTTTTAATATAAGCCACTAAATTCACTTTCAAAATGTAAATACCGCGTTTGACGTAAATGGCTTACTGTATTGCCAGTAGCAAAAAACTGTCACATGCCCTAGCGCTGCCACCTTGTGAACGTTATTGCACCATGGTTTCAATCATGTGCCAGCTTTCTCTGAGAGTCGTTTTTGCTTGAAGTTGCGGACGTATTCTGTTTCATTATTCAGAGTTAATCGTAGTTGTAGACACTAGCGGCCTTATGTATAATAACAAACATTGTGCTAACTAACTTGCTGCTATCTTTCCCTTATGAGAATTTACACACAAACAACTTAGCAGCTAGTTAGTTAGCATTAGGCTTTTGATTATACATATGGCGGTAGGTAAACAGCTGTAGGTAAACCAGGAATGGTAAAACTAGTAGATCTATAATGTGTCATAGCGACTTATTTTTCTGTTTAGCAGTACAAATGTGCTACGAGTACTTATTATTTGAATAGACATGAGAAATGTAGTTTTGCTGAAATGAAGTGTACTATCAAAATTTATTGTACAATGCCATATATCGGAGCTGATTCTCGACCCTGATTATCGTGCAAATGCTCAATAAAATCGACGCATATTTTATAACTTAATTTCTATTTTTCAACTTGATTGCACAAGAGAGTGTTCACACTATTTAACATCGGACCAGTACAAGTAATTAAAATTGGTATATTGTGCGGATATTAACTTATGTATGTATAGGCTGAAGTGAGGTGCGGTTTGAAGGGAAAGACCATAAGAGGTGAACAGAACTCAAATGTTTGTGCCTGCAAGTGTTAAAAGCAAATAAGATTACTTTGTATGTGTAGATTAATTTTACTTCAAAAGTTACAGGTGGATCTTTGCCAAGAAGGATAATATATTTTATTTTGTCTTTATAATAATAATAAAGTATGTCTACAGCTAATGCGCCCTTTTCAAGTGCAACACACGAATATTTAAGCATATCGTTCTTTTCCCCTCTGTACCCTTTTACTAAATTGTAAATAAAATAACTACTTTATCACAAAAATAATATTGCAACTATTTTTCCAACTTTAATTACTCAAATATTAAATATAAAGTTTATAAACCTATTAGTATTTATTAAATTTAAAAAGTAATTAGTTTCTTAATACCCTAATGTTTGCATATAAGCCGAATGAATTTTTTTCTGAAAGCTTGATCAAACAACAGACTTTTTGCTTAAGTATATCGCATTAAATCGATACCAGGATAATATATATTAAGTAGTGCCTGCAGCATTTTTTGATAAGGTACAAATATTTCATATTCAAATTCAGATTTTTTCTAGTACAGCGGGAAGACACTGAAAAAATCTTATACTTTATTAAAATTAAATGACGATTTCCCACCTTAATTTTGTCTTACTTTGAGAAAAATTTATGATTACTCTCATTTACACAGAATTTAGCCAAAACGTAAAGATAAATACTTTTGTTATATGCGGTCAGAGTTTAGTGTCACTTTGCAGTCAACGGAATTCTGTCAGATAGTCCAGTGAATGAAAGAAGGATTTTTTGTATCCTTAACAGGACATCCAATTAAACTACCTAAAGAATCTATAGTTTTAGTAGTTTTTAAATAATTCAATATATCGCTCCTTTATTGCAACATAGTCATATCTCAAAAAATGAGCTTTTCGAGTTAACAATGCAGAATTGTTAACAGTACTACCTTTTATATTGTGCAAAAAATTTATTCAAATTACTTTTAAACTGTTTCCTTTAGGATATATTTGCTAAAAAAAACAAAATTCTAAGACTTGTATGGAAACTAAAAATTTGAAATGCATTTTTCTCGAAACAAACTTTTTTTTAGTTATGACTATGTTGCAATAAAGGAGCGTTATATAACTTTCACACCTTATTAGATTTATTTCACAATAATGACTAAATTCACAAGAAATGTTATATCGCGTAAAATTGTGTCTGGAGAGACAAGTTTAAATTCAATTATCTAAATCAAAAACCAGTTACACGTTTTTTTTTTTTTTGAGATCGAAAAAATCTCTCAAAATTCAGCTATTGCGGCGAACTCGCATATACAAAATAAATATCTGCGTGCACACTATAAAAGCAAATAATAACCACAAAGGCCTACCAGTACATTCGGTTGATTATGCGTTTGGATTTTAACAGAAATTTTCAAACAGTTGTTCTTTAAGGCCCATTTAGCCAACCGTAAATGTAGAAATGTAAATGTAGTTGAAACAGCTGATCGTTTTTGTTATACGAACAACCATGAATGTAATGAAATGTAACCGTCACGTCCAAGGCGAATTCATTACTAGGTGAACTTGACAGCTCAGGTGATTTCTTTTTTTTGCTTCTCGAGTTTTTTCCAATGAGACTGTCAAATGTTTTTTCTTTTGTTTACAAACATGTTTGCGCCATTTTAATCTGAAGACATTTTTGTATGATTTAGTGCAATTTCAAGAAATTTGTTTGTGAAAAAGTAAAATAATCTGTGATTTTAATTACAAACAATTATAGATGTTTATATTTAACGTTTATATAAAATTTATTCCCTGCTGAACAATCTTAGGCGAATTTAGATTATGACATTGTCATTAAATTTGACAATAACAAAATAAATAGTACTGAATTCGCCTTGCATTCACATGTATAAATTCGCCTTGGTCACGTCTCAACCTGTAAAAAATAGAATTTCTTTACATGCAGTCCAAGGCGAATTCATTACCAGGTGAACTTAACAGCACAGGTGATTATTTTTTGCTTCTCGCGTTTTTTCCAATGAGACTGTCAAATTTTGTTTACAAACTCTTTCGCGCCATTTTAATCTGTAGATTTTTTTGCATGATTTAGTACAATTTCAAGAAATTTGTGTGATTTTAAAAGTGAAAAACTAATATAATCTGTGATTTTAATTACAAACAATTATAAAAGCTTATATTTAACGTTTATATAAAATTTTTTCTCCGCTGAGCAATCTTAGGCGAATTTAGATTATGACATTCACGATATGTTTTACAATAACAAAATACATAGTACTGAATTCGCCTTTCCGCTTGCATTCACCTATATAAAGTCGCCTTGATGCAGTCTACATCTAACTTGAAACCAAGGCGAATTTATACAGGTGAATGCAAGCGGAAAGGCGAATTCAGTAGTATGTATTTTGTTATTGTAAAACATATCGTGAATGTCAAAATCTAAATTCGCCTAAGATTGTTCAGCTGGGAAAAAAATTTATATAAACGTTAAATATAAACTTTTATAATTGTTTGTAATTAAAATCACAGATTATATTAGTTTTTCACTTTTAAATTCACACAAATTTCTTGAAATTGCACTAAATCATACAAAAAAATCTTCAGATTAAAATGGCGCGAAAAGAGAAAAAAAATTTGACAGTCTCATTGGAAAAAACGCAGAAGCAAAAAATAATCACCTGTGCTGTTAAGTTCACCTTGTAATGAATTCGCCTTGCTTGAAACACAGTTAAAACTTGCTGTTTAAATATCTATCTGTTGAAGTCGGCGTACACGTAGTGATGTTACAGTTATAACTTTTCATAGTAAAACAAAAAAATGGCGAAAAACAACTACAATTAGCAGGCTGTTGTCAATTTAAGTTATAACAGAGTTTCCAAATGAAATGTTTTAACAACCAATTTATAACTTTAACCAAACTTCAACATGAGCGGTCCACATTTAACTTTAACTTGAAGTTAGCGTCAAAGTTAGTGTTTTCATGTCAGGTGGAGACCGCACTTTACGTTCTTACATGAAAAATGTTGTCAGTGATGGTACATATTATTGTGAATGAAAGAGTGGTATAAAACCCCTGTTTTGGTACTTCTTGTTTATTTGATATATATAATTTATTTTAATAAATTTAAGACCTTTTCACTGAGTTCTGCACGCAAAATAAATGTACATACACAGCTAGCATAACTAATATGCTGCGCACGATTTATGCAAGTGCCACATTATATGTAACCCCAACATTTATTCGCCCGATTTCCAAAAATATATTCCAAAAGCATAATCTTCAAAACCTAAAACGGCTTATCAAAATCAGTGCATAATGCAGAGTTATGCTGCTATAAATGTAAGAAAGCAATACATGATTAAATAAAAAAAAAATAATAATAAAAAGTAGTAAAAATGTGTTAACAAAAAAATTTTAATAAATTTTAAGTACAATACATTAATAATACATTATAATATAGCTTTTTATCAAAGTTATTACATATTGTAATAATATAAGCTACATTTTAGGTACAATTTAAACCAGTTTCGTACCTTTTGCATATGTACTGAACACTATGAACACTCATCACTGCTATGAACAGCTGTATTGCTTTTATTTTATTTTTGTAATTTATTTGATATAAGGATATGGACGTTGAAAAATTAATTATTTTCTTTAACACACAATAATATAAAAATGAAAAACAGAACAGTTTTTCTTCACATGCACTTTTGTTTATGTCCAAAACACATGATACGGTTTTAAGTGTTCTATAAGTGCTACTACATTTACGTTTACGTTACAGTTACGATTTCTACGGTCGGCTAAATGCGCCTTTAGACTGTGCTGAAGTAAGATTTCATTACGTAGCTTTGCAAAATTGCACCTTACGTTTTTGGTACTACTAATATAAGCGTATGAATTTATGCGGCTGCCCACCACCGATATAAATATTTACATCTTTACACGTTAAAACTGAACTTGTGGATTCGGCCATTATTGTCAGTTCAATAGTATTGATTTTAGTTTCTTTCATCAATCTTTGAGAGATAATGTTGCTGGCAAAACGTAAAATTTCTAAAAGCTATAGTCTCAAAATTTAAATTTCATTTTTTTGCGAAGATGTGGAAAGTTTGATGGCACTTTTTCTTGGTATAGGAATAACACACAACTGGAAACTCTGAAGCAGAGAGCAAAGCAGATTAGTGCTACAAATGTACGACGGTGGCTAATATCCGACTATAACAGTTTAGTTTCGTAAAATTCAATTACTTTTTTGACTTTTATCATATTAATTCGCTTTTTTTGTGAATAATATATTGATTGGCCTGTTTCACCATTTCTAACATTAACGTTCGCAAAAAATTAAGGCCAAAGTACGTAACACGCGTTAATGCATATGAGCGCTGTACACTTCTGTCAGTTTTTTTTTTTTTGTTTTTTTGTAGAAAGCTGGTTAAGTTTGAACTTTTCAACGCGTTGTGAATTTTAGACAGGTAGTAATATAAAAACATCATTTAACATATTTAAAAAAAGGACACCTAATCATTTAACCTTAAATGCTTCTTACATATTGCTATCGTTGTGGATGTCAAACTAATGTTAATGTCAAATCCTTACTGATGTCTTAAGTCTAAGGTCAGACACAGCGATTTTAATTGCCGAACTTTTTAGCAATTTTCTTTTGGAATTGCTTTCTTGTCCACACACAAAAACTTTTTTCGGCAATTCTTGAGCAATTCTCTACCTTTTGTTTCATGCAATTTACATTGTATATGCACATACACATACATACATGAGAGAAAAGTAAGGAATTGCCGAGCACCGGCAGTTGTTTTTCCCTTCTTATTCCCCTCACCAAAAGCTTCTATAAGGACAAGAATTGTTCAACTAAAGTTGCTGTGTGTGACCAGGCACTAAAGACAGAAATAAATACTTGCAAGTTGCCTTTATAGCGATAATAGAAATATTGCTGCTACTCACATTTCATTTTGCCAGTGACCATAATAAACAATGTCCGTGAAGTTAACAAACTTTTTCTGTTTCTCTCAATTTCAAGAAAGGAGCAGCACCATAATTCTCTCTTTGCAGACTGTGTGCAGACAAAAACTGCGCATCTTTGCCTTTGCGGACCAAATTTCTAGTGCTGCCAAGTATACGGCAACTTCTGCAAATATTCACTCTTCTTCACTGTTTCATTACATTGGAGGGATAACAAACTAGATAAGATCGACATAGCTGAAAAATTCTGTGTGAAAAATGCCTTATTTTTAACGAAAAGTTAATAATTATAAAATAAATTGCAGGCAATTAAATAAGTTATGTTGTATTTAAAAGTATGGATTCATTTATACATATGTCCTAAAATGTTCGTTATATTTTAACAAACTTAAAATCTTCAATTAAAACAAATACTTAGGTCTCTAGAGTCCAAACCAAAAATTCTTCCTGGACCAAACCTTTAATTTGACACACAATTTATATAACTCAAAAGTTTTTGGTAGAACAAAGTATAAATTTTAAAAAAGCTTTAGTAATTGTGCTCAAACACTCCCTTCTCATTTGGCCTCCCGAGTCCAAATGAGAAGTTATTCCTGAACCAAACCTTCTGCAGATTAAATAGAACCTCTCCAACTTTAATTTGACATATAATTTTTATAGCCGAAAAATATTTGGTAGAACAAAGTACCAGATTAAAGAGGGTCCTTTTAGCTATAATTTGACATATAATGTATATAGCCCAAGAGTTTTTGGTAGAACAAAGTATTAATTTAAAAAAAAATTTTTGTCATTGCATATTAAAGGCCAAAAGTTTTTGGCAGAACAAAGTATACATTTTTCACCAACAATTTTTTACATTGATACTTTGTTCTACGAAAAACTTTTGGGCTATATAAATTATATGTCAAATTAAAATTAGAGAGGTTCTCGTTTATCTGCAAAAGGTTTAGTTTAGGTAGAATTTCTAGGTTGGACCCGGGAGGCGCATTAGTGTTTGAGTACAATTTCTATAATTTTTTAAATTTAAACTTTATTCTACCAACAAATTTTGAGTTATATAAGTTATATACCAGATGAAAGCCGAAAAAGCATTCTTTGATTTGTAAAAGGTTTGGTCCAGACTCTAGAGCCATATTTATATTGTTTAAAGCTTTTAGGTTTGCTGAACTATAAGGCACATTTTGGACCATATAAATGAAACTATATTTTCAAGTTTAATAAACACACTTTCTGGGGATCACGTTTAATTGCCCCGAGAGGCTGCGTACTTTTTGAAACTGCTTCCAAAATGGGCTTAGATGTCATTTATTGGGCTTCCGACCAACGAAAGATCCCAGATGTTACAGATTTTGGTGTTGCAAAAAATTTTCCCTCAGAATGGATATAAGTGGAGCCTTCATTAGATTTATCATCAGATCACTTACCCACTATAATCTCTGTTTCATTCCCCCAAGAGGTTGGTTCCCCGTTTTGTGACTTGGCGTTGATCGGCACTCGAGTTAATTGGTTAAAATATTAAAAATATTTGGGTACACATTGTACGGAAAGTAATGCCTGGATATTGCTGTGCCAATTAACGAATTTTCTGAACACCTTAAACTAGCCGTACAGCATGCTACCACTAGCCATATAAGATCCAGAAATGTGAGCAGTAGAAATTATTCGTCTGAAATTGAACAACTTCTGTCAGAAAAAAAGAAGAGTCAGAAGAGAGTGGCAACTTCGCAGGTCTCCCCAGCTTAAAATTCTAAGAATGGCTTCCCTTGAAAATTATCTGGAAGATCTTGATGGTACTCTTCCATCCGATTATTCGCTATGGAAAGCGACAAAAGGTCTGAAAATAGAACTTCAACTGGAGACTGGGTAAGATGCGATTCTGAAAGAGGATGGTGTATGTTACTCTCCATGGTACGTAAAAAATTCACGAATTCATAAAGATCTGAGTGTTCCGCTGGTAAAAGAGGAATTTTCTAAGTATGCGACAAGGTATGTCAGTAAATTGGAACTTAACCCAAATCCTCTTGCACACAATATATTTAATTTTGAAGGCCGCTCTCGGTTGAGAAGGAGGGATACCCTTGCCGCCATCAGAGCGCTAAATAAGTGATTTTACAGATATTGACCGTGCAAAATAAAACATTTTTGTCTAGCATTGGCTGGACTTAATTAATTTTTTATATTTAGTATTAAGATTTGAATACTTATTGTTAGTTCACTTTGTGAAGATACAATAATTAAAGCAATGGGAAAATTTTTTTTCAGTTATGTCGATCTGTTCTAAAGGGTGGCCCAGAAAGACCGAAGTGGTGTGAATTGCTTATAACTTTTTATTTAAGAGATATTTTTTTAATTTTTTTTTTTTTTAAATACATTAAATTTATGGGGAATATTTTTGGATTAGTTATTAAAAATGATATCCTGCAAGTGGTGGCCATATTCTGCTTCGCACAAATGTGCTCTTTCCAACACATTTTCCATGACCTTTCGCAAAACTTCCGGTGGTATGTTGTTAATTTCTTCTCGAATATTGGTTTTTAACTCCTCAATAGTCCTAGGCTTATTAACATAAACTTTTCCTTTTAAATAGCCCCAAAGAAAACAGTCTGGAGCGGTTAAATCCGGGGAACGCGGAGGCCAATTAAAATTGCTGTTACGAGAAATTATTCTTTCACCAAAGATGTCGCGTAAAAGAGTCATTGTGGCCCTCGCAGTGTGCGCTGTGGCTCCATCCTGTTGGAACCATATTTGCGGATGGTTTTCCACGGCTGGCCTTACAAAATTTTGCAACATGGCCCGATATCGATCACCATTGACGGAAATGGCGACACCTTGTTCATTTTCAAAAAAAAATGGGCCAATGATCCTTTCTGAAGAAACACCGCACCAAACGGTACACTTAACTGGGTGCAATTGTCGTTGATGAAGTACTCTCGGGTTTTCCGTAGCCCATATCCTACAGTTTTGCTTGTTAACGAACCCATTTAATTGAAAATGGGCTTCGTCACTCATTATTAAGTTATGAATAAAATTTGGATTCTCTTGTGCTTTTTGCTGGAAATAAATTGCATAGTCAAGTCGTTGCTGGTAATCTGTTGGTTTCAATTCTTGGACAAGTTGAATTTTGTATGGAAACAATCCTATGGTGTGCAAAATTCGCTGCAGCGACGTCCTTGAGAGGCCCAGTTGTGACGAACGTCTCCTGGTTGATGTTTCTGGATCCTCCCGAATACTCTCCTGTACCACTTGAATATTGTCAGCCGTGTGGACAGTTCGGTGTCTGCCGGGACCAGGAAGGTTCCTTACTGCTCCTTGTTCTCGAAAATTTGCAACCAGACGGTTTATTGTTGACTGAGAGGGTGCAACCCGCACATTAAATTGACGACGGTATGCACGCTGAGTCAACACAATGGACCGTTGATTTGAAAAGTAAATTTCAACAATTTGGGCACGTTGTTCAATTGTGTATTGCTCCATTATAAATTATCCAAGTCTTCTTTACAAAATACTGAAAAGAAAAGAAAAAAAAATTATAATAAAAAAGTTATAAGGAATTCACACCACTTCGGTCTTTCTGGGCCACCCTGTAGTTTGTTAAAATAGTTTGTTATGTTCAAAATCCTCTTCCATGTAATATAACAAGAAGAATTATTATTTCCATAATTTTTTGTAAATTTGGTAGCACTAAAAATTCAGTCTGCAAAGGCAAAAATAAAAAATTTTCGTCTGGTAGCATTTCGTCTTTAGTCTGGCAGCATAATTCTGCAAAATAATGAGGAATTACACATTTTTCTGCAAACGTGCGCCATTTTTTCTCCCTCTCTTTGAGCGGAAAAAATAATTAGTTATTTTAGTGTGTTAACTTGTCGTCGGCTAATAAGCACAAATTTTGACAGCAGGTGCTGCCAAAACAAACATAATTTCGAATAATACTTAAAGAAATAATTTTGTGTATATATAAGCATATAAATATCTGAAACCTGTTTTAAATTTTTCTTTCAAATTTTCTTAAATATCTGAAACTTTTTTTTACATTTTTCTTGAAGACTTTATCACATGTTCATTAACTGAAAATGAACTATTATGAAAACCAGCTGTTACCCGAAATGTGCCGTCGAATTCAAAGACGACTGCTTCTAAAGAAACTCCATCGGCGGCAACTATTAGCCGATCGACTTTGTAATTTTCTTTGAAGTCACCGATTTTAACGTTAATAAAAGGAAACAGGGATATAATAAAAATAGTTTTTTGTGATTGGAAATAAAATAATGGGTGATTTTATAAGAACTATCGGAAATTTAAAAAAAAAAACAAACACATAAAATTTAGAAAAATGCATGAAATATTTATTTGGATCGATAGTTGGGTCGATATAATTAAATGTTTGAAGATTATTTCATGCAAATGTTGGCCGGGGCTGCGCCTCAAATGGTCCATCCGCTTAGTCCAATTTTGGCATACTCTTTCCAACATTTCGGCCGGTATCTCACGAATAATGTTGGCAATGTTGGCTTCCAGTGCGTTAATCGAAGCGGGCTTGTCGCTATAGACATTAACCTTAACATAGCCCCACAAAAATAGTCTAGAGGCGTTAAATCGCACGGACTGGGCAGCCAATTGAATGGTCCCAAGCGTGAAATAAACTGTTCACCGAACTCGCCTCTCAATTGGTCCATTGTTTCGCGTGCTGTGTGGCATGTGGCACCGTCTTGTTGAAACCACATGTCATGCAAGTCAAGCTCTTCCATTTTGGGCAAAAAAAAGTTTATCATCGCACGGTAGCGCTCACCATTCACAGTAACGTTGTGATTCGCATCATCTTTGAAGAAATACGGCCCAATGATGCCGCCAGCCCATAATCCGCACCAAACGGTTGTTTTTTGTGGATGCATTGGTAGCTCTTGCAATGCTTCTGGCTGCTCTTCACTCCAAATAAATCACGGTCATCACCAACACTGGCCGATACGGCTGCGATATTTTCTTCAGTTCGCACTCTACGTAAGCGTGTTGGTGGTTTAATGTCCAGCAATGTAAATTTGGTGCGAAAATTTTTACAATAGCCCGAATAGAAGCCTCAGTAGGTCGATTAAACTGACCATAAAATGGAAGAAGCGCGCGATGAACTTTCTGAACAGAGCACGCATTTTGGTAATAAAATTCAATAATTTGCAAGCGTTGTTCGTTTGTAAGACGATTCATGATTAAATTATAGACCAAACTGAAAATGTTTGACAGTGACACAAGATACAAAAGGTGCGTGAGCTGTCAAAACTAGTGTTGCCAAAAAGATAATAGCAAAAAAATCACTCGTTATATATTTTTTAAGAAACCCAGTTTTTGTAATACTTACAAGTTTACTAGGAGTTCACCCCGTTCTTTGCTTGCGAGTTGAAATAGCAGCCGAAATTTTTATGATGCGTTTTCCAGCTGTCTGAAATGTCATTTGCAGCTGTTTGTTTATCTCAAAAAAAGGAAAGATGAAAACTCTCAAGAATGCGCTATAATTTCCTATAGATTTTCTCTTGTTGAAATATTCGTGGGTTTTGGGACATAATAAATTACTTTTCAAAGACACGCCTATTATCAAGCTTTCAGTGAAGACTTCATGAAGCCTATATGCAATTATTTAGTCAAAACTTTCCTCTTCAATATACTCGTACTTATTAAAATAAACTTTTGATATGAAAAGTTTTGTATTTTTTCCATCTACCCTCCTCTACCAGTCACTAAAGCATGTGATGTTTAAATTTTTAGATTTATTAGAATAATTTATTTGCATATACATATGTATTTCAAAGTACGAAAGTATTGTAAAAATCCTGAAATATATAATAAATGATACGCAGTGTCAAAGACTCTGTGGACAGGTTGTATATAAAATATGCAATACATACACATATGTAATTATTACCGAAAGATAAAAGTTGCAGCAAACCGACTGTATCTTAGATGGGATTTGCTGAGTAGACTTACAGTACATCAAATATTTGTTTTACCTGAATGGCAGCTGATTGCGGCGGCAGATTCAACCCTATTTTAAATTAAAATTTTTTTTGTTACCTGTTTTCCATTTGCAGCTATAAGGCAAGGCTGTGAAAAAAGTTCGGCCTTAGGTAAGAAACTCTTTTATAAATTTAACGAGGTATTACATGGAGTGATTGGCTCCCTTCGTCACCGAGCAGGGGGGGGCCAGAAATAAACAAAACAACTCCCATCACAGATACAGTAGATACATATAATATTTAAGCTAACAGATCTTTTTTAAGAATAAAATTTATATATATACTGCTATTAAAGCTAAACTTAGCAAATATGTGGACTGTTTTAGAAAGCTTTTTCCATGGCGAATTCATAACAATAATGCAAAATTTTGATACCCGATTGTGACACAAAGAAAGTCATAAGCTGCGCTGTAGAGTCCACCTGTTATGAATTCACCTTGAATGCACTGAAACAAAGCTTAGCAAACCGTAACGTTTATAAGTTTGGGAGTTATTTGTAGGTAAGGAGTGTTTGTAAATAGTGAAACCATAGTTAAATTAGCTTATAGCCTATTTACACCAAAGCGAAATCTCCTCATTCGAGATTTCAAGCCAAATCTAGTAGATTTTGAGAAGATTTCCCACACAAAATGAAATCTACTTTATGAGTAGATTTCGACGAAATCTCCTGAAATCTACTCAGTACTAAGCGATGCAACTGTGATTTCTTGCAAAAAGTACTTAAAAATACTACGCTGCATCAAAAATTGCACTATAATGTGGTGTATTCAGTCTCTGGGCACAAAAAATATACACTTTAATGCTGGTGTATTCAGTCTCTGATAATATTGTGTTGTCAAACCCGCATGCATAAATTATTTTTGAGCAAATGAAATCTTGCTAGATGTCAAAAAAACGGTGGTGTAAACGATATAGATTTCGTTGTAGATTTCAATTCAAATCTACTAGATTTCGAGTTGGTGTAAATGCGCTATTAGCATAAAAAAGGTTGAAGGCTGGCAACGGCGCTTTTAAAACATGATGGCGTATGTTTTTCAAGATTGTCGGGTGGTGAAAAAAGTGCTTAATATTAATCAAACAAACAAAATAGGAACTCATTTATTACCTGGAAGGTTTTATTTGTTTACATTTATACTCATGAACAAAAGTAGGCGTATTATTTTAGAAATTTTTTTAGTTGAATGAAATAAAAACAGGCTGGAGATAATAAGATAGCTGTTCTTAGTATAGCGCTTCTCGCTTAAACTTATGATATCTTAAAAGATTAGTAAGATTAAGGATTAAAAAATAAGATCTCAAGTCGCCTAGCTTTATGGCTCTATGGTCGTGTGTTTACGCCAAAACTCTGTATTGTTATATGGATTTCGTCATTAACAACGCATTTTTCTTATATTTTCCTATCTTCAGCTAGCCTAAGTTTTGCTTTGCTACATATGAGCAGTCACAGGACAAATGTGTATTTCTTAATATATTTCTACATTAACCCTTGACTACCCAAAGTGTGCTGTAGGCACATTAACATATTGCAAAGCCAATGTAAGACTTCCTAGTTCTAACCAGATTGTTTTTTTCCTGAAGAAGGCAGTTTAAAAGTCATTTGAATGATTTTTTTTTTGGCACAGCAAAGGATAGTAAGATAGTAACACTTCTGCCTTGTTTTTGACATATGACGTTACTTCAATAAATGAGCGATGTGTATGCAAAAAATAAAATCTTGGTTACCGTATATTTTTGCTGTTGAAAAAAAAATAGCTGCGTGCGGTCAACAACTATTTTTACTTAATTCTCATTTGAACTAACGAGTTTCTTTACATATAAGTATTCAAATATTTTATTAACTAAAACCACTTATTGCGTTAACGAACATAAAAAATATTTTGTTTGTAATAAATCAATCTAAAAGACTGAGCACAATGTTTACGATGCGGTGCGGTACGATTTCCCGTTGCGGGAGAGCAAAATAAACATAATAGAACGGTAGACAATGACAGCAATACTTGTCAGTGTTAGTTTACATTTTTGTTAATTTATTTGTACATACATTTGGATAAAAATTTCTAAAAAAAAAAATTATTGTTTATGTTCAGGTACGTACACCATAAATTTTGCAAATTCTTTTTGGCTTCCTTAGCTAAAATTAAATAAAGTCTGACAAAAAAACGAAGGTAACTGAAAGAAATTTACTTACCTGGTATGCCAACATCTTTGCCAATTTTGCAGCACAAATCATCTTTATACTGGAAATTTTTGTAACTTCCCGTCTGCAAATTATAAAGACAATCACACTTCCTAACTTCTTCGATAGTTTCTTCGTTATTGTTTATTTTTTCTTCTTCCATTAATATATATTTCAAACTTTTATATTTTACGACAATAATTTATAAACTTCAACATCATTTTTTTCTTTTGTTTACAATAATGTTGTGAACATCGCCAATTGTTCAAAAACTATGGCAATGTCGGAAAGAGAAAGAGAGTCAAAAATTGACAGAATAAGAAAGTCCGCAATGAAAATAAACTAGATTTTAATTTTATGCCGTTCCGTACGGTGGTTTTTTACCTCAATAAAATATCGTTCATTGTGTTCAGATTCTAATACAGAGAATAGTTGTTGACGATATTAATTGCACTTTAGAACGTTTGAATTTTGATCACTTGGGTTTTAAAAATGGAAAAAATAAAACAAATACAAGGCGAAAATGAACGTCCTCTTTCTGAAGGTGACAGCAATAATATATAACATATTAAATAATAAAAATATAAAATTGCTAGCTATGAAAACAGCCAAAATGGCATTACTGTTTAAGAACAACAAAGGCTGTTCTAGTACTTTTAAAAACTGGAACAATATTTCACAAGAATCGACAGTCAACTTAACGTTCTAACGGGTTGTCAAAATGGGATGTATTGCAATTACGTATCATTGATGCCGTGCTTTAATGGTTATTTCGACAAATTTTGACTGCCAAACAAAGTTTGATGAGCAAGTTTTGTTATGACTGTAATATCATCAGTATGTCCTTTGGATACAACTGGTCAGTTACGTTTTGTATTTTTGCCTACTGGGTAGTTTAGGGTTAAAGTAATGCCAAGTGAGTACATCCTATACGATTATCACAGAAGAAAGCAACAACAGCGCAAGAAAAAGAGTATATTTTAGTTTGCAACTTCTCATGTGCATGACCGTTATACAATAGCCCGATTCACAATCTTGTGCATTTGAGATTGCATATTTCCGTAATTGCAAAAGTGACATTTTTGAGTGTAATTTGTTAGTGTAAAGCAAGAATATACTCCGTTATTTTGCAAATGCAATGATGCAAGGCCATTTTGCACAATATTGTAAATAGGGCAAATGTGTTTTACGGCAAAAGCTTTGTCTCAACTAATGAATTTTTTTAACACATAATTTTTTTTTTAACTGAAAGCTGAACCCCAGCTTTACTAATTGTGACCTTATACATTTAGCCAACAACAGCAGAGACAGAGAAGTCCCTAAAGGATCTAAAATTACGTTTGGGTCTATTGTTGTATAATACGATTGCTTAAAGTATTTTCGTTCCCGTTAGATTAACACTAAATTTGTGTGTATAACAGTAGTTTGGTATTTAACACTGAGAGAAAACAATGTGTCTCTTTAGTCTGCTTAACCTCAAACCTGTTGCAATACGAGTAAACTATTCAATAAAAAGCCCTATCAGCTCAGCCTATGTTGCCGCTCAGTCTGATTAACAGTACAATTGAAATACAATAATTTGTTGCCCATTTGCTTGTTCACATGTACATACGCAGTATGTAAGAATTCTGTATTTGACAAGTATTGTATTTTATATTGAACTGAACAAAAGGATTTCAAGAATGAAAGACCTCACAGTATCTAAATGTATGTATTAGATGATTTGTGAAATGTCATTAGCAAACATCAAATAACGGACGAAAAGAAGTACTTGCTTCGATTCTCTCAATTGATTGCCATGGCGAACCATATTGTTCACACGACACATATCGTTCCATTCCATTTCGTTTTGGCAGTTATTTTAAATATACAAAAGTATTTACGTAAAAAGATCGGAAAACAATATTCTTCTTAATTTTTAAAGCATAAAATATATATTTTTTAATTCCTCTGCCAGAAACAAATTAAGCATATTCATCTATCCTATTTGTAAAAGGGAATCTGAGTCATAATAAAATTATATAGAGGATAGATGAAAATGCTTAACAGTCTACTCTCTTCAAAACAATTTTGTTTCAATTTGTCTTCGACGATTTCAAAAATACAAATGAGAGTAATTAGAGTATTAAAAGTAATGAGCGCCGCTATATACCGTTCCGCGTCACTTCTGTATACTTTGTGACAGATTAATAAAATTAGTTTTTATTTTAATTTTCAGCTGGATTTAACCATATTCTCCAAATAAAGTTTTGTCCTGACATTTTTTAGAGAGAAATTATTCTTATTATTAATTATTCTTATTATTTGAAGGCTAATTTGAACTGAGTTGCCAATAGCTTAAGTTTACCTAACAGTGAGGAATTGAGCGACCAATTATATAAAATTAGCGTTGCCATATTGTGTTTGGGAAATTACGTTGTAAGCAATTCAATGGTCATTAGCAAACGTAATTTTCTTTTTTCCTTCATTATTAAAAAACAAGTTATGTAAATGATTAACAAAATGTATTTTGACACCAAAAATCAGGTAAAATATGATCGGTGCAAAACTGATGGATATCGTTCTCGGTATGGTAGCTTTAATTTACCAAACAAATTATTCGTAATGTGTTTCTGACTCTCAGTAAAAATATTAATGTCCGGACAATATGGATGAATCCACCTTTACGTGCGTTTAAACAAACCGTATTTGTTTTTCCTTTTTTTCAAAAAAGGGTAAAAATGTATTATTTAAACGGAAGTTGTTGTCAGCTAAAATAAATTAATTGTAAATATTTTATAGTTTTTATGTAAATAAATTTATTTTTTACACTTGCTTAAGCTACAGTAATTATCAGTTATATGCACGCCGGCTATATGCATAAAACCTTTCAAAACATTTTCTTATTCAATTTTGTGTGCACATGCATTTCTCGCTTTTATGCACCGTAATTAAATGAGTTCTTTAAGAGTAGTTAAGTGTAAAAATTGCACATACTTACACTTGGAAATTCTTCCTTTGCATTTCTATTCAGTTATGAAACCGTTAATTTATAAATGATGTCACAAGGCATTATATTTTCTTTCTTTTATGAGCATTGTAGCTTTATATATGCACATTACATATTACTAAGTTTATATGCATATTGCTATTGCACATTTATATGCACAAAAAGTCGTGAACATTTTTAGAAGCTTGCAAACGATAATTACTGTACAAATTCAAATTAGAAATTAATATTCTTAACCTCGAAAAAGTTATATTTTTCTGCAGGTATTTTCAGGGTGGCCCAAAATTACTGAAGACATATTAGTTCATTGCAACTTTTTGTTTTAAGACCGGTATTGTGATTGGTATTACACGTGGAATGCTGTCAAAATGCATACATAAAAAATATGCGTGAAAAGTTGAACAAAAAATGTGGAAAAACACATTAAATGTATCTGGCAACATTTATGAAAGCTGTGAAATAAGGCAAGTTGGCTTTATTTCGTGTGGAATTTTTAAGGAACAGCTGATATAAAATTTTTTTTTTTTCATTTATAGAACAAATGTAATAAACTTAAAAGCAATGAACATGTAAATGAACGCTAGTTAGGCGTCATATTTTATATGTCAGTTTTTCTGCCTGAAAAAATGAATGCTGCTCAACATTTTCTGCAGTTTTGAACAGAGTTTTTAGCATAGTGTAATTATTAGGTGGCAGCATAAGCAGTTGCTATACTACATACATAATATTTTGTTTGTGTTAAAATTACGGAAGCCGTCAAAAACATGTTTACGAAACAGAAGAAAGTGAAGAAAGAAAAGTGCATACAAAGAAAATAAATGTAATTGTGTATAATTGTTTTTATAAATTGTTTTCAACGCATATTAAGCAATTAAAATATTTATGAAAACTTTTTTATTGTGTTTCTTGTGAACTTTTTCAAACTGCTTAAAATCTTATAATTGTTCCCCTTCACTTTGTGTAAACATAAACAACTTTTGACACCATCGGTCGTTTGAAACAAAAAATTATCACCTGCGCTAGTGATGCCACCTGGTTAATTGCACCATGGTACTTACCTTAAAATATAACTATAAAATAGTTTTTAACACAGTATATTAATGGGGAATATTTATAATTTGATTATAAGTCACAGCGCATTTTAGTGTTCTTTCCAAAATACGGGTATTTGCTATGACTGCGTTGTAAAGCATTCAAACTCCTTCGGTAATTTATGGCCACCCTGTACTTGTGTGTTGTATATCTGGAATTATGGGCAATAACCTGAAAAAAAATCTTTACAATGTTTTGTTCAGATCTCAAAAAGTTATTCTACAGATATTTAATCTTTATTATGACTTGTTGTTGTAGTTATAATAAAAACATATTTTTTGTTAAGTGTTCAAATAAAACAGAGAGTTTTAAAAAGTACTGGCTTTTCAACAGTCTTGCAAACCCAGTCAATAGGAAAATTGAATTCAGAGACAAAAAAAAAACTAAATCTGATAAAACGTTCTACTTTCTTTTAGGTTATGTGCATGTTAACAAAACTGTAGAACTTAAAATAGGAATCGGAGTACCTACCGTTAGAATTATGCTTACCTATTGTACCTTTTACTAAGGTAGCTTTAAAACATTTTAAGCCTGAACAAGGTACTCAAAATATGTTTTCCGAATTTGCGTATATCATATTGAACGAACATTTTGTGACTAGTCTATCTATGTTTAAAGGTTATAATATGTACATTGCAAGGTAATATAAGTAGTAATAGCAGATAAAGGTTGGACCCACCCCACCCATCTGACCGTAATGACAAATCACGCTTGCCAGTTATTTTTGTGTATGTATTTCTAGCGGAACTTCCTTAATTATTGATTTTCTCTTCTCTCCAGATTTTATCGCATCTGCTGAGAAGAGAATTACAAAATGATTTTAAAGATTTTTTTCTCTTTTAACATTATAATAAATAAATAAATGAGAAAGACTTTAATGAGAGTTGAAAAGCAAAACAACTGTTTAAACACCTTCCTAACCATCACTAACCACCCACCCATTATAACAGTTTCTTGCTTTCATGAGAATAATTGTATGTACTTATTTACGTGTGTGTATATAAATTTTAAAAACAAATACTTGCAAACTTTTTCCCTTTTTTGTTTCAATGTTTAAAACGTTTCTTTTTATTTAAGTGTGATTTAGTTTTTCTTTGTATTTAATTGGTCGCAAAAAAACAAAAATCAAAAATATATAAACAATTAGTTGGCAATTTCTTAGTGAATTATTAGTTACATTTGGTGAGTTTTCTATTATTCTTTTGTTTTTGCAATATAAATATTGAGTTTATTTTTACCTAACAGTGCACAAAATTATTGTTATCATTTCGTTTAAATTATTAACATGTTTCAGAAGACAAAAAAAAACAACATAGTTTCATAACGGTTATTATGCAAACCTATTCGCATTTGTATTATTTAAGCGTTGTCTTGCGCACTAAATTACATAATAACCCCTCCAGCAGTTCAGCAAAGCGAGCGTTTTAGAAACTTATCCAGTGATAATGGCAAAGTTGCTAGTTTAGTTGCGGTTCCAGCAAGTTGGGGTATATTTGCATTTTACGTCTCCATAAATCTAATTAAAAAACTAAGCTTTAAGTACAACAGCTTCGCTTTTGTTTCAACAGTTAATGCTAGGAACAAAACTGCGACGAAGGACGAATTTTTGATCGCGAATATTCGTCGCCAAAAATAAAACACATTGCTGTATATGAAAATGCACATGGAAAATGGTGTTGGTCGAAATTCCTCATACTCAACGAATGTTGAAATAGATTTATTTCTAATGGTTCCGTCAGCGAACGACGATCAAAGCAGTATCAGGTGGCCAGGTTTCATACATAAAAAAAGTATTTTTCACGTCATAACACTTTTTATAATTTATTTTAATCCACGTAGTAGAAAATGTATGAAGGAAGGTGTTCTCAAAATATAAAGTACCTTAGATAATTTGTTCAAAAATCCCTCTTTTGGATGGGTTTTATATAGGTTTACTTTTAATATGGTCACCTTAGTAATTACCTATATTCATTTTTTTTTTCTTTGCAAGGAATGTAAACAATGTTCGTTGATATTGTGCTTCACACGACGACTTTATACAAACGAATATTTGCCGGCGAGTTCGTCGCGATGGGCGAAGTTCGTCGTTCGTCGCAGCTGTGTTCCTAGCATAAAGCTTTGAAAAGTAATTACAAGGTGGCAGCGCTAGACCAATATTACAACAATACAAAAAAACAAGTGTTTTAGAGAGCTCTTCTAGTCAGAAATATTTAACATTTTTTCACAATTACAAAAATACATTTTCAATTAGAGACCATATTTATTTAAATTATTTTTATCTTTTATTTACTCGTATTTATTTATTTTACGGTCATAAAAGTAGCTAAATACTGTTGCATGCCATAGTGCTGCCACCTTGTAGACCCTATTACACCTTGCGTAATTGCCCAAGGTACAATGTTGTTCGGGAATTTATAATCACTTATAGTGTTTATTTTAAACAGAGTTGATCCAAAGACAAACATTTTTCTACCGAGATGTTACAATTACCTTACTCGGTTTTGATAACACTAATCTCGACACGATTTTCTAGCAGTAACAATAAAATTTAAACAAATTTACATTAAAATCGCAATTTTAACAAATAATCTGAACGTGTTTGAGTGCTTTCACTCATTTACCACAAACAGAACGTTTTGTTGTCTTTTTTATATGCATTTGAAAAATGACAACTGTTAGTACAACTACCAAGATACGAGCACATAAAATTGTGTTCACTATGCAATTTTTAGTCCAAATCATTTTTTGTTCTCTTAACAACACACGAGACTAATTCATCCGGCATACTCGTAATATATATAAGTATACACAGCATTGTGTATGTATTAGTGTTTTTGTATACATTTGATTGCTTGGCTTGTGTTCCTATTGGTTTTGTGCTGCTTATGCGGGCATAAAGCTGGTTGAAAATATTATGCCGATAAAATATCACTTTGATCTCTCCTTCTACCAACAAGCTGCACAACAATTGTTCTCGTTTGTTATTGCACATTTGCTTCACAGACGAGGGACTTCTTCCTCTGAGTAGAACTCAGAAAATAGACGCCACTATAACATAAGAGAGTGAGAGAAGCCAGTGCTGAACAGTTACAAAATCGCACGTGTAAACAGTATTACCACATTTTTTTGCAAATGATATTTCATTTTCAGAAAAAAAAAACGTTTTTTCCACTTATACAACTTTTTTGTGCATAAAAAAGTAAGCTGCAAAAATTTCCATAAAAAAAAAGATAGACCTTATGATCTGACAACACTGCGTATAAAATAACAAAAAAGTAACAGTTTGCTTTGTTATTGAGAGTAGCTGACAACCCCTGGATAACGAAGCTATCAAGGTGCATTAACATCTACAAGGTGGCAGCGCTACGGCATGTGATAATTTTTTGCTACTGGCAATATAGGAAGCTATTTACGTCAAATGTATTGTTTAAATTTTTGAAAGTGAATTTAGTGTTCTATTCTGAATCAAACATATAAAAATTACTTTGTGAACATTTGAATAATTCAAATAAAAATAATTTATAATTATGAAAAGGTACATTCATAATTTATAATTGTGAAAAAAGTTGCAATTATTTTTGACAAACATAGCTAATTTTGCTCTAGTGCTGCCACCGTGTTAGCACAATAACATTTAAAACAATAACAAAATTTTAAAGAGAAATCAATAGTTACGCTCTGAGTGTAAATAAATTTGCACTGGGAGAAAAAGTATGCAATTCAAAAAAATTGTTTTACTTACAGTTTACTTAAAATTGAAGTAAAAGTAAAGAATAAATATACTTACATATGTATGAATTCATGTTTTTAATAAGTGTTATTTGAAAAAAAGTAAAAAATACGCAAAATACAGAGAAAAAACCAGGAATAAATTCATACGCCCGAACGTATGTTCATCCGTCGCTTTCTCATTGATGACTAAACAGCATAATCATAGCATGTTCACACGAAGGCTTATTTTCGAGGTTCGCTCTCTCATTCATGGTTCGCGGCCCAATCTTGATTGAACCAACATGGTTCGCCATACAGAATTTTGAGAGCGAACCTACTTGGTTCATTTTGAATCTTGTATCGAACCAAGCAAAAACTACTATCATCTCCAAATTTGATAGTAAATTATCGCTAGTTTATCTGAACTAGCTCTCAAATAAATGTAAACAAAGAAAAAACAGATAATTAATGTGTGTAAAATCAAAAGAAACACATGGAACATATAAAAATTGGATACTTACATAAAGATTTAAATAAAAATTGAAAAACAAATTGGTATAAACATCAGTGTGAACCAAAAAACAACCGTCTGAACACCTAGTTTCGCAATAGTGGTTCAGAGAGCGAACCAAGTGTTTCATATTACCGTCTGAACATGGTATCAGATTGTGCTGCCCACCATGGGTGGACATCGCTATTTTGTATGTTGTTTTTGTTTTAAATGTAATTATGCGAACAAGCGAACTGCTTCGCTATCTGGGAATTGGCACTAATTCAATTTTATATATGTACATGTTTTTTCTTAAGGCCGTGTCAGATAAAAAACTTTGTCGCTTTGCGTGAGGTTTAAAACTTTGACAGAAAAGCGCAAAGCAAAAAGTGTATGTCACAATAAAAACTTTAACAACGCTCACAATTTGTTTATTTATCTAAAAAGATAGTTTTTAATTTTTATAGTTAATAATTTCTTATAATAACAGAAGTTAGAAATATTATTGGACGGACTACTGAAATTAGTTCTAATTGTTTTCTTAGTGCATAAAGCTTTGGATCTATTAGAAATAACTTCAACGCGTAGAAAGACAGGGGTTGCCGAGCTTTTCGCTTCACGTTATATTGAAATTACTTAATGTGACATTGTTTCATATACGTATGTACATTTTATCTTAGATGTCAAAGCGAATTAGTAACGCAAAGCGAAGTAAAAGTTTTATCTGACACGGCCATTATTGTGTTGTCTGTAATACAAAGTCACAATTCACACAACGAAAGTAATATTCAGGTTCTTATTACATTTTCTGTTTTCGCTGCTTGCTGCAGCGTTCACACATCTCAAGGCTTTTTGCTTAAATTGCCTTTATTTTGTTTAAAGTTATTTGCAACAATAAATTTACTGTTAAAAACGAGATACTTTCGTTCTTTATAGGGTCAGCTAAAATGAAAATAGTTAGTAGTGGCACCCAATATTTCCTGTGTTTTATTGGAACAACCTTAGGGTATAACTTTTGATCTTATATACATTTAAATACAAATTTCAGAGCAACAAGAATTGCAAGTACAAGCAAATATGTGCTCCTTAATCTCTCTCTCTCTCCCTTCACTCTGCGGACTTAAAGTAAGTAGCGTGGAACAATAACATGAATTAAAAATATTAGATTGCGCTTTGCGCAAATCCGTTTAAGTCAAATTTGATGCAGCCAGTGAGCAAAACTGAGTGAAGAAACAACAAATCGCAATCATTTATTTGTTGTAAACAAATAATTATAGTCCCACGTGACGTCTTAGCTGTTTGCATCAAGGAGCAAGAAGGAACTGTCAAAGCCCTGTTGCTTTCTTCTTCATTGTTGTCTTGTAGTTTTGCTTTCACCGGGTATTATTATTGTACCACGATATATAACCTTTGTTCATACTTATTTGGAGGAGAGACAAAAGTGAAATAACTGCCACGAAATTTGCATGCTTAGTTCGACTGATCAAATTGTATTGCATCAACTAAGACTCAAGTATGAAGCGGTTTTAAGTGATAATTGCTTCATACTTTCAAATTTATCACAAAGCTCTATGGATACTCTCGCATAATTTTAATCCGTGTTGCCTAAAATTCTCTTTACGACTTAAGTCCAGTGAACTGAACAATGATTGCTGTCGAGTGTCTTTTGTTATCAAATGCACACTTTTTTATGTAGATACTCAACTTTTGAATGATTTTACTTCCTTACAAAAATTAAATATTGTACATACATATGTATGTGCGTACGTACTATATTGCTATACAAAGTATTTAACATACTATAGTATGTATGTACATACACATGTAACTCTCAGTTTACCTCGGGCTGGAACTGGGGTCTAATCACCGCATACGATATCGAATTAACTATCGTATCGAATAACATTACGATACATCTAAATTATGGAAAACGATGCATATTGGATCGTAATTTAAACAAAATGCAATAGATTGAAGACCATACGTTCCCTAAAAGTAGGAATACAAAAAATAAATCCTTTAACTTTTTTATATTATTGCAATACAGTTTATTCGATATCGTATGCCGTGATACCAAAATGAAAAATTTCGATAATTTTGCTCGATATACGATGATTTGGCCCCTTAATTGTATCAGAAAAGACTAATAGGATGATTTTTGTCTATAATTGCAATGGAATCAAAAACGTTCGCTCTGCTGGAACTGCGTTACATGAAGGTATTTAATTGATTCGTTCATCAAAATCTTTTTATTTCTCTTTTTTTATATATAAACGTTCGCAACTATTTGTGTTGTTATTTGTATATATGTATGTTTTTGATAAAAAAAAAAGAAAACAAAACTTAAAAAAAAACATTTAATAAAAAAAACAATATTCCGTTTTTTTCTCTTCTTCTTTCTTCCTTGAAACAAAAATATATAAATTAAAAAAAACTTAATGGTTCCGTTCGTTTCATATTATTCAATGTAACAACAAACAAAAATTGTTTGTGTGTGTGTGTGTGCATTTTTAAACAACAAACAATATATCACAAATGAATAAATACTAAATTATTTATTATGTGCACGCACACATACTTTTGCACTATGTCATATTTCTACTTTTTACGTCAACTTAAATCATAACTTTAAAAATATTATTTCATTTTTTTTTTGCTTCGTCTTATTCCTGCATTTTCAAATCTAAACTAACATCTAATGCTCCTAATGTTTTTGAAAAAACTATTTTCTCTTTAACCGTGTACTATTTATCATGTCATTTAAATGCTTATCGTGTTGTATTTTTATACTAATTTAACAAAAATAAAACAATAACAAAAACAACACTGTTGAACGTGCTGTCCCATTCACTACAATAACAATACTAAAACATGTTGGAATGTTTTATACGTATCTCTCTATTTCTCTCTCTCTCTCTCTTTCCCACTCTCTTAACACTAACTGCGACTTGTTTACGTTAACGATTTAAATTACTGTTATTATGTAAATGTCTCATTTTTTTGTTTTTATTTAATTTATCGTTTTATCTTGTGCACTCACGCATACCCATGCAACAAACTTTGATAATATTGAAACGAACTCCGACGAACCTACGCTGGCGCTGATCAAAATTTATTTTAAAATTTAAAATGCCATTCATCATTAAAAATTATTGCTACAAAAAATGTATCATTAAAAACCTGCGCAGTGATAAGTGCTCAAGGCCTGATAGCGAAGGATAAAAGCGGTACCAGTGATCCATATGTGACGGTGCAGGTTAGCAAGGTGAAAAAGCGTACTCGTACTATGCCCCAGGAATTAAATCCTGTGTGGAATGAAAAATTTCATTTGTGAGTATTTTTTTCTTCGCAGTTTAACTGATTTTTTTTTTCTTGTATCTAAAATATTCAAAACTTATTACACACTATAAAACAAAACCAAATACGTTACCAGCGTTGTCAAAATAATGAATTTTCACACATGTACCCCTACATACAAACTTGTAGATAGATACATGCTTATGTTCAAAAAATGTAAAATTTTTTCTTCTCAAAAATTTTAACGTACCTACCTACATACATACATATGTATGTATTATGTAGGTAAACTACCATAAAATAAATTTTCAGTTATTAGTAAAGTTGTTTGTTTGTTTGTTTTTTCTAAATTAAACCATTAAGCTAAAATAAAAATTTTAACTATATCTGGCAACGCTGCACTTGAGATTTACATATGTACATAGTTAAACTATTTCAACACAACAAGCTGTTAGGCAATTTAATTTATTAACGAGGATATATACAAACATATGTATGTATGTGTTCTTAAAGGTGTTAGTATAAATGTATTTGTTAAAGAATGAAACGAAATAGATCGCACAATACGAAAAGAAAATCAAACTTCTGAAAACAAAATCATAAACATTTGCATATGTATACACTCATACCTATAAACTTTGTTTTAGGATGCACCATAGAAAACGCTCAAGTTGGAAACGCAGACAATCATTAGTTTACCAAACGTTTAAGGCATTTTTACATGGCAATATAAATGTTTAGATCTGTCAAAAACGTGTGTGGAATGAATGAAGCAAATCTTAAGTAAATGCATAATGTATTCAACAAAGGCTGATATTGAGTTCAGTATATTGTGCGAAATTCCATCAAATTGCGTACAAAAGTGTTTAGTACGAAATGTTTGCGAAATAAGTTTAGGAAAGTAGTACTGTAGTGCGGTTCTCTATTGTGTTATAACAACAGTTGTTATTGTTAAAAAATTAAACAAGCGATTTAGCGATTTTTCTATTCTGCACTGCTTTTGACAATAATTGTTATTGTTTGAATCAGCTGTTCTTGTTAAGTAAACAACAGTTGTCTTTAAGTTGTTTACATTTTTATTCTATTGAATTGAAAAATGTTATAAAAAGAGATATTAAATATATTATTCTACATTTCTCATTAATTATACTACGTTAGTTTCTAATTACATTACAAAAATTAAACAATATTAAATTTAAAGAAAATTTTGTTTTTGTTTTCTTTTGTTATTTTCGCTTTTCGACATATGTTTTCACAGCGATGCCACTTGTCTTAAATTTTTGTCAATGCTGTTATTCGTTAGATACAGCATAACAAGCACATAAACTGCAAACAACTTTTTATATCTACAATATAACAATGTCTATTATTGTTTAAGGTTACAGAATCGCACTACTAAATTTTTTAAGCGGACAACACATGTATCTGCAACTTGTTTTAATTTAATATTGTTTCCGTGATAACTTGTTTTCTCAGATGCGAAATAACATACATGTATACTTAAAATTAAGAAAAAGAAATGCCTAGTATTGAGATTGAATGTGCGAAATTTTTTCAGCAACATTAGTTAGTGCCAGGCACAGCACTAGACACAGCAACTTTAGTTGGCCAATTCTTGAATTTATCGAAGCTTTCGGTGAGGGGAATAAGTAGGGAAAAAGAATTGCTGGTACTCGGTAATTCTCAGCAATTCCTTACTTTTCTCTCATGTGTGTATTAAAGAGCTGCACAGAATATTTTAAAGAACACCTCTCATTACTGTGCAGTAGTTCCAAGCACTGTATTTCAAAACAATTCTTAAAACGAAACAAACAATCTTTAGAACATTTAGAAACAGAACAAACACTTCATAGTTTTGAAACGCCTTCACGACACCGCTTGACTGTACTTGAATTCTGTTTCACACTAAAATCCAAAGCAAAACATCACAATAAAGCAAATAAACGATGAGCCCATTGGCATTTGAGCATACTACGTCTTAAATATTTGTGCTTAAACAAAGGCAAAAACCATGAACAACAACAACACACACATGAGCATACTGCACATTAGTGATGCCCAAAGAGAAATCCATAGTTATGCTCTGAGTGTAAATAAATTTGTACTGGGAGAAAAAATACGCAAATCAAAAAAATCGTTTTACTTACAATTTAATTAAAATTGAAGTAAAAGTAAGGAATAAATATATGAAATCATGTTTTTACTATTTTTAATAAATTTTATATCAGAAAAAGTATAAAATACGCAAAATACAGAGAAAAAACAAGGAATAAATTCATACACCCGTGCGCATGTTCATTCGTCGCTGTCTCATTGACGACTAAACTAATGAGCGTAAGACTATGTTTGCTTTTGTTTACCACTTTATTACAATGGATGGGCATCGCTGCTGTACATGCAGCACTAATACAAGGACAAAAACCGTGAACAACAACAAATTTTATAAACAAAACTGAAGTAGAACATTACTTCAATGCTTGAAGTTCTATTGCAATTTTGTTCTATTTCATTTGGTTCTACTTGTGTTTGGTTCTGTTTGTTCTAAATGCTAATAAGACAGTATTCGTTTATGTATTTAGAAGATTTCGTCACTCAAGTGTTTGCTTTGAAATGCGAAAAAAGACGATCAATAGTACTTGAAAATACTACGATGTTTTGTAAGACATTTTTATTGTGCTTGAGCAGCCCTCTAGTGTGTAAGCGCATATACAATGTAAATTGTATGAAATAAAAGGTAGACAAAGGTCAAGAATTTGCCGAAAAAAGTTTTTGTGTGTGGACAAGAAAGCAATTCCAAAAGAAAATTGCTAAAAAGTTCGGCAATTAAAATTGCCCTGTCTGACCTTAGACTTATTTCGTACGAAAAAATTGAGATGTACATCTGAGTTGTCTATTTTTTCTCTTATTCATGCTACACTTTTAAATTTAAGTATACATGTATGTATTTCGTGCGAAAAAAGCTTTGCTTATGATATTTCGCAGCTGAAAAAACAAATAGTCCCAGAAACCATATTAAATTAAAACATGTTGCAGATACATTTTGTGTGTTTTTCGCTTTAAAAACTCAGTACTACATTTCTAAACTTATTTAGCAGATATTTCATACGAAATACTTTTGTATGCAATGTGAAAAAATTTCGCACGAAATAATGAACTCAATATTGGCCTTTAAGAGATAAGTGCGAATGCCAAATTAGACAAGCGTTGGCTAAATCTTCATATTCTAAACCATTTTAGAAAATGTTTTTTTTTAGGTTTAAATTGGCAGCACTACAAGTTGCTACCGCAAATGCAGTAACATTTACAAAACCCACAAGTCAAGAACATTGTATGTTGTTTTTGTAAATGTTGTAGAGCTATAACCAGCAGTAATTTTATTATATTGTTATCAAAGTGCATTAACGTCTACAAGATGGCAGCGCTACGGCATGTGACAGTTTTTGCTACTGGCAATATAATACTGGCAATCGTAATAATAAAAATAATTTATAATTGTGGAAAGGTACTTTCGCAGTTTATAATATTATTGTATTGTTGTAATTTTGTTCTAGTGCTGCCACCTTGCAGATGCTAATGCACCTTGATTGTTATCTTAAAGTTTGCTGTTATTTATACTCGTACCACAAATGTAAACATGAAAAATACAGCACATTTTTGTTTTTCTTTCTTATATACAGAGAGAATTTCGTAACAATATCTAAATAAAATCTAAATACATTTTATTACCATGTAAATATGTAGCTTTAGCAAGAGTTGTGCAAGTCTGTGAATTTTCATAAAAGTAGATCTTTTTTCGATAAACATTTATTAAAATAAAATCATGAAAACACAAAGTCTACCTAAAAATTTTACTTTCTTAAAGGCAATACCAAAACTGTTAAGCGAAATCGCGCAAAAATATTTACAAAATGTACGAAATGTTCTAGAGATTTTTAAACAATGGGCACAATTATTTGCAGTAAAAAAGGCTCAAGCAGGCCTTTTTTGATTGCTAATGCACCTCTAAATAAAGTTAAATTTACCTTTTTGGTTAGCGAAGGCTTCTTCATAAATAACAGTAATGCCTTAAGCTTTAAACACATAGACGACAGCAGACAGCAAGCAGCAATCTGTCAAAAATAAAATACATGTGAGCACGATTATTTTAACAATATCATAGCAGCACGACTTCACAACAGCATTTGCTGCTGCTGCCAACTTAAACTAATTTCTATATTCGTAAGCAGCAAAAAGTAAATGCAGTGCTGCCACTATAAATAGAAATTGGCAGCAATAAAAACTACAATTTGTTTGAAATATTTAATAAAAATAAACATTACATAAATAAAATAAACAAATAAATTGATTAGTTTTATGTGATATTATTACGTTTTTAGTCAGTGATATTAATTTTATTCATGTAAAATATATGGCACCTCTGAAATGTGCTTTGTTTAAATACACATAGTGCTGCTGCTAACTTCACTTGTACTGAAGTCTGCTTAAAGCTCGAAACACTTAGACGACAGCAAACTGCACAACTTCACGAGTACAAATGAAGTTAGCTTCAAATGCTGCCCTCTCATCAGCAACATAATTATTTTAAAGACAGCAGTAGCACTATGTGTATTTAAACAATGCAAATTTCAGAGGTGCCACATATATATTTTACATGAATAAAACTAAAATTAGTGACTGAAAACGCAATAATATCACGTAAAACTGTAAAAACTAATCAATATATTTGTTTATTTGATTTATGTGATATTTATTTCTATTAAATATTTCAAACCAATTTTAGTTATTATTGCTGCCAATTTATAATTCTAGTGACAGCACTGCATTTACTTTTTGCTGTGTGCGAAAATAGAAAGTAGTCTAAGTTGGCAACAGCAGCAAATGCTGTTGTGAAGTCGTGCTGCTGTGATGTCGTTAAAATAATCGTGTGCACTTAAACACATGTATTTTATTTTTGACAGATTGCTGCTTGCTGTCTGCTGTCGTTTATGTGTTTAAAGCTTTAAGCTTTAAACACTTAGACGACAGCAGATTTCACAACTTCACGATTATAAATGAAGTTAACTTCAAATGCGGTCGTCTATTCAGCAACATAATTATTTTAAAGACAGCAGCAGCACTATAATCAGCTGATAATTAAATTTTGTGTAATGATAAATATTAAAAATCTTAGAGGGGCCGCATATATATTTTACATGAATAAAATTAAAATTACTAACTAGAATCGTAATAATATCACGTAAAACTGTAAGAACACATCAATTTATTTTAATTTTGTAATGTTTTTTTTTAATAAATATTACAAAACAATTTTTTGGACAGATTGCTGCTTGCTGTTGTCTATGTGTTTAAGGCTTTAAACACATTCAAGACAGGTTGTGAAATTTAGTTACATCAGCTGCTGGCGGACCAAATCCACGAAGTCGATAGCTTGCTAGGCACATACAGGTCGCAACTTTTCGCTACAAATTTGTAGCTCTATAGAAGAGTTCGGACCTTCTAATCCAACCTGTATGCATATCTCAAACAGTCAATGGAAGACAAGGCTTAATGAGTTGGTAAGCAGAAGTCTATCACCGCTGGTTTTTTGCAATACAGGTATCTGTTGCAAGACAATAGCACCTCGGGGGTTTATTAGCCCTCAAAAACCAGCATGCAGCAAAGTTATTTTGTGAGATTTAAGCTTTAAACCACAGCCAGAACGTTTCACCCAAGGCAGGCACCTCAACCATGATCAGCACCGATATAGTCTGCAAAGCAGAACCTCTACCCATTCGTCCGATTCTAGCCCTTCGTAATGGTTGCGGGAATCCATCGCAACATAAGTCGTGCGGCTTCGTAGAGTCTTGTTTGCTACAAAAAATGAGGGACTCCTTCCCTGCCTTTACGGCATTATCTGATGATAGACCAATTCCACGAAGTAAATTATTTACGATTTCTCAGCGCCACACACAGTCGCAATTTTTACAATATGTTTGTAGCCATACAAACATGTAGTAAAGTCCCTCGTGTATGCAAGTTCCCAACAACAAATGGAAGATAAGGCTTAATGGGTTGGTAGACCGAAGCCCACTAAGAGCATCATCCCTTAAACCAACTCACCCTTCTAACCAGCACCACTGGTTCGTTGCAGTATAGGTATCTGTTGCCAGATTATACCTTCCTGCGTCTTTAGGTTTAAACCACAGCCAGAATGCTCCAGCCAAGTTAGGCCACTTCACCCATGATCAGCCCAGGACCAGAATCACCCGTGGGCATGCTGATCTCCGTTCTGCCAATTTATACGCTTGGTAAGGGCTTTGGTTGAAAGTCCAACACAACGTAAGTTATGCGGCTTCCTAGAGTTTTGTTTGCTATAACAAACGAGCGACTCCCTCTATACCCCAGAAAACAGAGTACACTGATTTGGTGTACGCCATGGCAAAACCTGTTCCCCCGGGAAGACTTTCAAAATTTTCTGCTATTATTACGAAAATGAAAACAAATTTTGAGCTGTGACTGTTTCATTGCAATTTTTCATTTAGCTGTATAAGTGTGTGTGGTATATTAAATTAAATAGCCAGAACCTAAATGATGCACTAAAAAATTTAAGTCTTTTTTTCATTAATAATGTCACAACTCGAAATAAGGCTATTACCGTGTAAAACATCTCTGGTTTGAACAACGTCTCTGGCGTCATCGTACTTATTTCTTACGTGCGGTCAGGCTTGTTTTTTTTTTTGTTCAGCCCTCGAAAGCTTTGCGTCTTGCTTGCACTGGTTAACGGTTTGCCTCAACTAACTGTATTGGCTTACAGTTTTTCTAGAGGTATATCCTTGTTAAGCACGCTGCAACTTTCTATGTGAATGCATAGATCGTTATAGTTAGCCGCTTGATTTTGGTCTCCATTACCCCACCCATGCTGTGCATCATATACTTTGCAGCTGTATAGTTAAATCTATAAATAAATAACAGTAAATAATAAAATACTCAAGTAGCAATGAGCGTGCTGTCACATTGTGAATAATTTACTCTTTAGTTGATGGGGCACAAATAATCTAAAACAGCCATAAAGTTTTTCAGAAAATCATCATTATAAGGGTCTCTTCGGAAGTGCATCACGGCGCTGTTCCATATGCTTATAGATGATGTGCAGTTGGAAAAAGATATATGTGAAATGTTCAGGAAACAATGTTGTAGTATGTTTTCTCGTCGAAAAACACATGAAGTATATCTGCCAATATATTACAAAAGATGTGAAATAAAGCAAATTGGCTTTATTTTTCAAGGAATTTTCAAAGAACAGCTGATATAAAAAATTGCGTACATTCGTAAAATAAATGAATTATACTTATCACAGCATCACATTCTAGGTGTGTTCCACAAGATCTCGTACATGTTTGGACTAATGAGAGTCAAATACAAATTACTCTTCAAATATGGCAATTTTATCCAAAACTGCTAGAACGCCAAAAAAAAATCATAATTGTAAACAGCGTTGCCAGAATGAAAATTTTACCTTAATTTTGAAGATTTTATAAACAAAATAAGATTTGAAAATATTTATCTCAAAATTAAGATTTTTGAGATTTAGTATTATAATCAATGCGTCAACTATTTTCAAATATCTAATGAAGTTCAACTTCTTCCGTAAAATAAGGCTTGAAATTCATTGTTACTTATTGGTTTTAAATGTTTTGCACATTAGGTGTGTTTCTTTATTCGACTTTGTGATCCTAATTTGCATGAAAAGCGTTCCCGTACTTTAAAATTAGGCAAATGAGAGCGCTTTTGAGAAAATAATATGCTTCCTCTTCTTGCAAGAAACAACCCGTCTTTTTCTTCGGGCTAGTTTGGGCAAGTAGTTAAGCAATCAGCTGTTCAAAAAATAAACAATAACAAAGTTCATTTGAATCAACAACTCTTATAAAAAGCATTTCAGTATTTTTATATAAATATTAAATAAAAAAGAATATGCAAAAGACTTTAAAAGTTTAAAAGTGTAAAATATCATAGTACTTTTCATACAACTGAGTGCCAATTTTTGTTGCCACATCAAAACACAGCCCGTACTTTAGGTAAATTTTATCTGTATTTCAGGGAAACTTATGTACGCTCTCCTTTGCACGAAACTTGTCCGGAAAGTAAAGAAACACACCTACTATATACCTAAATACACAGTAACACATAATATTAATTATGCAAAGAAATTTAACTGACTTAACTATTTGCTTTAAATGTTTGTTTCATATTCTTCTTATGGCAGGTTAGGTTAGGTTAGGTTTAACAGGCTGCCAGCTATTATAAAGCCAGCCCACTTGGGTCCAGTCAGGTCCCGTTGTGTTGCCTGGATCTGATATGTATCTCAGTAGATCTATATATCACTGGCTTAGAACCAACCCGAGGATCGGATAAAGGAGTCCAATCCACTTACATCGCATTCCGATACCTCCATCAAATCATGCAGCATCGGTCTGCCTAGGTACAATGCCCTTATATAAGAAAGAGCTGGACACTGACAGAGGAAGTGCTCAACGCTCTCTTCTTCCTCCTCGTCTCTGCAACTTCTACAGAAGTCATTAAATGGAAGATTTAACCTCCTTGCCTGCGTCCCTATGTGGTAATGTCCCGTCAGAACCGCCACAGCAGAACGCAGCCTCCGTCGGGGCAAGCCCCTTAGGATAATAGTCCTCCTGTTATCATATCTGGGCCATGTCAGCCTTGATATTCGACAGGTACACTCATTAGACCATCTGTCTTGAGCGGTCTGAAAAAGTTGACGCTGTACTAGTTTCTTACAGCTCGCAAACGGGATTCCTACGATCCCATCAATATCTCTTTTCTTCTTATGGTAGAATAATTATCCATTTTGTTATGATTCGAGTGATGCTACTCGTATGTGATCTGGCAACGCTACCCGAATGCAGCCAACTTAATATAATTCGATTACATATAACTTAAGTTTGAATGTACTGTTTCCGGTTATTAGAAATAAAAGGAATTCAACCCAGCAGGTTATATTTTTAAGATTTTGTGCTGCAATTTTTAAGATTTTGTGCTGCAATTAAAATTTTATTTTTGAAAAATTAAGATTTTTCAACCAAAGGTTCTGGCAACACTGATTCTGCATCTTAGTATACTAATGTTGCTTACTTTTTAAAATAAAATATATTTTAGTGATCTAAGATGCTTAAAACACATAACATCATAAAAACAACACATTTGCATTATTGACAACAGCTGTAAAATTAAAAGCAAAGTAAAAGAAATCAATTTTCAAACAAAAACTCTTTTTTTTTAATTGACAAATTTTCTGATTATTTTTTTAGTTTTAGATTTATGTAAACAAAAAACAGCTGATTATCATCAGAAAAAGTTCGTGCAACTTTGTACAGAAAAAAATGCTCTCTAATTCGAACTGTTTTGTTTTTCACGTGGAACACACCTTTGTTGCTCAATATTTTCCAGAATTTTGAACAGAAAACATGAAATCATTAAGTATAACGCTAATGTTAAGTATGCACTACTCGTGTTAAAGTTTTAACTTGGTGGTTAAAAACATTTATTTTTAAACTCTGTTCCTAAACTGTGTTGTATTTACAGTTCGGTTATATTGTAGTTGTTTTCCACTATTTTTATACCCTTCATAAAAATGTAAGTTTTTGATTCCGTTAGTAAGTTCTATAATTTCCTTTTGCGACCCTATTCTGAAACAGAATTAACAGAAAAGTCTTTTAAGCGATGTCCGTCTATCGTTCGTTCAAATACTGTTTCTGAGAAAACCATTAGACTTAGAAGCTTTTTTCTTTCACCATTCTATTATCCCATCGCTTCATGGATTTGCTATTGAAATTCAGTAAAATCGGTTTACATATGTATATTGAAAATTCCGAAAAAATCCACTTTTTTTGGAATTTTGTATGAAAATTTTTGAAAAAAAAATTGTTTGTTTTGCTTCAAACTTCACACACTTATTAAGCATGGCAATTACAAGACAAAAAAATTTTTTCCCGATATCGGTTCATATATATCCGAGATATAGCCTAAACCGATTTTTTAATTATAATGTCGCCTAAGCGAACTTAACAATTTTTTTTTTGCTTAAAAGCAGTTCTAGTTATGAAAGAAGGTTACTAAAATACAGAAAATGAAACATTTCAATATCGGTCTATATATAGCCGAGATATAGCCTAAACCGACTTTTCATGTAAAGTCGCAGAAGCGAAGTTAAAAATGTTTATGCTTAAAAGAAGTTCTAGTAGTATAAGGAGGTAACCAAATAGAGAAAATTTAAATTTCCGATATCGGTTCATATATACCCAAGATATAGTTTAAAACGATTTTTCCATGAAAAAAATTTTTTTTTAGCTTAAAGATATTTCTCGTTAGAAAAGAAGGTTGTTAAAATATAGAAAATGAAAAATTCCGATATCGATTCATATATAACCGAGATATAGCCTAAATCGATTATTCCATGAAAGACTTCCTTTTTGGAATGGTGATTACAAAGCAAAAATATATTTTCCCTGATATCGGTCCATATATACCCGAGCATATTTAGTTCAAATTTGTGGTATATACCACATATATGCGTGACTATCGTGAAGGGTATTCTAGATTCGGCCCAGCCGAACATACTACAATTTTACTTTTTTTTCACTATAATGAAAAGTTACAACTCTAAGATCAATACTTGGACGCCACCTCTAGCAAAGAGGTATTTAAAACGCACCTCTTAACTACATGTATAACCGCTGTTCAAGATAGCTGTAGACTGGCCCAAGATAATTGCAGTGTTGCCAAATTTTGCTTCCTAGAACGTACTGCGCAGCATATGCAGTGCAGTAATGCATTTCCGAAATGGCCCGATAACTATATATTTCAGTTTTCCCTTATATTTCTTTAAAGTCAACGAGAAGCTAATTCATACAGGGTGTAAATATTTTTCTTTTCTTGTCAGCTTTTCGAAATTTTAGAGAACAGTAAAACTATTTTCATTCGCTTTATTAACAAGCATCAAAAAATATATGACTTTCTTGTTTAATACGTTTTAAAGTTATTTTTGCGTTGTCGTAGCCCTTTAGTCTCATTCCTCGTTCCATCACAGGGTTTTTCCTGTAGGATATAAACGGGTAATATTAAATATACGCAAAACACTAATAAAAAAAATACACTCATATGTATGTATGTACATATATGTAGTATTTTTTGCATTCCTTGAGCATAGTACACGTCAGGGCATAAGGGACGTACCAACATCTCGTATATGTACATATAGGGAAAAGAACTGTTTTTATGGTCAAAGAAAAAAAAATTCTTATATAATACATAAGTAGTCTACGTGCACAATACATATGTACATACATAGATACGTATCTAATCATCGCACCAAAAATTTGCTTGCTAAACAACATTTAATTGAATTTAACAGTATAAGCATATTTTTCAAGACAGATTCATAAGAGATACATATACATCCAGAGAACAGCTTTGAGCGATGGCAAAAAAATCATACTTACTCATCAACAAGAAAAATATTAAATTTCGTTCAAACATAAATTCGTGTGCAGCCGGACAAATGGGCTGGTGATTTTAAATCAGTAATACAATCAACATCTTCGCTATATAGTGTAGTCATCGTTGAATATAAATGATATTCGGCTTTGATTACTTGCGTTTGATTTTTTTTTTTTTTTTTTGAAGAAAGAACAAATGAACAAAAAGCAATACTTTGATGTATTTAACAGTTTTTCTTTATACTTCTTTTGAAAAAAATAAATAAAATTAAATACTCATATGCAGAAACAAAACGTTTTCATAGAAAAAGACAATGTACATACATACATATGTACATATACTTTTTTAAAAACACATTTAAAAAATTTAAATTATTGTTAAAATACCTACACATATAACAAAAAATATCAATAATAGCAATTTATAGGTATAGACACAAAATTACTTTATTAGATAAAAAGAAAAATGTACCTTTGTAAATATGTTTCAAATACAACTCATTATCAAAGCAACAATAAACATGAAGCCAATTTTATTCAACACTAAGGCGAATGCGCAATGTTTACAAGACTCAGCGTTAAACTTTGTTGCTTGATTTTTGTTGGTTACAAATTGAGAATGTTTACAAGAGCAGTTGATTTTACTCAGCAACATGATTTTTGTTGATTACAAATTTTAGTGTATGAGTTAATCAAGCAAAAACATGATACATATCAATATGCTGGTTTTTATTAAAAATGTACCTCGTAAAGAAAAACTTAATTACATACAAACCCTTATAAGAAAAAAGCTTAAACATATTATCGCATAAAACAAAAAACTCCTATAAGAAAATATATGTCATCTTCTGATGTTTGTCCGTTGCAAATCATGGTGGAATTATTAGGTGGCAGGAAGCATTAGGGGCTGTTGTACTACATAATATTTAGTTTGTTTAAAACTTGCGGAGGCCGTCAAGAACATGTTTACAAACCAGAAGAATATGAAGAAAATTAATATAATTGTGTATTTTTGTTTTCATAAATTGTTTTCAACGCATTTTAAGCAATTAAAATATTTATGAAAACTTTTTTATTGTGTTTCCTTTACACTTTTTGAAACTGTTTATAATTTTATTATTGTTCCCCTTCACTTTTGTGTAAACATAAACAACTTTTGCCACCCTCAAGAATATGAAACAAAAAATTATCACCTAGGCTAGTGATGCCACCTAGTTAATTGCACCATGCTGCAAATGAAAGTAAGTAGTGCATTTTACAAGTATTTCTCGCAACAACAAAAAATTTTCAAATTCTTCTTTTGTTTGTGACAGTGCTGCCACGACAAAAAATTATTTAATCCCAAACATTACCGAATGTGAAAACATAACCAAATTAAACTCGGTGTTTACACGCGCAAGTTCATGTGCATACAATTTTGCGTCTGCAAGTTGTGGACACAAAATCACTTGCAATCGAAATCTCTTGCAAGTGATTTCGATTGAATCACTTGCGTGCAAAAAGCAACGAACCATGATGACCGCAGATATTTCATTTTAATAGGTATTAAACTTTTTAGTTATTTAATATTAATATTTTTTGTTGCATGCCAAATGCAATATAAGAAATAAACCTTATAAACAAATATCACTTATTTTTTATTTGGAATATAAATTTATTATTTATATTGTGAAAATGTTATATACATAATATAAATCCCCTGTAATGTTGCTTTGCTAAGACTTTGACAACACTGACAATCAGTGTAAACAATCGAGCATATTGCAAGTGTTTTTACCATTTTTTCGAAGTATTGGCTGTTAATATATACACGCAGTTGTTGCAACTTACATAGAGTGCTTTCACAATAGACAACTTAGTTGTGCATGTCTACTTTTTGTTTTTATTTATTTACTTTTAAGCTTGCTTTTGTGTTCACATACTGAGGTAAGATCAGCTTGAAGAGGGAAGAACTGCTGATATTTGAGTGCAGGCTTGCTTGTACTCAGCAATTCGTTTTGTTCGCACATTCTTGTTTTGATATTTTCTTTTGTTTATTTTTCGGGCAGTTCAAAATATTAAGAAAATTTAAGTAAAACCAAATGAAACTTGCGCAACTAAATTGCAGGTTTAAAAGGAAATAAATAAAAATAAAAAATATAATTGCGCAACTATGTTGCCTAATGTGAAAGCCCTCTTGCTTGTACAAACTCAGTGTAAGGCCGGGATTCACCATCCTATGCAATCGTGTTAAAAAAATAGTATGTGTGCTAAAAAAGTATTAAAAATGCAACTGTGTGAGAGATTTTTTCAACCAATCGTGCGTTTTGAAAAATGTTAAAAAAATTTTCATTTCTATGTCCGCTTTTAAATATAAACAGATGATGGGCAGATATTTTTCACATCTGAGAAGTTATCAGACACACAGAATCTTTTCGTTTCTCTCTTTTTTTTTTTTTTTTTTTTTGAAACACAGTCAGTGTATTTATATGAAGTTGTAATTGATATGAGAATAATAGTATGAAGCAACAACATTTTGAAAGCGAAAATGAGAAACTAAAATGTCCATAACTGATGATGCAGAACAGACATAAAATGATACCAGAGAATGTGGTCAAAAAATAGAATCTATTTATTTTGACAGCGATTTTTGTTATGCTCTCACTTTGATGCAGAAAAGCTTTCAGCAATATTACCATACTTTTAGTAAATATCATATATTTTGTAAGCAAAACTTCAAAATTTATCCCAGAGAAAAATACAAATAAAAGAAAATACTTTTTTTTTTTTGCCTAGCAGTGCAAACTAAATTAAGGCGTCAAGCGCAACGTAATTTAGCATTTTGATATTACACTGTAGTGTTACGTAAATAAAAGCGTTAAAGTTTTGCCATGAACAGTATTGTTCACTAAACTTGTTTAATGAAAATCCCTGAACAGAAATAATAACAAGTGATAGAGTCGCTAAATTAGTCTAAAAGCTACTAAAATATGATTACTAACGGCCGCAAAATTGAGTAACATTTGTTTTGAAGCGAACTACGGAGACAGTAAAGCGTTCTCTCTTGCGCTCTGTCAAAATTGGATTTTCCAATTGCAAAGCGTTGATGCCGCGCTATTTGGATTGGTCTCATACATTTTGTATGTACATGAGGATTTTTGACACATAAATTACGCTGGACGCGGTAATTTGGGTTGCACAGTAACAAAATAAAAACATTAAATGACAATTTGTGAAGTTGCTGCAGTCGTTTCATTCTCTTTCATCATCAAAGCTGGACTCTGAAACATGTTTTTCGTCATAGCTAGTTTGGTGTTTCTCTTTTTGATAAAGAGAACGAAACAGAGTTAACTTTGTTCGGAACACCGCGCATTAATGTCTACAAGCGCTATGGTATGTGAAAGTTTTTTGCTACTGGCAATATAGTAAGCCATTTACGTCAAATGTATTGTTTACATTTTTGAAAGTGAGTTTAGTAGTTTATTCTCAATTAAACATTTCAAAATTATTTTTTGAACATGAAGTAATTCAAATAAAAATAATTTATATTTGTAAAAAAAGTTAAAAATATTTTTGACAACCACAAGCTTATTTTTGTTGTATTTTTTTAATTTTGCTCTAGTGCTGCCATCTTGTAGACGTTAATGCACCTTGGTTCGGAAAAATCATGGTGCAATAATATACTATGTAAAAATGGAAATACTACAAGCCAACTGCTGCTTTCTGTTGAGAACTGTCAAACAAGAGAAGGAAAAACGAAATACACGAGTATTTTACTTTGTGTTTCTATTTTTCCAACGTTTCTTTATTATCTTGGACCAGTACTCAGGGGATGACCTGTATTTTGTAAAGTATAATACAAAAATAAAATAAACAACTTTTGACAGTTCTCACCATCAGACAAAAGTCAGTTGCCGTTGCGACACTTTCTAGTATTTTATTGTATCATGATAACAATATTATGGTGTTTTCTAGAAAAAGTGCAACATTTTCAATATTGTTTTGCCAAAAAATATAGAAGTATACAGTTTTCTCAACGTTTTTTCAGATATTCATAGTTATTGCGAAATCTTCTTTTCATCTCAATAAAACTTAAATTCTAAAACTTGAATTTTAAGAAAAAAAGTGCAGCATAAATGCAAAACTTTTTCAGAAAAGAAAACGGCATTACTTTGAATTAATTGAATTTTATCTTTCGCTCCGAACCAATTGAACTGAGCTGCCACATCGTATTACATTTATATTAAAATACAGTGCATACGTAAATACAGTGCATATGTAAATGTTTTATATTGTTTATTATAAAAAAATAAAAGTAAACAAGTTTACAACATTTTGTCATGAATTTCAATGCACTGAAGCTTATTTCAGAAATAAAAAAGACGTTTCGTTTACACCAGTAGCTATTTCATATGGTAGCCTTTTTTGTCCAGAACAAACGTTCGAAATGGGTGAATCGTTCCAGAGCAAATCCTTAAAAAAAACTTAAATTGCTTCGGAACAAAAATTTTATTGCGAAACAATGAGTGAATCCAGCTTAAATGTCCAGTACAGAGCGTCGTGTATAACACAATCGGCCCCACTGAAAATTTTCGTTACAGCACCCTCAAATTTCGCCTGTCCAAGTGCCATCGTCTGTCCAAGTGTAAAAGGGGACTATGCGATTTATTGTGAAAACTATGAGAATATTGTTGGAGCATTGATATAATGTAAAATTATTATGCTAATAATAGTTTTTAATTAGTTTACTGTGTATATAAATTATTATCACTTTTGTATAACAGTGTGAAGCGATTTTGTAAAGTCGGCCAGACCTTTAAAACATTTTTCTGTGAATGAATTGAACGATCGCTTAGGAGAATAAATCAGGGCCTTTAAATGTATTTTTTACTTAAAAACATTTAAATTTATTTTCATTGGCTTGCTACTTGATGATTAAATAATTTCACAAAACATGAGAAGAAAAACTCCTCCACAATTTGTTTCAAATTAACAGTGCCGAATGATAGTCCCATATTTTAGAAATAAAATTCCTTATATAAATTATTGATTATATTAGGAATATTAAAAAGAAACAAAAAATATATTACTAAACTTGGACCACATATAAGATCTCCCTGAATTCACATAATTTAATACCATTTATTACGAGATATGTCTGTATAAAATATAATTACGAACGAAACGATATACGAGTATAACATTTTCTGGAGCTAAAAAAAAAACAAATGTATTTTGTGATGTCCATCTTTTTAATTTATTTATAAATTTTTATTTAAATACATACGTGAATTATAATAAAAAATTCTTCAATCAAAACTAAAAAAAATACTAAGGAAAAATTAACTAGATATAAAAAGTAAATCGGGAAAATACCCTACAGTCCTACATTGCAATAACATTTACAAAATTCTGACCATTGATTAATTTATTTATATCAAAAAGATTACAAGCCTTTAGGCCTACTTAATCTAGAGATCGTATGCCAAAAATTGAATTCATTAGCTAAATCCATCATATAAAATATAATTATAAATATTTATGTAAATATATGAATTTTCCATACTGTAATCCCCCAACTTTTGCTCAGATGTCGTACTCAAATACATACATATGTAAGTAAAATTCATGAATGGCAATACAACTCAATAGTTTTGTTTAGATTTTACTAATTATTTAGGTACAAGTATTGTGTTAAATACTTGCACAGTTACTCACCAAAATAAACAGAGTAACATCTTTGGTTTCTCTCAGGTAAAAAAAAATCAACAATTGAGTACTCTTGCTAATAATAATGAGTGTAGTTGCTGGGAGAACTCTGTGAGAGTGTGTGTATGCATGTATTTATACATCACGGGATTATCCGTTATAAGTAGGATTTCAAAATTTAAAGTATAGAGATATACCATTTTACATTCAGAACACGTAGCACTTTTCTCTTGCAATATTGTAGCGAAAAACACTCGAAAATTTTGCATCATTTTAGGGTTGTTAAAATGGTCTCATGGTCATTAAAAAATATATTATGTTACATAAAGTTGAAATATAAAAATTTTAATTATTGCAAGAGATGAAAGCAACCGACCGTCCACGTAAGGACTTCACTATATACTTGTAAAAACATATTGGGTAGAAATAAATTAGTTAATAATCCAAGGAATCAGTGAATCCATAATAAATTATCGCTGCGAAGGATAATTTATCTTACAAGAAAATAGTGCTCGTACACAGAATAGGAGATGCGATAGATAATTATTTTCTGTTACTTAAGTGATCTAGAAAAAGTTATCGTACTAACAATGTGTATACATAGGTATTTAAGTCTTAACAATAATATAAAAAAAGATAAGCAAAAGCTATGTACACACGGTTGTCAGATGTTACAATATTGTAAGATCTGGCAACATGCTGACAATGTAGTGACAATGAAAAATTGCCCCGCAGAAGTAAATTGTATGTTCAGACAATCGTAAGAAAATCTTACAATTTCATTGTCAGACTATGGTCTGACAAATAATTCATCTGACAACAAAAGTTGTCAGTTCACACGGTTATCAGATTGTTAGATGAAAAAAATTGCCAGACATTTTGTAAGGTATTGCCACTTATGTATATCAACAACTATCTGCTTGGCAGTGTTGCCCATCAAACTTTTTTCTGACAATGATGCCATTGTCAGGTGCATTAATTTTATACATCTGACAATTACAACTGAGCTTACAATACGAGCCAATTATCTGGCAATGCCGATGAAGAGGGTTTTCACGATTGTCAGATGCTTGACAACATTATAGTCTTACAATTGATTGACAATGGTTCTTCTGACAACGTTGTAAGTTAAAAATTGGCAGTTCACACGATTGTAATACATTTTCAGCCAATTTTACTGGCAATATTGTAAGATCTTACAACCGTGTGTACGTAGCTAACCGAAACTTAAGATAATCCTTTAAAGTCAAATACAAAAACTTCTTTACAAAGTCTGAAACGTGTGCGCTTAATCTTATTCCATAGACAAATCTCACAATTTTGTGTACAAAAAACCTGATTTTGTTTCTATTAGAAGCAAACCACAAGACAGTGATTTATTTGAGACAGCACTGCATGAGCTATCGTTTACTCGTATTACGAATTTTATGTATTTACATGAACGCAAATGATGATTAATACAAAGAGGAAAATATGAGCAAAGGCCGTGATTCACTATCCTACACGATCGTGTGATCTACCAAATATAACATGTGTGCTGAAAAAGTACTCAAAATGCAACTGTGTGACAGAGTTTTTGACAAATCGTGCGAAAATCATCATTATGCTATGAAATTTTTCACAACATAATGATTTCTGTGCGATCAGTGTAGTATATATTGTGAAAAATATGAGAATATTGCTGGTGCCTGGAGTAATAAATTAAATTAATGTAATTTTATTATTATAATAATAGTTTTTAATTATTTACTATGTTTATAAATTATTGCAATTATACTTGTATAAAAGTGGGGACTACAATGCCATTTTGAAGCTATTTTGTAAAGTCGGCCCGACTTTTAAAACATTTTCCTGTAAATGAATTGTACGATCGTGTAGGACAGTGCCTTAAATGTGCATTCTGGGAAATTTGAAGCTTATAGTTGAGAGTGTAGTTTTTGTTGGCTGTAAATAGGGAAAATTACATTTAAGACCCAAAAGTCGGCATTCAGCTCATAAAAACGCCTTGAATCATACTAAAGATAGAGAACTTCTGTAGACCTACTTTTTGGACTGCCGTTGAAGTCTATAAAAAAGGATAAACAACATTGGAATAAAGATATTAGAATAAGTATGGCAACTCGGTGAATAATGTAATCTATATAATTAATAGGCAAACACGTTTAAAATCCCTTTTGTAGCCATACTACTGCATAGGTTTAGAAAAATTATGTCGCTTTAAAATCCTGTCTGCACAAAAATGAACAAGCTTAATTGCATTTTGATAGGTTCAGCATTTTGAAAGAAATATTACTATGAATTTCTTACTAACACTAACTAACAAAATATGTGTAAATTTGCTGGTGCTGTAGCGAAAATTGTCGGTGGAGGAGAGTATGTAGTACATGACTCTCTGTACTAGACATTTGTGGACATTTTTTTTTCTCATTTCTTATGTTGTTGCTTCGCATTTCTCATGTTGTTGCTTCATATCACTATTCTCATAAACTAAAAAAATTACAACAACAAAAAAGAAAGAAAAGAGAAACGAAAAGTTTCTGTCTGCCTATTAATCTCTTACAAGTGGGAAGTGAAATAATATGTTTATCCATCGTCTGTCTAAATGTAAAATCGGTCTAACTAGTAAATAAAATAAAAACAGAGTGGCCAAATGTTAGTGAAGAACATATTTGTATGTACATGGGTTTTCACGGTTTAATTGGTTTCAACATTGCATTTTATATTAGAGGGAATTATGTGTTTTGTAAAATACATATTTATAATATTTGCCGACAAGGTCGAACTTTCATTTTTATACCATTCACAAAAATGTAAAGGATATATAAAAATATAAGTTTGTGATTACGTCTGAAATTTCCACAATTTTCATATCCGACCCTATATATGCTTTACATATCTTCCGAATCAGTATTGATAGAAAAGTCGATTAAGCGATGTCCGTCTGGTCGTCGTTGAAATGCCGTTTCTGAGAAAATCAAATAGACTTAGAAAATGTTTTCTTTCTATTACTCATTCGATTCATGGATTTACTGTTGAAATTCAATGAAATCGGGTCACGTATAGCTGAGAAAAAAAACATTTATTTGCGCAATTTTGTATTAAAAGTTTTTGAAAAAATTGTTTCTGTTGCTTCATACTTAAAATATTATTTCTCATGGGTACAAAAAAAAGGCAAAAAAAAGAAAAACAATTCCCCGATATGGGTCCTTAACAGATTTTTTAATGAAAATATCGCTCAGGCGAACTAAAATAATTTTTTCTTTTCTTAAAAATAGTTCTGGTAATAAAATTTCCAATATCGGTCCATATATACCCGAGATATAGCCTAAATCGATTTGCCAATGAAAATGTCGCGTGAACGCGCTTAAGGACTTTTTTTTAGAAGAAAGTTATTGAAATACATAAAATGGAAATTTCTGATATAGGTCCATAGGTATAGCCCAAATAAAAATGTCGCGTTTGAAAAATAATCATTTAAAACTTCTGAAATAAATTTGCCAATAAAATAAGTACTTTTTTACACCCTCCCAAATATATTTTTATCCCTACACAAATATATTTTTATCCCCTTGAAATAAATATTTTAATTACGTTAATGTTTCTTATTGCCATACTGTGGAAATTATCAGTTTATGTCTAAGAATTTCATGAATTATCATTATTATCCAATTTGTAATGTATTCTATATATTTAAGTGACTTTTGTGCAGGGTATTTTAGATTCGGCACAGCCGTATATACTACACACTTACTTGTTGTAATGTAAACTACTTTTGTAGTATTTACATTGTTGATTTTGAGAAAGCTTAACAGCACTTTTACATTTGTCAACTTATAGACTTAGAAGTCTGGTGCTAGCGCATGTGAGAGGTAAGGCCAAGCTTGAAGGAGGAAGAATTGCAAATATTTGAATACAAACTTGTTTGTATTCAGCAATTTGTTTTGTTTGCACATTCTTGTTTTTGATGTTTTGTTTTGTTTATTTTTCGTGCCGTTCAAAATATTAAGAAAATTTGGATAAAAGAAAATTAATTAAATTGCAGTATGTGACCATAAAAGCAGGTCTAAAGAAAATAAAGGAAATTCAAAAATAGACTTGCGCAGCTAAATTGCCAAATGTGAAAGCGCTCTAACTTAGCTTGAACTGAGCTTTATGCCCTTTTCATATTTACATAATAGGTATACAACTTTGCTTTCGCCGTTTTTTTTCTGAAATTCAAGGCTTTATTGTAAAAAGCTAGTTATACATTTATTATTCCAAGTATTGTCCAATGCTGGCCACTACTTTCTCCCATTTTTCGGGCAGCTTTGAAAAAGCTGGTCATCTTTTGAAGTGATCCACTAATCGAACTGATTTTTTATTTCTCCACAAGACCGGAAGTGCTGGTCAGCTAGACCATGTGCCATTGACAGCAGGTGGGGTAGGACTTCCCATTTCTACGTCTATAACTATGTCTTGAGCACTTTCGCAATTTGGGCTCGAGCATTCTCATGCCGTAAAATTACTTTACCTTGTCTCTACATTGCAATCGTCTGTCTTCCAATGCTCGGCTCAAACGCGTTAATTGCGTTCGATAAGCATCGTCTGTGATTGTTTCAGTCGGAGCATGACCTTGATATGGTGATTATTTGACTTGGCCGTCAACGTGGAAGCATCGCTGGGGTATCCCCATGATTTTCTGCATTTAGGATTATCGTAATGAACCCATTGTTCGTCCCCAGTTACAATGCTATGCAGGAATTTCTTTCGCCTTTGCATTGCAAGCAGCTGTTCACAAGCAAAAAAAAACGGCTTTCAACATCTCTCGGTTTCGACTCGTACGAAATTCAATTTCCGTGTTTCTGAATCAACCATATAAGCGTTAAAAGATTAAATCACAGTTCATATGAACCAAGAATCTGAAACTCAACACCCCGATCCATATTTAAGCAATGTTGAGGCAGACTCTCATGGCCTCTATGACTATCATGGTGGCAGGCAACAGTGCTGAAAATGTTATCCACTATTCTGCTATTTTAAAAAATATGTTTCCCAAACGCAAGTAACATCCGCTAACACTAAAATAAATGTATGCAAATCGTTGTAATATTGATTGCTGAAACACACCTGACTTCGACAAGCGATGTCAAAACTAATGTGTATATGGCATATGACACCCAAGATCCCCGTGTAAGATCTGATAAGAACAGTAATTAAACATTATCTGTTGAACCACACATGTGAGGATTACCTTCAAGCAATAAGTAATTGCATTGAACATATTTACAATAATCTGGCCATTTCATCAGTCTATTTGCCGACTCAATTTTCGTTATAAGAAACTCAATATTATAATTTTTTTTATACACTTAAGACTCAATTTTTAGCAGCTGACGATTATAATGCTAAGCATATATTTTGCGGCTCACGCTTAACCACCCAGAACGGTTAAGTGCTCTTTGATGCTTTATTAAAAATGGGCGTAGATATAATTTCTAGCGGACATCCCACTTATTGGGGGCCATTATACTGGCTAAAGATTCCAGATGTTATAGATTTTGAAAATGTACAAAATGTTGGGTTCCTATTTAGCGACCTAGCTTTATCTGTCTGCAGAGTAACCCCCCGGGGAACAGGTTTTGCCTTGGCGTAGACCAAACCAAGATACTCTGTTTTCTGGAGTACACAGGGGATGGAGTACCTCGTTTGTTGTAGCAAACAAAACTCTAGGAAGCCGCATAGCGTTTGTTGTGTCGGACTGCCGAAACCCTTTCCAAGGGTATAAACTTACAGAATGGGGATCACCACTGCCCCCGGGTGGTTCTGCTTGCACTTCGGCCTGGGCTGATTATGCTTGAGGTGCCTGCCTTGACTGGAACGTTCTGCCTAAAGACGCAGGAAGGAGAGTTAGTATCCCTCATAATTGTGTGGTGCATGGCTTTTTTTTGGGGGGGGTTAACAGACCTCCGAGGAGCTGGAGCAATAGATACCTGTATTGTAAGGAACCTGTGGTGGTGGTTAGATGAGTGAGTTGGCTGATGCTCTTAGTGGGCTTCGGTCTACCAACCCATTAAGCCTCATCTTCCATTGATTGCTGGGAAATTGCATACAGGGAGGTTTAAAAGGCCCCAACTCCTTAACAAGAGGTTTGCTTATATGGCTACAAACATATCGTAAAAATTGCGTTCTGTGTGTGCCTGGTAAGCCACACAGGGGCGCTGGTGAATTGTGAATAATTCACTTCGTGGATTTGGTCCATTAGCAGATAAGGCCGTAAAGACAGGCGCCGATGTAAATCTTTTTCAGTACTGCCTGCAGAGGAAATTGAGTAAAATATTAAAAATATTTAATTAGAGTATTTTGCGTCACTCCCAATGATCCTGCCAATTCTTGTTGCATTTGACCAATTCTGCATCTTCGAAAACCGTCTCTCTTCCACGGCCATTGTGGTTTTCGACGTCAAAATTACCGTTGTTGAAGCGTTGAAACTACTCTCGGCCCTTTTTTTTCACTAATGCTGGTCATACTTATTTGAGAGCGTTTGATGAGCCTTGGCTACAGATTTCTTCATATTGAAGCAGAAGATTGAAATCTCCCGCAAATGGCAAGAATTTCCCTAGTAAGCTGACAAATTTAATCAAAAACAACTCTTCGATGGCGTTAAACAAACATTCCAGTTTATTGCATGAAATCTACAAACTATTTATTTCGACTACCATTTAAGATACCTTCACATAGTAATACAAATATTTAGATATGTCAAAAATGTCAGTAGGATAAACGAATCCTTGACCGTGTAAAAACAAAATGTATTCATTAGGAGAGGCAAAATGTATTCAGCAGGTAAATCTTAATTTTCTTTGCCATTGCAGAAAACTCTGATCTCATCACATCAGAGTTGTATTTCAAAACTTGCATGGCAGCATTTTGAGTATTTATTGAAGGGGGTATAATATTTACAAATCTAAACAATTGCAGCTCAAGAATATTACACGTTGTTTTTGTAAATGTTGTAGAATTGTAACCATTAGAGAGAATTTCATGATATTTTGCTCTTACAAAATCTAAATATCTTGTATTACCATGTAAACGTGCCTTTACCGCTATAGCCAATCTATTGCAAAACGTCGGAAGCAGAGTTGTACACCTAATACTAAATTACTTGTTTTTCATATAAATTTAACTTTTACTAAAATACAAGTTCAAGTTTTCAGTGTTAAGTAATTGAACAGAAAAATTTTGAATTCATTACCGGCGAAGCAAAACTTAATGATTGTATTTCATGCGATGTTACTTTTATTTAAATAACATTTCGTGCTGTTGCTTAGCAATTTGTTTTTAAATATCATCTATAGGCATACATACATACATATAGGTTCATGCATATGTATGTATGCTTTGTTTACATTTACATTTTTTGCTCTACAAAACCATCTGGTAGATGGCTAAACTTAATTAAAACTTAAATGAAAAAGACTGGGGACCAGAGACCTGCGTCGAAGCGGCTACAGCCGACTAAGTCGAGCCGCCGATGATATTTGAAAGCCGTTGCCGCCGAAATTTTTAGGCTAATTTCGGCTAAAAATGAGCAGCCGATGCTAGGTCACGAATTTATGAAATATAAGCCAAATTGTACGTTTTGTAGATATTAATGCCAAAGAGCTTAAAAAATAAATTAGTATTTGCGTAACACAATGGATAAACATTTTCTGCGCAACATATTTTAACAAAATTTTTCTCGTCAGAACAAATTAACTATACTCTAGCGATTTTTGAGACTATCGTAATGTTTTCACCGAAAGAAATTAAAAAAGAAACATTGTTTACTTGAAATTTGATACGGCAACAATAATAAAGTTCGTTTTTCGTTTTTAAGCAGCCCATACACGTTTCAATTCAATTGAATTGATTATTGCCCACACACTTCATAAACTGAATTGAAAGATTTTCATTCAACTATTAAATTCAATGCAATTATAGACAATTTTAAAAAGAATTTTGAGACCTGATCAAGAGACCCGAACACACACACAATCGAATTGAAAGACTTGCTAGTCAACTTGAAAAAATCAAAACATTTTAATTTTTCTTCAATCAACTCGACAACAACTCTTTGATTTGGACAACAACCGACTCAGTTGCCAACCGAGTTGAAACGTGTATGGGGTGCTTTAATACGGTAACTCAATCAATTGCAGTGTTACAAACTCCATGATAATTACCGCAAACAAATGGTAGGACGGAATATTATTATTTGTACGATAATTTTGTAAGCAGATATTTTTATTTGATGTAATTTTTAATGTTTCTATTTATAATTGCAATTGGTCTATTATTGAAAATAATAGTTTCTGTTCAACTGCGTAAAATAAAAAATAAAAATACAAATTAAAATAATTCTACTTGTTTTAATTACTGAAAAATACTGATGAAAGCGTTCATTACATATAACAGTTCATATATGTTATTAAAGCATTAGGCACTAAACGAGCAAAATAGGAGTTGCGGAATTTAAAATTGTTTACTGATTTTTAGCCGATTTTTTATAAGAGCCGATGGGAAAAAGGCTAGCCGGTCAAATCCTGGCTATAGCCGGCTTTGAGTCGCCGCCGAGTAATATATCATCAGCCGCCGCCGCCGATAAAAATGGAAGGCGCAGGTCTCTGCTGGGGACTTGAGTTTGATTCAAATTTGAAGCGAAAAATAGACTTTCATGTTTGATTTAAACCTAAACCTAAATGAACGATGTGAAAAACTGGCCTAATTAAGGATGGGCTGGCCTTGACCACATTAGCCTTAAATAACGTTTTGGGTCTTACTGGTTTTGGATAATTGCAAAAGTTTTTTCGATGAAACTTGAATGACAATTGAAATACTTCTTTCTATGTTTTGAATCATTTTACAAAATGTATTATATTTAGAAATGGCTTAAGGCAATGGTTGTTACCTATAATTTCCACGACTTATTTTTGAGCCTTTATGTCGTTCAACAAACACTCGAAGTATCGTTAAAAATATATAAATATGTTCTTTTTTCTTTAGCAATCATAATAAACAAAAATCATCATTAGCGTTATTTTAAGAACAACCTTCTAAAGTCTACCGGACTATACGAGGGCCGATCAAAAAATAACCGTTATAATACATTTTTTTCATCAATAACTATTCCCTTAGTCCCCTTTAAAGTAATCCCCTCAGATATAATACACTTATGCCAGCGTTTTTTCCAATCCTCGATAAACTTCTGAAACGCGCTTCTTGGTATCGCCAACAGCTCCCGTTTCGATTTTTCTTTTATCAACTCAATCCTAGCAAAACGCTTTCCTTCCTTCGGTGTCTTCAGTTTTAGGAAAAGGGGGCCAAGCCCGATGAATACGGTGGTTGGGGCATGATAACAGTTTTGTTTCTGGCCAAAAACTCCCGCATAAGCAATCCAGGTGCAAAATCCATGATTGTTTTTTCTGCAATTCTGTGCGTTTCTGACGAATTGCTTCGCGCAAACGGCGCATAACTTCAAGGTAGTATTCTCTAGTGACCGAACGACCTCATGGTAAGAATTCATGATGTTACACGCCATTGCAGTTGAAGAAAACAGTGCGCAAAACCATCACATTTTACCAAACTTGACGTGCTTTGTTTCGATCTTAGCTCTTCTAGACGCTTCCATTGGCATGATTGGGCTTGGGTCATTGCCATACACCCATGATTCGTCACCAGTTATGAGCTTTTTGAGGAAATCTGGATCGTCGTTGACGATGTTCAACAGCTCCTGAGCGATGTCCATATGACGTTGTTTTTACTTAAAATTAAGTAATCGAAGAGCACACCAAAACCCGATTAACCTTTTTATCTATCAAAAATAAGCTGACAATCCGATGTGGCTGATATTGTCAACATATATAACATTGCAACATAACAGAAAAATTGCGAAAATCGAACATACGTTATTATTATTATTGGATGGAATATGGCCCTCATCGGCAAACTTGCACTGCGTCCTCTTGCCCCATACCGGTTAAGTATGTCAAGAAAACGGACATTCACATTCACTTAACATATGAGCTTGTAGGAGCCTATGTGTCCCAGTGCTCCACAATGAGTGATTAAGTGCTCCATTGAGCCCTCTTCATTACCACAGAATCTGCAAAAGTCTGCGTTGGAAACACCCATCCTGTGCAGGTGCTTAAGGCAGATATAATGACCTGTAAATGCACCTGTCAATATTCTGAGGCTTTTCCTGTCCAGTTTTAAAGCACGTTCGGCCCTCTTTGTATCAAAGTTTAGAAATTTCTTGGAATGTCCAAGACCAGTTGGCTCGTTCCAATGTTGCTCAACAATAGACTTGGTCCACTTCTTTATCTCCTCATTAAGGAGACCCTTATTGAAGCCAAATGTTGTGTGTCCGCTTTGCTCCTTTTTTGGCGTAGATGTCCGCCATTTCATTGCCGTAATGCCCCTCATATCCTGGCACCCAGATCAGAATGACCTGGTTCTGGCTTGCTAGTTCATTTAGTCTGTTGTGACATTCCAGTACTAACCTGGACGTAAAGACACAGCTGCTCAGGGCTTTCAGTACTGATTGGCTACTAGAGAGTATTTTTATCAGCACTCCCTTGTGTCCCCTATCGGAGAGTATTTGAACCACTTCTCTTATTGCGTATAATTCCGCTTGGAAGATTGTGGTGTCTTTGCTAAGAGGTATATACCTGCGTGCTCTAGGCCCCATTATTTCCGCTCCTCTCCTTGGAGCGTTTTGGATCCTTCCGTGTACCACTTTTGTGAACTATCCCGCAACCATCTTGGGTTCATGTCCATACATACGTAACTCACGAAATTTGAAAATAACGGTTATTTTTTGATCAGACCATGTATACATACTTATACTCGTATGTGTTTCATTGAATTCTACTTAAGCATTTTTTATAACTTTTACTTTTAGCCGTCTATGAGATTTACAAAAAGAAATAATGTCTATGTATATATTAACAATTTTATGTATTTAAGATTAAAATTAAGTCAGCATTTTTATATGAAAAATATGTTACTTAAAGGCCGCTTACAGAAGACGTGTTTACTAAGAGGCTGCACAAAATGTTCTAAGGAAGACAGCTCACTTCTGTCCTGTAGCTTCAAGCACGTTTCACGAACTCAAACGTTAACGTTCCCATATATTTTGATGGACAAAAAATTAATTTTTAGTCCCTTATCCCGGTTTCTTTTGCATCATTATCTAATCTAACAAGTAGGTCAAAAATCTGTTTTTTAGCGATAATTTTTCTAGTGTCGTCATATATTTTCAAAGAATCATTTATTTTTTGAAATTTTTTTTTTTTTTTTGCAGCAAAAAATTTTTTTTTCTTAGCATCTCAAAAAACCGGAACAAAAAAATAAATTTTATGATTTTCCAACACTTAGAGTAGGATCTCACAGGTAGATTTCAATTGCCCAGCTTTTTCACAATTCTCTTTTGAACTTGCTCACACACAAAAGCTTGTTTCGGCAATTCTTGTATGTTCTCTAGCTCATTGCTTACAATTTAGATTGTCTATGCTTATACACATACTTACATGAGATAAGATCAAACATGAGAAAGTATCAAACTACTTTTGTTTGACTTGGACCAGTACTCAGGGGATAACCCCTACATATGCAGTGCATCGTACTGGAATTAGGTAAATACTCCTAGGTTATGAAGAGGATGAAAGAGAGAACGTTATATGTGACAAGAAACATGTATGCAGGCAACTTGTTCCGCAGCCGAACTGTACGGCTGAAAAATGAATTATCTTTGCAATGTGCTGCGCGATTCACTAAGCAATCGACCAGAAATGGATGAGCTCTAGATGATGTACGTGTATTACATAAAAATATATGGGCTTCGAGACCCACATCCCTAACCTCATCAGAGCAAAAAAAAAACAGAGAGTAACACATCCCACATTGCGACGCTGATCCAGTGACACAATAGAATTGGATACCCTACTGTCAACAATAAGCTTGTTTGCTCTCTCTTGCACACGTTCGAGTAATCCCAAAATAGACTTTGGGGGCACCGGCCCAAGCATGAGAGTTGTTTTCCATTTTCGATCGGGTATAAATAGTAAAGAGATCGGATGGAGTAAAGTACATAATTCAACATTTCAAAAACCGAGACATTTAAATGCTTCTTTCCAGTGAGAGATGTGTTTCGTCAATATTTGTATCATTCATGAGCACAGATTCACGGTCATGCGTTTATGAGTTAATACACTACACTGAGCTTTACCAGCCTTGAAGTCAACTCTGGTTTTCTGATCCCATTCGCAGATTAAAAGAAGATCCGTACTCAACGAATCATTCATATTTTGGCTGGTCCTATAAGTACTGCTGTCATCTGCAAGATCGTGGATAGAGTTGGAAGTTTGACACAGAAGGCCATTAAGAGAAATAGAGCAGGACAAAGAACTCAGTACCACCTATTATTTCTCCATTTTTATTCCCCTCTCTGAAACCTTCTGTAGACTAAAGCATCTTCAAACTCTTCAATACTTGAATTCTGATTTATAGCAAAAATTTAAACGAAACATCCTAATGACGCTTCATATGAAACCCAGGTATTAGAGAGTGCAGATCCCAATTCTACATTTTATTTAAACTTAAAGATCAATCTTTCTCATATTATATGATGGTGTTACTCGTCTAGCTCAAATTCAAACTTGGCTTTCACCAAAAATTGTTTTTATTTTTAACTATAACAATTATTGCCGCGATCAATAACTCTTGATCAAAGAAGATAGGAAAAAAATAATTGAATACACTAAGGGGGACACAACTAACTGTTTCGCAATCGCTACACTGATCATCAGCACCCACTAGGATTCGAACTCAGTACCATGTAGACATGATATATTTCCAATACGCTCTTATTTATTTTTTCGTCTATATTTGTCTCCCAGTTGTTTGTACTGCATTTTGCTCTCACTGAACAACCAGTTATTTTTTATTATACAATAAAATAATAACAAAAATGGAACAGGTCTGTTATACAGAAAATGCGTTTTTGTTGGGTAGCAGCTTTCATCAGCCACCCTGTATTAAGCTATGTACACACGGTTGCCAGATGTTACAATATTGTAAGATCTGACAACATGCTGACAATGAAAAATTGTCCCCCAAAAGTAAATTGTGTGTTCAGACGATCGTAAGAAAATCTTACAATTCCATTGTTATACTATGGTCTGACAAATAATTCAGTTCACATGGTTGTCAGATTGTTAGATGAAAAAAATTGCCAGAAATGTTGTAAGGCATTGCCAGTTATATATATCAACAACCATCTGTTTGGCAGTGTTGCCCATCAAACTTTTTTCTGACAATGATGCTATTGTCAGGTGCATTAATTTTATACATCTAACAATTAAAACTGAGCAATGACGACGAAGAGTGTTCTCACGATTGTCAGATGCCTGACAACATTTTCGTCTTACAATTGATTGACGGGAGTTTTTCTGACAACGTTGTAAGTTAAAAATTGGCAGTTCACACGATTGTAATACATTTTCAGACAATTCTACTGGCAATATTGGAAGATCTGACAACCGTGTGCACGTAGTTTTATTGTTCTAATATCTGAAAAGAACACGATTTGCCACACATAAATAAATAAATAAATACAATGGAATAATTTATTTTACAAATTTGCGACACGAGCACATCTCATTTAAGTTTTAGAACATGGCAGCTGGCGTAAACATGTCGTCTGTTAAGCAAACAAAATTATGCTGATAGGTCCATACTTACATATGTACTTATGTGATAAAGTGGTCACTATTTACCTCATAACGAATTTTCAAGGATATTTAGTTGTTTATATCTTTAATTTATCCTTTTTTAAATCCGTTGCTGAGTTTCACATATGGTGATCAACTTCGTGAAAGACTTATTGTATTAAATATTATACGTATATTATATATTATTATATGAAACATGAAGGGTGTTCAAGAAGGTCTTTGTGCAAGTTTTTGAATTTGCACTGCACATACCAAACTGACTCTGAGCATACCAAACTTGAGGATACTTATGAATTTTCGATACTTAAGGGCGCTTCAGACTATCATACAAATCTTAAGATTTTGATTGGATTTTGTGAGACAGAAACTGAATGATATTTGCTGCGACTGTCAAAAAAGCTAACGTATCATTACATTTTGTTTTCACACCATCACACCAGAAGTAAAAGAAAAAATATTATTTGAAAATAAACAGCCAATTTGCTTAACGTCTGGTATTAATACTTTTAGTATTTGCTTTTGTAAAATGCAGCCCTGATCCAATGAAAAATCTTATTGTTTAAACAAAATTCTAAAAATGGTGAAGTGTTATGGGTTGTCAAATCTCTTAACGTATTATTTCTCATTTTCCCGTCCCGTTTCTCATTAACCGTCTAATAACCACTTAAGGCATCCACAGACGATATGTTTTTACGTTTGTTTTTTTTTAATGTGTCTGTCAAAATTATAATTTTTACAGACGTTTTGTAAAATTCGCTCACAAATGTACATGTACATTTACGTTTGACATTGTCTATGCTTTTTATTATTATAAAAAATAATTATTTAAAACATATTTAAATATTAATTTGCTAAAATTTCGCCAAAAGTCAGCGGCCGCTGAATTGTTCGCTAGTCGTAGAGTTCTAATGTCAGATGTTTAAACATAACAAAATAGAACACACTCTATTTGAAATTTTGTCAAATGACTTTGCTCATGTTTTTTACAGAAGCAATGTTTTTGAGGTAACAGACGACATGTAGGCATTTTACATTGTGATAACTGACATCTACATTGTTAAAAACATCGTCTGTTATTTACTTAACGGTAAATGTGTGACTAAGAATTCTTATACAAATATTATTTTCGTTGCTAAAAAGAAGTACGAGTACGATTGCCGAATGTGAAAGAAAAACAATTGAGAATTTGATTGTGTATGTTACAAAGTCAAACGAGTAAAAGCATAGTCGGGCAACTGGTTTTAAGACGAATGAACTTAGATCATCAAAAGAGGTATCGATTGCAGTTCTCTGGTACCATCTGCAGCTGTGGATTTTATACCAGATGTCTGCTGCCGGACGAAAATAAGGTCAGTGGCGGCTAAAGTCCGCTGTGGTCGACATGTGTAATTCGTTCATAGTCTACAGTAACATTTTAATTTAGTAATATATGTATGTAGCTGTCTATCAGAAACCACATTTTTCACACAAAATGTCCTCTTAATGAGTCGCTGCAACGGCAGCTCAAATTTGGGTGACAACAACCCGAACATCTGCTTCATATCATGTATGAAATAGTTTTATGTTATATTTTTGTTCATAGTTAATGAAACTATTCCTAATTTAATGAAATAAACTTTAAAAATCATTGAATAACAACAATTTTTGTTATGCAGCGTATTTTTATACACAGAAAAATAAACAAAAGCAATAAAGGAAATCACTTTTAAATCTCCTTTATAACTTTCCTGATGTAACAGATATTCGTGCTCACGGGTTTTCATCAATTTTATGGTATTCGAATAAATATTAATTAATTGGGATTGTATGTATGTGTGTATGTATGTATGCTGAAAAGTTATACGGTATAAAAAACACCAGTACTATAAAGAACGTGGTACTATAATATACTCGTACCCGTCAACTCATTTTTTGTTTGTTTTTTGATGGTGAGAACTGTCAAAAGCCGTTAGGATTATTCTAACATACACACACACACTTTATTATTTTTGTTTACAAAAGAGAGAAAAATTGTTTATATAATAGAAACACAAAATAAAATATACATTTCTTAATTTGTATGCTCTCTTGTTTGACAGTTCACATCACAAAGCAGCAATAAATGGTGTTACTGTATTTGTTTCTTCTTTGTTTTGTTTTTGACTTGTTGTAGTTTCGCTCTTACCTAATACGAGTATATTATTGAAACATGGTAAAGAAGTTACTAATACTTTTGTTTTTTCGTAGAAAGAAGCAAAATTAATATAAAATTGAAACAGCAAGAATAGGACAAAATTTGTTATATAATTTCAAAATAAATAATTTATTATATTATTGCTTTTTATAAACATACATATACAGGCCTGTTCTAAAAATCACGTGATTTCAAAGCACATGCCGTTTCAAAAACACAAATGTGATTTATGCCTGTTCTGTAAATCACAATTTTTTGTGATTTTCGATGTGATTTGTGCTCTTCTAAAGCACAAAAACCTGCTGTTTTTTCGATTTAATTTACTGATATTTTTACTTTCAGATTGAATTTTTTTATTATTTGAAAAATAAGGTTCATTATTTGAAAAATAAGGTTCATTTCTTCTAATAAATATAAAAAGTAAAGTAAAATAAAGCAATAAACCAAATCACAAAATAATATAGCAAAGTTTGCAACATAATAAGAGTATCTAGTTGTTGCTTAATTTAATGAATTATTTCGTATAAAATAATTTTACTTAAATAATCAATAGAAAGCACATTAAGTTATTTATTAATATAATAAATTATGAAATTTACAATGAAGTAGGTGCAAAAACTAGGATGTGATTTCAAATTGATTGCAAGTTAGCTTACCGGTTTAAAATCACAAAAATCAAAAATATTTTGAGTGCAGAACACCTTTTTTGTGATTTCAAAACACTGTCACAAAAAGTGATTTGCAGAACAGCCCTGATAGTCTGTCAGAAATTTACCAAAAATTGTGATGCCACCTAGTTAAATGCGTCCTGCCAATATATAAAAAGATAATAAGAGTAACTGCTACCTCTTTCTCTCTCAGAAAAAATATAATTCGATACTTTTGCCACTAATGCCAAGTGTTGTATTGTGGCAAAACTAAAATGCAACATATGTATATAGGAGCACTATGTAAAGCATGTATTTATGCCTTTTATAACTCACAAAGAGATGGTTTTAGAGTACCTGTGTCTTAAAAAAAAACAAAGAAGAGTTTTCCTGTGTGCAAGAGCACAACTGAATGCTTTTGTTGTGATTAGTTGAGTGTGTTAATCAGAGTAAGATCAGACAGGCCGGTTTTAATTGCAGAACTTTTTAGCAAATTTGTTCCACTTTTCACGAGGCAATCTTAGTTGCGCAATTCTTATCAAATTTTCTTTTAAACTTGCTTTTATGTTCAGACGCAGCAATTTTACTTGAGCAATTTTCGTTTTCTATTGCTTACAATTTCTTAATCTTGCTTGTACTGCATTCTCAAATTTTTCCATTCAATTTTCACTTCCTCTAAATTAATACTGCTGTCTATATTTTTAGGTTGTCCACAATATTTAAAATTTTTTTTTCAAATGAATTAAAATATCACATTTTCGCGCCAATATTACTTTCATCACGGACAACATATCAATACATAAAAGAAACACAAATTAAAGAAAGTGTAAAATTTCTGACATTACGAGTGATAGCACAAAACGCCTTTCCGAGTACAAGCAAGTCTGTACACATTTTTGCACTCCCCACTCTTTCCTCACTTATTTGTCCACAAACTCAAGAATTGCCTCGTGAAAATTGGGACTTTCTTTTGGAATTGCAATTCTTGAGCTTTCTCTACCTTTTATTTCATACAATTTACATTGTATATACACACACACATACACACATGAGAGAAAAGTTAGGAATTGCTGAGAATTGCCAAGTACCGGCAATTCTTTTTCCTTTCTTATTCCCCTCACCGAAAGCTTCTATAAAGTCAAGAATTGCCCAACTAAAGTTGCTGTGTCTGACCTGGCACTCAGAGATCATTTAACATAATTTTCTCACTTGTGCAAAAAATAACACGTAAGGCACGTTTACATGGTAATACGAGGTATTTAGGGTTTACAATTATTATTTTGTAAATATTACAAAAGAAAAGAGAACCAAAGTCGGTTGTAAGTATTTTTCCAGTTTAAATTTGTGGTGTAAGTAAAATGGAAAATAATATAATTAAATTACTGATGGTTAAAATACTAAAACATTTAAGAAAACAATCTGCAGTGCGCTTGGCTTGTAATCGGTAATAGCTCTCATGCAACGTTTTCTACAATGAAAATTTACCGAGAGCTTGTCGGGTATCCCTCTTACAGAATAAGGATTTCAAGGTGCATTAACATCTACAAGGTGGCAGCGCTGCGGCATGTGACAATTTTTTGCTACTGGCATTATAGTAAGCTATTTACGTCAAATGTATTGTTTACATTTTTGAAAGTGAATTTAGTGTTTTATTCTGAATTAAACACATAAAAATTATTTTGTGAACATAAAAATAATTCAAATAAGAATAATTTATAATTATGAAAAGGTACATTCATAGTTTATAATTGTGAAAATAGTTACGAATATTTTTGATAAACATAGCTTACCAGATGCCTGTTTTTGTTGTACTGTTGTAATTTTGCTCTAGTGCTGCCACCATGTAGACGTTAACACACCTTGACGAGTTTCTTTTGCACATTACTATTTGCATTATTTTGCTTAAATTTTTGACAGGTTTAAACACTTGTATTGGCAAGTAAACGTATCGAAGCACAAGAAATGAACAATGGTCAAAGTGCAACAGGCAATTTTGGTCTACACCCTACTCTTATTATTATTATTACGTAAACGTGCCTTTAGTAACATGGTAAAACAGTTTTCACAGCACTCTCTATTACACCATCGCATGTCTTTAGTACTTAGAACCAATTTCACGACAACGAAGCTGTTCGTTCGTTCGCACAATTACATTTAAAACAAAAACAACATTCAAAATTTTGTTATTGTTTTAAATGCAATTGTGCGAACGAACGAACAGCTTCGTTATCGTGAAATTGGACTTTAGGAATCGTGTGGCAAGAATTAAGCTGCACAAGTAACCAGTAAGTGCAAGAATTAAGTTTTCAGTGTATTTTTTTTTTTTTTTTTTTTTGCTTTACGGTTTCTTATGTTAATATGAATATCAGTTCTACGTTTCACGGTACCCTTTAAAATTCTAAAAGAATTATCACATGATTGCCGCAAATAGACCCAATTTTGAAACGAGCACACACAAAAAATAAATTAACTGAAGAATTGTGGATTGTCCACTTGTATTGCCCCATTTGTATTGCATATTTCTGCAATTGTAAAACCCGATTCGTAATCCTATGCATTCCAGATTGCATATTTTCCCAATTGCGAATATAATATAGTTGTGTATATTTTGATAGTGTAAAGTAAAAATATGTTCCTCTACTTTGCATAAAGCTTTAAACACATAGACAACAGCAGACAGCAATCTGTCAAACATAAAATACATGTGTTTAAATGCACACGATTATTTTAACGACTTCACAACAGCATTTGCTGATGCTGCCAACTTAGACTAATTTCTATTTTCGTAACCTAGTGTCTACAACTGCGATTGACTCTGAGAAAACGTCGGCAGAATGAGAGAGCGAATTTCTCTATGTTCATCTTCATATCTAACAAGGAGTATACGTATTGTTGTTAATCTAATAAGAATTCATAAATCATTGAATGCCGAGCATAAAAACACTAGAGTTGAGTTCATGAGCTCTTTTGAGAGAGTGCTCTTTTCAGTTCAGCTCTTTTTACTGAAATATTTCTTTCTTTTAGTTCAATAGCTCAGTGCTCCATAGATAATATTTTCAATGAACGGCTCTGTTTCAGCTTTCATGATAAAGCAAAAGAAAAGCAAAACAAAATTGGTGTAAACAAATGAAAAGTGCAATTATAAACCCAAAAAGAAGGATTAATTAAAGGTGATATTAGAAATATTCAATTGTGATGAAAAATAATTGTATTGAAAAGAAAAAAAAAACAAACGATTTATTTGTGATCAGTCGCGATGTTTGTTTTTATATTAATTTTTGGTTGGCACCAGAAAGAAACATGAACGAGAAAGAAAATTTGAAGGCGAAAGAAAGAAACACGAACTATGGAGCTAAAAGAGCTCGCGGAAATGATCGGCTCACTTAGCTCCTTGTGAATAGTTCAATGATACTAGTTCCTTCGCGAACTACACAACTCTAAAAAACACTTCTTTGCGATTAATAGAAACTTATATGAATTTTGTCTATGTGTACATTTTGTACAAAATAAGTCACTTATTGTACATATTTAATGTATAAAAATAAATTATTTAAAATGGTTTTTTAAAAGATATTTTGCAAAACTAATACGAGTAATTGGTAAAATTGCAATGGCGTCTTTTTGTAAACAAATGCACAGCTGTTATTATAAAATCGTTGCTATGAGATTTCTCATAAGAACACTCTCATAAAAATTATCTTAAGACTGCGATAACACTGATTTTAAGTCTACACGTAACAGAATTCTCTCTGCGATTGAATTTGACGTTCTCATCTCAGATATTATCGCAGGTGTGGACACTAAGTAAGCAGCAAAAAGTAAATGCAGTGCTGCCACTATAAATATAAATTGGCAGCAATAAGAACTAAAATTTGTTTGATATATTTAATAGAAATAAATATCACTTTAAATTGATTAGTTTTTATAGTTTTACGTGATATTATTACGTTTTTAGCCGGTAATTTTAATTTTATTCATGTAAAATATATATGTGGCAACTCTGAAATTTGCATTGTTGAAATACACATACTCGTAGTGCTGCTGCTGTCTTTAAAATAATTCTGTTGCCGATGAGACGGCAGCATTTGAAGCTAACTTCATTTGTACTCGTGAAGTTGTGAATTCTGCTATCGTCTAAATGTGTAGAGCCGTGGTACCCACAAGTTCTATATGGAAGAGTAAATACCAATACATTTAAGGAAAAACTACTTTTATTTAATATTTTTTGTTGTAAAAAGCAAAACAATTTACAAAAACAAAATTCACACTGATAATCGCAGTCGTCAATGTTTACCAACAAAGCATACGGAAGTGTTGCTTTGCTTTTGTGTGTGTGCGGTGAAGAGCGACAAAAAATATGAAAGACAAAGTTGCTTGTGTATTTTTCATTGCTGAGCGCAGTATTTGTGTATTAAAGAGCACAGCCCTATAGTTAAGCGCATTTACAAAAACAATTGAGTATCAAGCGCATAAGCCTGGGCATCTTTGGTTTAGAGCTTAAGACTGTACATAGGGCTAATAAATATTATCGCATACTTATGGCCGCACGATTGCCTATCAAGTAGTCACACAATTGCCGTATCAGGGTTGCATTTGGCTGGTCAACATGAAAAAAATATTCGTCGTGATTGGCTCATAAGCCAATGAATTGCGCTAACACAAAATTAGGGTACAAAGCTATGTGACAGTTGCTGCATTACGGCAATCGTGTGATGCCACCTGAAGCTGACACTGCATCTACAATTATAATATCAAGTTTTTCAATCATAAGACTGTGTGTGAAATTGCTCTTACGAGTAATACACGAGTCGGCTGAGGTGGTGCAATCTATTTGCTTGAAATTTTTCCCATCTAAAGCGTCGGCATCGTCGGCTTATATGTAAATGTTAAGATATAAATAAAATTTAGATTAACTTGGTCGTTTAATGTACGTGTTTTTAAAGATACTCACGACTTGAAAAATGCTTACTTACATATGTGCATACATACATATATATACTATATTAAGTCCAGAAAAACGTGCACGTGCAAAAGAGACAACGTAATATACACTTAACACACGAACAGCGGATAAATTTTTCACTGATGTTATTCTAATGTGATGTTTAAACGTAGTTCTCTTTCATTGTACACTATCTTTTTTACAAAAAAAAAAAAAAAAACCTATTGGTACTGCCATCGTATAACATATAGCGAGTGTCACAATTCCTCCGATCGCATCAAGGTTCGTGTGTGGGACGAAGATAATGATCTTAAATCTAAGTTACGCCAAAAATTAACTCGAGAATCAGATGACTTTCTTGGCCAAACAATAATAGAAGTGCGAACATTGTCCGGTGAAATGGACGTGTGGTATAATTTGGAGAAGCGTACAGATAAGTCAGCTGTGTCTGGAGCTATACGTCTGCACATATCCGTCGAAATTAAAGGCGAAGAAAAGGTTGCGCCGTATCACGTTCAATATACCTGTTTGCATGAGAATTTATTTCATTACCTCTGCGAAGACAATGGAGGCATGGTAAGCGATATATAATGAAAAAATTACCTATTACGAATATGCGTTTTTGGGTTTCTTCTGTTATTTATGCAGATTCGTATTAAACAAAGATATAAGGTTAGTTTATTTTTCTCTTGCAAGGTAAAGCTGCCGCAACAAAAAGGAGACGATGCGTGGAAACTTTATTTCGATGAAATACCGGAGGAAATCGTTGACGAATTCGCCATGCGTTACGGCATTGAAAATATCTATCAAGCAATGACGCATTTTCACTGCCTTTCTGCGAAATACCTCTGCCCCGGAGTACCAGCTGTCATGAGCACTTTACTGGCCAATATCAACGCTTACTATGCTCATACAACCGCTTCGTCGGCTGTTTCTGCTAGTGATCGTTTTGCCGCAAGTAACTTTGGGGTAATTATTAAATACATGCGTTTATACTTTTTTCTTTTGTTTGCTTGTTTGTTTTTCTGTTAATGAAAAAATATAGAGCGAAAATATTTAAAAATATGTATTGTTACGTTTTTCCATTAAAAACGCTTTGGCGGATTCTTCAATATTATTGTGGATTCTTCAATATTATTGAGATATTGACACTTCAACGTAAATACTACACAATATTATTTACACTTAATACCACTGTGTATTAAGACAGTATACTTGCTTACTTTTCTGTCTTTCATCACGTTTAAATTCTGCCGAACACCTGCCTGTTGTCTATACTTCTTTATTTTTTCTTCTTTATTACCTTCCAAATTGTTCATGAAATCTATATCTATCTTATTTGATAATGATTATTCCAAATTTAAGCGCACAAATATAGTTGCTACACACATACATGCTTGTGAAACAATAAGAATGCAACAACAGCAATAATGTGCGTTGTTTGTTTGTGTATTATTTTTTAGCTTTATGCTGTTTGCGTGGATGTGCATGCACTTTTATAACAAGCAGAGCAACGGCTTCAGACAGTGGGTTAGAGGAGATCCAAACTTGTAACAATATACATATATCCGCTGTAAAGCTGCTCTGAACTCGTATCAACATAATTATTTCTTAAGTGGAAGATCACTTACGGCGATTTGTATTGCCCAACTTTTCAACAGATTTCTTTCTCTTATATTCACATACGTTTTTTTTCCTGCAATTTTTGTGATTGCTTTAGCTTTTATTACAGAAACGTATGTAATTGCTGGGTACCGGCAATTTTTTTATTTTTTTATTTTATTCCCCACTCTGAAACCTATTAAGTCAAGAGTGGCAATACGAATTGATCAAAGATAAAGTGGTGAACTGTAATAGGGACATAACAGTCATATTACTAATTACAGAAAACATTATTGATACAAAAGAGTTACAACTTGAATGTAATAGAATATTGCGTTGCCAAGCAGACAACCACAAATTTCTGATTGTCGGAGATGCAGTGAAAGAACAGCAACATTTTAGCTGTAACGGCATTATCTATTATTTTGCCTGACTGCTTTATCCTTTTAAAGAATCAAGAGCGTAATATTCTTGTACAAAGGCAGTCGTTGACGGAAAATATGCCCGGGTTTCTGGGGTATCCACTATAGATTATCAACACAGAGTTATAATTCAAAATATTTCAAAATTTATTTTCAATTGGTTTTCTTTACATGAATTTTACTCGTATTTTAAAGTCCCTTCTGGTGTGGGCACCAAAAACAGTTTATGTTGTAATCTCCAAAATTTGCCGTTTTACCTTTTTATATGGATTGCTTCAAATATAATACAAGAATAGGACAGCAAGATATAATTTTGGCGCAAATAATAAATATGTATATACAAACAAATACTTACAAAGTTGTATTTAGTTGCATTTATATTAAACACGTAAAGCTTACAACTGTTATACACAGCTGGTGACGATAACAGCAGGCATAAAGGAATTAAAAGATTAGCATTATTTGTTAGTTGTAGCGGCATTAAAATTATGCTACCTGTATTTTCATTTTACTGCATTATACAAGTACAAGTATAGAGTGTTGATTTTTCTTTGCGAAGATGACGTTTGCCCACATTCAAATACTCTATAGAAACATTAATGTTGCTTCATGTGGCCTTTACCTAGGCCTTCAGCCAAAGGGGTCTTATGAATTATCGAATCCAAAACTAGTTTTGCCTGCAATAGGGAAAACATATATGAACGTATAAAAATATTTTATCTAAAAATATTAAATATTTTGCTCATATTTTTATAAAATCTTTTTGATGAGAGATGAAAATTTAAAATTAAAAAAAAAATAATTAAATTACTTATTTAATCAATATATTAAATTTATTACATTGAAGAAAGAGAAATTCGTTAAACTTTTGGATCAGTTACACAATTCACTAAGAATTGATTTGTCCATGTACCGGAATAACTTTCCCGCTTCAAGTCAGGAGAAGCTTATGGATTTAAAATCGACTGTAGATCTATTGACCAGCATAACGTTCTTCCGCATGAAAGTAAGTACCTAAGTATAGCGTTCACTGTGTGATATGGTCTTTAAGTTAAAAGTGTACTTAAATAAAAATTTGACAAATGATATTATAAATTTAAGGTTCAAGAACTATCTAGTCCACCGAGAGCAAGTACTGTCGTGAAAGATTGCGTCAAAGCTTGTCTTAGATCCACTTATCAATTCCTATTCGAGAACTGTTATGAATTATTCAACAGGGAATTTCAGGTAAGTCCCATTGATAATTTCGCTTGATTATATCACCTTTTTCTTAAATAACGTTTTATCTGTATATTTTACGTGATGATTTTTTTCCAATAAGGTGGATCCAAACGAAGCTAAACGTGAATCTGACGACCACGGACCGAAACTGGATAGCGTAGATTTTTGGCATAAGCTAATTGCATTAATAGTGTCAGTGATCGATGAGGACAAAAATAGTTACGGTACTGTTCTCAATCAATTTCCTCAAGAGCTTAATATAGGGCAGGTATGTATGTCCAAGCTTTCAGATTTCAGCATAACAATAGGTGTGTTTCTTTACTCTACTTTGTGATCCCGCGGGATCACAATTTGCAAGAAATTGAATAGTATCAAATGAATATCGACAGAATATTTATAAAATTTATTGCTTTTTATATACATATGTACAAATAAAATAATTTTTCAGGACCCTCTTTTTCATCCTTAAGTGTTTGGCTTTGTCTAGGATATCAACAGGTAGCGAGTTTAACACTTTCGGAAGTGCTACTGCCACTGTGATTCTTCCAGACTCGTTCTTATGCTTTTTTACTTTGTATCTTCCTTCGTTGTTCATACGGATTGGGTATAGGGGGTTAATTTTGTGAAGATATCTCCTGTCATCGTAAAATTCCCCCCAACATATGCAGTGCATTGTACCAGTCCTAGGAAAATAGGTTGTGAGGAGGGGGAAAGAGGGAGTAGTGTTTGTGAACATTTGACTTAAACTTTCAGAAAACACGTCTGCAGGCAACTTGTTCCACAGACGAAGCGTACGGCTGAAAAACGAATTCTCTCTGTAATGCGTAGTACGATTTCCCGGGCAATCGACCACAAATAGGTGAGCCCTGGACGATGAACACGTGCTACGTAAAAATGTGCGAGTTTCGGGAACAAGATCCCTAATCTCGTCAGAGCAAAATCCATTGTAGTAACGATAGAATAGAGTAACGCACCCCACACTGCGTCGATGCTCCAGTGAGTTAATAGAGTTGGATACCCTACTGTCACCGATGAGCTTCTTCGCCCTTTCCTGTACACGGTCGAGTAACCCCAAAATAGACTTTGAGGCACCGACCCAAATATGAGCGTTGTATTCCATTTCCGGTCGGATGTAGGTGGTATAAATAGTAAGGAAATCGGATGAAGTGGGATTTTGTTTTTTGTTTGGGGTTTTGCACGATTATGCTGATGAGCTGGTTGACTGGCTCATCTGGGGAAAATTACTTTTAAAAATGATGTTTGACTGCTGGGGTTGGTTAATGTGGATTGATGACCTATTTGTCATTGACCGCTTAAAGTGATTGAGTAATTTGCATGACGGCATCATTTTATATTTACTGACATTTCTAACGACGTAGTGACGTAATCACTTTGCATAGTTTTCGATATTAGTTACAGACACAGATTTTTCTCTCTTTCCGAGAAACGATGGAATAATTTGTTTCACAAGTTTTTGACGCAAGAACTTCCCGCCAAAGTTACAGAACACAGCCACTGCTTCATAATTGAAATATGAAAAGCAAAAAATTATCACCAGCTCTAGTGATGCCACCTAATAAAATACGCTTTGATATGCCTTATAGCATTTTCGTGCTAAAAACTTCTTAAATAAAAGGACGGCATTTGCTCAGTTTGCTACTTTTTCGAATTGGGGCTTATTTACGACCGCACAGCTGAACTGAAACAAATGTATTTAAGAAAAAGTTATTTGTTAAAAATTTTCAATTCTCGGAAACTGCTTTAGCACGCTTAAGTGATGGATTATTCTTCCTTAGATGATTGACACGATTGCCAACTTTTCTTTTAGCTGATTAGATTTATACATTTAGATAAAAATTTCACATCATAAATAAAATAATTTCAGTTATCTGCCGCGACTATGTGGGGCCTTTTCGCTGTTGATATGAAATATGCTCTGGAGGAGCACGAGCAACATCGCCTGTGTAAATCATCAGAGTACATGAATTTACATTTTCGTGTTAAATGGTTGTATAGTAACTATGTAAAAGAAGTTCCACCGTACAAAGGAGCCGTTCCGGAGTATCCGGCGTGGTTTGAGCCATTCGTTATGCAATGGCTGAATGAAAATGATGATGTGTCGCTGGAGTATCTACACGGAGCCTTTAATCGCGACAAGAAAGACGGGGTAAGAATAATGACCATTTCTTATAATTATAAATTTAAAAATTTATGACTGTGGGAGGTGTGATCTTAAAGTAAAACTTTCTAGAGCTAAGTTATAACTTTCAAAAGAGAAAACAATTGCGAGTATTTTACCTTATACAAAAGATATATATTTTAATATTATATTTTAATAAAACAATAAAACGTTTTGTATCGTTATCCTTTTGAAATATCCAGTTTTACGCTAAGTGTACATTTTTCATGCCAAAGGCAACATTTTGTCTTAGAATACTGAGTTAATCTTATTTTTTCATTGTTGTTTGGATATACAAGAATACCGACTCCTGCTGCCGCAATGCATCCCCAGACCAGTACAGAGTCTCCACCGTGTTTAACGGTTTTCGTCAGCACTTATCGTAAAATACTTCATTCGCATTTTGTTTTGGTGCCAAATATATCGAAAGTTTTCACAAATTCCTACAGGCTGATTACGATTTATTTTTAACTTTTTGCGCGCTAGCCTACCATGCAGGCCTTTACGCGGTAGGACAGTTTTACTTATCTTCCAAAAGTTTGTGTAATGTTTTCACCTGTTTGTAAAATAATCTGGCAAATATTTTCGTAACGCCTATCAGTTAGAGCAATGTGACAATAATATCATACGAGTATACATACGTATTTAGATTGGCACCAGAAAGGTACAATAACAAGAGTTTGTTAGAATTCCCAGCTTTCCGTAGTATATTTCGCAGTCTGATCAAAAAATAACCGTTATTTTAACATTTCGTGAGTTATGTCTGTTCGGTTTTCGTTTTGTTTCTGCTATGCTGGTACACATGTCTGTCATTTCGGATTGTCAGTTTGTTTTTGACAGGTAAAAAGGTTAGTCGTGCTCTTTGATTACTAAATTTTAAGCGAAAACAGTGTCGCATGGGCATCGCTTAGGAGCTGTTGAACATCGTCAACAACGATCCAGATTTCCTCAAAAAGGTCATAGCTGGTGATGAATCATGGGTGTATGACTATGACATTGAAGCCAAAGTCCCATCATTCCAATGGGAGCGTCCAGAAGAGCTAAGACCGAAAAAAGCACGCCAAGTTCGGTCAAATGTGAAGGTTTTACTCACTGTTTTCTTCGACTACAATGGCGTGTTGCATCATGAATTCGTACGGTCAATAAGGAATACTACCTTATGCGCCGTTTGCGCGAAGCAATTCCTCAGAAACGCACAGAATTGTGAAAAACATATCATAGATTTTGCACCATGTTATGCACCAGCTCACACATCGATGCTTGTGCGTGAGTTTTTGGCCAAAAATAAAACTATTATCATACCTCAACCACCGTATTAACCGGACTTGGCCCCCGCTAACTTTTTCCTCTTCCCAAAACTGAAGACACCGATTGAAGGAAAACATTTTGCTACGATTGAGGAGATAAAAGAAAAATCGAAACGGGAGCTGTTGGCGATACCTAAAAGCGCATTTCAGAAGTGTTTCGAGAATTGGAAAAAAACATTGAGGGGGACTACTTTAAAGGGGACAAAATAGTTATTGATGAATAAATAAATATTTTTTGAAAAAATTTAAAATATCGGTTATTTTTTGATCAGCCCTCCTATATACATATGTATATACTGTTAAGTCTACTAAATTATTATATTCAAAGTAATGGGGTCATCCAGGTCTGTTCTGAAAACGGCGTGCTTTCAAATCACGAACCGTTTTGAAAGCACGCAGACAATTTGAAGCTGTTCTGCAAATCACCTGATTTTATGGTTTTCGATGTGCTTTTAATTTTTCGATAGCACGAGAAACAGCTGTTTATTTACATTTTTGGTTTGTTTGTTTATAGCTTTATATTCTTAACTACTGCTGCTAAAGAGAAAATGTAAATCACGATCGGTAAACAAAGCAAAACAATTTCTCACAAAACAAGCAGTGTCGATCATTTTATTAATATTTATGTATCTGTGGGAATAAACTAAATTTTATTACAAAAATTAACAAACAACACGTCATTTTATTAAATTTGTAATGAAAAAAGAGAGAAAATGATTAAGTGATACCAAAAAGCCAGCCATTTGGCTGACCGGTTTAAAATCACGTGATTTCAATATTTTCTGTGTGCAGAACACCTTTTGCGTGATTTGAAATCACTTTGGCAAAAAGTAATTTGCAGAACAGCCCTGATAGTTGTGTACGGGTACCTACTTAAAACTTTAGCCTAACACGATTTGTCAAAGCTTATTATAATGAGAGAAGCTCTCTCTTCGGTGACTTTCTCTTCGTCTAATGTTTATTTCTACTCGCGCTATAGAATTCGATTGACAGATATTGTTTGTTTGACAATTATGAAACGTTAGTTGTTACTATTAAATATGTTTATGTACAATCTGTCCAGTTGAGGATACTAAAGAAATTTTTCTATATTGAAGGGCATAATTTTGTAATTTAGGAATAATTTTATTATGACTATATAAATAATAATTTTTTATAATTTATTTTTCATTATTACAAACACCATGCTGACATATAAATTAATTACATACACATAATTTAAAATTTTCCCTAAATATCATGCAGTTTCAAAAAAGTAGCGAACATGCGCTGTTCTCGAATTCGGTGGTTGATGTTTTCACTCAACTGACACAATGCTTCGATGTTGTTAGCAAACTCGAGTGTCCAGATCCTGAAATATGGAAACGCTACATGAGACGTTTTGCTAAAACAATCGTTAAGGTGTTAATTGCTTATGCCGATATCGTGAAAAAGGAATTTCCCGAGCACATGAAGGATGAGCGTATTGTAAGTACATAATATTAAAATACATATTGCAAAAATTCAGCCAGAAAAGCGCATTCATAAAAATTTATTTAAAACCAGTAAAAACATTCGGTCAACAGAACACTTTTCCGCCAACCGAAAACGGAATACTTAACATAGTGTCCACATCTGCGATCATATCTCAGATGAGAACGTCAAATTCAATCGCAGAGAGGCACTCGTTTTCTCATTCTGCCGACGTTCTCTCTGATATTGTATCACAGTTAAGCAAGAATGATAGAATACATGATTACAACAACTCTCACATATGTTGGTCAAATGACGCCACGAAATGATGCAAAAACAGCAGTCTTGCATGTGTTAAACTCCGTCACCTAACGGGAAATCATGCGCATGGCGTAATCTGTAGTTTTATTATTCTTGAGAGTTAATCGCAGTTGTAGACACTAAAGACGTTCAATTGTGCAACAGAAACTATTGGGAAAATTGTTTTAACCAGTGGTACCAGAGAAAGATCTTCATTTGGCAAACATAATATCTAAATTTTGAGAAAGAAAATGTCTTAAAATGTTTTATTTGAAGACTTTTTTTCCGTGGCAAATGAAAAAATAATGTTTGTTTATTACTAAAAGCAGTAAAAAATTATTTCAAGATTTATTTTATGTCGAAATATTAATTTTGAAAGAAATATTTTAAAATCTTCAAACTTAAAGTAAAATCTTAATTTCTGACATGACTGGTTTTAACTTATTACTACGTACTATTATAATAACTGAGTTTCTTATTCACTATACTATCATCTAGAAAGAAAGATCTTAAAATCTTCAAACTTAAAGTAAAATCTTAATTTCTGACATGACTGGTTTTAACTTATTACTACGTACTATTATAATAACTGAGTTTCTTATTCACTATAATATCATCTAAAATTTATACAAATCAAAAATTATAAATAGCTTGTTTTTTGTTTCCTAACTGTCTGAATGTCGACATTTCATAGGAGCTACCCTAATCAAAAGTGATTAGGGTAGCTCCTATGAAATGTCGACATATAATATAGACAGCTGGGAAACAAAAAACAAGCTATTTATAATTTTTGATTTGTATTATGTATTATTTTTTATACAAATAAGAAAATTATGTTTATGCTCTTGGTAAGTGTTGCCATATTTTTTTTTAATCTTATTTTCTGGAAAAAAAGCTTTTTCGACTTTTTATTACAAATCGTACAAAAAACGCATATGTTTTCTTCAATGATTGTCTAGTTATGAATGATTTCACTTTACTTAAATCACGTTTCGATGTCGAACTAAAAAGTAATCAATAATTTTAAGAATAAGCTCGAAGAATAATTAATGAAAAATATTAATAAATATAAACAAGATACAAATTTTTCCATGAAAGATTTCGTGATTACTAGGCAAAAATATTTTCCCCCGATATCAGTCCATATATATCCGAGCATATTTAGTTCAAATTTGTAAATGCTTCAAATGCACGTTTTTTGTGGACTATAAGGCGAATTAGACTATTGTTAGATTTTTATATAAGCCACTTTTTGTCTTATAAATGAATTAGCATATAGTAATTTATTTTGACTATATGAAAGCAGGGGGGTTACTCTCTATTGTGATGCGAAAGCAAGTTCGATGCGAAAGGTAGATGCGATAAGAGTATAATTTGGTATTCTGTGCTGTTTGCGCAAACTTTTTAGCGAAATAGTTTAAAAATGAAGTAACACTGGTATCACAAAATAAGCAATAGTGAAGAACGATAAAAAGAAATGTGCGAAAGAAAAAATTAAATGCGAAAAGATAATACGAAAACGCAAAAAATACGATTTTTCCTTCGCATGGCAAAAAAAAAAAAAATTTAACATTGCAAACATGTGTCAAAAATTAAATATGTACATATAAAAAAAAAGTGTCACATTTTTGTCTAGGAAAATTTTTATTAAATTTGCATTTTGGATTATATTTTTAATAATTCGCATGAAATTTAGTTTTTCACGCCGCATCTAGGTGGAATATAAGCGAAAATGGACTATAGCACTAGTGGACTATGTAACAAATATTTCGCATTTATTTTATTTATTGATGCCAAAAAATTTCACATTTTGGACTAAATCGCTAATTCTACTATAAGCGGTGTGGCTTACAAACGAATTTTACTGTATATACTATATATACTATTGTGAATTAATATATGACACATTTCTTATTTTTTAGTTGGACAACGAAGCGTGTTTCGTAGATTTTCAAGCCATATATATTTTTTATACCCTTCACAAAAATGTTAAGGGTATATATAAGTTTGTGATTCCGTTTGTAATTTCTACAGTTTTTTTTTTTTGCGACCCTATAAAGTATATATATTCTGATTCAGAATTAATGGAAAAGTCGATTAAGCGATGTCCGTCTGTCCGTCTGTCCGCTGTTGAAATACCGTTTCTGAGAAAACCATTAGACTTAGAAACTTTTTTCTTTCACCATTCTTTTACCCCATCGATTCATGGGTTTGCTATTGAAATTCCGTAATATCGGTCCACGTATAGCTGAGATATATTCAAAATTCCGAAAAAAGCCATCTTTTTTTTTGCAGTTTTGTATGAAAATTTTTGAAAACAAAAGTTGTTTGTTTTGCTTCAAACTTCACACACTTATTAAGCATGTTGACTAAAAGGCAAATATTTTTTTTCAGATATCGGTGCATATATACCCGAGATATAACCCAAATCGGATTTTTAATGAAAATGTCGCATATGCGAAGCTAAACAACTTTTTTGCTTAAAAGTAGTTCTGGCAATAAAATTAGGTTATATAAATATGGAAAATAAATATTTCCGATATCGGTCCATATATACCCGCGATATAGCCTAGAGCGGGGTTTTCATGAACATGCGGAGTAAGCGAACTTAAACAACGTTTTTTCATTAAAAGCAGTTCTGGTAATAAAATAAGATTAG